>CM038045.1:11337500-12022500 GCA_021397845.1 Areca catechu
TATTTTGGCAGGTTGTTGCTGTAAAACAATTGGACAGGAATGGCCTTCAAGGGAACAGAGAATTTCTGGTGGAGGTACTCATGCTCAGTCTATTACATCACCCAAATCTTGTCAACTTAATTGGTTACTGTGCTGATGGAGATCAACGCCTCCTTGTGTATGAGTTTATGCCTCTAGGATCTTTGGAGGATCATTTGCACGGTCAGATTCTATACCTTCTTTAAGCTAGTGATTACAAAGTTTTTTATTTATTTCTTTATTGTTTGGGGAGTTCATGGAACTGACATTCAATAGAAGTGTCCACTGCCAGTGATGCAAAGAACATACTTGGGTTCTTAAAATACATCTAAGACAATCCAGTGGATAAACTTTGATTCTTTATGCTTCATTGTGCTATCTGATGATCTGCTTATTATGAAGTTGGCACAATTCATGGTGCCAGGAGTAATTGGGTTTCACATGAACATAGCATAGCTTGGATATTAACTTTTGATGTTTGTATAATATAATGAGGAAGTTCCTTAGATCACCTAAATTTTGTTTTTAGAATTTGCTTGACAGAATGTCTTGAAGTCCATGCATCGCTCTGGCGCTCTTAGCTCTATGGAACAAAATACTTTTGCTTTTTCTAAGTATTGGAGTTTGTGTTATATATGATGTTTAGAGTGTTTTGTTGTCCTTTTATTATTCACAATTTAAATATATGAATCACACATCATTCTTTCACAGATATTCCACCTGAAAGAAAACCCCTTGACTGGAATACACGGATGAAGATTGCAGCTGGTGCTGCTAAAGGCTTGGAATACCTGCATGATAAGGCAAACCCTCCTGTTATATACAGGGATTTCAAATCATCAAACATCCTACTTGCTGAAGGATATTTTCCTAAGCTGTCTGATTTCGGGCTTGCAAAACTTGGCCCTGTTGGTGACAAGACTCATGTTTCAACACGGGTCATGGGGACATATGGCTATTGTGCTCCTGAGTATGCTATGACAGGGCAGCTAACACTAAAATCTGATGTCTATAGTTTTGGTGTTGTCTTCCTTGAATTGATCACAGGGCGCAAAGCTATTGACAACACCCGGGCTGCTGGGGAGCATAATCTAGTGGCATGGGTAAGTAATTTTCCTTACCCTTCCCAATTTCTCGCAGTTCACTTTTTGAGAGTTTTTATTTACGTTTTCTTTAATGTCTTGATCATGTACCCCATCGTTATGGTTGCCACGGTTAGTTTATTGTGAAGTTTCAATGTAACTGCACTCCTGTAGATTTGTATGTTTCCATCTCAATTTCGTTTAAGGATAATGATAAATATGACAAGAGGGAACTTGGCAACATCAACTTGCTAAAACCCTATTATTCCCTCCGTGAACCATATCATTTCCCCGGGTAGCAGGCCATCCCATTGGGCAGAATTTTCTTTCAGAGAGTAAATACCAGTTGCAGGGATTTCTTTTTGAGCTGTTATAGCATTGTTATTAGCTTGAAATGATAATTTACTAGATTTCCCAGTCAGAAGTTTGGAACCTATGAATTCAAAAGGGGAAAAAAAAAAAAAATCTGATAGTCTGTGCGCCATATCAAGAATCTGAAGATGTGTATATTTGGAATGTAAGAGAACTGATATTGAAGGTATAATCTTCATATTTCTTAATTTTTGAACTTGGAAATTGACAAGGAAAATTTCAATTTGATAAGGTCAGTTGGCAAAGAGTTAATGTCAAATAGGTATTTGCTTGATCCATGCAGGCTCGCCCATTATTCAGAGATCGAAGAAAGTTCCCCAAGATGGCAGATCCAAAGTTGCAAGGCCACTATCCAATGAGAGGACTATACCAAGCTCTAGCTGTTGCTGCGATGTGTCTGCAGGAGCAAGCAGTAACTCGGCCTCTTATCGGGGATGTCGTCACTGCACTTTCATACCTAGCTTCACAAACATATGACCCAAGTGCAGCTGCTTCTCAGAGTAACAGAGTTGGTTCATCCACCCCAAGGGCAAGAGAGGATTGGAAGAACATCAGTGTTGGGTTCGACAATCAACATGCTATCCAGTCACCGCATTGGCATTCACCTGACTTTAGGCATAGAGGTATTTTCAGGGGGCCAAGCCTTGGAGATGGAGGCAGAGGAGATGTAGTTGGTCAGTATGGAATAAATTTGGATCTTGATAAATTGCAGACACAAGAGTCTCAAACGGACAGCGCAATCCATCTAGGAAAAGCTAGAGAAGCTCCAGGGATTTCAAACCGAGACCTTGATAGAGAGCGTGCGGTTGCAGAGGCGAAAGTATGGGGCGAAAATTGGAGAGAGAGAAAGAAAATGAAAGAACCCATCAGCTTTGATGGTACAAGTGAGTAGTTAAAAGGCATTTTTCAGATTTAATCCATTGCATCATGCATTTGCCATGTTAGCTCTAGCAGAAAAGGCTGTCACAGGTTTTTCAGAGTAGATGCATCATCCATTCCATCTTAGAGCCATTCTTGGTTCTGGGAATAAGGTTGTCGGTTGCTGTGGGTCTGTAATTACCATGAATTGTCAACTATAAGATGACACTCCTTCGGCAGGTGTGTTTCTTTGGGAGTAGATGTGGAAAGAAGGCATCAATCGAAGTGAGGGTTGAATTTCAGAATGAGTAGATATCTAGCATGTCACAGTTAGGTTGGGTGCAAGTTGCTGCACTCTGTAAGAAAGGGTGTCTGAAGCCTAAAGAGAAAGTTGTCATAGTTTTGGTTTATAAAGTCTATGTCGGGTATGTTTTTGTACGTCTCAGAGCAGTTTTTGTATTTTATTTATCTTATATAAAGTATCATATGTTTCATGGCCATGTTTTTGAATGCTTGTGCGGTTTCATCTCTTTTCTTTGAAGAACTTTGCTTCTTAATGTGAATTATACCACAAGCTGACATAAATCATCGGAACAATGAAAGCATAGGGCTTTATGTTGCTGGTCAAAGCAAGAGCTGTATTTGTGATGTTGCGTTATATTTTTTTTGGAGCTTATGGTTTTGTATGATGAGTTTTTTTCCTCCTCATTTTATGTTTTCCAACGTTGGTTATATGGTTTTTGGTTTTATTAGACAGAATTTGCAGCATACATCCATGTGAGAAGTACGTTTTGCGAATACTGTGCCATCAACCATATCTACGCTATCCATGCATGCGTCTACGATGTTCATGCAGTGCATGCCCTCGGTCGCAATACTAAATTATTGGAAAAATTTAAAGAAAAAAGAGATTCGCTGGCTAAATTGTATGGAGAGTGAAACTCTGGTAATCAATTTATCAGTTTCTTCCAAGCGGTGCCGAGAGCACAAGGCTCGGGTTGCGTTGTAGCCTAGGTTCTGGCTCAGATGGGGTAAGTTGAGGTTGGGGGAGGATTGGTGCTAGGCCCTCCCATGTCTCAACAAAAGAAAAAAGTTGTTTAATTTTCGCTCGTTTGCCTTACATTAACCAGTTTCTGATGAATATATATATATATATATATATATATTATTGTTTTAAATTCTTTGGAATTTCGATGAGATATTCATGTTTTCCTGAATTCATTGGTTCTCTAATCATGTTATATCTGAATAGTGAACATGTTATACGAGTCTAGAAATGTGGACATCCAGTAACGGGTGTTTTAAATGACAATGATCTTCTTGCATTTCGCATGCAATATCTTGCAGGTGATTCGGATTTTAACCAAGTTGTGGAATCAACGGAGAGCAGAGAATTGATTTTTATAATGACGTCTAAATTGCATGCTTGCAAGAAACCTAATCGAAGGAGAAAAATCTTAGTATGGTGAAATATTAGTTGGCCTAACCATCTTCTGCTTAATATGTGACGTCCAGATAGCACGGACTTCCATGCATATGTATTTTCTAGTGAAATGAACGAAAAAATGGAACACAAGTACACAACATCGAATGTCAAACAGAATGCTAGACGTTGTGTTGGAAAATTTTGAGCACATTGATGCCATCGACTTGAAAACATGATGGCGTGCTACTTTTTAAGCGTTTTGCCCTTCATCACCTTAAACAAATAGGTATTTCAAGATCTCAGACTACTTGCAATCCAGTTGAGTTATCGAAAAGATTAGTTAATTTGAAGTCCCAGATGATGCAAATTTTAGAGCTAAGATAATGTAGGGCAATAGACTAATAATCTTCAGTTCACGAGTAAACCAACTTACGAACATGCATGATACCACATCTTCAGTTCATAAGTTTCTTGCAAATTTGGAACGGTATTAAAACAACTGATCATCGTTTTGCCATTCCTCTTGAGTCTTGACAGAGCAGTCTAAGACTTGAAACAGCCTATGTAAAAAACAGCAAAAGAAATGAAGAAAGTAAAGGTAATTTCATCAAATGTAGCACTCAATAACAGCAGTTGTAAAATAAAACATGGACCACACCATCAATTGAACAGCTTGATCAGTGCTAAAACTCAGCTGCATATTTTGCAAAGAAAACAGTGAACAGCCAATATAATCTGGAGTTCCATTGGTTAAAAAGGAAAGTTTTATATACACATCCCTGCCACCATGGAAGAACAATAGATCCATTTACACTGAATATAGACACATTAATCCAAGACCTTAGCATCCAAGACCTTAGCAAGCAGACAATCATCAAATCTTCTAGCCTCAATTCACAAGTAGATGAATACCATACAGAGCTACTACATGCCTCTGTTGATAAATTCAGCTTTAAAAATGATGTTGTGGTAGGATCCCTTGACAAGATAATGCTGCCACCAAGGTCCATATGGTACACTCCAATATTGTTATCCATTAGTACTTGACAGGAGCCTAAGCCATCAGAACCTAATTCAATGCCATAATCCTTAAGATGGTCCAATATGCTGTTCCCACGTACAGACCTTTCCAGAAAAAACGAGGGGTGTAAGCAAGGGAGTTCAGCAGAGATGCTAGTTGTTCAGCAAGGATGATAGGTAGCAAGCATACCTGCTACAAGCTGGGTCTCCTCCAGATCCATAACAAATCTTCTCAACCAGATATGTCCAGTTTCCTGCTCCAATCTTATGCAGCCATACCTGAAATTCTTTCTAAGGTGAAGTGACCATATGGCAGATGATATAGAAAAGTTGTAAAATAGCTTTAAAAAATAGAGGTGGTTTCTAAAATTGATTGTTGTGAAAAGGAAGGTGGCTGATCAGCACTTAGAAGCTAGAAACTTCTAATTAGGGTGGCATCCCGACTTCGGAGAGTCATATCCATGCCCCCTTCAAAAATGGTTCATTATTCAAAATTCTTGAGAAACACTCTCCCCATGCCACACCTGCTTTCAATTCTGGCAACCAGGGATCAGCAATGATCTGGAAAAACAGTAAGGCTAGCTTCAACCAAAATTGGGTTTAAGCAAACATATCGGTGTCTGCCAAATCCAACTCAAATTGCTCAGTTCCAAGCATCTTGAGCCGAACTGATTGGGAACCGGGTCAGTTTGGCTGCGTCTGTCATCTGCCCTCCTCTCTCTCTCTCTGCCCCCGCCCATGGACGCTTCTTTGCCATTCACTTGGGCTGCTGGTAAGATGCTGCTTATGGGGGATTTCGCCTCTTTCCGCCACCAGCCGCCACCACACCCTCTGGCCTCACTCAATCTTCTCCATTGCTCCACCAGCCACCAGCCCCCTCCACAGTTTCCTGCCTCCCACCAATGACCTCTGGTGTCTGATCGATGACTTTCGGTCCTCAATCTGCCTCCCCTTTTCCAGTAGGTCCTCCCACCTCTCTCTCTCCATCTTCTTCTCTCTTTTTGCTTACTCACTCTTGTTGGAACATGACTGACACTGGCATGCATATCATGTGTCAATATGGCATGGTACTCTACCAATATGGTACAGACTGGAATGGGTCATGTTACCAATTTTGCGAATATTGGAACCTCTTCTAGGATGGGTTGGGCTAAAACTAAAGTTGACTTCGGACTTGAAAAAGCCATCCTGGTTTCAAGTTCTGGCTAAATGCAGCTTGACCTAAGGCAATAACCTATCCAAAGCATGACTCTGGTAGATTCTATCTCACGTTCAAAATCCCCAGAGGCTCAGACAATCTAACCTCAATCAGTCCAACCAAATCCAACAAAAACCAGGTGGATTTAAATAATGTTGCAATTGAAAGTTTGAAGTTGTCAGATTTGAGTTGGGTTCAAATATGTGGATTTGAGGTTGTTTGTTGGTTAAGGATCTAGAATGGCCCTTGCTCCAGCCTGACCTGACCAAGATGCATCCCTAGGATAATAGGTGACAGGAGTCAGCTAGATGCAACACCTTGAAGGGTTAAGATGGAACTAGAGAAGGTAACAACCTGGTGAGGGTTAGCTATGATCTTTCATCCAGATGCATGCAAAATCATGTTACAAAGTGTTCAAACCAGAGGTGGACAGACACAAACATACACTAAAAAAAAAGGTGATCAAACTTCCGAATACATTATAAAAATTGAGAATAGTTTTATCCAAGGATCGCTGAACCGGTACCGGGACCCATACCGGTCAGCTACCGGTACGGTATGGTATGGTACGTACCGTACCGGTATGTGTACTGAGGCTAAAAAATGATAAAAAATTCTCTTCCTCCTCCCTCTCAAGCAAAGATAATTAAACCAGACCTGAACCCGACCTGAATCGAGCCCTAACCGGGCTGAACCGGGTGGTACGGTACGGTATGCTACGGTACCATACCGTATGGAATTTATTTTTTAAAATTTTTTTTAACAGTTCGGGGTGCCTCAAACCTTGGTTTTATCACAGACCTACTTATAAGGTATACTGGGATTCTTTCCTGTGCTATTTACAAAATAAAATTATAACATCAACACTAAATTTATTAATTTCAAGTTTTAAGCATTGTATTACCTCAAATGGGAAGTGATGATATGTCTTTTGAGGGGAATAAGTATAGTATGGTGGGAGATGTGGCACTACATCATTTCCATTTGTCACCCGAACAGTATGTTGCACATGTTTGCTGAAGTAGGTACAAAAGCAGCATTGCCAATGCAAGGTTGTCCAAAGGTCATGAGCAGAACTTCTTGCAGTCCATGGTTAACCTATAAAAGAAGTTGAAGAAGAAATTACTTTTTTTTATATCTAATTTAATTGCCAAGCTAAAATGCAATTACAATGAAAGATTTGACATTTTATTGGGATGAAAAAACCATGTAATCAGCAACCTCCTCCCGCAAAACATGGAAATGATAACCCAGAAGGTTCTAAAATATAGATTATAACAGGTAATAAATATATATAGATGAATAGGAGAAGTTGATGGTAGTTACAGTAAGACCAAGTGCACAAAAGGAAGCCAAAGCACCTCCCGTTCATGCCCAGTAACAATGATGTTGATACTCCCATATAATTTCCTAGTCTTTTAGATGGCACTTAGAATCACGGGACATAGAGTTGTGTGATGGTAAGCAGAGTAAAACCCGTGGTGCACCTTCAATCATACAGCAAAACATAAAGATTAATAATTAGCATCCAGACTACTTTCAGACAGTTCCTTAAAACATAAGAACACTACAGACCATTGCATCTGCCACGCTTGGATATTTCAGATCAAGCTGCTTCCAGAATAAATCTTCAATCCAATTGCATATGCTTCAGAAATGCAATAGTCCATAATAGGTCAGTCCTAGAAAAGCAGTCTTGAAGACTAGAAGAAAATGATATTTGCAAATATCATTAATAAACACAATAAACTCTCTAAATGGCATTAATTCTTATTTGAATGGAAATACTCTTGATGACCCAATGATAGCTGATGCTAGAGAGATACCATAGAGTAGCTGATTAAGAGTACTTCCAATTACCACCTACAGAAAACAATGTCAGAAACCACAGATAGCTCGATCAAATGGAAAACAACATGAAATTTTGGAAATATAGAGAAAACACCAAATGATTGTCGAGGAATACAAGTTATTGGTCATGAGGATGACTTAACAAGTATATCTTATTTCCAGCAGGAAAGAAAACCATCATGGAAAAACTTGTGATATTCTATTTACTTCACACCAGCTTGAAGCACACAATATGCATGTTATTGCGATCAGAATGATCAAGGTACTTCACACAGAAGACAATCTGAGATAACAAGGATTTTAGTAAAAAGCAATGAGGTTGATCAGTAGATCTCCAACCATATTGCATTCATCATTGGTTAGCATTCTTATGGACAAACTCATGGTCTGGATATGTATAAGGTAAAACTCAAACTACAGAATGATGAACACCTAAACCAACATTGATAACAATCGTGACAATGGGTTGGCAAAAGTTTGCAGTAACATAGCAGGTATTGACTAATAGGACTGATTGGTGAAACAAAATTCACAAAAAGCCAAGTTTGAACAAGGCTTAATGGTTATGCTTGTTGTGGGCAACTAATGCTTGTACTGCTATATATCCACGTGTCTCTAGACAATTTATAGAGATATGAACAAAGCTTGTGCACAACTGCCAGAAAAAAAGGAAAACCATGCACATAAAGTACTAAACTGCCCTTGAGTAAAGTCATGACTTTGAGATGTCAGATACATGGGTGGGAGTCATACTCAAGCATTTGCACCAGAGTAATAGATAACCAACCAGTATGCAATTCATACCTGTGCTCTTGGGTGCCTCTAAATGCAATAAAGATAGAATTCAGATCATGGGCAACTCCAACAAATGCCTGAATCATTAATTGTTCGCTTATGGTAGTAATAGCTGGTATTTATCCAGTAGCTAAAGAGCATATCTGGGAGCAATCATAAAATAAAACTGCACATGTCAGCAATTCTGCACATCAATGACCAGTTCTATCATCTCAAAACCCTGTTTTAATACAACAATAACCCAACATTAGGGATAGCATAAGCCATTATGAGAAACGGCTTGGTAAAATACTATGCCCAACATTTGTGAATGTCTTATTTGATGATAAATGATCGCAAGAACATGTACCTTCGTCAAGTCTTTACACCTTGAGCATGTCCATGTAAAAAGTTTAGTAAGATCTGATATGTATGCCCGAAAGATGCTTTTACAAGTGGATGTCAGAAAATCCCCAGAACAGAAGGAAGTCTAGACTGATTATATTGGATATCTGAATAAAGAAAAATTCTAATTCCATTATATCTTAAATAGGATATAATGAAAGTATAGCCAATTTAAGGGAACAAAATAATCCAAGCATCTTTTTTCATTAGCAGATCCTAGCCATTTAAGCAGTGAAGAGTCATTGGAGCTAAGCAGTGTTTATAATACAGTATGTTGCTAAAATATTACAACGTATAACTCACATCAGAAGCATATTCCACAAGTATCCTGGCAAGAGTGTGATTGTAAATATGACTGTTATTTTCGCGCTTGAGCTTAATCTCTGAAATCAGAAACAAGAAAAGGTCAAAATATTGCTGCTTCACAACCGCAGAAGGAACCAAACATGACATAAAGATTCAGTTATTCAGACCTTACCAGAATTTATAAGTTTGGACATGAAAAATTTGTTCATATTTCTGCAATTTTTGTACAAGAAAACTGATCCCATAAGACTTTTCTACCTCAACATAAAAATATAGTATAAGGAGAGATGGCAAAACAAGAAAAAAAAAAGACAATGGATTCATTCTCTAAATGGAGCAATTCTTCAGACTTGAACAAAGGATTTCAATAAAGGGAAAGAAAAGCTCCAATGCAAAACTCATACAGGATTTCACAAAATAATTAATAATGTCTCGAAAATTCAAATGTCTAGTTTTAGGGCATATCAACAAAAATTGTAGATGAAACTAAGATAAACATACTGTGTTGAATGGGATGTAGGTTAAATCCTTTTTCCTTGTCTGGTGAATGCATTGCAAAGAAGACTGCCTGAGATGACACTCGTCACTATGCATGCTGGACTAGCTCATCTGAGCTGGAACTAAAGAAAATTTCTAAAAGCAATATGGTTAATATAATTCCCAATTTGGGAAACTTTCTACCATAACATGGTATGCGCAGGTGACATTATGGTAAGGCACATCAACTTAAATCTGGGTTTCTTCATGAAAACTAAAACAAATTGGAATTAATCAACTATAATGTATGACGCACATGTAAAACAGCATGTTAAAGTGTGCCTTGCTGTACTCTTACTCTTACTGATGGCAACTTCAACTTACCAAAGCTATATTCTTTATGAATGAAAAATTAAACATCCTCTCAAGTCTCTAAGCTATTTAAAAGAATGATGAAGGGAGGATAATGTCTAGGAAGTAGTACAATTGTGTGGAGTACGAGACAAGTGGACAAATGCTGCATGCCAGAATAAAAAATAGCATGGTCAAACATGCACTAAGACATCCAAAGAAGCACATATGTACATATACATGTCACACATCTGTGCCAAAAGTCTTTTTTGACAATTTGTAGGCAGAAGCCATGCAATGTGAGCACATAATTGTACATGATGAGGCAATTGGGAACTCCATTATCAACTCTAATTTTATTTATTAATCTGGAATAAGGACAACAACAAGAGAATTAAGAAGATAAGAGTGAAACAATGAGATGCAAAACTCTTGAAAAATCTAACAAGCAGAAATGCCCAGAAAGCATATATACAAGCAATTGACCAACCAATGCATAATTGCTGCACTTAGAGAAATATTTGGCCTAAAAATTAGATATGACCAATTAAAAATTACAAGATAGTGGAGAATAAGATACATTGAAGTAAATTTGATTGTGCTAACATAAATTAGAATAATCAACTGTAATTTATTAGAATAACAAGATTTAAATTACTAAACTACAAACTACATATTGATGACAATGGGAACTTGTAGAGTTGTAGTAGATATTCAACTCTCTATTTTAATTACAACATGGACAATCGAACTAATAAGTTTCTATTGCCGCGGGTTCCTAGCCGGATATTAGAGATTGTTGGAGAGATGGTGCTCACAGGCTATACCTACAAAAAGAAGTTCTCGATCGGAAGTTGCTCCAGCATAGATCCTTCGATGTTCAAGTCAGGAACCAAGAACAGATAGAAGAAAAAGAGAGCGGAGGTCAAAAAAAAAAGAGACGTTATTCTCTTATCTTGGAAGTTCACGTGGATCCCCTTTTATAGACGCAACCACAAGGATATTTTTAAAATGAAAAGCTCCGTGGGGTTTGGTGAGAAGTGACAAAGCTAAAGGTTCTATCATATGGGACTGCCAGAGAATCATTCCATTTCGTACAGAATGTCTGTCCTTCCTTAAATAAAATCTTATTTTTTATGTAGAACTAGCCATGCCTTTTAATTATGATGTTGATCACTATATGAAACTAGTCATATCCCTTAATTGCAAAAATTTATAGACAATTATGAGACATGATATAGCCCTCTAGTCATGCAACTGGATTTATATAAATGAGCATCGATCAAACCATCCTTCAGAATGTTCGAAGGGGCACTACCTGATAGTCCTTGTTGCTATGACTAGGCACTCATCTGCCATGACTAGGCACAAGGACCTAAGATTGGCCCAAGGGTTTTACCGAGGGAGAGGTTGGCCCCCACATCAATTTCTTTAAACTCCAAAAATATAATGAAAAGAACAAAAAAAAAGGAATATATTCTACTTGTTGGTAAGTGAACTTGCTTTAATGTATGGTCTAAGTAATGACGCTTGAAACAACGAGCAATTTACAAAAATCAACATAAAAATATTAGATGATAAAATAAAACAAAACAATCATCTCTTCCTCCAGAAACAGCGAATAAGCTGATAAAAATTAACCCTAATAGCCACTGACATCGTCCAATGACCTTCAGACGGATCGACTCCTACATCAACCAGGCCAGGAAATCACCACTAGGGCTCATAAATAAGCAAACAAATGCCAGAACTATGAAATTTTGAAAAAACCGAAAGGAATCGAATCGAAGCAACAAGGAAGAAAGATTTGGAAGAGAGTGGGCAGGGGCACCTTCTGGATGTTAATGGGAGGATTCTCGAGATGAGGGTGGAGGAATCCGGAGAGATTGGGAAGCGCGAGCTCGCCTTTGTTTAGAGGACGGGCGGGGAAAGAATCCAAGAAGGAAGTTGCAGCTGGGGAAACGGAAATTTACCAAAGGATTTGGGAAACCGGAATTGAGTCTTGCTCGTGAACCGGGAAGGGAACGTTAAATCGTTTCCCACCGTCTCAACGTTCATGACGCGAATGCGTACGGAACGGAGAACGGGGGATGGACCACGTGTGAAGGATAGGCCAGGTAGGATTAAAGGGACTTCAAAAAAAAGTCCGGCATAATTCCAGTGACCACGTCAGCCTTTTTTTAAATTTTTATTATTTTTAAGCAGCTTTTTTTTTTGGGTGTGTTTTTGCTGGATTTTTTATGAGGCCAGATTTTTGTTATGTTTTGGAGGAATTTTTTAAAATAATATTAAAAAATTATGAAAATAGGTATTCTCAAATATATTTACGAAAGTAGGTATTTTTCTGTCTGACAGAAAAATACCATATTCGACTAAATGGACGACACATGGCGAACAGCGAGCGGCCAGCTAGACTGAATTGTCTTTGGCAAAGGCGAATTCAACTTGAGAAATCGTCTTTGCCAAAGCCGATTTCTGATGTACGTGGACCGCACTCGATGAATAAGAGCAACAAGTGGCGTTAATCTGATCTGGACATGTGGCGGCAGATGGTGAATTCGTCTTTGCCAGAGATGATTTCAAATTGACTTGAATTTGTCTTTGGCAGAGACGATTTCAAAATGGCTTGAATTCGTCCTTGCCAGAGAAACGATTTCAAATTAAGCCAGATTTTTTTTTTTTGATGAAACAGTGTATTCATTATACTGAACGGGGATGAATACAACCTAAAAAGTCTGACAAAATACGATCCCTAAGCTGTACAGGGGCATTATGCCAATCTGACCAAAGTATAAAATCCGAGTGCTGAGCAACAAAAGATGCCACCCAGTCAGCAACTGAGTTGGCCTCTCTATAAATATACCTAATCAGAACCAAGGAGCAACCATGGAGAAGTAGCTTGATATTCCGGACAATGGGGTGAGCCACCAGGTCCGTCGAGGAGTGTAAGATCCAGGATATAATCGCGGCAGAGTCGCCCTCAATGATCAGACGATTGAGGTGAAGAATCTGCCGGGCATACCTGATCCCAGCCCAAGCTGCATATAACTCAGCGGAAGGCACCGAAGAGTCCAGAAGGGGAAGTCCTCCAGTAGCAAGGAATCCAAGGCGGGAGTCCCTAACAACAAAACCCGCCCCACCCAACATGCAGCGAAAGCTCCCATCGAAGCTCACAGTAACGAACGACGGAGGAGGGGGTTCCCAGGTAATAAAAATCCTGCAGGATGCTCTACGAGCGAAAGGGGAACCCCATGTCTCCAAAGATATTACCATTGTCCTCCAGAACTCCACTGCAGTACTCCTGGCTCGCTCCACAACCATCCTGGGAGAGCTCCTCACGGATGCGAATATATGCTCGTTCCTGGATATCCATATGTGATAAGCCAGGTAAGCCATGAAAGAAGTCTGAATAGTAGAAGACGTCGTGACGCCAGTATAGAAGAAGTCGAGACCATGATCTGGCTGGGAGGATAAGCCAGTGAAACCTGCCAATCTCCAAATCATGACAGCCTGACTGCACTAAAATATAGCATGCAGCTGCGACTCCCCAGGAATCTAACAAAAAGGGCAGTCAGAGGTAATGTGAATACCTTTAGAAATCAGGAACTCGTGAGTAGGGAGCCTATGCCATGCGAGTTTCCAAATGAACAGAGAGACCCAGGGATGAACTGGTAGGATCCAGATCCACCAGTATCTCCAATCCATGTCAGCCTCCAAGGAGGGAGGATGAATCAAGTCCGCAATCGGCACTCGGGAAGATGTGGTACAATGCCATACTCTGGTGTCCGAGCATGGGTGGACTGGAAGGGCGATGGAAAGGACCCTGAATCCGAGTATATCCTTAAATATAGATAAAACTACATCCCGGTCCCAGGTGGTCTGTCCCGGTTGAAAAGGTTGAGCTATAGTGATATCGGGAGGCATAAGAATCGATATGAAAGTGGGCCATCGAATCAAAGGAATATCCGATATCCATGGATCATGCAAGACTCTGATCGATCGGCCATCACCAATCACCCAGGACAGATGAGGGGTAATGAGTGGCGCCCTCGCCAGCATCTCTCGCCAAATAACTGAAGATCTCCTAAGGGGAGGAGGGAGATCCACAGGATCCATCGGAATATGACCATATTTGGCCCTCATGAAAGAAGACCACAAACTGTCCGGGCATAATAAAAACCTAGCAACATGTCTAGATAGCAAAGCTTCTCTCCTGTCAATGAGAAAAGGAACTCCCAACCCTCCAATCTGCATCGACTGGCAGACAATCTCCCACCTTATCAGATGGATTCTCCTACGGGCAGCAGAAGAATCCCACAGAAAGGAACGAATCATCTGCTCGATCTTGCTAATAGTATCTTTAGGAATGAAGGCGTTAGAAAGCATATAAATGGGTAGAGAGGCAAGGACCGAGCGAATGAGAGTAAGCCTGCCCATAGCCGATAGAGATCGAGCCTGCCAGCCCGCAATCATATCTGTCACCGTCGCCAGTAACGGAGCACACTCATTTCTAGAGAGCCTAGCTTCAGATATGGGAATGTCGAGATAATGGAGGAGGCCTTGGCACTCCTCAATACCCAGAATGTGAAGGATCTTACTCCGGAGAATAGAAGGTGATTTAGGGCTAAAATGAACTCCCGATTTGTTGAAGTTCACCTTCTGATCAGAAGCATAGCAGTAGTATTCGACAACTCTCCTGAATTCCCTGGCATTAGTGAGGGATGCCCGACCTAGAAGTAAACAGTCATCTGCATAAAGGAGGTGCGAGATAGGGAATGCACCCGGAACAGGGGTATAAGGATAAATATCCGATGCCCTTGCAGCTTCTGAAAGAGACCTGGAAAGGAGTCAACATAAATAATAAATAAATATGGGGATAGGGGACAAGCTTGCTGGAGGCCATGAATGGATTGAAAGAAATCCAAAGGAGAGCCATTGAGTAGAATAGAAAAAGATGGTGCCGTAATGCAAGCCATAATTTTCGAGATCCACCCATAGTGAAAACCAAAGTCCTCCAAAGCCTTGTAGAGGAAGGTCCAATCAATACAATCATAAGCCCTCTCCATATCTAGCTTGATAGCCATGAGACAGTATCGCCGAGATGCTCAGTGGAGATCATGCATAAATTTCTGAGCAATAAGAATATTATCCGATATACTGCGACCCTCAATAAAAGCACCCTGCTCCGGGCTAATCAGCTGAGGAAGAACCACTTTCATTCTATTTGTCAATAATTTGGCGCACACTTTATATAGTGTTGCATAGGCTGATCGACCGAAAGTGAGATGGATGGGTTGGATCAGCACGCTTGGAAATAAGAACGATATAAGTTTGCTTCCAGTTAGAAGGCATAGTAGCCGTATTAAAAAAAAGCTGCATTGCAGCAACCATATCAGTCTGAATAATATCCCAGAAGGCTTGAAAAAAAAGGAAGGAAACCGTCAGGACCAGGAGCTTTATCCTTCACAAGGGACTAGAGCACCGATTTGACTTCCATCTCAAGAATTTGAGTCAGAAGTAAAGAATTTTAGATGGTAGAAATAGAGGTCCAAGAAGGAAAGGAAGTAGTAAAAGAGGAGATAGTAGAAGGAACAGTCCACCTGGCGGCGAAGTAATTTTGAAATTCTCTTCTAATATCAGCTTCATCCTCCGTCCACCCCATCTGATCGGAGTAAAGAGTCCAAATCCTATTTGTATGTCTCCTAATAATGGTGGCATTATGGAAATAGCGGATGTTCCTGTCCTCCTCCCGCAGCCACTAGACCCTGGATTTTTGTCTCCAGAGCACCTCTTGATTCTGTAACAGAGAATGATGACGAGCTAGGAGACCCCGTAGAACTTTCAAGACCGCATCAGATTGCTACACTCCCTGTGGATAGATCCTCAACCATCCGGGGTCCCCCCCTCCCCTCCATATTTCCTTACTCCCCCCAACGCCCCCTTAGATTTTAGTTCTCCCCTTTGGACTGCTGCACCTAGTTGAGCAGACCCTGCAGAAGAACCCTTGGACCCGGCCGGTTGCTTCCCTAAAGCTGGCAACAGACCCTCCTCCTTCCTAGATCCCCTCTAATCCTTTGCAACAACATGCACTGCACCCCCAGCAATGGCAGGTTGCTCCCCATCTCCCAACAAGACCCCAGGGGGCACAACAGCAGCCAGCTGCCGGGTGCCCCCTTCATCCCCCACCTCCCAAGAGTACCCTGTCCCCCCGGGAGACAGCAGGACAGCCACCATGGCCCTCTTCCCCTCCTCCAGACCTACAGATTTAGATACTGGCAGGAGCCCAGATGGGTTGACCTGCAAAGAACCCCCCTCAGAGAGCACCGAGCCCTCAGAAATGTGCACTAAAACCTCCCTCTCCAACCCCAGTTTCCCCTCCACCTCCGCCATTCTTTTTTAACCTCCCTCTTCCTTCCATCAGAGGGCCTCGTTGGTGCAAGAGAAGACATACCACCCTGACCATCCTGTTTCCCCCCCTCATCCACATTCACAGTAGGGGTTGGGGTGCTAACCTGGTCCGCCGGTGCAGAGGAAGACTTGATGGAGGAAGGAGAAGAAGGCATGGAGAGGCTCTTGCTTTGCTTGAGGGAGACAGTGCCCACTTCCACCATTTGTTGGTCCTTGTGGCCCTCCTCTGACGGGACAAGTTGCATGCTGTCCGCCAAGGCTGAAAAGAAGCTCCTCGATTCTTTCTGAGAGCCCCCACCCTCGGACAGGTCCGAGGCAAAGGCTTTCGATGATCTCCGACGGGCAACTTTAGAGGGCTTTTGCTACCCCTCTAAGTCAGGTGGCGAGCTCGGGGTAGAGGAGAGGCGAGTTGGAGAAGACCTGGTGGGGGAGGATGACGGAGGATCGGGCGAGGACACCGGGGCCTTACCTCAGTCAGAAAATAGTGGCACCCTCCCAGCCGTGGCCTCCGGACGAGGTTGGCGCTTCCTCACCGTAACAAGCCAAGGTTCGAATGGGAGATTCTCCTTCTCCCCAGAGTTTTGGGCCCCTGAGCACCTGAGATACCTTCCCGGTTGGTAGCCACCTCCTGCTTCACCACCAAGTTATCATGGCACAGAGCAGAGGGCCGAGAGGCTGACCTTTTGTTCTCCTCCCAGAACTTGCAAGTTTCCAGTAAGTGTCCCATTCTCCTGCACTAGAAGCACACTGGCAGCAGGTTCTTGTAAACGAACTGCTGCCAGAAAGCGGTGCCCCCCCACTTTATCAACTCCCCTGGGAGCTGTGGCTTGGTGGCATCAATCTCTAGCCGGACCCTCGCGAAGCCCGTTTTCCACTTCAAATCCATAAAGTTGTCGAGGGATAGGGGAGTACGTGCTTCTCCGGCCACTGCCAAGATCGTCGAAGTTCCCAGTACTCCAGCGGCAGGTTTGGCAGCCGCATCTAGACCAAGGTTGTGTTAACTGGGCTCCTCCCAGGGTGGAAATCCGTTCGCCATGGCATCAGCGCCATCAACTGGCCTCTAACATAGCACGGGCTAGCTTGCAAAACCCTAGTGCAGACCTCCTTCGATCCCACCCGCACCACAACGTGGTCCTCCCCCACCGGGAAGACCTCTGGTTCAGTGGGTAGCTGCAACTTAAGCCGGATCTCCTTCCCCACTCGAGCCGCTAGTACCTTGCATCCGAGACTGCAGAAGATGATGGCCAACCCTTCCCATTTGCTCCAAGCATCGTCCAAAAAGGAATCCAGCATCACCAGCACTTTGGTGAAGCTCTGCTGGAGTCGCTCAACCTCCTCTTTCGTTAGCTTGTAGGAAGACCACTATGGTGATCGCGACGGCCCATACACTACCTCCGCCCAAGATCGCTCCTTCCCCTCCTTTTCTTCGAGCCTGGTTGCTCCAGAGCCTTGATCTACATTTGAATCAGCCATCCGCTGGCACTACTACCTCGAGCCGGAAGACGACAGCACCAAACCCTACCCTCCAAACCCTGAAACCAAAGGAAAAAACTAGGGAGACGACGGCACGAAAATCAAAATACTCCGACCGCTCCTAAAGCGAACCAGATAGGCAACCTTTCATCAAGCTAGAATTTTTTTAAAAAAACATTATTATGAAAGTTATTTAATATTACATTAAAATTACATCTTTTGCCAAAGAATTTTTTATAATTATATTAAAATTATAAATTGAAAATAATATAATTAGTTTCGAGTCTGGGCTTGTGCAATACGTACTGATAAACCCTAAATGCGTGACCGGTGTCATAAACCCCAAATCTTCTAATTCCTAAACCCTAAATCCTAAATCCTGGATCGTAAACCTTAAACCCTAAACCAATCTTAGATCAAAAATACAAAACTCATAGAATTTTTGTTAAATAATATTTTTTTATTAAATATTTATGAAATTGGTGTAATTCGATATTTATTTGTGAGAATATATGTTATGGATTACGTGGATTGTACGGATACGAGGGAGAGATTTTAGGTCTGGACATGGTAGCCAGGTGGAGTTGAAATCATCTTTGGCAAAGATGAGTTCAACCTTTCTAACGTGGTTGCCACGTGTCGCCTGATTCATCGAGCGAGCCACGTATACATGAATTCGTCTTTGGGAAAGACGACTTGTCAAATTGAAATCGTCGATGGCAAAGACGAATTCACCTGATTCGTCGTCGCGTGTCCAGGTAATGCCACATGTCGCCTGATTCGCCGAGCGGGCCATCCTGAAATCGATTTGGCAAAGACGATTTCTCAAGTTGAATTCGTCTTTGCCAAAGACGAATTCAGTCCAGCTGGCCGCTCGCCATTCACCGCGTGTCATCCATTTGACTGGAAAGAATGTTTTTCTACCATGTGGGCAGAAAAACACATACTTTCGTAAATATATTTGAGAACACCTATTTCCATAATTTTTTTAAATATTATTTTTAAAAAAATTGTTTTGGAGCTTTCAAGTTTTGTCTAAAGTTAGATTTTTATCTCGAAACGTGTAAAAGAATTTTAAATCAATGCTTGAGTAATTAATTCTTCTATAAATTACAAAACTATCCAATAAATCCATTTAGGAACTATAGTTCCAAGATCGTCATTTTCCTGAACAATAATTATTTTTTATATTTATGATTTTAGGTGTTTGGTGTTTGCTTCCAGATATAAGGCTTCTAGTTCTATCATCAATGAAATATGTCCTGCTTTCTCTTCTAACATTGTTCTCAATTGTTTAATTCCTGTTCTCCACCTTCACACTTTCATTTTAGGAAACGTGAATGTCCAAAAGAATTCTCTAGCTCGATGATACTGAGAATATAAAATAGATAAAAAAAGGATAAGATTATATATATATATCATTGACTAATGCTTCTCATATAATCAGTTTTGCAAGACTCAACCCCAAAAGACCTAATCAATCAAATCCAAACCTTGCAATTATTACTAGCTAATATTTAAGCCATTTAAACAACTATATTAGAAAAAACGCCAATCATTTAAAAAATTCTTATTCAAGATCTAGATTTTTTGACCTAAAAAAAACTCTATTATCATGATCCTAATCAGGTCAAAGCTTTAACACATTGTTCTTAAGATCATGCAATCTAGGATTTAGATTATATGATTCAAATTAAAAAATAGGAAATTGATCTGGAATGGATCAGGGATGGATTGGGAAAGATTGAATGATCCAATTTTGGATCATGCAACCCAAATCATGGATCATCGGATCCACAAAGATCATTTGATCCAAATTAAACATAGAGCTTATTCAAATAGGGCAGAAACATGTTTCAAGTGTAAAATAATTTTATGCATCTTTGTTTTTATATGAAGATGGAAGATAATTTTATTTTATTTATTTCAGTTTTGGATGTATCTATTGAAGCTAAAATTATTAAAAATTAGGTTACAAACCAGTTTATAAAATTTTCTCCACCTCAACATAGAGAAGAATCATAGAAACAATCCATGCATGGACTAATCTCAATTTAGTCTTCCATTTCTATAATTATAAAAAAAAATATTCTAAAAATTCTTTTATTTTGATTTGATCTTTTACTTCTAGAATTGCAGGAGGTAATCTTACGAAGATTAGTTTTCTATTTCATAATTGTAGGAAGAGATATTATAGAAAATTTCTCTCTTGATTTGGTTCATTTTCAGAAGTGTAAGAGGAGATATTCATAATTTTTCATGTATAAATTTTAAGCACGAGATTAATGAAATGCAATGAATATTTAAATAATTCCTTCTCAATTTTTTTTTAGTTTTCTCCTTCTAAAAGAGTTCTATTTGAATTCAAATTGAAATACAAATAGATGGTTGGTTTTCTCAAAATAATAATCTATCATTGTATCTATTTTTTTAATATGAAGAATAGTAATCCATATATGTTAATGCAATATTAAGAAGAATTGGTTGGTTCTTTATTTAGTATGGCAGAGTTCTTGTAAAAAAAGAAAAAAAGTCTAATGTGAAATAGAATTGATAGATTTTTGTGGGGAACTTAATTTAAACCCCTTATTTTTCTTTTAAGGAAAACTCAACTATGTAGTCTTATTTTAAGGAAACTTAAACCTATTTTCTTCCTTTTACATGCTATGCTACCAAATAATCATGTTAAACAATACGTTTCTCCACTATAATTAAAATTTCTTATTTTTATTTCTTGTTACTAATTTTTATTTTTAATATTTTCATACCTTTTAGAGATTTTAAAGAACTCTTATGATCCATAATTTGGTTAGACCTAACCCTCTTATGATTTGTGAAAAGCAATAGTACATATATCTATGCTTAAAAACAATAGACAAATAACCCCTAAGTAGTATCATGGCTGCAGGTTTAATTAGTTTTAGGTAAAATTACAACGATGTCCCTTAAACTTTCCTTCATTTATATTTTGATTTCAAAATCTTAAAAGGTTATTATCCAACCCCAAAAGTTTAAAATTATTGTAAAAGTATCTAGCTATCTATCTTAGTTAGGCCACATTACAACATGAGAGTCCCATGAGAGGATAAGTTTGATGAAATAATGTAAGTGCCTTTTTTAAAAATTTCTTGGTTTTGGCATGAATTAGAGTGAAAGGAAAGAATAGTGATGTGACTCTCATGTAACTATAATTTTTCATCTACTTCCCTGTTTTTTTTTTTTATCCTAGTCTCTGTGCCCCATCGGATATATAAAAATAGAAAAGAAGAGGGAGGACGATATAGTGAAAGGAGAAAGAAGAAAAGAGGAAAGAGGGATAGAAAAAAACATAGATTAAAAAACGAGAAAGGAGTCTAGATCAAAATGATGCAACTTTGTCTCCATCTAATGCTTTAGCTAAAATATCATGATCTATTGTAATTGTAGGTTGAGGGCATGCTTGAAGTTAGAATAAGCACAAATTTGACTTCATGCACGAGGCATGACTATGCTGAATAAGCTAGTACTTTTTTTTTCACTCTTCTCTGAAAGACCTGTGCTCTTCTTCTCTGTTTTACCATCTCCTATCAGGAAAAGAAATAAATAAATAAATAAATAAATAAATAAAACTTTATTTTTTGACTTGAAGTTATGTTTGAGGATTAAAAGTATGGAGCTTGGTTTCTTTGCAAGAGGAATCATAGAGGAAGAGGTTCCTCGTGGCAATTAAGGAGTGAAATCCCCAAATCTCTGATAGCTTATGCACATGCCTTACTTTGCTCATTTCTATTTTCCTTTATAACCTATGAATGTTGTGAAGGCCCATAGATCATGGTTCCAAGTGGATCTCCATGGTTCCCTTCACATCAAACAAAAAAGGGAAAAAAAAAAGGGAAATCCCCTGATCTCCACAGTTCAAAATGGATCTTTTCATAAATTTTTAGAATACCATGTAATAGAGAATATGGCAAAGAAAATTTGGAGCAACAACAAACATAAGCAAAGAAAAAAGTCTCTTTTTTATTACCAATCAAAACCTCTACCTTTTTAATTACCAATCAAAACATAAGCAAAAAAGGAATCTCTTATGCAACACCCTTTATAAGGGTTGCGCCAAGCTTTGGGCCAACAGAATGAAGACCATCCTTCCATAGCTGATCAGCCCGGAGTAGGCTACTTTTGTCAGAGCTCGGAGTATTTCGGATAATATTTTTATCATCCATGAATTTATGCATGATCTGCGACGTGCATCTGTTCGTCATAGTTTAATGGCTATTAAGCTAGATATTGTTAGAATCAGTATCAACTCACTCTGATACCAGTTGTTGCGGAAGCGAAACTGGATTGTCGATTGTCAATGTCAATACCACAAGAAAAAGAAGAAAAGATAACAAATATAATTTTTTCGGGCATGCAAAAGGTTTTATTATAAAAAATAAACTTACAGATTGAACTCTCTCTTAACCTCGTACAAGTATCTCTCAACAAGAAATCCCAAATCCTTCTCTCAAGCTCTCAATCAGCCCTCTACAAAAGATCTCTCACCACTTTTTTATCTTCCACCCTGTCTGTGTCTCTGTCCATGAATTTGTAGCCTCCACTCATATAGCATCTTACTAGGAGCCCAACGATTCAAATAGAACCCAAATCGGAGTCATGTAGCTCTCCAAATCACAGTTTGATTGCAACACTGCTTGTTGGGCCCCACGCATTTTCTTTGTCTCCTTCTGGGTTTTGGGTGTTGAGGCACCACTGGTCCAACAACCTCCATCTCGACTCAATGCACCGCCTTCACCTGACTTGAGAGTTTCTAAGGATTCGAAAGTCTTCATGCCCTGGGATAATCGCCTGATCATGGATGGGCAAACATGAGAGTCAAGCCAGGTTGCTCGATCCCATCTCCGTCATGTACTGTGCTTACCTCGACCTGAGACCTTCTCGGGAAAGTCTCCTGCGATAATAGGAACTTCACTTTGAGACGTCGTCTGTCGTCCTCCCGAGTCTCGCATCCCATGCCCGATCTACCTGCTGTCGGAGCTCCACCTTGCATTGGACTCCTGTCTGCACTAGGGACTCCACTCGCACTAAACTTCCTATAAAGAGGTAGTGACCCCCATACTTCTTTCCTTGTAGAACAATCCTATTGCCATGCTAGACCTTTAGGACTCCATCACCGGCTCTCCACCTGTAGCCTCTTGAGTTCAATTTGCTGAGAAAAATTAGATTCTTGCTAAAACTAGGTACGCATCGGACCTCACCCAGTTTCTTCACTATCCCATCATGTGCATTCAAGCCGATTGTCCCGATGTCCACGATCGCATAGCTCGATCCATCTGCTATGTGGACAGAACCCTCTCTACTGTCTAGAGAGTCAAACAGCTCCTCTCTGCAACAAACATGGTATGGACAGGCAGAATCCAAAACCCACTAGAAAGAAGGGGATACATCGTCGGATACTGAGAATATATCGCTGATGTATCCATCGTTGCCGCTATCGGCCATCGCTGTAATAGCCCTCGTCCGATCCCTAAGCTGTGGGCAATCTTTGACACGATGCCCCAACTCATCGCACCGGAAATACCTGATCTTGTTGGCATCCTTTGACTTGGACTATCCTCCTCGCGATCCTTTGTCACTCCACCTCCGATCGCCTACACCTCCAGAAATTGCCAACGCTGAGTTCCCACATAAACTCGAAGCTTGGTTCTCCCTCTTGAGAACTTCGTTCTGAAGTAGTGCCAATGTCACCTCCTCCATCTTGATGGTGCTCTTTTCCACTAGAAGAGCATCACCAAGGACTCGAAGGACTGCGATAGGGATGATAGCAATACAAGTACCCGGGTCTTCTCCTTAACTTTTTTACCGACACCGAGGAGATCGGTGAGGATCCTCTGAAAATTGCTCAGGTGCTCTTGCACATTCTGTCCCTCGACCATCCATAATTGATAGAACTGCTTCCAAAGGAACAAGGTATTGGTGAGGGACTTTGCTATGTATAGCTCCTCCAGCTTCTCCCACAACACCATCAGGGAAGACTCGTTCAGTACATGAATCACCACATCATCCGCTAGGTACAAGCGAATTGTGCTTATCGCCTGCATCTGAAGCCGTTTCCAAGTCTTCTGCTCTATGATGTCTGGTCTCTCCTCGCATATGAGAGTGTCGATCAGCCCTTGCTGGATAAGCACGTCTTTCACCCTCACTTGCTAGAGGGAGAAGTTGCTTTTTCCATCGAACCTGCTGATTTCCACTTTAATTACACTTGTCTTCTCTATCTTCTTTGATCTTGATTAACCACAGACAACTTGGGCTCTGATACCAGTTGTTGGGATCGGTATCAATTCGCTCTGATACTGGTTATTACAGAAGCAAAATGGATCGTCGATTGTCGATGTCGATACCATAAGAGAAAGAAGAAAAGATAAAAAATATAATTTTTTTGGGCATACAAAAGGTTTCACTATGAAAAATAAACTTACAAATTGAACTCTCTCTCAACCTTGTACAAGTATCTCTCAACAAGAAATCCCAAATACTTCTTTCAAGCTCTCAATCAGCCCTCTATAAGAGACCTCTCACCACTTTTTTGTTCTCCACCTTGTTTATGTTTTTCCCATGAATTTGTAGTCTCCACTGCATAGAGTATTTCACTAGGAGTCCAACGATCCAAACAGAGTCCAAATCGGAGTCCTATAGCTCTCCCAATCGCAGTTTGATTGCAACGCTGCTTGTTGGGCCCCACACGTTTTCTTTGTCTCCTTCTGGGTTTTGGGCGTTGAGGTGCCACTGGTCCAACAAATATGGAAAGAACATATGACTCTGTTAATTGGGATTTTCTAATCAAAGCCATGCAGGATTTTGGTCTTCACCCTGCTTGGATTTTCAGGATTATGTCATGTATTATCTGACCCTCCTTTTCTATCCTGGTTAATGGCTCCCCCACTGAGTTCTTCCACTCCACTCTCAGTCTTTATCAAGGTTGTCTTCTTTTTTCATATCTCTTCATTATTTGCGCTGACTTTCTTTCCAGATCATTATGAGCAGTGGTCCAGGGATCGATTATTCAACCATATATTTCTGCTCCTGGGGCTTCTCCGATCTCGTACCTCTTATTTGCAGATGATTGCCTGCTCCTAGGCCAAGCTTCAGTTACTTATGCTCGGGATTTATGGAGAGTTATGGAGGATTATTGTATGACTTCGGGTCAGAGGGTTAATCTGAATAAATATGGGATTTATTTCAGCCTTAAGACCTTTACCAGGCTTCGTCGTAGGATCCGAGACATTCTAGGTATTGCTAAGCACCGAGGTCCTCTATCCTATTTGGGGGTGCCTATATCTGGTTCCAGACTTACGATGGCAGATGGCGCGATGCTTGTGATGGCTATTTGGGAGATGATTGATGGCTGGTAGGGGCAATCCCTCTCTTCCATAGGCAGGATCACCCTTATCTGTTCGTCCTTGCTTCTCTTCCAGTTATATGCTTTCTAATACTGTCATCCCTAAGTCGGTTATTCTTAATCTAGAGAAGTTCATCCGTGCTTTCCTCTGGGACTCTTCTTCCAATAGGAAGAGGTTTACTTGATAAGGTGGGAGATTGTTTGTCAGTCGATTCATCTGGATGGTATGGCGATTCCCTCTCTACTGGCTCATCGAGAGGCCTTTCTGGCTAGACATGTTGCTATATTTTTATTATGTCCGAATAGCATGTGGTCTTCTTTCATAAGAGCCAGGTATGGTGATATTTCTATTGATTCTCAAGTTCCTCAAAGGTCTCTTAGGCATAGTTCGGCTATCTAGAGGGAGATGTTGGTCAGGGCGTCTCTCATTACTCTTCATTTATCCTGGGTGGTTGGGGATGGCTCTTCAATTAGACTCATGCACGATCCTTGAATTTCGAATATTCCTTTGATCAGGTGGCCCACATTTATTTTGATGTATACGCCGCTGACGATGTTGGTTTCTGATCTTTTCATTCCTGGTCAATCCATGTGGGATCAGGTCATGGTGCTCTCTATCTTTGGGGATATCCTTGGTCACCGGGTATTGTCTATTATCCTGCCTATCTTTTCTTGCCCTGATTCCAAAGTTTGGAGGCATTCTATTACTACTCGTATGTTGATGTTAGATCCGATGACCATATGTAGTCCGGAGCCTCCCATGTCTTGGAGTTATGGATGGATTTGGTCCTTACCGGTTCATCCCAGAGTTTTCCTATTCTTGTATAAACTAGTCTAGCACTAGCTTCCTACCCATGATTTTCTATTGTTGAGAGGCCTTTCCATACAGTCTGGATGCCCTTACTGTGAATCCATCCATGAGACGCAAGCACATGCTCTATTTCTATGCAGTCGGGCGACGTTACTATGGCGGATGGCAAGATTTGAGGCTTTATCCCTCCAGGCAGATGACACTGAGGATACCTTTTTCACCCTCTTGAGTTCAGGTACAGTTTTCTCTATCTCCTTCATGGCTTACTGGCTTACCATATCTGGATATCTAGGAATGAGCTAGTGTTTAGCTCTGCTAGATGTTCTTCCAGGATGTTACTTGAGAGAGCCAGGACTGTCGCCCTTGACTATTGGAGTTCGACGGTGAGGTCTTCGGAGACCTGGGATTCCTGTTCCTCTCTTTGAGCGACCCATCAGGTTTTTAT
The DNA here is from genome assembly GCA_021397845.1 of Areca catechu. Classification (NCBI taxonomy): domain Eukaryota; kingdom Viridiplantae; phylum Streptophyta; class Magnoliopsida; order Arecales; family Arecaceae; genus Areca; species Areca catechu. The sequence continues at coordinate 11,364,154 of CM038045.1, forward strand.
CTCCTGGGAGCCCCCTCCTCCACATTTCTTCACCGTTAGCTTTGACGGGAGTTTTTGGGATAGGCAGGGAGGAGCTGCTTTTCTTATTCGTGATTCTCATCTTGGATTTCTTGCCGCTGGAGGTTTGTCTTTATTAGACTCCTCCGTTCCTGCGATGGAGTTGTATGCAACTTGGTTGGAGATCAGGTATGCCCGTCAGATCCTCCATTTAGACCGACTGATTATTGAGGGAGACTCGGCGACTGTTGTATCATGGATTAGACAGACGCTGAGATGTCCGTCAGCTCTCCCCATTATCAGGGATATCGGTTTTCTTTTGTAGGGATGTGTCTTCAGTTCCATTAGGCATGTCTACTGGGAGGCTAATTCTACTGCGGACTGGGTGGCCTTCTATGTAGTTTACCATTCTGGTTCTGTGTTGTAGACTGATTGGCATTCTGTCCATGTACAGTTTAGGGATATTTTTTTGTCCGGCTTTCTTGGTTGTATTCATGCTCGCTCTTTGAAATGAATACACCAGTTTATCAAAAAAAAAAAAAACCTCTACCAAATTGGTACTATTATTCCAGTAAAAATATCTTAAGAAGACTTTATAATAGATTTTATATTTACTTTCTCACTTCTGGATAATAAAACCATATTCACAAAAAGGAAAAGAAAGGAAAAAAACCCGGAACCAATAGACTCCAAAGCTTAAAAATAGGGCATCTTTCTTCTATATATATCACTCAAACAACTTGATGGGTTCCAAAAGAAAGACACCTCCTTTCCTCTATCTTAACCTCTACAGTATATCAGATATAACAATATTCTTAGGGCAAAGAAGCAAAACTAATCTAAAACTTGGCTAAAACTCCCAAACTTGCAACCAAAAAATATTCAAAAATTCAATAAAAATTATTTAGAAGGAACTCGTTGGGCTCTCTCAGGCCCAAAATTTGGCATTGCGATGTGAGATTGGAGTCAAAGAGAAGGAATCCAAAGCTCTGGATCTCTTCTCTCTTTGGTGGAAAAGGGAAAGATGCTTTCTCTTTGGTGGAGAAGGGAAAGTTTTCTCAAAGCAACTCTTTCAGAGGCACCGGAATGGATCGGAGCATGATTTAACTTTTATTATTATTTTTATTTTCTATACAATAAATTTTATTATATTATGTTAATATTAGTTAATACTTCATTAATAAAAATATTAGTTGAAGACGGTATGACGGTATTTTAGTCATTTCAATTTTTTCTATTAGTGTCGCAAAGCTGGAGACAAATGGATGCGCATGCGAAGACTAACTCAAATTGTACAATTAAATATATATATGCATGGCAACAAGTCGGATTTGGATCGGATCATTTAAAATTCATATCCGTCATATTAAAAAAATTTTCATTCCATACCTATCTCGGGACGGATTAGATCGAATATAAAAAAATCATGTTTGGATCGAATTGGATCGGATATACCCGGTCTCATAAAATCTAATTTATTTAAAACCTAAACAAGTCACGTAGGATATATCCATCTCATATCCAATTTATTTAAATATTTTATAAATATAATTTTTTTATATGTAAACGGGTCGGATTCAGATGGGGATATACTACTATCTATATCCGATCCGAATCAAGTCGATTTTTTTTTTATATATAACCTATATCCGTTTAAAAATTAGATGGGTCAAATTTTATCCATTTTATTAGAATCGGGTCGGATCGGATATCTATCGGGATCATAAAAATTGCCATTCCTAGGTATATAGGACTGGTAATGTTTTTGAGAAGTAAATTACATATAACGACATCATTACAAAGTAGTTGGAGCAGTTTAAGTACTGTATGCCCCGAATTTACTTTACACAGGAAAGGCAAGAAAATTCTTCTTTCAAAAAAATATGCTTTTGAACGAGCAAATAAAAAATTGAAAAAAAAAAAAAAAAAAAAAGCCAAAAACCAACTTAGACTTTAATTGACATGGAGTTCTTATTGAAACAACAAGACCTCGTTTGGTTAACTTTCTTTTTTTGTGCAGTATATCCGATCATGAGTGTCCGTTTAGAAGTATCGCATTCCCTTCCTCTAAAATTCGTAAAGACCATGAAATGGTAATAGATTGAATTTGATTCGGACCATTCAAAATTCATATTTATTTAATTAAAATTTTTTCGTTCCATATTCATTTTGGACCAGGTATATAAAAAATTATGTTAGGATCGAATCAGGTCGGGTACATCCGGTGATACAAAATTTAATTTATTTAAAATCTAAATAAATCGGATAAAATTAGGTTAGATCGAATATATCTATTCCATATTTAATTTATTTAAATATTTTATAAATATAAATTTTTATATATAAATAGATCAAATTTAAATTAGGATGTATTAAATTTTTTTTATATAATTCATATTTATTTATAAATTAGCTAAGTTAAATTTTATCTACTTGCACCGGTCCATAAAAATTGTCATCCTTATCCATGCGTACAGGACAAAAAGTATTTTAAAAAAAAAAACTCCGATCCAAAATTTTACATCTAGCAAGTCAAGAATTATTCAAATTCAACCGGAAAAGTGGGTCCCGTGTAATAAAGATTTGGTTTTATGACGTTCGCATCACCGGTATATTATAGCGTCTAAGAATCTGCAGCGCATTTTGTCCATCACGACGTCAATAACGGATATGATGGATCCGCGTGGACGATAAGATTCGCGTCAATTCTACGAGCTCGCCTACACGGCCTCGACAGCCTTATAAAAAGGCCGGTCCAACGGCTTATCGCGCTCGCTCGATCTCTTCCTCTCCAACCGCCATGTCCCCTATAAATCCCCCTATCCCCGTGATCGTTCCCTGAATCGTCGACTCTGCCGCTCACCCTCGTTGTCTTCTCTGCAGCGTATGGGAGGTCTGCCGCTCACCCTCGTTGTCTTCTCTGCAGCGTATGGGAGGCGGACGCAGAGGGCGTCAACTCTTCTCCGTTCCGGCGGCTGGTTTTGATGGGGAAGGCGTCTTCTTTTCCCCGATCCGGCGGCTGATCGAAGAAAGAGTCGTCATCCCTACTCTGGCGACTTTGATGGGAGCCGAGATTTCCATTCTTGGCCAGCCAGTGAAAGCGAATCTGATAAGATATGTACGGTTTTATTCTAGCTTATTTCTTTCTTTCGTCCCCATCTTTACGGGATTAGGGATTTTGGTCTTCTTGATATAGGTTATTCTTTCTTTTTTTTCCGTGCATTATCTGTTGAGTTCTTGATTTCTTGTGTTTCATGACTCCATGGCTGAGTTCGATTAAACCACGCCCCCCGGCCCCAGGCATTCTGCCACATAGCAAGTGTTGGGATAGGTCAAATGACCCGATTCAAGGCCTGGACAGATCTAAGGAATGAATAAAAGATCATATTAGATCTAGAAATTGATAAAACAGTGATTGATCGATCAGCTCATAAAGCTCGACCCATTCATAAAGTTCGATCAATACATAAAAATCGACTAACATATAAAAGCCGGCCAAAAAAAAAAAAAAAAAAAAAATCAGAATAACCAATTATTATTATAATATGCGTGAAATTAACTACTAGAGTTTTTTTCAACTATCTATAAATATCGATAAATGGGATCTTCGAAACTAAGGATAATTAGTGAAAATACAATCTCAAATTTTATCCATTGTTTTTTATCCATTTTTTTCTAAGATCCTCTATTTATTACCTGAATCCTTATTTACTTCAGCATGAAAGTGCCTCATACTGAAAATTCTCTAGTAAATGGGTTATTTTGTAGGATCTCGCAAGGAACCTGATTGAACGAACCAAGAAGGTGCGGAAATGTCCTCCACTGGAAATCCTCCGATGAGTGGGTTATTTTGTAGGATCTCGCAAGAAACCTGATTAAATAAACCAAGAAGGTGCAGAAAGGCTACTTGGATTCAATAGCAATAGATTGGCGTATAGATTAAAATCTTGAAAAGAATCTTGAAAGAGATGATGATGAAAGGAAAAGTGTAGAACACTTCAGTTTGGAGAAGTCGTTCACCATGCAAGAAGAATGACCTGTCCTTGGATGATGAGGATAATAGACATTCTTCTGGACAAAATGGAAGCCCCGATCGCTATCATTCAAAACCTCCAATCAGCGGGCAACAATGCCCGATCGCCTCGAGATGTAGCCGGCGATCTCCTCAACAAGAGGTTTGACATCTAGAACCAAACCAATACTCTCATCGTCATCGCTTCTTGAGCTGACGTTCCACAAGACTTCTGACCCCATGGATATGGGGAAGACCGGCTCGGAGAGAAACGTCCAAGATCTTATTCCATTTTCTCCAATGAGTGTATCCCAAGAAGCATCCATCGAAGCAAAGGAATTCGACGACATGATAGCTTCGAGAGGAAATTCAGGAAACTGGAATTGTAGGGTGCCAAATTTGATGACCAACGAAGAAATGACTAACGGTTGATGGTCTATGATTCATGGTCACCTTTCTTTAGAAGAATTATGGAAGAAAAAATTGTTCTATTTCAAGATTCCTTAATTGGAGCCTTATAACGGAACAACTGATTCACTTGATCACAGCTTCAAAGTCTATATGATGATTTAGGGAGCAACTGATGCTTTTCATTGCCTTGCTTTCCCAACAACCCTCAAGAAAGCCGCATGGATATGGCAGTCGAGTCTTCGGCCAGGTATCATCTATTTTTTTGAACAATTAGAAAAATTATTTGTAGCTCATTTTAGGAGGACCAGCCGGAAGATGCTGCGCAATTCGGATAGCTTCATTTTCATCCAACAACAATAAGGCAAAATCCCGAGAGATTATATGGCTCGCTTTAATCCTGCCATGCTGGAGATTTCAGATCTCAAAGAGCGTGTCACCATGTCAGCCATGAAAAAGGGATTCCGATCGTCCAAATTTATCTTTTCCTTGGACAAGTTTTCTACTAGGTACTCTGAATTGCTGGCATACACACAAAAATACGTGCAGGCTGAAGAACAAGCCGCTAGTTGGTGCCAAGCTGAAGGGAGACCTGCCCTAAAAAAGAAGAACCCAAAGAACAGTGAGCCGTAGCCATCTAGCAATGAAAACACTTTGACTCAACGGTGCAGTTCGAAATCGAAGAACCTGGTCGGCAAGTTCGATACTTACACTCTATCTCTCCCAAGAGAGAAGATATTAATGGAGATTGAAAAAGAAAGCTTTCTCCAAAGGTCCTAGCCGATGTGAGCACCTCCAGCCTTGTGCAATAAGGTCAAATACTGTCGGCTCTATAGGGATCATGGGCACATCACTAAAGAATGCATCCAGTTGAAGGATGAGATCGAAGGTCTGATCAAGCATGGGTACTTGAAAAAGTATATCTACGGTCAAGATCGCCAAGCTAAGATGGCTACCCAAAAATAAATTACCGATGGCATACAGCTTTCCAACTAATTATCCACCAATAAAATGGTCAGCATGCTGCATCGCCGATCATACTATGAAGAAGACAGCGCTCCGAAAAGAATACAAACAAATAATGTCATTAGGTTCTCTAACGATGATTTACAAGTAGTCTAAATATCTCATGATGATCCTGTAGTTGTCTTTGCAGTCATTGCAAACTATGATGTAAGAAGAATTGTGATGGATAATGGAAGCTCAACTGAGCTCTTACTCTATGATGCTTTTCTTAAGATGAACTTATCAAGAGATAAATTACAAAGAATCTCAGTGCCCCTTATCAGGTTCGGAGGGAATTCGATAGGAGTGGAAGGGGAGATAACTCTTCCTCCGTAACCTTTGGAATAGAACCAAGACAGAAAACACTTTCAATCATATTTATGGTCATCCAGACGTTCTCTACATACAACGCCATTCTAGGACGACTTATCTTAAATAAATTCCAAGCCATTATTTTCACTTACTATCTACTGGTACGATTCCTAACCAGGAATGGAGTCGGAGAGATGAAGGGAGATCAATGGGTAGCTCGACAATGCTTGATGATTCAAGATTGAGAGCCAGTCAGCCGAATAATGCTAGAGCAGATGGACCAACGAGATTGGATGGAAGAGATCAGAGAACCAGTCGAAAGAATCGTCTCCATATCCCTCACAAGAGATGATCCAACTAGGATTGTGCAGATTGAGAGTCTGCTCAATGAAGGCATGAGGACAAGACTGACCAGCTTTTTGTAGAACAATGCTGATGTCTTCGCATGGTCAGCCAATGATATGTTAGGAATTCCTCCAAAAGTCATTACTCATTAGCTGAAGGTCGATCCGGGGTGTCGGCCGGTTCGATAGAAAAAGAAAAATTTTGCTCCGAAAAGATAAATAGTCAGCAATGAGGAGGTAACTAAGCTCCTTGATGCAGGGTTTATAAGAAAAGTCCATTACCTAGGCTTGCTAATATGGTAATGATGAAAAAAGTGAACGGTAAGTAGAGAATCTGCATCGATTATACCAACCTTAATAAAGCTTGTCCAAAGGATAGCTTCTCTTTGCCCAAGATTGATCAACTTGTTGATGCCATCGCAGGATACAAGCTCTTAAGCTTTATGAATGCCTTCTCCGGCAATAATTAAATTCGGATGAATCCCGAAGACAAAGAGAAGATAGCCTTTGTCATCGATAGAGGGCTATACTGTTACAAGGTAATGTCCTTCGGCCTAAAAAATGCCGGAGCAATATATCAGCAACTGGTCAACAAAATCTTTGAAAAATAGATTCGGCCTAAAAAATGCTGGAGCAACAAATTAGCGACCGGTCAACAAAATCTTTGAAAAATAGATCGACAAAACCATGGAGGCATACGTCGACGATATGATTGTCAAGAGTATTCAACAGACGACCACATCAAGGATCTCCAGGAAGCCTTCGATGTACTACGAAGATATCAAATGAAATTGAATCCGACCAAATATGTCTTCGGGGTGATGTCAGAAAAATTTCTTGGTTTTCTTGTTACCAATCAAGGAATTGAAGCCAATCTTGAGAAAATCCGAGCAATCCTCACATGAGACATCCCTTCAATAAGAAAGAAGTCCAACAACTGACTGGATGGATCATACCATTAAGCCGATTCATCTTTCAATCGGCTGAAAGATGTCTTCCTTTCTTCAAAACCATGCGACAATCAAGGGACTTCGAGTGGTCGGAGAGTTGCCGATAAGCCTTCGAGGAGCTAAAGAAATACTTGACCAATCCAACTCTGCTATCAAAACCTAAGGAGAGACTTTATACCTCTACCTCGCCACTTCGGATGAAGCCATCAGCTCGGTATTGGTCAGAAAGGAACCCGATGGTGCCCACAAGCCGATCTACTATACCAGCAATGTGTTTCATGATGCCGAGGTGAGATATCCAAAAACACAGAAGCTGATATATGCCTTGGTGATAGAGCAAAGTGCTTGAGATTATACTTCCAGTCTCATCCTATCACCGTGCTGATGGTCCAACCACTAAGGGCCATCCTTTAATGCCCTGACACCTCTGGCAGGATAAATGGGCTATCAAATTAGGAGAGTTCGATATTACATATCAACCCCAACCATCAATGAAGGTCCAAGTCCTAGTTGATTTTATTGCGAATGCACTTGAAATGATAGAAAGGCACCTACTAGAGAAGCACCCATTGAATCCGAGGATGACTCCGACTCCACGTGGATCCTTCATGTGGACGGAGCATCTAACTTTTCTGGCTATGGGGCCGGCTTGATTATAGCCGACCCTAGCAGGGATATTATGGAGTATGCTCTTCGTTTCTCTTTCCGGGCATCAAACAATTAAGTCAAATACGAAGCCCTTCTAATATGTCTTAGGATTGCCAGAGAATTGGGTGTTTGGAAGATGAGAGTATTCTCGGACTCTCAGTTGGTGATCAACCAAACTAAAGGAGACTTCGAAGCCTGGGATACAACGATGGCAAAATATTTGGAGAAGGTTCGGGACCTTGTGACTCAATTCGATTTCCTTGACATCACTCATGTTTCACAGACCGAGAATTTCTAAGCCGACTCACTATCTTGACTAGCCATACTGGCGCCCGACTCTTTAGGTCGGACTTTCATTGAATACTTGGAGACTCCTAGCATTATGACGGGAGGAGAGGAAATATACCAAATTGAACAAGAGCCAAGCTGGATGGACCCGGTCACCAAATATCTAATCGAAGGAACTTTACTAGAAGATGCCATTGAAGCTAAGCGACTTTGATGGACGGCTTCTCAATACATCATCCTGGAAGGGTCTCTCTATAAGAGGTCCTTCACGCAGCCTTTACTAAAGTGCTTGGGACCTTTAGATGCCAATTATGTCCTGAGAGAAGTTCATGAAGGTATATGTGGTGATCATCTGGAGGCAAGTCTTTGGCTTACAAGATTATATGCTAGGGATACTATTGGCCAACCATTCAGAAAGACGCAGCCGACTTCGTGAGAAGGTACGACTAATGCCAAAGGTATGCCAATATTCAGAGATGTTCGACAAGTCAGCTGACCCAGTTGGTCACCCCTTGGCCATTCGCTCAATGAAAAATGAATATTCTCGATCCTTTTCCTCCAGCCTTTAGATAACAAAAATTTATAATAGTGGCCATTGACTACTTCACCAAATGGATGGAAGCCGAATCTTTAACCCATATTATCGAAGGAAAAATTAAAAACTTCATAAGGAACTTCATGATCTATCGATTCGGAATCCCCTATTCTATTATCACCGACAATGGAAGGCAATTTGATAATCAAAAATTCAAAGACTTCTATCCTCAATACCTCATCTGTTGACTCTGGTCCTGATTTTGATGATTGACAAAATGTTTAAGTATATATGAGTACTAATTATATTTTAAGTGTATTTTTCAGATCTTAGTACTCAACTATGTTGAATGAAGAAATGCTTGTATTTCAATTAAAAAAGTCTTTAAATTAATGAAAAATCAAGTTATAAGGATTTTGGAATATAAGGAAGACTTGGAAGGACTTAAAGTTTAATTTTGAAGAAGTTTCAGTACTGGCTCAACCGAGTGTCGACACCTAAAGATCAAGTGTTGAACTTACAGGTCAAGTGTTGACACTTGCAGAACCAAGTGCTGACACTTGCAGAACCAAGTGTCGACACCAAGTGTCGACACCTGGGAACCAAGTGTCGACACTTGGAGGTCAAGTGTCGACACTTGGCTATAACGGCTAGTTTTCAAAAGCTGCAGAACTTCTCCAACTTGCTTCAAACGGCCATATCTTCATCCCCAACGGTCATAAACGGTCATTTATGATTTGGAGAGCTATATAAACATCAAAAATCAAAGGGGGAAGAAATCCTTTGGTAAGTTTTTTGAATATTCTTCAAGGATTCAAGAGTTGAGTGATTCAAAACCTTCAAGCTTCCAAGTTTCAAAGCGAGCATTCAAAGTCTACATCTACAAGCATCAATCAAAGGCTTCATCAACTTGAAGACAAGATCTTCATTAACAATCAAGGGCTTCAAAGAGATATTTGCTTTATTTTAGAAAGCTTTTATTGTATTCATTTATACTTGTTCTTACATTATTTTACTTAAGATTTTTGGTGAGCCTTGGAAAACCAAAGAGGTTTTTGGTGAGCCTTGGAAAACCAAAGAGGTTTTTGGTAAGCCTTGAAAATCAAAGTGGTTGTTGGTGAGCCTTGAAACCAACTAGGATTTTACTTGTGAGCCCGAAGCCAAAACAAGTTGTTTAGGTGCTTGGTTATCCCGTAAAACTAAGGGTGGTTGTTGGTGAGCCTTGAAACCAACTAGGGTTTGACTTGTGAGCCCGAAGACAAAACAAGTTGTAAAGGTTGTTGGTGAGCCTAAGTTATAAAACCAAATTTAGTGAAATTCTCAAGGAGTTCTTGGGAAGTGGATGTAGGTGCTTGGTTGGCACCGAACCACTATAAATCTTTGTGTTTGTGTGATTGTTCTCCTTGTGCTTTTTTTTCTTTATTTCCGCTACATTTATTTGAAATACACAAGCACTTGAATTGCATTAGCACATACTTGCTTTAGTTCACATTTTTCAAATAGTACAAAAGTTTTATAAAACCCAATTCACCCCCCTCTTGGGTTGCCTACCTAAGCCTACAATTGGTATCAGAGCTTGGTGCTCTGATTGAAAATCTAACAATTTTGAGTTAAAGATTATGGCAACCCTTGTAGGTATTAGTGTTAGACCACCGTTTTTCAATGGCAAAAATTACATATTTTGGAAAACTCGCATGCGCATCCATATTCAATCTATTAGTTATCATCTTTGGAAAATCATTATTAGTGATCCTCATATTCCTTCCATTTTGGTTAATGGCATTTCCATTCCAAAGCTCGAAGAGGATTGGAATGAATATGACATTAAACAAATTGAACTCAATGCTAAAGCAATGAACTTGTTTTATTGTGCATCGGACTTAAATGAATTTAATAGAATTTCTACATGCACATCGGCGAAGGAAATATGGGACACACTTAAAGTTACTCATGAGGGTACTCTTCAAGTGAAGAATACTAAAATTAATTTGCTTGTACATTCTTTTGAAATTTTTGAAATGATGCATTATGAATCTATTTCTGATATGTATACTAGATTTATGACTATTATTAATGAATTGAATAGTCTTGGCAAAATCTATACTAATACTGATTTGGTGAACAAAATTCTTAGATCCTTGCCAAAATCATGGGATCCAAAGGTGACGGCAATCCAAGAAGCTAAAGATATAGAAATCTTATCTTTGGAGGAGCATATCGGTTCACTCATGACCTATGAGTTGAACTTATGGTAAAGGATAGTGGAAGCTGATGTAAATAAGAAGATAATAGCCCTCAAGGCCAAAAAGAAATTCAAGACAATGATGGCAACTTGGAGCGATAGCGAAGATTCAAGTACGGATGATGAAGTTGCCCATCTTTGCTTCATGGCAAACGAGTCAAAGGTATCTTCTAAAAATAATTATGATTTTACCTTTAAAAAATCACATGATACATCTAATGATCTTGTGCATGAATATAGATTGCTAAAATTTGAGCACAAGAAATTAAATAGGCATGTAGATTCATTTTCTCTTGACAACACTAATCTTGCAAATAAAAATGGTGATTTAAATGCCAAGATTAATATTTTGAAAAATGAAAAGAATAATTTTTCTAAAGAAAAAGAATTTTTAGAAAAAAAAATGTTATTTTGAAAGATTTATGTGATAAAAATATTTTGGTTGAGGAAAGAAGCAAAAACTTTTGAAAAATTTTTCTATTCCTGCTTCTTTCAATTTATCTTCTAAATGTGATTTTAATGCTTATCCTTCTAGATTAAGAAAAGTTTGGGTTCCAAAAGGAACCATAATTACTAATCATAAAGGATCCAAGAAAGTTTGGGTACCAAAAATGTCTACTTAATTTGTTTTGCAGGAATGTCTTGCAACCCAACATGAAGAAAGGAAGTTCTTTAAAAGAGGTTGTACAAGACAATTTAAAGAAGTGGACAAGCTATATTTTGAACTAAATGGTAAAAGGAAGGACTTTGTATATTGGTAAATTCTAAACATCTCCTTCCATAATTAAAAATGTAGATTAATTTTTATTGCATCAATTACTTTAAAAAAATTATTTTAAATAGTTAATTAGAATCAAGTTTGGACTTTTCATCATTGGCTATGATCATGAACTTTTTGGTGTTGATGAATTTCATGTTATCATGATTAAACTTATGATTGTAAGACCTTTACTTGATTTTGATTAATGTATCTTAAATTATTTCATGAAAAATATTTTTAAAGATGCATATTGATTTGAAAAATATTTTAATTGATTGATTAGATACAAGCTTAGACTAATAGTCATTTGTTGTGATCATGACCATTTTGATGCTGATGGATTTCATGCTCTCATGATTTCAACTTATGATTATTAGACTTTCACTTGATTTTGATTAATATAGTTTTTGGAATTACTTCAAGTGAAATGTTACGATTTATGTGCTTTCATTTTTGGCATCTATGCTTAAGTTAGAATTGATTTGAATCAAGTATTGAACTGGTAGTTAAGGGTTACTTTTAAGAAGAAGGTATGCATATTGATAAACCCTTGCTCTAGTAACTAGACTTGATATCATATTACTTCTAGCATTTGTATGGATATCAAATCATCTTAAAATGAATTTGAAATCATGCGAAAAGTTTTTAAGTGATATAAATGCTTTGTATTTTGAAAATTATGAATATCTTGAAAATTTTCAAATCTTGATGTATGGGCTTTCATGTTTTATTCCTCAAATAAATGCGTATTTTTAAAGGAGGAATAACATTCAGGGGAAGCATCTAAAGATTTGTTATCATATATTTGATGCTTTGAATATTTTGCTTGATATCATGCTGTAATTATATTGCTCTGATACTCTTTTTTCTTGTTTTCAAATCTAATTTTTTGAAGGGAGTTACATTCAAATGGTATCATATTTAAATTAGTATCATGTTCAAATTGTATCATATTCAATTGATATCATAATTATTTGATTTCATGCATTGATTTTGATGACCTACTTGCTATTCTTTCCGACTTCATTCCCACTTTGTATTGCCTTTCATCCTTTTTCATGATGTCAAAAAGGGGGAGAAAATTGTTAAGATAAAAAGGGAAAGATTGGATAAACATGAAAAATCATTTGAGAAATGAAAGAAAGTGTAAAAGGGGGAGAAGAATGTAAAATGTTTTTATCCAAAGGGAAGAATTAGTAAGAAGAAGAAATTTTAAAAATTTGAAAATTTTGGATATTTTGAAAAATATTTTTGAAGATTTTTTTGATCATATTTTGAGGGGGAGCTTGGTGCTTATTGTTTTGAGCTTACATGTTTATCTTATTGTTAATCTTTTTAAGCTTACCCTATTCATATACTTAAAGATTTTATCATCATCAAAAAGGGGGAGATTGTTGACTCTGGTCTTGATTTTGATGATTGACAAAATATTTAAGTATATATGAGTACTAATTATATTTTAAGTGTATTTTTTAGATCTTAGTACTCAACTATGTTGAATGAAGAAATGCTTGTATTTCAGTTGAAAAAGTTCTTAAATTAATGAAAAATCAAGTTATAAGAACTTTGAAATATAAGGAAGACTTGGAAGGACTTAAAGTTTAATTTTGAAGAAGTTTCAGTACTGGCTCAACCGAGTGTCGATACCTAAAAATCAAGTATTGATACTTGCAGAACCAAGTGTTGACACTTACAGAACCAAGTGCTAACACTTGGTTCCCAGGTGTCGACACTTGAAGGTCAAGTGTTGACACTTGACTGTAACGGCTAGTTTTCAAAAGCTGCAGAACTTCTTCAACTTGCTTCAAACGGCCATATCTTCATCCCCAACAGTCATAAACGGTCATTTATGGTTTGGAGAGCTATATAAACATCAAAAATCAAATGGGAAAGAAATCCTTTGGTGAGTTTTTTGAATATTCTTTAAGGATTCAAGAGTTGAGTGATTCAAAGCCTTCAAGCTTCCAAGTTTCAAAGAGAGCATTCAAAGTCTACATCTACAAGCATCAATCAAAGGCTTCATCAACTTGAAGATAAGATCTTCATTAACAATCAATGGCTTCAAAGAGATATTTGCTTTATTTTAGAAAGCTTTTATTGTATTCATTTATACTTGCTCTTACATTGTTTTATTTAAGATTTTTGGTGAGCCTTGGAAAATCAAAGAGGTTTTTGGTAAACCTTGAAAACCAAAGTGGTTGTTGGTGAGCCTTGAAACCAACTAGGGTTTTACTTGTGAGCCCGAAGCCAAAACAAGTTGTTTAGGTTCTTGGTTATCCCGTAAAACCAAGGGTGGTTGTTGGTGAGCCTTGAAACCAACTAGGATTTGACTTGTGAGTCCAAAGACAAAACAAGTTGTAAAGGTTGTTGGTGAGCCTAAGTTATAAAACCAAACTTAGTGGAATTCCCAAGGAGTTCTTGGGGAGTGGATGTAAGTGCTTGGTTGGCACCGAACCATTATAAATCTTTGTGTTTGTGTGATTGTTCTCCTTGTGCTTTTATTTCTTTATTTCCGCTGCATTTATTTGAAATACACAAGCACTTGAATTGCATTAGCACTTACTTGCTTTAGTTCACATCTTTTAAATAGTACAAAAGTTTTATAAAACCCAATTCACCCCCCCTCTTGGGTTGCCTACCTGAGCCTACACATTCTCCATAAGTTAACTTCCATCAGACATCCTCAAACCAATGGTGAAGCTGAGTTAACCAATCGGACGATCTTCCATGATCTAAAGACTCGATTGAATGAAGTCAAAGAACTTTGGACCGAAGAGCTGAATTTGGTTCTCTCGGCGTACCGAACTACTCCTCGATCTATCATTGGAGAGTCACCATTTAATCTAACTTATTGGAGTGAAGCAATGATACCAGTAAAAATTATCCTCCGATCTAGGAAGATCGACCACTTCAAGGAGCCGAACAATTCAGAGCAAAAAGGAGCCGACTTGAACTTACTTGAGAGCACAAGGCTTCAAGTATAAATACATACGGTCATATGCCGATAGAAAGTTGCTCGATATTACAATACCAAGGTGAAAGCCGGAACTTTTCGACCCAGAGATCTTGTACTCAAAGAGTTGAAGTATCTCGACCTATAGAATAAGGCAAACTTGTCCCTAATTGGGAAGGTCCTTACCGAATCACTGAAGTGTTACGATCCTGAACCTACCGAATAGAAAGCCTAAACGGCTACTGGATGGCCCGACCATGGAATGTAGAGAACTTACGCAAGTATTATCAATGAAGAGCTCTCTTCATCTTCTTCCTATTTTCTGTCATGAACAATCTGATAAATGAAGAGTTGGCCTAATCAGCCGACTCAATCAGTATACCCGAATATCAGAGTTGGTCTAATCCACCGACTCCCATTCGATGAATATAGAGTTGGTCTAACACACCACCTTATCGGTATTATCTAAAAAAGGGCTAGCCAGACTAGTTCGGTCACTATGTTCTATAAAGAGAATGTTGACACCCTCAAAAATAATCTCTGTACCATGGAACCATTATTCCGATGGCATAACACCTAGCAAAAGCTATCCTAAGACAAGTAAAAGGTATGAAAAAAGTCGATAAATCCATACTTAGAAAATTTTCAAGCACACACATTTGAGAACATAGTTGTGAGAAAAGATGATTTCATTCATATGAAAAAAATTTGATTTACATGGAGTATGGAAAGAACCAAAAAAGTATATCAAAGTTAATTTTCATCAGCCAATTCGGAGGTCGGGACAGGAGTGAGCCTCTTGGATGGTGCCATCAAGCTCATCTACCACAAAAACATGAAGGTCCTCAGCTTGTTCTTCCGCCTCGTCCTCCTCATCGGTCTCATCTAAGTTAACTTTGGAGATATCCAAGTCCGGGTACAACTTCACTTTCTTCAAACAATCTTTGAAACCTATGTTATAGCTTTCCACACCAACTTCATTCATTTCATCGTCGAAAGCCGCGGACTTTTTATATTCTTCAACAGCCTGAAGGGCTCTCTGTTCAGCTAATTCAGCCATTAGCTCAGCTAACTCCGCCCTCTACTCAAGTGTATTGGCCCTCTTCTCCACTTCGGCCTTCTGGGTCAGGGTTTCATCGGATTTTTGGAGGCCTTCTTTGATCAGAAATTCTGCCGAGCGCAACTTCTTCTTCTTAAGCTTGGCTCCTAGATCGGCTACTTTTGTTTGGACCACCTTCAACTCTTTCTCTAATGAAAGGTTGGTGGCGGTGCTATGATCTAACTTCTGCTTTATGGCCGCCTTAAGCTCCTCGGCTACATCTTTTTCAGCTTTTGCCATCTCTAGTCGGTTATGAAGACCTTTGCTCAGATCGGCAAAACCATGGACGCTCTCTTCGATCAGAGAGATCTCGTGAATAAACTACCAAAAAAGAGAGTGAAAGTCAGCAATGACATTGCAATCCATGAAGAAAAGACATGAAAAGTAGATTTTTATACCTTCAGGGATTCGGATAGATGGAAGTGAAGATGTCTTCTAACCGATGACCCTTAGTCACCTCCCAATCTCGAGGGAGGATAGTAGCCTTCAGCATTGCCCTAGCTAGTCTCGGGTTGTCGAGCCTCGTGTCATCGGCATAAACATTAAAGTCAACGTGCTCTTCTTTTTTCTCTGCTCGTGGCTCGAGCCCGGCTTATGGCTCGAACGTCGCGTCGATAGCCGAGGCCTTGCCTTTGTCCTGTTGACTAGGCCCTGAGGATGGTTCAGCTGATGAAGGTACCGTAGGCTACTCTGGAGGCACTGCTGGTCGCTCCATAGGCTGTTCAACCGAAACCCCTGCTTGGACGGAGCTCCGTCAAGGGGACGTCTTCATCTGAGGTCGATCGCACCATTATGGGGATGTTCCCCCTGATCTGGACCTCTAGAAGAGTGCTGGAGGGGGCAGTTGATGAGCGAGCCTTCTTCCTACCCTCCTGTCCACCAGAAGAATATGTTGCTGCCCTTTTCTTGACAGCTTGTCAGAGCCTGCGGGCATCATGTTTCATCTTGTCGTCTGTAAAAAAAAGAAATAACAAGAGCTATTAGTTGAAGAAAAGAAAATAAAAGGAAAGTTAATAGTAAGATCGATGGGACATACCTAACGAGGGAGAAGTACTAATTTGAACGAGAAAGAGGCCCTCCTCGCTTAACAATTCTCTCATCGAAGTAACTTTAACTTCGAAAAGTTTCTCGAAATCCTTCCTGTCGATCGATATAACCTTCTTCCTGTCATTGGGGGTCAGACGGGGCTCCCTCCACCCAATGTTGAAACTCCAAGGCTATTCAGATAGAAGAAAGAAAAAACAGGATTTCCATCCATGAATCGCTGATGGAAGTCCTCTAATGAATTTCCTGACCAGGACGGGAGTCGATGACCCACCACCCTTGACCGTGAAAAACTTTCTTCAAGACAAAGAAAGAACTAAACAAGAAAGTCCTAGGCACTATGTTCAGATCGTGATAAAGGACAAGGAAGGTACATATTATCCGAATACTATTCGAAGTCAACTGCACCGGAACTATATGGTAAAGATTGAAGATCTGGACAAAGAAAGGATAGAGAGAAAAACGAAGACCAGCTTTCAGCTGTTCTTCGTACATAGCAATGGACCCAAGGGGAGGCCTGTTTATCCTCATTAGAGTAAGGGATGAAGGTAGATAAATCCTGCAGAATCTTGTAATATTTTCACAGTGAAGCTAACCTAGACTCCGTGATGGTGCTCTTAATGGATTCGGGTCTTAATTCTTCTCGATATTGAGGCCCCCTCATCCTAGTGGAACCATGACTACTGGAGGTCTCACCTTCGTTTCTACCGGTGGAAGACCTGCCGGTGGCAGAGATATCTAAAGATCTAGTCATTTCTACAAGATACGAGAACAGGACCTAATCTGAAAGGGATAGAAGAGCTCGAGAAGGACTGGAATGAAGACGGAGGACTGGAACAAAGATGAAGGAAGAACCTACCCTAATGGCTAGAAATGAAAATGACAGAAAAGATTTGGCCTTAAAAGAGGAGGGTCATTTATATAGAAGGCATAGACGGCTCTGATTTCTTCCTCGAGCCATGAAAGCTGCTTCTGATTATGCTACATATCCAAATCCTAATAGATGGATACAACCTGATGGGAAGAAGCCGATGCGATGGAAGGAAAACCAAAATGTCAACACCGACCCGCGAGAGCCTAACGAGCAGAAGACGACGACAGCTCTGATCGAGAGTTCGTACATTTTCAACGATCTCGATCTTGCCATGGACCTGGGTCTCTTACCAAATGCCAACGTTGAAAACATCGGCACAACCCCGAGATTCGAATAATAACTCCCTCACCGATGACAATCTGACACCTGGCAGGGGCGTTACACTCGAAGGCTGATGCCTTAATACCGCCGACTGAAGTTGAGATATGCCATCATTTGGAGACATCTTCTCTCACTTCAAAAAAAAACTCATCATTTCTCTTTAATTCCCATCGTTCAAGATATTAAAAAATTTCTTGGACTCGGAAGTTGGGGGGCAAATGTTGGGACAAGTCAAATGACCCGACTCATAAAAGGTCAAGAGAGGCCCAAGGAATGAATAAAAGGCCATATCAGGTTCAGAAACTGATGAAACAATAAATGGCTGACCAGCTCATAAAGACCGACCAGCACATAAAATCCAACCAATACATAAAGGCCGACCAACTGCAAGAAGATTGAAGATGGCAAGAAAAGAGGTAGTTCTATTAGAATAACCAACACGCATAGGTTAGTTTCTAACAAAACTAACTACCAGAGGCTCTTTCAATTGAATACTGTTAAGGTCCATGCCTATAAATACCGGTAAATAGGGACCTTCGAAAGTAAATAAGGATAACTAGTGGAAGTACTCTCTCATTTTCTGTCCTTTTTCTCTGAGATTTTATATATGTTACCTAAATCCTTGCTGACTTAAGCATCGGAGTGTCCTCCATCAGAAATCCTCCGGTGAGTGGGTTTGTTTTGCAAGACCTCGCGAGAAACCTGATTGAGCGAACCAAGAAGGTACGGAAAGGCCACTTGAGTTCAGCAGCAACAGTTAGCATCTTGGTTTTATTCGAATCTAGGAGCGGTTTTTATGGAGGAATTTGATGACATTAACATTATATATAACAGGTGTTTAGCACTTTCATAAAGTTTGCTTGATCATTGATTTGCATATAATGTTTTCTAATCTTCATTTTTCTCTGTTTAATCTTCAAGAAAATTCCTTTGTTTTGTTACTTGTTTCTTTTCTTTTCTTTTCTTTTAATAGCATGATCAATAAACCTAGAGTTTTCCTCTTCTTTGACTCTATTTCTATTTGAATGGAATTGGATGTGGTTTGGTTTTATATTTCTTAAAGATGTTAGAGAATCGTTCAGAAGTCGCTGAGTTTCTTTTCTTTTCTTTTATCTTTTGGGGAAGATAAGTAGATAACCACAAGTTGGTATCTTTTTCCCCGTTACTAGGTTAAAGATGGTTTGCGGTGTAGAATTCTTGATTTACTATGAATGATGCTAGCATTATACATAAAGCATCATTTCGCTACTTGATCATTGATTTGCATCTAAGATTAGCTAGTCTCCATCCTTACCCTGTTTAATGTTTAAAAAAAATCAATTTTTATTTTATTTTATTAACAAAAAAAGAAGAATGATTAAAGAACCCTAGAGTGTTTTCATTTCTTTGACTCTATTGCTCTCATCTTCTATTTGCATGGCATTGGATGTGGATTTCATGGTTCCATATTTCTTTAAGATTTTAAAAAATAGATTAGAGGTCATTGGGTTTGTTTCTTGGTTAAGAAAGCCATAGATTTTGCCATTTTTTCCCCTACAATGTTGGTTGAAGTGTGTTATATTATACAATGTGGAATTCCTTAATTCTGAAATTTACTGTTGTTTAGCTGTGATATCTTCCCCAGGATTGATTTTTCCTTCATGAGCTGCATGAAATAGTGAAAGCCAAGAAACCACCCGGACAGAAGGTGTGGATTTTTATGTCAAGTCAGTTCTTGGACTCTGTTTGGTGCTTCTTGGGGTGTTTTGGAGCTTTAACAGTGGTATAATCTTTTCTATTGCCATCTGTGTTATATCCCATTCCTGTTTTGAAGTCACAGTCTGCAAATTCAAAACTTGTGTGGTTTCAAAGTTGGTTTTTTAGCTACAAAAGTCTCCTTGATATAATGGTTTAAAACTACATTCCTTTTCTGAAATTGCATGTTTGAAATTCCAACCCTTTTAGTTCAAAAAAGATCTTCCATGGTGTTTTCTTATATCACTATCGGAACATTTTTTTTTTGTGATTTACGATCTCTATTCTTTTTTAAAATAGACACCACTATTGAAATTGTGAATTTCAATATCCTCATGCAAAATGTGGAACATAGTTCACAATTACAAAATTTTCTCATAGTTCACAATTAAAACATTTTCTCCAATCTTATGTTTGTTTGCAGGCCTGCTCTTTATCATTTTTAAAGATTCACATGTTAACTTAAAAACTCATTTGTAATCTCAATTTGTAATGTTCAAAACTTTTGATCGTAGAAATTTGTTTGATAGTTATAAGATTTTCCTTGAGCTAACCAGATTTTCACGAAAAACCGTTTGGTGTTTTTGCATGTTTTCAGGGATTAAACTGCACTTCAAAATCGCATGTTTCCAAATTCAAAAATTTAAGTTTGAAATGGGATTTGGAAATCGTGGAAGTTTTCTGAACTCTTTTTATTCTAAAAGCCAGCGCATTTTGTACCCAAAAAAAAGGGCCAGAGCATTATCTTTTTTAACAAAAAGCCGCTATTGTGAAATTTAAAAATAGGTTTGCTTTCATAAAGTTTTCTCGCATCATTATTTTTTATCAAAGTGTTTTGATAACCAACATTTCACTTTTGAAACTAATTCCTACTTTTGAAATTGCAAATTTTTAATCTCAAAATTTCCTCCAAAAGTTATGCTCACATTTTCAAAATTTGAAAATCTTAATTTTCTTTGAAAATTAATTCTTTTGATTATGGAACATTCTGAATAAAATAAAATAAGCTCCTCTTTTGGAATTACAATTTTCAAAGTTCAAATTTTCAAGACCTGACCAAACTTAAGCTGAATGTACTTGTTATCATTTATGAACTGCACTTTTAAATGATGTGTTTTTTATCAGAGAGAGAGAGAGAGAGTATTAACATACACTATAGTTTTAACATAAATCTAGATAGTATTATTTTAATTATATGTAATAAATTTATTTTTATAGATATAATAGATTATATAGAAGGTATAATTTTGAATGAAAAAAGGATAAAAAAATTTAATATTTGATAGCTATTGAATAAAGCTAGTATTATTTTAGTTATATATAATAGATATGTCGGAACTGCTTTTGGCTTTGTGGAGTATTAAAAAAATTTAAAAGTTATTGGAATGAAAAATATAATAATGGAATATGCTGAAGCTTCTAGCTTTGTGAAGCATCAAAAAATTCATGAGTATCCCTTGTTTCCTAAATGCTCGCTCATGGGTTGGGTGCAATCTTCTTTGCTCTCATTAGGAAAGGAGAAATTTTAAATCCAAGTTTTTAATTGGTAATCAACTATCTATTATGATACCAACTGCACTGATATACTTAATAATGATTCGGATATCCATTTTCAATATCATGATTATCGATGTAGATACCGTAAGAGAAGAAGAGAAAAAATAAAAAATAAAAAGTGTAATTAATTGGGTATCCAATGCTTTACTGTGAAAAAAATAAATTTACAAGATTGAAACTTCCACTTTCAATTCGATGCAATTCTCACAATAAAAAATCATAAATATCTTTCACAAGTTCTTAACTCCTAGTCCCTATAAGCTTCCTTCACGACTTTCTGGATCTTCTCATCATGTTTCTGGCCCTCTGCTTATATTTTTATAACCTTTAGTACAAAGAACATCTTACCAAAAGTCTAATAGTTCAAACTGCATCCAAATCAAAGTCTTATAGTCTCTTCAACTTGAATTTGAACTCTAGAATTATTTCTGACTATCGATTTAACTTAATCGTGCCACAGATCGTGCAGATCAAGCTTAAAACAATTTAGATCATGCCGATGAGCTTAGCCATTGGATCACCACATGGATAGCGCACGACCATCAAATCAATGCGGGAGATAAGTGCTACTATCTGATTGTGCAACTAATGTGTGTATGCCATGTAAACTCGCCTGTAAACTATGCCTCTTCTCCCATGGATTGGTGATCCACGTACACCATGATAGAGCAAATGGGGAAATCGATCACTTAGGTCTGGGTTGCCAATGCACTTGTGCGCGCACGTGCTAGGCGTGTGCCCACCTGGGTCGCCCACCCGTGCATGCTATGTCACGTGCCTAGGCTGCCATGTGCTTGCAAGCCATGCTGGCCTACGAGCATAGGTCTAGACTGTGGTTTGGCCTTCTTCTTGCACAAGGTCTGGCCTGGCCTTGCTTCTTGGCCTGTCTTTTTATTGCAAGGCTTTTGGAAATTTTTCAAGATGAATTCAAAATATTTTTTCCAATAATCTCCATCTCAACTCGACGTTCAGCTTGAATCTGACTTTGAGATCTATTGAAGGATTTCGCCCCTATATCCTAGGGTAAATGCTTGCTGCTTATAGATAGTCAAAAATAGAAATCGAGCTTGGTCGCTCGATCCCATCTTTGTCATATGCTATGCTCATCTCAATCTTAGACCTACTCAGGGTAGCCTCCTGCAGTAATAGGAGTTGTATCTTGCAATATCACCTATTGTCCTTCCAAGCCTTTCATTTCGTGCCGATCCACCTACTCCCAGAGTTCTATCTTATACTAGGCTCCCATTTGCATTAGGAACTCTACCTTGCATTGAACTCTGTCGAAAAGTAATGATCTCTATACTTCTTCCCCTAAAAATGATCCTTCTGCCATGAACAATCTTCAAGATTCTATTATCAGCTCTTCATGTATAACCGTTTGATTCCAGTTTGCTTAGAAAATTTAATTCTTGCTATAACTAGATATGTATCAGATCTCGTCCAATTTTTTTACTATCCCATCATATACTTTCAAGTTGACTGTCCCTACGTCCTTGATCGCATAGCTTGATTTATCTGGTAAGTGGACAAAATTCTCTCTACTCTCTTGAGAGTCAAATAGCTTCTCTTTGTAATAAATATAGTATAGACATGCAGAATCTAAAATCTACTGGAAATGAGATATGTTATTGGATACTTGAGTATATTATTGTAGTATCCATCACCATCATTACATTAGCCACTGTCATAGTAGTCTTCATTTGATTTTTTAGCTACGGGCAATCTTTGATATAATGCTCCAGCTCATTGCACCTATAATACTTGATCTTGCTCGCATCCTTCAATATGGATCGCCAATCTCGTGATCTTTTATCGCTTTGCCTTCCACTGCCTACTCTTCTAGGAACTGTCAACATTGAATTTCCACTTGAACTCGAACTTGGTTCTCTCTCTTGAGAAGCTCGTTCTAGAATAATACCAAGATGACATCTTCTATCTTGATGGTACTCTTTTTTACTAGAAGAGCAATTACCAAGGACTCGAAGGATTGTGGAAGTAATAAAAGCAAGCCCAATGCCTTGGTCTTCTCCTCAACTTTTTTACCAATACTGATAAGATCAATAATGATCATCTAAAAGTTGCTTAGGTACTCTGCATGCTCTATTATTTGATCATCCGTAGTTGGTAGAATTACTTTCAAAGAAAAAGTATATTAATAAAGAATTTTGTTATGTACAACTCCACACGCTTCGCCCACAGTACCATCGGGAAAGTTTCGTTCAATACATGGATCACTACCTCATCTACCAAGTATAGATGAATCGTGCTCACCTCCTGTGTCTGGTGTCGTTTCCAAGTCTCCTTTTCCATGATAACTGGCCTTTTTTTATATATGAGAGCATCGATCAATCCCTATTAGATGAGCATGTATTTTATCCTTGCTTGCTTAAGGAAGAAATTGCATGTTCTTTCCATTGAATCGATTAATGTCGACTTTGATTGCGCTTGCTATCTTCTTCGATCTCAATCAACATATAATTTGGGGCTCTACTAGGCTTTGATGCCAGTTGTTATGGTACCAACTTACTGATACTACTCATCAGGGATCACTCATGCGGAATATAGATCTTTCATTTTCAGGATTACGATTATCGATATCAATATTGTAAAAGAAGGAAGAGAAAAAATAAAAGGTATAATTAATTAGGCATACAAGGTTTTACTATAAGAAAAATAAATTTACGAGATTTGAACTCCCACTATCAATCCCATATAATTTTCAAATTTCAAATCCCTTCCACAAACTCCCAACTCTCAACTTGCATCCTTCACCACTATCTAGATCCTCACACCATGTTTCTGGCCCTCTGCTCATATTTTTAGTCTCTGCTATAAAAAGAGAGAAAAGTTCAACGATCTAAACCGCATCCAAATCGAAATCATGTAGAATTGTTTCTAACCATCAATCAGACTTGATCGTACTGCAGATCATATAGATCAAGCCCAAAATAACTCAGATCATGTCAGGGAACGTGCTTAGCCATTGGATCATTGCCTGGATTGCGCGTGGCCATTGGATCAATGCAGGAGATAAGTGTTATCATCTGATCGTGCAACCAATGCGCGTATACCATGTAATCTCACTTGAAAACCGTGCATCAAAGCCATAGACTACCCCTCTTCTCTTGTGCACTAGCGGTCCACGTACATCACAACAGAGCTAAGGGGGAAATCAACCACCTGGACCTGGGCCACCAGCATGCATGCTGGGCCATGTGCCCTCTTGGGCTGCTCGTGTGCACGTGCCTGGGCCGCTGGGCACCTTCGGGCTGCACTTTGCTTGCGAGCGTGGGTCCAGGCTACAGTCTGGCCTGTTTTTTGTGTAAAGCTAGGCCAGGCCTTGCTTCTTAGGCTGCCTTCCTTCTACCAGGCTTCTTTTGAGAATTTTTCTGGCCAAATTTATGGCATTTTTTTCCAACACTATCCATGGCATATAAATACTTTATTTTTGAATGCTGTTGCCTATCAGATACCAGAAAGACAGGTGACGGGAAAAGATTACAGAATTAAATGACAGCAAGAGAACTCATCTAATGTGCGATAAATATCTAAAAAGTTCCATATCAAAAGACCATAAAATCGAATTCCGCTATTCATATTCTGCTTACACGCTTTACAAATTGCGTTTTTTTTTTTGGGGGGTAAACAAGACATCCATGGTCGATAACCCTCGTGGACTCCTCACACTCCTGCTGACTCAACTACTTCTCTTGAAGCCCCTGCAGCTCTTTCTTGAGCCATTCGATCAGCTCGTCGTTGGCCCTTGCTGATGGAGAACCCATCAGTGCTGCTCTTCAAGCCTCTACCACCACCTTTGCCCGCTCCAGGAATAGTATCGAACCCTGATTCTTAAAGAAGAGCAGCTGTCGTTGTTGCTGCTTTTGTCGTCCAAACGTTGGAAAAGACGCCGGCAGCAACCATTGCTGCATGCTGGCGCCTGTGAGACGGCGATGTTGGAGAGATGGATATTTCTGCCGAGCAGCCTGAGAATTCTCTGGAAAAAAATAATGGCCCTTCAAGATTATGGCTTGCAAGATGTGTCCACCTTCCTTCCTTCCTTCCTACCAACTTTAGCCTGCTCCGTTGGGTAGTTTTGGATGAGCTGCAATAATAAATATTGCTGCAGTTATTGTAATTTAACGGCTCAGATATGAAGTCGGTAACCTACGAATTATGTATATCAACTACAAAAATTTTGCTGTAACTACTAGTGTCGTAGACCATAACAGGTCATATTAATGAATTTTAGTAACGCATGAACCATGTTTTTTTTGGACGTGCTCACGTGCTGGAAGTTTCCAGGAAAACATAGCTATTATAGTCTTGGAAATCATGATAGGTCATAATAATAAATTTAGTAGCGTATAAATTACGTAGTTTGGACATGCATAAATGATCTTTTGGCATATTTTAACGGGATAGCATTTGATAAGCCTACATTAAATGGCATTTTTGAGGAACTCAAAATAAATAAGTAATAAATGTTGAATGGCCGGTGTTTGATAAGACTGTATTAAATGGTATCTCAGAAGAATTCAAAAAAAAAAAAAAAAAAATCAATAATAAATGCTTTTCTAATTTGGCTGAGTTTTCATGAGCAATTTTCCGTTTCAAAAAAAAAAATATAAATGTTGAATTGCTTTAATTAATTGTGTTCTCATGAACAATTTTATTGATTTTTTAAAAAATAATATCAGTAATAAATACTAAGTTATATAAATCGAAATAGTCAAGGCTATTACTTTTTAAATTCATCATTTTTTAAATTCATCATTAAATTTAATCTTAACAAGTATCATGGTGGTGCAATCTTTTAAATCATTACATATGTCATAGTAATGAATGCTTCAAGCCTCGGAAATCTGGCAATAATCGCATTATACAAGTTAACTAACAACACTAACCATGTCCGGTGATTTAAGGCTCGTGGTGGCTTAGATCAAAAAGACCTCAGATGGCAATGGGTTTGGATTGGATCGGGTTCAGATCAAGTCAGTGTAGGACAACATAAGGAACCTTGACTCGCAACCTACTGGATTCGGCATCAAATTGCTCTTACCCATTGGTTGACTTTGACCATTTGATTTGACTCATTTCTAGTTCATGGTAGTCTAATTTGCAAGGTTCAATTCCTGAGTAGTACAATAAATTCACCCGATCCTCCAACCCTTTATGACTCATACGTAGAGGGAATCACACGACTCGAATTAGAAAAGCCAACCATTTATAAGATTAAGATTGTTGTACATGGTCACGTCCCAATCCAATTTATCGTGACCCAAATAAAACTCTACTCTCTTGACTTGACTAGGCTCAAGGCATTGAGACAAACTCGGTCCATTTAAAAACCCACATGTATATATATATATATATATGGATGGCCAATGGCTATATATTAACATGGTTTACACCTTACATAGAAGTACAAAGGATATAATGTTGGAACATTACAAAACAGTTAATTAACAACCCATCATCCGATACTCTGGAAGGATGTAGAACGGGTCCTTGAATCTGAACTGATGCAGAAGAGAATAGCTGAACAAGAAAGCAGTTGAACAAGAAAACATAAGAGAACAGGTGAACACATAAATGATGGCTGAACAATCACCTGAATCTGTTGCAGCTGAAATTGGCTGCATTGA
The DNA here is from genome assembly GCA_021397845.1 of Areca catechu. Lineage (NCBI taxonomy): Eukaryota > Viridiplantae > Streptophyta > Magnoliopsida > Arecales > Arecaceae > Areca > Areca catechu. Next base: position 11,390,882 of record CM038045.1, read on the forward strand.
AAAGAATATCCTTCACCAAAATTATTCTATAAGTAGCAAACAGAGACTTTGGATCGCTATCGTAGGCGGTCAAAAATAAAACCTAACTCATTACTATAGTTAGAGTGAGTAGAAATAGTATCTTTGAGGACGAAGGATAATTATTTCAAGAAAAAAAAAAGGTAGATATTTAGATGTTAGAAGATAGATAATGGGTTAATGAAAACTAATCAATTAAATTAACTATGAGATTGAGGAATTTAAATGATAAAAAGACATTTTGGATTTCTACGTAATCATCAACATAAAACATGCAATTGTTCTAATCTAAACGATCAAAGTCGATAATTATATTAGAATCTTTCAAACTAATCCTTAATATAGACTATCTTGCCGAGTACGAACCATATCTTATCAGGATCATGGCCCATCCCACAAGCATAGGTTATCCAACGCTTAGTTAAAAAGATTCTAATAAGACATATAAATAAAAATTCTAGAATTAATTATCTATATTGAGCATAGATCATATCGTGTTAGGATCATGATCCATCATACCAGGATAATTAACTTGAAAAATCAAACAGAAAAGAAAAGAGAATTGAAAGCATTCATTCAATTGTATAAAAAATAAAACAATTACAAAGATTAATGAAAGAATCCATGTACTTCCCTACAGACTGCACCTCAGTCAAGCATAACTCCGGGTTACATCTTCTTAGAGATTCGGACTCTATCATCGCAACTCCTCCCTTGAAAAACTACTTTTTTTTAATTCTCTCCCTCTCTTTCAAAACCTAAACTAAGTTAATCGAAGAAAAATAAAAAAAAATTTACTAGTGGAATTGATGATGCCCTCTGGCTTCCTAAGATCCTTTTATATAGCCTGTCTAGGGCACTCTTCCAGTCAAATTTGGAGTCAATCAAGTTCAAAATCAGCCAAATACCATGAAAAACCCTCTCATCCATTCATTCTGCATCATAGGCCTTCAATCGTGCCAAAACTTGTGCAAAATCTGCTTCGTTTCTTCTCGGGCGAACAAAGTTTGAACCGAACTCTTATTAAATCCCGAATCCTCGATCCATCTTCGATTAGAACTTGAACTCTTCTTCTCCCACGGGGGTGATGAGCATTGGACGGCGGCATTGGTTGCGGCGGGAGCGGTGAATGGTGGTTGGCACGGTGGCAGGGAGACCGAACAACAAAAAAAATGGGGAGAGGACGGTTGGCTGAGAGAAAATGACCAAGCAAGAAAAGAAGATGGTGGCCGATGGTGGTGGCTAGCAGTAATGATCAGCAGGAGGTGGAGAGGATAATCAGTGCAAGGATGGGACCATGATTGGCAAGGAGAAAGGTAATGGCGATGGTGCTCTTGCAGGTGGCGCTGGGCGGTCAAATGGGAGACAAATGGTGGTTGGCAATAGTGGTGAGCAGTGTCTCAGTTTCACGACGACGAGGGTAGTCTCCGGTGGCATGGACGGTGGCGGGAGGTGGTGGAGAAACAATGGTGTTGCTGACCGATCGAAGAAGAGAAAGAGATGGTAGCCGACTTCAAAAGTGGCTTCTCGGTGATTTTTTCGATGAGGGATGACTCCCAGCAATGAGGGGAAGGACTCCGGTAGCTTTCTGACGACGACAAAGCTTGGGATGGATGACGGTCCACGGAGCGGCCCCGTGGACCGGCAATAATGGCTACCGTGGACCGCCGGCCAAGTCTGTGAACCAGACAATCGCTCCATTGTAGACCGACTGCCTTAATAATCATGCAAATTTTAGTTAAATTAGTTTTTCTTTGATATCGAGCCCATTTGAACTCTGATTTGAGTGCTATTTATGTCGTTGGACTTCAAAAATTATGCTCTTTCAATCTATGAACTCATTTTCTATAAAACATTAATAAAAAATATCAATTCTTAATAAATATAAAATAATTAATATTTAATTTAATAGTTAAATTGAGATAATTAGTAGACTTATCACATCCCCAAACTTAATTATTGCTAGTCCCTTAACAATGTAATTAAAATAGAATCATGTAACACCAAGATCCTCCTTTGCAAAATTTGATCTAGGCTAAAAGTTAAAAGAAGTTAACTAGTATCACTAACTAAGTATTAAGTTTCCGAAGTAAGTTTCGCAGTCAAAATTATTAGAAACTTTCTTGAAGTTTATTCAAAGATCTACGGTACTTATATTTGTGATAGATAACTTAGTATTTCAGTACTAGATTGTAATGAATAATTATATATTCGCTTATCACCTACTTTTGGTTAATTTTCTATACATCCCTTAAATTAAGTATATAAACTAAAGTAGCTTTTACACCATCTAAATTTTTCTTTCCTTTTTTCTTTTTTTGGTTACCGATGTCTTCACATTACCCACTTTTTGATGTGAATAATAATACTTACTTAGACAAAGAAGTACGGTTACTTGATGGGAAACCAATGTTTAGAACTTGCCCCCTTTTTTTATTTTTTTCTTTATTCTCTCTTTTTTCAGGCAGGTAGCTCTTTTCTCAAATTCAAGTTAAATGGAAGGGTATATATCAATTACCAATTTTTCAGTAATAATTAAATTTTTAATTGACCTTATAACTAATACCTACTTTATCTTTTCAGTGTGTATGTGCAATAGAAGTGCTAATAGCCTTTGGATGATCTAAGTATGTCGCTAAAAGTCTGACAAGCTAGTTTACTCCTTGACTCACTACACTAATTAGTAAATACTTTCTAACTCTATTATCTTTTCCTAGTCTATTTTGCCTAAGAATTTTTTCATGGCATATTATTTATTTAAGATTTTTTCCATAATTTTTTCAAAATTTTTAAAATTTTTTAAAAGGTTTTCAACATAATTTTCAAAATTTTTAAAAAGATTATCGTTACCTCCCAACTTAATTTCCATTATCCTTAATGAAAAAGAAAAAACTGGAACATAAAAATAAGACAAGGAGAGGTACCACCTGGACTAGATATGCATTATGAATTACCTATTGCATCTATAAAAAGTGGTCCATTATTCCTATAAAAATAAAAATTACTAAAGTAAAAATTAATAAAATTATTGGGTTGCCTCCTAACAAGTGCTAAGTTTAACGTCTTCAGCTAGATCTCTCGAGGTTCTTATCCTATTCCCGTCCGAATCTTGATATGGGTGTATAATTCCCTTCATAATTTGGGTTCAACTTTAAAATATCTCCTGCATAGGATCATTAGGTAGCTGTTTTCCTGATAGCTAATAATTCTTTCTTTATGGTTAGATCTAGGTGCAACTCAAGCACCAATCAGGATTTTAATAGACTTAGATCTATGTAATTGATGTGCCAAAGGAGTACCTCAGGATTCCTGTATGATACCTCTTTCTTCATAGGCAAAGGTTCAACCAGAGACATAAGGGGTTTAACTAATAATTTAGATCTTGGCATAAACCCTTTCTGATCTTGCACTTTTTTCAAATTAATATCAACTATGTCTCCATACATCATTTCAATACTAGAAAAGTTTTAGAGGCAGTTATCAAAAGTAGTACCAAATACAAAGAATCAGTTATAAAAATTTTTAACTTTGTTATCCTCCATATGCATAATGTCTCGTCCAACAGCTTCTTTATATGCTTTTAGAGCACCTACAATTTGGGCTTTTTGATTACATGTTACTGATAAGGTATCAGTGAATGTGCCAAGAAGTGACTTCAATTCTCGATCAGGGGGTGATTCTAATAAGGGAGCTATTGGGGGTTTGGATGATAGCTCATATTACTTGATCTAAGGTAAGGTGATGTTAGGGTAAGGTGTATCTACTAGGTCATTTATTTCTAGGATACATCCCTCTATATCAAGATCATCCATCTCAAAGTGAGCCAGACTAGGGTGTAATGTGGAAGACACTTTTATGCATGGCTTCCTCTATTGTATTATATATTTGTGATCCTTGGAAAGTTTCAATTAATTCCATCATTATACCTATTTATTCTTCCTTCCTATTGAAGGTAATGGATGTTTCTAGGGTTCTAGGGATTGGGACCATAGGTAGGTTGGGTGATAATGGAAGTGGTTCGTCTCTTCATTTTAATTTCTTTTCAATATTTTCGTCTTAGTCAAATTATTTAGGTTGGTCTCTTTGGTTGTATAGGGTTGTTCTATGACCAATTCATTCCCGGGAATTGTAATCGATTACTGAGGGACAGTTATAGGGATATTAAAGCTTTGAGCCTAGTATTATCCCTTAGGGTCATTTTCGGGTTGACTAGGTATCTCTTCTTCACTTATAGCTATGGCTAACGATTCAATTGCATTTCCAAATGAGTAATAGCCCGGGTGTTGGAGGTTATCTGTTGGTCCGTGGTCTGCATAAAGGTATTCAGGGTAGCGTTAGTGATCATAATTGTAGCATTAAGGTCAGCACGAGATTTAGCCATAGCTTATAGAATTTTTTCTAAGGAATTGAGTTCTTACTCAAGATCTATTCTTGGTTGATTATTCAGTACTTAGCTAGGCCTAGGATAGTGCTGATCAAAATTATGGGTTTCTAGTATTGCATCTTATGACCACACAAAATTGAGATGATGATCCCATCTTGGATTATAGGTTGGGGCATAAGGTTTGGTTATATATCTGTTATTGGTTATACTCCCCCGTATAAACTCATTTTGGATTGGGTGCATCAAGTGAGGACATTCCTCTACAATATGGTATGGTAAGTCACATGCCATGCATATAGATGCTGGCACATGATAAAATTGGGTATATCCTTTATGTTCTAGGACTTCCTCAATTTTATGGATTATAGATGCCAGTGTAGTTCCTTCAGGTTCTCTTGTATGATTGTATGGATCTTCAAATCTTGTAAATTTAGGATGCATATCAATCTGTTGTGGTCAATACATAAAATAGTTAGCCTGGGCTCTTATTCTAAATGTTCGGTTAGAGTCAGTCTTATACCAATAATCTTGTAGGATTTGAGTCGTTCAATAGGATATGGGTAGTAATAATCTATTAGAATTTTGGATCGTCTAGTAGAATACATGACTTTTTAATTTTGTATGGCTTGGACTGTATCTGACCAATCATGTTTTTGTCTTAGCAAGAAATTTTTTGATTTTTCATTAGTATTTTTTATATTATATGGAGAAAGAGGGGAGAAAAAGAAAGAAGAAAGAGAAGGAAGAAGTCTAAGGATGAGAGCCTAAAGAGTCCTAAATCTAAAGATGATAGAAGAGGGTGGTTTAATTAGGTTAAAATTTTGTTAGCATAAATAAGTTGTTATATAATGAACTCTCAATCGTAGGGTTACCCTATGTCTAGACAACTCCTAACTGCCAAGGTTGTCTTTAAATCTTTGAAGTTAGATACAACTAGCCACTAGCCAAGTAAGGATAAGGTCGATGGGATCCCCTCGTAGCTTTTCTTAGATACCAAATGAATTAGCTGGGCAGGCAACGGAACCAATTAAAGAACCACCTTCCTTCAAGATTATATCATCCTTGAACCCCTTTCCTAGATACCAATTAACCAGTTAATTCTGAGCTAGTCCAACTCTCAGGGTGCCCTATCTTAATGAGCTTAAAAATCCTTAGGGGCCAAATGTCTAATTGTTTTTAAATTAAGACTTGGATTATGCAGTATGCAAGATAATAGTTTGTGGATCAAAGAAGGATGATGAAATCCTCACCTTATGTTGTTTAGGGATTATGCCCTTAAAGTGTCTTATGAAAATGCAGTGCAAGTCAAACAATGTGTCTAAACAAGTTAGAAAGTTTTTAAAGTTTATTATTTATTTTCTTAAATTAATTACATTATATGAAAAGTGACTTATGATTTTCTTTTGGGTTATTTAAGGTAAATTAATTAAAAGGAAAAGTTAATTAGGTTAGTAGTTGGTTTGTGCAAAGAAGGAAAGCATTTTTTATGTTAAGAAGAAATTAAGAAAATCTAATAATTAAGATAACTAAAAAAGGCAATGACCTAGAAAGCCATAACTATATAAAAAAAATTACTTTTTTTTCATGAAACAATTATACCTAGATCCTCGATAATAGTGCCAAAATTTGATCACTGATATAGACGGTCAAAAATAAAACCTAACTCACTACTATAGTTAGGATGAATAGGGACGTATCCTCGGGGATCAAGGGCAATTATTTCATAAAGAAAATAAAGAAAAGAGATATATATTTAGATGTTAGAAGATAGATGATGGGCTAATGAAACTAATCAATTTAAATTAACTATGAGATCGAGGGATTTAAATGATAAAAAATATTTTCGGATTTTCAGGTAATCACCAACATAAAACATGCAATTGCTCTAATCTAAACAACCAAAGTCTATAATTGTATCAGAATCTTTCAAACTAACCATTAGTATAGACTATCTTACTGAGTACGAACCATATCTTATCAGGATCATGGCCCGTCCCACAAGTATAGACTATCCAATGCTTAGTTGAAAAGATCCTAATAAGATATGTAAATAAAAATCATAGAATTAATTATCTATATTGAGTATGGATCATATCGTGCTAGAATCATGATCCACCCCACCAGGATAATTAATTTGAAAAATCAAGCAAAAAAGGAAAGAGAATTGAAAACATTCATTCAATTGTATTGAAAATAAAATAATTACAAAGATTAATGAAGGATCCCTGTACTTCCCTACAGACTGCACCTTAGTCAAGCATGACTCCAGGATACATCTTCTTGGAGATTTGGACTCTATCACCGCATCTCCTCCCCTGAAGAACCCTTTTTTTATTCGTCTCTACCTCTCTTTCAAAACCTAAACTAAGTTATAAGAAGAAAAATAAAATAAAATTTACTGGTGGAATTGATGATGCCCTCTGGCTTCCTGGGGTCCTTTTATAAAGCTCATCTAGAATTTTCTTCCAGTCAAATTTAGAGTCAATCGGCTCGAAATTGGTCAAATATCATGAAAAACCTTCTCAGCCACCCATTCTGCATCACAGGCCTTCAAGCATGCCAAAAATTGTGTGAAATCTACTTCCTTCTCAGGTGAATAGAGTCTGAACCGGACTCTTGTTGAATCCTGAATCCCCGATCCATCTTTGATTGGCACTTGAACTCTACTTCTCCCATGGGCGGTGATGAGCATTGGACAGCGGCATTGGTTGCGGCGGGAGCAGCGAACAGTGGTTGGCATGGTGGCAGGGAGACCAAACAATAGAGAAAAATGTGGAGGGGATGGCTAGCTGAGAGAAAATGACCGAGCAAGGAAAAAAGATAGTGGCCGGTGGTGGTGGCTAGTAGCAATGATTGGCAGGAGGTGGAGAGGATGATCGATGCAAGGATGGGGCCCATGGCCAGCAAGGAGGGCGATAATGGCGGTGGTGCCCTTGCAGGTGGTGCTAGGCGGTTGAATGAGAGATAAATGGTGGTCGGCAGCAGTGGCGAGTAGCATCCCACTTTGACGGCAACGAGGGCAGTCTCCGGTGGCATGGACGGTGATAGGAGGCGGCGAAGAAGCGGTGGTGTTGGTGACTGATCGGATAAGAGAAAGAAATAATGGCTAGCTTAAAAAATGGCTTCCCGATGATTTTTCTGACGAGGGATGACTCCCGGCGATGAGGGGAAGGACTCCGGTAGCTTCCCTGGCGACGACAAAGCTGAGACAGACGATGATCTACGGAGCGACCCCATGGACTGGTAGCAATGGCTATCATGGACTACCGACCAAGTCTATGAACTAGACAATCGATCCATGGTAGACGGCTACCTTAATAATCGTGAAAATTTTAGTCAAATTAATTTTTTTTGATATCAAATTTGTTTGAACTCTGATTTAAGTATCATTTATACCGTTGGACTCCAAAAATTATACTCTTTCAATCAATGAGCTCTTTTTTATAAAATATTAATAAAAAGTATCAATTCTTAATAAATACAGAGTAATTAATATTTAATTTAATGGTTAAATTTGAATAATTAATAGACTTATCACTTGTCTTCTAAGAAATCTCTGAATTGGTCGCTTCAATTGTCTTCGATTAAATAAAAATTGTGAATTCTGATATCTTGAACAATACAAGCAAACCATTATGCTCCACTCCATATATGATATACACCAATAGTTCCAAAGAGAAATGTAAAGTGCAGCTACAGACATTTGACACAAATAGTGAACAGGTATCTTAGTTGAGCTCTGATCATTATAAACCTGTATTCTGCTATCTGAGAAAGGTTTTGCATAAGGTATAAGAGAGAAACTTCGATGCATTACAAAATGAGCTCCATCCCAGAAAAAGCACTAATTAAGTTATAAATGACCAACAACTTTCCATAGTTGCAAAAGAAATATAATGAATATCTAACATATTCCACCACCAAGGCCCTCAAGATGAATATAATTGTGAAGACTCAACTACACAGAGAAATAGCAAGTTAGATAAAACCATTTCCTCCAACTATAGATAACCCCATTTCCAATCCATGGCGGGGCATCAATAGTTTCACATTTCTGACCTATGGTGGAGCATCAATAGTTTCACATTTCTAGCTTGTGGCATAAAATCAATGATACTACATTTTCGACTTATAACATGGCATTAAATATGGCTAGTCTAGTACACCACCATCCATCATGCAATCTTCAAATGAATTCATGCTTATTAATAACTTTTATACCAAAACACACTCTTTTATCCAAATGAATGTACATGAATACCGTAATTTATCCAACCAAGATCAATATAATTTATATAAAATTCATATACTTAACAGATGAGTATATAAAAGATGGCTATCAAATACCATATATATACTTAATAAATACGTATATAATATGCGGTTATCAAATCACATGGATCAAAATCACTGATGCACAAAATTATTTTTATATAAATAGATGATCGATGTCCAGAAATTCTAACCTTTACTGAAGATAGGTTTAATACGCCCAATATCAGTCTGTACTCGGATTCTCGATCTAGGTACTACAGAACTCGCTTAATTCCTTCCTGTCTTGAAAATTGTCTTCTAATAATAATACTATTTTTAATAAACAATTTTATGGCATGGTAGTTATAGGTCTAGAACCCTCTACACGAGTTTCATCGACGATCCATATGCTGATATTTTAACTTCATAACTTTTCTAGGAGAGAAACTTTTAGATCTCTCTTTTTAAATATTTATTTATTCATCTTGCTCTTTCTTTTCTCTCTTCTCTCTCTCCTCTTATCTTTTATCTCTTTCTCCTCTTCTCTCTCTCCTCTTTCTCTCTCCTTCTATCTTATGTTATTATTTCTTTTCTATTCTTTTCTTTTTACTGTTTCACTTTTCTTCTTTGGCTTGGCCCAAATGACCTTCCCTGATCCCATGAACCAAAGAAGAGGAAGGGGAAAAGGGTCACGGTGGCGGTCCGTCGGAGCATAGCTAGATGATCAGGAGTTCGGCAGCACTACCGGTAATAGTCTAGCCACCAACAGAAAATCAAAAGAAGAGAAGCAAAAAAATGGGGCGTTGCCCTTTGCTGCCACCATGGCAACACCCAATAACCCACCAAGAGAGGAAGAAGCTTATTGGTGAGGCCAGTGACAACCGGTGGTAATAATTTTCGGTGGTAGTAGAGGCCACAAAGCACCTTAGTTTTCAAGATCAAAGGCCGAGGGGTTTGTGAGAAAAGAGGAAATGCCCTGGGATGGTGAGGCTAAACTCCATTGGTCCAATGATTGCCGGAAGAGAGGAAGAGGGGTGGTGGAGACCTTCGTTTGGATAGATTAAAGAGATGAGGGGTGGGATTTAAAGGGTGAGCTCGAAGGGGATAACTCTGTCTCACGATCGATAGACTCGACCGTTCAAGAACTCAGCTAATCCTTGATGCTCCGCCGACCTTCTCCTACCCAACCACGCTTCTACTCCATGTTCTCTGGAGAGTTTCATGCTCAGTCAAGCAGGGGACGAAATCCCTTACTCTGGTAAGTCATCATTCTTCTTTTTTTTCATTTTGGGTTGAAGTCGGCTGGGTTTGCTAACTTTGGCCTACAGAGGGACCATCGGACTGGATTTCACAATCGTCCCTCCTTAAATAAATTTCATCCTCGAAATTTGCTTGCTTGAGGTTTAAGCTTTGAAAGTATTCAACCCTCATATTATCCTCAAGCTCTTAATTAGTTTGCCTTTCATAATGCTTATCTTATAATATCATATCATCTAATAGCTCCATTAATTATGTTCGTAATATATATCGAATTTCACTTGAGATCTTCCATTATCATAACTTTTAGGTTAAAGAACCAGTATTTCTAACCAATTTTAAATAATTTAAGCCATTACACTTTCGCTGCGTACTTTGATATAATTTACCAAATCCTCTAATTTTATCAAATGAATTTCTGATGAATTATCATTAGAACCTAAAAGACTCAACCTTCTAAAAGAAGTTTTTTTAAGATTATTTGTCCTTACTACATCTCGAATGTATTATGTTAATATTAAACCTTAAGTACAAATTGTATCATAATATCCAATGATCTGAAATCCAAACTCTAAATTTTTTTTTATTACTTTTATCATGGCTCTAGTGATCAAAATCTAAATTTCAATTTATTTATACTACTTCTATCATTATTCTTGATGATCGTTAACCTAAAGCACAAATATCTTTTAGCTATGATCCCTAGTGATTATAACTTGAATTTTGATACCATTCATATGATGTTTTAATCACTTATATCATAGTTTCAAGTAATCATAACTTAAGTTTTGATATCATTTTGTCATATCCTAATAACTATCATATTATTTTCTAATCACTTATGTTATAATTCCGAGTGATCATAACCTAAGCTCTAATATCACTCTATCATGTCTCGAACCCAGCACTTGGATTGGCCATGTGACACGGCCACATGAACCCTTGCGCACTATTCTAAAGATCTTGTCAGACCTATAGCATATGCAAATATTCTAACAAGAACATGATTTATTTAAAGATAATTAATAATCAAATATTCACTAAAGGAATTTATCATTAACTTATTCAATTATAATTATTTAAATAGTTAGAGGTATCAAAAGTTTCACTAACTAATGAACCAACTCAACAGTGGAACCGCTCATCCAATCCATCCGTACTAAACATCTTGTGTCTCTAAAAAAGATATAAAAAGATATGAGCTTTATAGCCAAGTGAGAAATCTCACATATCCACACCATTATAATGAAAATAATTTAAAAATAGTACATAATGTCAAAAAATATTATGATTATATATAACAATATATGCCATGCGATACAAAGTGTCATGTCATATAACCTTCATGGTCATCATAAATCAAATTTAATCATCTTAGGATGCTCAGCTCTAGAATACCATAACTATATTTCTAGCTCATGAAAGGGCATCAATAGTTTTACATTTCTGGCTGTAACGGGTATCAATAGTTTTATATTTCTGACCTATGACGGGGCATCAACGATACTATATTTTCGACCTGTAGTGGAACATCAGTCCATACCATCGATCATGCAATCTTAAAATCATTTCATGTTTATTAATAAACTTTATACCAAAATATACTCTTTTATCTAAATGAATGCACATGAATACCATAATTTATCCAACCAAGATCGATATAATTCATATAAAATCATATATACTAAAGAGATGAGTATATAACAAATGGCTATTAAATATCATATATACTTAATAAATAAGTATATAACATGTAATTATCAAATCATATGGAGCAAAATCATCAATGCACAAAATAGTTTTTATATAAATAGGTAATCAATATCCAAAAATTCTTACTTTTATCAAAGATAGGTTTAATATGATCGATATCAATCTACATTCGAATCCTCGATCTAGATACTACGAAGCTCACTCAACACCCTCCTGCTCAGAAAATTATCTTCAATAATAATCTTATTTTTAATAAATAATTTTATGGTATGATAGTTATAGGTCCAGAACCCTCTACCTAGATTTCATCAGCGATCCATCTGCTAATACTCTAATTTCATAACTTTCCTGGCAGAAATTTTTAGATCTCCCTTTTCAAATATTTATTTATTTATTTTACTCTTTCTTTTCTCTCTTTTCCTCTTCTTCTCTTCTTCTCTCTTCTCTCTCTCTTTTCTATATCCTCTTCTCTCTCTTCTCTTTCTCTCTCCTCTTTATCTCTTCTCTTATCTTATTTTATATTATTTATTTATTTCTTTTTCTTTTCTTCTTTTTTTGTTTCATTTTTCTTCTTTGGCTTGGATCGAACGGCTTTCCTCGGTCCCATGAACCAAGGAAGGGGAAGGGAGAAAGGGTCAAGGTGGCAGTAAAAGAAAGGCAAAGGAAAGCAGGCATGCAAGGTAGAAACAAGGTATTTTAAAACTATTTATAAATATGTAGCAGAAGGCTCGATAGATCGATCAAAATGATCTACCGATCAGCTTGCAACAGGACCTAGTATAATAATGTAGCATGCAATAAAACATCAATCAACAAGAAAAGAGTCAAAAGGTATAAAGGTTCCTTACCGTTATACCTTAAAGATGGAGGTAGTGAAAAGCTCTTAAGCCACACACGCGTCTGGCCTCTATGAGTAGTTTACTCCAGGACTCGACTCTGATCAACTCCCTCGGAGTGCTAGCTCCTTGGGATCCTTCGGGCCGATCTTCTTCTCGGAAGACAAGGAGGAGAGGTGGAACCCTTCCTAACTAGCTCTCTTTCCAAGACCTAGCTTGAGTGCTAGGTATTCTCACACCCAATCCCAAGTCCTCACAAAGCCCCTTTTCTTTTCTCTCTTTCTCTTTTCTTTTATTATGTTGTAACTCTTTTCTTCTTTTTCTTCTAACCAGCAATAGCCTCTAAAATGACCTTCATTTATAGGGACAGCCAAGAGAGGGAGAAAGAGAAAGGAGAAGTGATTGGGAGAGAAGGTCAAGGGCCATACCAAATAGGTCCAAGCTAAAAAGGCAAGTATGACCATCACACCATAAAAGCCTGGAGCCAAAAATGCCCAAAATTCAAATTTCGAATTCAAAATTCGAAGTCAAAACCTTTCCAGAAATCTTTCCAGCAATTTTGCTCGTCAGTCAAGTATCGACACTTCCAAGTGTCGGCACTTCCAAGTGTTGACACTTCCAAGTGTCAAAACTTGGAGCATGGTCAATTACATTGACCTCCAGCGATGGCAAAATGATTCTCAATCGTCGATCAGCCTTTAAATCAAATAGAAACTCCTATGGTGTATGACCCCATAGATTCAAACACTAAGCTGGTGGTACCGGAATACTTTCAGTACCAGTCAAAGTCCTCATCTAGCAATGATACCCGACATCCGAATAGGTCAAAAATTGTAGAGCAATTTTCTAGAACCTCTGCATATAGTTATCGCATAATTCATCCCTTTGATCTCATAATGCTCAGGATGACCTAGAATTCGACTATCAATCCTAATATGGTTCATCCAGATCGTATCTCAACCTTACAAATTTTGTGACTCCTCATAAGAACTACCCAATCAAGGTTTTGCTAAATTGAGACACAGCAAGTCATTCACTCCAAACTATTTGGATGGGTCAATTCCATCTTGATCCACCACCGCTCCACAAGTACTTGACTGTTCCCAGAAATCTTTCATCACTAGATTAGAAATCCAGGCAGTCCTGTACCAAAGTATAATGAGTTGGTTGCAAGCTACCATAATGACCTTAGGTCTGAGGAACACATATATCCATATCCCTTCGCGAGCAACCCTTTGACAGAAGGGGCTCCACAGATGGTCACGTTCAGTGAGATGTCACACATTTCACTTGTATATCACACCAGTATCACCACAATTCTTAGTCAAGAGGACAACCAACCAATGTGAGATGCAACAACCTATACTTGATACATCATCGTCCTATAATAATGTATCCTTTGGTTGTGAACCAGTTTAAGAACTACTTGATATATCCTCTGTATATCAAATATAATATAGTTCTAAGGACTCCATCATACAAGAGTTCTTTTCAAGAAAATGCACATGTGATGAATAGCCAAAAAAATAATTTTTATTCATTAAGAAATTCATATACAATTACAAAACTAGCACAACCGTCTAAAGTCTAGATGATTGGCTTTGGGATGCAATTCCTATCAGGCAGTCCACCAAAGCATGGCCAGACGGAGAGGGGTCGGGGTGGTGCTACTAGTAGTAGTCTGGCCACCAATAGGAAATCGAAAAAAGGGAAGAAAAAGAATGGGGCGGTCCCTTGCTACCACCATGGCAATACCCAATAACCCATCAAGGGAAGAAGAAGCTTACCGGTAAAGGCGGCGATGACAAGGCAACCAGCAGGGATGATTTTCGATTGCAGTAAAGGCCACAAAGCATCTTAGTTTCAAGATCAAAGGTTGAAAGGTTTATGAGGAAAGAGGAAATGCCTTGGGATGGTGAGGATAAACTCCATTAATCCGACGATTACGAAGGGGAGGAAGAGGGGTGGCAAAGACCTTCGTTTAGATCGATTAAAAGGATGAGGGATGGGATTTAAAGGGTGAGCTCGGAGGGGATAACTCCATCTCACGATGAATAAACTTGACCATTCGAGAGCCTATTCGATCCCCGATGCTCTACCAGCTTTGTCCCACCCAACCATGACCTCTACTCCGTGTTCTCCAATGAGTTTCTTGCTTGGTCAAGCAAGGGATGAAATTTCTTGCTCCGATAAATCTTCATTCTTCTTCTTTTTTTTCTTCATTTTGGGTTGAAGTCGGCTGGGTCCGCTGACTTCTAGAGCTGGAAGTGGGCTGGGCCGGACTGGGCCACACCCCTACTTGAGCCCGACCTGAAAAAAATTTTGGGCTTCGGTCCGGACTTAGACCCGAAAGTTTTTTAAAACCTCAGGCTTGAGCCCAACCCGAGCCTAGCCCGAATGCTAGCCCAACGCAAAAAAAACTCACCACTGGCGACTGCCCGACTGGTCGGAGGAGGTAAATCGGAGCCGGGGAGGGAGGCTGCGAGGTTGCACCAGGGGTAATGGGTGTCGGATGGGGCATCGGGGCTGGGGGAGTCAGATCAGAGCCGAAGATGGGAGACCGGAGTCTCATGGGGGGCAGTGGACGTCAGGTGCCGGTGTCGGGGCCGGAAAAGGCAGATCGAAGCGGGAGGGGGGGCCGCGAGGTCGCGTCGGGACCGGGGGAGGCAGATCGGAGCTGGAGCGAGCCACGTAGTCGTCGGGTGCGGGCGCCGAGGCCAGAGGAGGCAGCTTGGAGAACAGAGAGGGACCGTCGATCGTCGGGTGCGAGGGGCGTCGGTCGTTGGGGGCTGACCGGGAGAGGAAGATGGAAACGAGAAAGGGAGAGACTGAGAGAGAGAGACCGAGAGAGAGAATGGAGAAAGACTGAGAGAGAGAACGGAGAGAGACTGAGAGAGGGAGACAGGATACCGGAGAAAAAGGGATTGGTTCAGGCTAGTCCGGGCCAGTTGAATCGAGCTTATTTGCAAACCGGGTTCGGGCTAGCCCGGGCTAGGCCAAAGGGATGCCCGAGCCCGGCCCCAAAATTGAATGGGCTCTATTTTAAGGCCCGAAATCCGGCCCAATTTGTTTAAAAATTGCCTGAAACTCGATCCAATTTCGGATCGGCCAGGCCCAGTTCCAGCCCTACTGACTTCTGTTCAGAGAGGGTCCATTAGCCTAGATTTTATATATACCGAATAACAAAGACCAATGAACATGCTCATAGATTTCATCGTATCAATTTTCAAAATAGCTAATCTCCTAGTAGGAGCGGCTCTGTTCAAGAATGCATAAATGCCTCTAAACTGATAAATATCTTCTCGCAGGTTTACCAAATGGTTCAAGGATAGGATAAATATCAAATGTGCAGCATCTCGGGACAAGAGGAACAAATGAAAAATATAAGCGTGGAATATGCTGGAGCTCCTGGCTTTGTGGAGCACAAAAAAATCACGTTATCCCTTGCTTCCCAAATTTTCCATCACGAACTCAAAAACTGCAGATCGGGCAGTCTTCTCTACTCGCATCAAGAAAAGCTTCAATTTTTAATACAAGTTATTTGATGGCAATCAACAATCCGTAGCATATAAATGCATTAGTTTAGGATGCTGCTGCCTATATCAATAGGACAGATGACAGGAAAAGTTTACAGAAAATGATAACAAGATCGATCGAGAACTCATCTAATGTCATCATGAGGATCAAGGATTATATTTATGCTGCAATAAAAATCTAAAAAATCCGATATCAAAAAACCATAAAATGAGATTCCATTATTGATATTCCGCTTACACGATTTACAAATTGCTTTTGAAACAGACATCAAGTTATATTTCCATGTAGATGTAAAGATGCATGGAATCGTAGCTATCCATTGAATCGTGATGGGAGAAGAGAATTTATCCCGGGCGAGAGGGAATACCACTGGAGAAAACAACACAATTTTATTTTTGTGTGGTTTTCTTGTGGGCGATGCAACTAATTCGATGTGCAACCATATTTACAGTCGCCTGTCCTCATGTTGTATATTGGCATGGAGGTTGGCCAGGACTTGAAAATGAGCGCCATTTATGACTACTACTACTTGGAGGACTGGAGGCTCGAGGCCGAAAGGAGAAGCCAGAAGTAGATGTAAGTCCTGGGTAAGCTGAAGGAGATAAATTAAGGGGTCGATAACCCATGCAGCGAACCCTCCTGGTCACCTCATGCTCCTGCTGTCTCGACGATGGACTTCTCCTGGATCTCCCTGCAGCTCATTTTCAAGCCATTCGATTAGCTCGTCAACGACTAGTTTTTCCCTTTGAGCCTCTACGACCAACTTCGCCCGCTTTAGGAATGGTATCTGTTAATGCTGAATCTCCGTCGATGGGATGGAGTGATCTTTTCATTGGGCCGTTGCGAACCAGAACTTGCAAAACAGATCCCTGACTGGAGATTTTCTGGCGGGGGACACTCCGATACCAAAATCAGAAGAGGCTCAGGCAGTAGCAGAATGGAAAGTTTATAGAACCATGGGAAAGAAGGAATTCGAAAATGTCAAAAAAGAGAGCCCGGATCCCCTAAGTGTCCCCTCTTACCAGTATTTGTAGGCTCCAACGTAACTACTTACGGTTATGGAGGTTGACAAGCATAACCATTTCATAACTGTAAGTAGTGGCTGTCGGAAAAGCCGTCACACCCGAAGTTTGTTCAATCTGGAGTTTCAGACTACGTGGGTGATTGCAACAACCCAAACAAATTTCAACTGTTTGTCCAAGAAATCCACGTGCTCCAGAATCCTCCTTCTTTAAGTATAGATCCGAAGTGAGCTTTGCATTCTCTTTAGTAGCACTACTGAAGGGAATGTTAGCTTCACACTTCGGATCTTTCTTAGATGTGACAAAAATAAACACTTACAATCTTTAGATTGAAGGAATAAAGTCGAAGATATTTGCCCGGGAGATCAAGTCTTCGAATCAAAACAATTGTACGAAGCCGAAGACATTCAACATCGACATCGGACTGAGATAATAATACGAAATCGAAGACCCAGAGTCTAATATCCTTTAGACAATAAGCCAAAGATAATAAGCATGGTGTCCAGACCAAAATAATAATACGAAGTCAAAGATGTAGAGAAAACATCCTGGATCATAGATACGAAATCGTAAATTTTAGGCATAGTCTTTGGATTAATGTGGATGTACGAAGCCGAAGACAATAAACAGTTTGCTTCCCAGAAAGTCAAGCATGGTCTTCAGGTCAAGATAACGATACGAAGCCGAAGACTTAGGGTTAATAACGAGAAGACAACAGCGTGAAGCTGAAGACTCCTTTTGCCATCTGATATAACTAATAAAATAAAGAATAATTAATTAATTGGAAATAAATAGGGATATCATAATAACTGTCCCACACTCCCAGTTTCGAAATGATTATGTTTCGAAAAATGGAAGTATTTCAATTTTGTCTTCTAGCAATAACCGTTGAATAATGATGGCAGAACCCTGACGCGTCTTTTCGCCATAACTGCCTGGTGGCGCAACAAAATATGGCAAAGACACGTGTCATCCTATTACAGGCGGCCTCAAAAGAGAACGTCTCGATTCTGAAAAATCTCAAAAAATTCTCAGAAAAAAGGTTTGTATTTGACAGGGATTGGACACGTGGCAGTCATCTTGAGCGTGGAAATCTCGTTGGCATGATCTCAGCCAATACCGAGGTTTCACGTGGATCGCCAGAAATTGTCTCATTAATGATTTTTCTAAAGAGCCGTACCCACGATCGAAACCGCTGATACGGTGCACGATCGCTTAGTCCTCCGAACCGTCTCGAAGACCCCCCTTCTTCACCTATAAAAAGAGAGGGGAACTTGAGAGAAAAACTTTCTTTCGCGCCCGTGCTCTTGGATTTCCAGTTTTTCCTACAGTCTGTCATCTTCCCCAGTGGCTTGGTCCACCATTTTTGTTCTTTCACAGGTTAGAGGTCCTTCTTCCCTCCTATTTCCTCATTCCTTTCAATGTCGGGGTCTTCCTAGAGTTCTTCCTCCAACTCTAGCAGCGGTTCACTGGCAGGTGAAGCGGGTAGGGCTCTACTTGAAAGAGAGACTGCTAGGGTCCCGTTGGGAGGTGGTGTTAGTAGGAACCTTCAGGATGAAACCAGTAGGGGGAGAAGTTCCCGTAGGAAACGGAGTCCGGAACGATCACCAGATTCCATTCAAAGTTCCTTTACCCTTACCAAAATAGAGGAAATTAAACAGTGTTACCACATTCCACGTACCTTCAATATGATTCTTCCACAGTTCGAAGAAAGGGTAGATAAGCCTCCCATTCGATCCATAGCCATATATGAAGACCATCTCAAAGCGGGTCTTCGGCTTCCCCTTCATCCTTTTTTTATGAAGATTTTCAACTTATATCAAATAGTCCCGGCTCAGCTGACCCCAATAGTTTTAGGAACATCTGTGGGTTCTTAGTGCTTTGCAAACTTAGGAACGTAGAGCCGAAGACATCCCTGTTCACTTCCTTATTCATATTGAAGAGAGATTTTCATGGCAAAGGATGGTGGTCATAGGTCCTCGGCCAGGCCGAAGACTACTAAAGGGAACCCCCAGTGCGATACATGGATGGAAGCCTTGCTTCTTTTTCGTGTATTATACTCACTGGGGTTTCAATACTGAGTGGTCGGCTCCGCGTTTGGATGCGAACACCGGTAAGAAGATATTAAAGGCCAATGCCAAAGATTTTGAGACCTTGTCAGAACCGGAGATCCCTTCCCTTAAGGAGCTGCTGAGGGAAGAGAATCTTCATCGCGCTCATATCAGCGAAGTCCCGACGTTAGGTATAGAATAAGTGGTCTTCGAATTTTTCTTGCTTCTCATCTCTATAGGTACATGCATAACAATCTTCTTGTTTCCAATTGCAGGTAAGAAAATGAAGCCTCAACTTGACAAGATTAGGCAAGCCTCTAGAAAGAGGGCTGTAACTGCTCTCGCAACAATCGAAGTCCAGAAGAAAATAAGTGCAGAGGAGGGTTCTAGCGCGCCTCCGATTAGGCCCGAACTAGATGAAGACACTCCCTCTGCTTCTCCGGTGCCAGCTGGCTCCACCAGAAGCTTGCCTCCGAGGACATCCCCTCCGAGGAGCCCTCAACATGCGCCATCCACAGACCAACGAGATATAAACTTTAACAAAGGATCTGTGATTGCCCCTCTGGAAGACAGAAGTCAAGAGAGGTCAAAATACCGATCCGAAGAGGGCCCTAGATGGAACGCCACTTCGGAGGGAGGGTGGAACGTAGATTTTACTACCTTCTCGGATCGAGAGGGTTTAAAAAATCCTGAACTGGCGAGGGAGTTGTTGAAGCGCACTCTTCTCCCAAAGGACTGGGAAAGTGTCAAGTCCCGGTGCATCGAAGAAATCTCGGACTCGGTGTTCTCCTCCGCTTTAAAGGTAAATACTCATATATTGTGTTGCACTTAGGTTTACAATTACTAAGCTTTCTCTTTGCTATTGCAGATGATGCACGACATTACTCACATGAAGGAGAGTATCTTCGATTTCCGAATAACTTATAGAAAAATGAAAGAAGATATAAAAATGGCCAAAGCCGAGAAGACCATAGCCGAGGAACAAAGACAAGCTATGGAGGAGAAACTCGCCCAAAATGATGCTTCGGTTCAAAGTTTGAAAACTGAAGTGGATAAAATCCGATCAGAACGTGCTGAACAAGATGCGAGATCCAAGAAGAGGAAGGCCAAGATTTAGTCCTTGGAGGCCTCACTTAAGGAAGCGAACGAACGTTCCGAAGAAGCTTCCAAAAGAAAGGAAGAGGCCATTGAAGAAAACCGATCTCTAAAAGATCAATTGAAGAAGGTCATAGAAAACTATAAAGCATCTCCGGCCTTCGAAGATGAAATGGTTGAAGCCGTGACTCATAGCTATCGAGGAGGCTTCAACGACGGAGTAGAAGAGGTGCGAAAGCTTTATCCAGACTTGGACATTTCAAGCATCCAGCTGTTTGATCTTGAGAGTCCAACTACGCCTGAACTCCAAACGGACTCCGAAGCACCAACAACGGCTGAAGAAGCAGCGAGTTCAATAGATTTGATCGATGAGGCTCCCCAAGGAAATTTGTAATTTTTCCTTCTTTTTGGAATGTAAGAGAATCATTGTCAATGAAAACTTTTTGGAATTTTCACTTGCATGTGATAAAACAGAAATTTTATTAAGTACAAAGTCTTCGGACGAGTAAGAACTCTGAAGCACATAATGCGAGAAATTATATCCTTTATACAGTCTCCGAACTTAGTATACAAAAAATTCAAATAATAATTCTCTCGAACTTGAATTTGTACTAAGTCTTCGGACTTAGGATAAAAGAAATCCAGATACATAAGAATTTCAGGTACATAAAGATCAAACTTGAATACACTAAGTCTTCTTAGGATAAAAGAAATCCTTGAAGTCTCTTGGACTTGAATTTATGCTAAGTCTTACGCTAAGTCTTCGGACTTAGGATAAAAGAAATCCGGATAAAAGAATTCCAGATAATAACCAAGTCTCTTGGACTTGAATTTATGCTAAGTCTTCGGACTTGAATTTATGCTAAGTCTTCGGACTTAGGATAAAAGAAATCCAGATAAAAGAATTCCAGATAATAACCAAGTCTCTTGGACTTGAATTTATGCTAAGTCTTCGGGAGGACTTAGGATAAAAAAATTCAGATAAAAGAATTCCAGATAATAACCAAGTCTCTTGGACTTGAATTTATGCTAAGTCTTCGGACTTAAATTTTAGGATAAAAGAAATCCTCGAATTATTTGAGAATTAAGATAGGCTGATCAGGCCTACCTAGGCTTGGACTTCCGGAGATCATCCTCATGCCTTTTTGCATTAGGATTAAGAAGGCTTTATGCACATCGGCATTTCGTAAAGTGGATCCGAAGATCATCTTCATGCCTTTTAGATTAAGATGGACTATTTTGAGCCCAACTCGGCACTTCGTGAGGTAGATCCGGAGACCATCCTCATGCCTTTAAAAGAAATAAGATAGGCTAGGTATACTTACCTCGGCAGTTCACATAGTAGATCACAGAGATTACCATAATGCCTTTAAGAAAAATAGAGTGAAGAGAAACTGATTGAATCTGTATTAATGACTTTGAATGAAACCTTTATTGATAATATTTTCGGAGATTTTGTACATTCCAAGGTCGAGGCAATAAGATACCTTCTTAAGTTTCCAACCGATAAGTTCCAGGCCTAACGACCTCTTTGATTCAGTATGGCCCCTCCCATGTAGGAGAAAGTTTACCTTATTCTGTTGGCTTTGATACTTCAGACTTTCGTAGAATTAAATCTTCTGGGAGAAAGACCCGTTCTTTTACATGAGAGTTGTAGTATCCTGCAACTTTTTGTTGGTACATAGCCATTTTTAACTGTGCCCAAAGCCATGTGCCTTGCAATAAATCCAGGTCAATTCTTCGACGTTCAGAGTTTTGGGGCTCTTTAAACTGATCAATCTGAAGAGAATGTAAAGAAACCTCTAAGGGAAGAACCGCTTCGGTGCCATAGGACAGGTGAAAGGGAGATTCACTAGTGGCTATTCGAGGAGTGGTCCGGTATGCCTAGAGAACTGAGTTCAGCTCATCAGCCCACGATCCTTTAGCATCATTCAGTCTAGTCTTCAGACCATGAAGGATAGTCCTGTTTGTTACTTCAGCTCTCCGTTGCACTGAGGATGCCCCACCGAAGTAAGTTTATGATGAATATGATACTGAGTGCAAAAACCTTTAAACTTTGGATTATCAAACTGCCTTCCATTGTCAGTTACGATAGAATATGGAATTCTGAAATGGAAGATAATGAAGTTTCTTACAAATTTTCAACTTTTGCCTCTATAATTTGTGCTAATGCTTCGGCCTCGATCCATTTTGTGAAATAATCAATAGCCATAATGAGAAACTTTCGCTGCCCGGAGGCTGGAGGGAATGGACCAAGAATGTCCATTCCCCACTGTGCAAAAGGCCAAGGAGCTGTCAACGGAGTCAATTGACTAGTAGGCCATCTTTGTACATTGGCATATCTCTGGCAATGATCACATCTTCGAACAAATTCTGCAGAATCCTTCTGAATAGTTGGCCAATAATAACCTTGACGGATTATTTTGTACGCCAAAGACCTACCTCCCAGATGATCTCCACATATCCCTTCATGCACTTCTGTGAGTGCATAATCTGCATCGGATGGGCCTAAGCATTTTAACAAAGGTTGTGTGAAAGACCTTTTATACAATGCTTCATTCAGGATGACATATTGAGAGGCTGTCCATCGAAGCTGTTTAGCTTCTAACTTGTCTTCAGGTAAGATGCCGTCCTTTAAGAATTTGAGGATCAGATCCATCCAGGAAGGTTCATATTCAACTTGACAAATTTCAGTTGGGGATCCTGATATGCTGGGGTCTTCAAGATATTCTACATATGTTCTTCCCAGAGAATCCGGTGCAGTGGTTGCGAGTCTTGAAAGAGCATCTACCCGAGAATTTTCTATTCTTGGCACATGAACAATTTCAAAATATCCCAACTCAGATATCAGGCTTCGGACCTTTTCTAGGTATTGAATCATATTTGGATTTCGAGCTTCAAAATCACCTTTCACTTGATTCACTACCAGCTGTGAATTGGAAAAAACTTTGACTCTTTTGATCTCCAATTTTTTGGAGATTCTAAGTCCAGCAATGAGTGCTTCATACTCTGCCTGATTATTCGATGCTTGGAAAGAAAATCGAAGAGCATATTCAATAACCTGCCTATTCGGACCAGCAAAAATTAAACCTGCACCATAACCGTTGGCGTTTGAAGCACCATCAACATGTAACATCTAAATGAACTTCGAATTGTCTTCGGTACCTTCTTCTACAACTCTAGGATGATCCTCTTCAGATTCCCATGTGCACTCGGCTATAAAATCAGCTAAAACTTATGCCTTCATTGCTGATCTAGGTTGATAATCAATATCAAACTCCCCCAATTTAACAGCCCACTTGGCTATTCTCTCAGAGATATCAGGATAACGAAGAATGGCCTTCAAAG
Organism: Areca catechu; assembly: GCA_021397845.1. Classification (NCBI taxonomy): domain Eukaryota; kingdom Viridiplantae; phylum Streptophyta; class Magnoliopsida; order Arecales; family Arecaceae; genus Areca; species Areca catechu. The sequence continues at coordinate 11,414,397 of CM038045.1, forward strand.
GCTGATACATCAAAACCATGATAGAATGAGCTTGAAAATAAGGCCGAAGATGCTTTGCTGCTACCACAAGCAAAAAGATAATCTTTTACACTCTAGGATATCGGACCTCTGCCTCATGTAACACTTTACTAATGTAATAGATTGGTTTCTGCACATGCTTGGTGTCTTTTCGCACCAAAATTGAACTCACTGCCTCATCAGTGGTGGATAGATATAAGTAGAGTGTTTCTCCTTCACAGGGCTTAGAAAGCAGCGGTGGGCTTTCCAAATATTCCTTCAATTTGTCAAAGGCGACTCTGCTATCTTCTGTCCACTCAAAATTCTGAGTCTGACGTAAAACTTTGAAGAAGGGTAAACATCTTTCTGCAGAACGAGAAATGAAACGGCTCAAAAAGGCAATTCTTCCAGTTAGCCTTTGAACTTCTTTCTTGCAGGTAGGATGCCTCATAGTTCGAAGAGCCTATATTTTTTCTGGATTAGCCTCTATTCCTTACTCGGTAACCAAGTATCCCAGGAACTTCCCTGAGGTTACACCAAAGACGCATTTGGTTGGATTTAGTCTCATCTGATGACGTCTGAGAGCATCGAAAGACTCTTTTAAATATGAGATGTGATCGGACTTGTGAAGGCTTTTCACAATCATATCATTAACATAAGCTTCCATATTTCTCCCAAACTGGTTCTTAAAGACTTTGTTGATGAGCCTTTGAAAAGTTGCCCCAGTATTCTTCAAGCCGAATGGCATTACCTTATAGCAGTAAAGTCCCTTTTCAGTGATAAAAGCCATCTTCTCTTCATCTGCAGGATTCATTTGGATCTGATTATAATCCGAGAAAGCATCCATGAAGCTCAATAACTGATGGCCGGCGGTAGCATTAACCAGCTGATCAATTTTTGGCAATGGAAAACTGTCCTTTGGACATGCTTTGTTGAGATCAGTGTCATCTATGCAAATTCTCCACTTGCCATTTGACTTCTTCACCATGACTACATTAGCAAGCCAACTTAGGTACTGGACTTCTCTTATGAAGTTAGCTTTTAATAATTTGTCAACCTCTTCATCAATAACCTTCTGCCTTTCTGGAGCAAAATTCCTCTTCTTCTGCCGAAAGGGTTTATAATTGGGAGAGACTTCTAGGCAATGTGTAATTACATTGGAAGGGATTCTAGGCATATCCGAAGCTGTCCAAGAAAAAATATCAGTATTATCTCGAAGAAAGAAAATTAACTTTACCTTCGATTCTTCATCGAGCAAACTAACAATTTGCAGCAGCTTGGTAGCTTCATCTCCGGATAAAGGTATGAAGAGTATTTTTTCCATCGATTCTCTGCCGTCTTCAGACTCATCTCGGGGATCTAACTGATCAAGTATTAGCGATTTGGCCAGTTGTTTGTCTTGAATTGTCAAACATTGATGAGCAACACTTTGATCTCCTCTTGCTTCTCCGATGCCTATTCTGGTAGGAAATCGTACCAAGAGATGGTATGTAGAAATAATAGCTCGGAATTTGTTCAGTGCCGGACATCCCAATATTACATTATAGGCCGAAGAGATTCTAGCCACAATAAAATTGATGGGAAGGATCCTTTGGTGTGGTTCAGACCCAAAAGTCATAGGTAAAATTGTTTCTCCTTCTACCTCGACTTGATTTCCACCGAAGCCTATAATCGGATTAAGAGAGTTTTGCAATCTATGCCCAGATAGCCCCATTCGAATAAATGCATCATACAGCAAAATATCAACCGAGCTTCCATTATCAATCAAAATCCATTTTATATCAAAGTTGGCAATAACTGCCGAGACTACTACAGGGTCATCATGTGGGAGTTGAACTTCCTAAATATCTTCATCAGAAAATATGATGGAGTTTTTTCCCTTAAATCTCTTCGGAACATTCTCTTCAGCTTTGGCATTCCAAGTTGATGACTGATGGAGCATTCTAACATCTCCATCAGTTGGCTTCTGGTGTGGCAGGTTGGCTTCATAAGATATCCTGGGAATAGTTATGGCTTCGGCTTAAGGCTCAGGGCAGTTGACATACTTTTCCAAATAGCCCCTCTTTATGAGATCTTCAATGGCATCTCGAAGCTAAAAGCAATCCTCAGTATTATGGCCATGATCCTAGTGGAATCTACAATATTTGCTTTTGTCCCTTGTTTTTGCTGGTGTCTTCAGGGGACGTGGCCTCTGGAAATACTTTTCTTTTTTGATTTCCAGTAGAATCTTCTCCCTAGGTAAGTTGAGGGGAGTATAAGTATCAAAGCGATTGTTCTGCTGCCTGGGCCTATGACTACGCCTAGGGGCCGAAGAGTTATTAGAGGAACTGGGCATATTTGGTCCTTTGGTATTCTTCTTCTTAGAAGGGAATCTCCCTTCTGCCATCTTTGGCACGTCGCTTGCTCCTCAGCGGCTGCATACTTCTGAGCTATTGCCAACAGTTCGGTATAGCTTTGCGGAAATCTCTTGTCCAGGGAGAAAGTAAACCTGGACGATTTCAAGCCTTTTTTCAAGGCAGACATTGCCACATGCTCATTCAGATTAGGGATTTCCAATGTGGCTGAGTTGAAACAGTGAACAAAGTCTTTCAAATTTTCTCCCTCTTGCTGCTGGAGAAGAAGCAAGCTATTGGTATTCCACGGCATTTTTTGGCACGTCTTGAAGTGCGAGACAAATTGCCGCTCTAACTCAGAGAAAGAATGAATTATCTTCGGCGGGAGGCTTGAGTACCACATTCGAGCAGACCTCTTTAAAGTAGCAGGAAAGGCAAGGCAATAAAGAGCATCCATAGCTCCTTGGACCATCGTATGAGCCTTATAGCTCTCCAAATGGTCAAGAGGGTCTGAGGTCCCATCGTAAGCTTCCAACTGTGGAATCTTGAAGTGCCTCGGGATAACTTCTGCCATTATATGATCAGAAAAAGGGGGTTGCAAATTGAAGGATGTGACCTCATCACTCCTCAAATCCACGACTCTTACAATCTGTGCTTGCATGGATTTAAACCTCTCAAACTCATAATTGATCTCCTTCTGCCTATCATCCTTCAAAGCGAGATTTCTAGAAGAAACAGAAGGAGATCGCCGGACTCTTTTCTTCCCATTGTGATCCCAGGCTTGTCGATCTGATGGAGAGGCATGGCGACCACGGGATGACCGGACTTGTAAAAAACTGGGAGTGATTTCTAGATGTCGACCCTCCTTCAAAGATTGATGACTGGAGGGTGAAACTGCTGGGGGTGGTGGCTGCCTTTGAGCTGCAGCCTCATGTAGATGTTGAACCAAAGTTGTCAGGGCTTCAACTTTGTTCTAAAGATCCTCGAACTGTTGCTGGCCCACCATTATCATGGGGGGCCCTCCTTGATCTGTCGTAAAATTACTTGTTGGAAGGCCATTTCCTGGTTGCTCCTAGCTTGTGGAAGCATTTCGAGCTTTCCCTTTCACCATTTTTGCTCGAGTAAAGCTTTCCTTTGATCAAGAGGAAAAATCACTATCCCTACCTGGCGCACCAATCTGTTGACGCTGAATCTCCGTCGACCGGATGGAGCGATCCTTTCACTGGGCCGCTGCGAACCAGAACCTGCAAAACAGATCCCTGACCGAAGGTTTTCTAGCGGGGGACACTTCGATGCCAAAGTCAGAAGAGACTCAGGCAGCAGCAGAATGGAAAGCTTATAGAACCAAGGATGGGAAAGAAGGAATTCGAAAATGTCAAAAAAGAGAGCTCGGATCCCCTAAGTGTCCCCTCTTACCAATATTTATAAGCTCCAACGTAACTACTTACGGTTATGGAGGTTGACAAGAGTAACCACGTCATAACTGTAAGTAGTGGCTGTCGGAAAAGCTGTTACACCCGGGGTTTGTTCAATCTGGAGTTTCAGACCACGTGGGCGGTTGCAACAACCCAAACAGATTTCAACTGTTTATCCAAGAAATCCACATGCTCCAGAATTCTCCTTCTTTAAGCATAGATCCGAAGTGAGCTTTACATTCTCTTTAGTAGCACTCCTGAAGGGAATGTTAGCTTCACACTTCGGATCTTTCTTAGATGTGACAAAAATAAACACTTACAATCTTTAGGTTGAAGGAATAAAGTTGAAAAGATTTGCTCGGGAGATCAAGTATTCGAATCAAAACAATTGTACGAAGCCGAAGACATTCAACATCATTTTCGAACTGAGATTATAATTCGAAGCCGAAGACCGAGAGTCTAATATCCTTTAGACAATAAGCCAAAGATAATAAGCATGGTGTCCGGACCAAAATAATGATACGAAGTCGAAGATGTAGAGAAAATATCCTGGATCATAGATACGAAATTGTAGATTTTAGGCATAGTCTTCGGATTAATGTGGATGTACGAACCCGAAGATAATAAATAGTTTGCTTCCCAGAAAGTCAAGCATGGTCTTCGGGTCGAGATAACGATACGAAGCCGAAGACTTAGGGTTAATAACGAGAAGACAACAGCGTGAAGCTGAAGACTCCTTTTGCCATCTGATATAACTAATAAAATAAAGAACAATTAATTAATTAGAATAAAATAGGGATATCATAACAGTATCGAACCCTGATTCTTAAAGTGGAGGAGCAGCCCGGAATATTGCTGTTGTTACTGCTTTTGCTGCCGTCCAAACATGGGAAGAGACGCCGGCAGCAACCATCACCGCCGGGCACCCGTGAGACGGTGATGTAAGAGAGAAGGTGAATCCGATCCTAGCAGCCTAAGAATTGCCTCTCAGAAATATGGCTGAAAATAGGTCGGTCCAAAAGCCCATTATCTGAAACTGGATTAGGTCAGCTCAATAAATTTCGGACTGGCATGAAATTAGTTGAGACTTCGGACCGAATTTTAAACATATCTGACTAGTATTCTGGCTGTAAAATATAGTCCATTTAATTTTTGGATCAAAAGGATGCCCGGATTCGATCCAAAAATTTTTAAAGTATAGTTGGGCCGGATAGTTATGCCTTGCACCATCTCTCCACCTTCCTTCCCTTCAATTTATAGCCTGCTCGGTTGGGTACGTAGTTTTGGATGAGTTACAATAATAAATGCTATAATTATTGTAATTTAACGTTTCAGCAGTAAATTCAGTAACTCATAAAAATTATGCATGTATATCAACTACATAAATTTTGCCGTGTCTATTAGCGTACGTTGCAAATCATGATAGGTGATGCTAATGAATTTAGTAACGCATGAATGATGTATTTTGTATATGTGAAAACATAGTGCTATTATAGTCTTGGATATATGTAGTAGTGAATTTAGTAACGTATGACCGAACTTAGTGTTTTGGATATTTGGTAGGGGTTTCAGAAAAATCTTGCTATTAGTTGCATTATACCGTTAGCTAACAAACAATAACTATATATTTCTGGTGATGTAAGATTAGGGTTGGCTTTTGTCAAAAAAAAATAAAAAAAAAAGAGGGGTGGCAATGGGTGGGTTGCATCGAGATCCAATCAAGTCAATTTAGGGCAACATGTATATAAGGAACCTTGACTCATATCCTACTTGGTTTGACCTCGTGTTACTCTTACCCATAGGTAGACCTTGATCATTTGGTTTGACTCATTTTTGGCTCATAATAGTCTAACTTGCAAGGCTCATTCCTATTGCCACCAAATTACCTTTCCCTGAAACTTCATCGATGCCAGATGATCCCGCTACCCTCTCCGATAAGATGAGATCCTGCTCGGCATCTCGTAGACGGGAACTTACGAGAATAATTTCCCTTGACCGGTAGTTACCAGCAGCAAACCTCTGATGATCAAGTAAGTAGAGGGAGTTTAGACAATGGCAACCAGAGCTGAGAGCCATGGCGAGAAAGTACCGGAATGAGCATGTAGAAAAGGGTATAAAGACGTATCTTTCAGGGGCTTCCTCTTATCAATTTATAGAATTACATGAAATAACTAAATATCATTTAAAAGGCAGTCTCCTTTGACATGTGTGATAATTTTTTATTGGATGTTGGAATTTTATACCCCTAGATATTTTTCATTGGGATAATGGCTGTTGCAGTGATCTTGTCCACCACGATCTATGTTGGGACAATCACAACTTGTCGGCCTAGCTAGTTTGTTCAGTGCCAAGAAAAAAAAGGATTGATGCTAAACCTATCTAGGAAGTTAGTCAATTTCGAGTAACTATTCGGTAAACGTGTAAAGGTATGCTATAAGTCGAGCCTAGTTGTCACTCATAACTCCTTCGACTTTGATGCCAAACTTGCTCGGGAAAGTGGCTGACTTTGTTGCTCGGTCATGGTTGACACTTCCTTAGTCGATGTGGTAGTCGGTGGTCCACTTGCTCCTTAGTCGGTGATCTAGTTAAAGCCAAGTAGGCAATTGCTCATGGACTTCTCGGATTTGGGGCAATCTAGTCATTTGGTGTATTTGTCCATACTTGATCATCCACAGCTACTCCAATTTAGTTGTCGGTCTAGTTGAGGCCGAGTATGATGACTACAATATTGCCCCCACTCCTGAATCCAAAATGCTATTGAATGATTTTTTCGGGCTTCATCATTTCTGAACAAAGGGAGTAGAGCCACTTCGTTGGCCATGACCTGTAGTGGCATTCGTGCCTTGAAGTCACAATAGACTTTTGTTGGTTCCTCGATCTGATGGCCTGACTTTTTTGTAGCCGAGTATCAGTCGGGTATTCGAGCTTCAATGGAGATGAGACATGGGAGTGCAATTATCTTCGTCAGTGACCGGGTGTTAAATAGCTAAAGGGCTCGGAGGAGAGACTATTGGAGAAGTGTTCGCTTATGCGATCTTCTCCATTGGTCGATTGTTAATTCGGTCGAGGGACCCTTGAAGAAGAGACTGGCATCTTCATCGTTAAGAGATTGTGGTATAGAAACACATCCATCTTTATCACGACTAGTTATTAGTCAGCTAAAGATGGAGATGTGGAATATAGCCATACGTCTTTATTGCGACCGGTTATTAGTTGATCGAATATGGAAGTATCGGAATGCTACCATATTTACTGCATATGGTTGTTAGTCGATTAGATATGGGATGAAATCAAGATAGAGGTGTCGAAACATAGCCATCTTCTTTAATCGATGTCAAGCGGCTAGTGATCCTCGCAGGCTTCGATGCACCTATGGGCCCCATGGATTCTAGTGGATCAATGGGCCCTGCAGGCTTCAGTGCATCGGATCTTGGTTTGCCCTTAGGCTTGCGAATAACTACTATTAATCTGCTAGTTGAGGAGCACCGGTCTTTGGTCCTTGCCATAATCTTCTCAGCTCCCAATCTTCTTCCCCCTTCCTAGTGCACTAATCTATTTTCACCGAATCACTCTTCCTCGAAACTTCATCGGCATCAGGCAATCTTGCTACCTTCTCCAATGGGATGAGGTTCTACTCCAGGGCATCTTTTAGGTAGAAACCTACATGAACAATCTCCTTCGACCAGTGGTTTTCAATGGGGGACCTCCATTAATGCTCAAGTCAGTGAGGAAAATTTTGGCAATAGTAGCTAAAGCTAAAAGCCATAATGAGAAAGTGCCTGAATGAGCATGTAAAGAGGAGTGTAAAGATGTACTTTTCGAGGATCCTCTCTTATCAATTTATAAAGTTATACAGAGTAACGGAATGCCATTAGGAAGGTGGCCTTCTCTAACGTGTGTAACAGATTTTTATTAGATGTTGGGATTCTGTCCTTTAGAATATTTTTTCATTAGGATAATAGCTGTTGCATTAATCTTGTCTACCATGATCTCTCTGAGAACAACTACAATTTATCGGCCTAGCTTGTTTAGTGCCAAGAAAGAGAGGATGAATGCTGAACCCGTTTGGCAAGTTAATCGAAATCGAATAACTATTCGATAGATATGTGAAGGGATGCTATGAGTCGAGCCTAGTTGTCGCTCATAGTTCCTCGGACTTCGATGCTAAACTTGCTCAAGGTAGTGGCTGACTCGGTTGTTCGATCGTAGTCGGCACTTCCTTAGTCGATGCAATAGTCGATGGTCCACTCATTTTTTAGTCGGTGATATAGTTGAGACTGAGTAGGCAATTACCCGTCAACTTCTCAGGTTTGGGACGCTCTGGTCGTTCGATGTATTTGTCCCTACTTGATCATCCGCAGTAGCTCCAGTTTAGTTGTTGGTCCAGCAAGACCAAGTTTGATGGCTTCAACAATTCCCTTAGTGGTCCAATATAAACTCATTCAATCCATCCAAACTCTTTACGACTCATTCATAAAGAAATCAAATAACTAAGTATTGCAAAAGTGTTGACCATTGATATATAAGATCTTTATACAAGATCTTGCCTCAATTTAATTTGTCTATGCCTAAATAGAACTCTGCCCTCCTAACTCCAGTTATTTAAAATCCATATATATATATACATGCATGCAAAAAAAAAAAAAAAAAATGTAAATATTCTACATACATATTCTACAAGTAGATTTGAACTAAAATATTTTTCCATCTCTTCTTATTGCTCTAGGTTTCATTTTATTATATCTAGGGTTGTAAATGAGTCCAGGTGCTGATAAGCTAGTTACTTGAGCTTGGCTCAAATCCAAGCTCAATTTGACCATGCTGCTATCGAGTTCGAGTCGAATTTGAATGGCTTAAATAATTTTTCGAGTTGAACTCAAATAATAAGATACTCAGCTCAAAAATATATGAATCTATTCAAATTTTATATTTTTTAATAATATTATTTTTATATATATATATATATAATAATAACATTTAAATCAGAAAAATTTCATGCAGAAATTTATACCGAAAAGTAACAAATTAAATGTTTCGCCCATGTTTCTCACCGATCCCATTTTGGTTGAGTCTAGGGTACTCTCACTTGCAGAACAAATTAGCAAAATTGGGGATCAACCATCACAAGAACTAGCAGCTCAGATTTATTTTTTTATTTTTTTATTTTTTGATGATACTAGCAGCTCAGAAAGTCGAGCTGTATTAAATACTTTATATTAGATCTTTTAAAAAAAAAAAAAAATTATGACAGAAAATTAAAGGTGGACCGTTTGTAATGTCAACAAAATAAAAACATCTAAATCAGAAATTTAAACCATTAAATGATAAAATACAGGAAAACATAACACAAAATGATATGATAATAACACAAGGTCCAAAGGAAAAACACATCAAATTAAATCTTCTCCTTATCTAACACATCGCAATGTGGATTTGGAAATACATGGATCAAAATGAGTCGATAGCTAGCGTTCCCATCCTTGAATCAAAATGCGAAGGATGCACTTCTCTTCTTCAGCATGCAAGTCATTGTCCAGGGGCAATTAGAGGCAATTATCAATGGATGCAATTAATAAATATGGAGTCTTGGTGAGGCTGAGGTCAAGCCGAAGCTGCACGTTGGCGGCCAAAATAATACTCGAGACACAGCCTAGCTCCTCCCTCCTTCATGAATCAAGTGGAAGAGAGTGCAGATGATGACGCGTACGTGTAACCAAAAGACGAAGTTGGCAGCACCGGTGGGGCGACCATTGTACTCGATCGGAAACGGCGCCATGGCGAGGGTTCGGATGGGAGTACGTATGGTACGTGGCATTAGACCCTCCTCATCCGGTAGGAGCTAGGAATGGCATGGAGGGGGATGGGATCGATTCTTTCTTGTGCAAGGTGATTCCTCCCAGGTCCACCCTCCCTTCTCATTTGCATGATTTCCTCCAAGGCGAGGGTCCACTGGGATCGAACCCCGAGGCACGATCAAGGAGATACAGAAAGCGTATGTTTTTGTGCAAGAGTCGATCACTCCTCATGAAAGCCCCGGATTTTCGGTTTTTTTTTTTTTTGTTGGCAGGGGCGTGCCCGCTTCCGAGTCCGAGACCTCCGATTTATAGCATAGCAAGTTGTGTGGAGCGGATCAGGATTTAAATTTTTTTCTTTCAATTTAATATTTTAGTATTTAAATTTCAGAATAAATATCTTATCATAATTGTTATTTAACCTTATCTTAATATCTTACCACGATTGTTATTTAATATTTTAGTATTTATATTTCAAAAATAAATATGTTACTATAATTGTTATTTAGCCAAGCCTCCATCGCCCGGATCTTGTTATGGTATTAAATATCAGCCCGGATCTGATATCTCCGTCATAGATATTGTTGGCGAGATTTCTCGGATATCTCAATTCTGGATATCAATCTAGAGATCTTGACAGGAGACATCCAAAATTAAAAAAAAGTCTGGCGAGATTTCTCGGATATCTCAATTCTGAATATCAATCTAGAGATTTTGACAGGGGGACGTCAAAAAAATAAAAAAAAAAACGTCTTTTTTTTTTTTTTTTTTTTTTTTTTTTTTTTTTTTGGGTGGGGATGAGGGCCTTATCTAAAAAGGTTAGCTAAATAATATAGGACTAAAGATATACTCTACTATTTGAAACCGAATATTCTGGTTAGATTAAGGATCCAAACCTATGTATTTATTTATAAATATCATGACTAACGAATAGTCTGCCTCTAATAAACTCTTGCTATAATATTTCCTAATCCACGGCATGCCCTAAATTTATTTGTAACAATCCATGGGATCTCGACCAAAATATTTATCAGAAAGTATAAATATTTATCAGAAAGTATTTGTTGAGGTTCATCCTGTATCAAAGCGAATAATCAATGTAAGATTAAATAGATGTCCATATGGATCCTCTTAGAAGACCTTGCAAACAACTCAATACAAATTAAGTTCAACTTGACAAATTTTTGTCCCGATCTATATTAAAATTAATTTTTATCAGACTCCTGACCTGATTTCATTGCCAACCCCCGATCATTAAGATTTCAAGAATAGATTGCCCAAGATGCAAACCCAAAGCAATATATTATTAACCCTATTGACTTTTTAGGTTCAATATATTCAATATATCATTTTTTTTTCTGGTCAAGGTTGAGATCGTGGATATATATATATATAGACACACACACACGTAGTTGCCGGACCTTTTATGCGAACTTGTTATGCTCAGCACTTGCTTGGGTTAGTTCATAACTTCAATCTTTGCAAGTTAATTTAGTCCTATCTGGAATGAAAAGTCAACACCTCAAGAAATCAAAGACAAATTCATATATATATATATATATTCAAATTAACAAAGAATTCATTACAGATCTCCTGGTTACGCACTTCAGTACTAGCCGGTATTCAAATACGAAAATATTCTTCAACCCTCTCTTCTGTCTCTCTTTATGTGGTTCTCATGTTTTGGTTTTTGATTTTTAGATATGCTACTCGGATCCCCTCCATCTTGAGTACCTCCTTCCAGTATTCGATTTCTAGCGAATCGGAGCCTTCGGTGCCATTGCCTTCCTCGTTGTCCTAATGCTTTCCTCATGCTAGAAGACAACAAACAAAAAATAAGCAAAGAATCATATATATTAATTGCATTGTTAATTAAGTGAAGATCACTTACGTTGCCCTCTGGCAAGGAACTTCTCTTTGCTTCTAGTGGAACTGGAGCACTCTCTTGTGATGGTTCTGGCACTGCTTCAGATTAATTCACTTCCAATTTTGACTCCGAGGTCGCTTCCGCCCAAACGAGGGATTATAGGATCAGAACCCTGATTCTTAAAGAGAAGCAGCGCCGAGCTGCAGCTACTGCCGCGGTCACCGGCCAAGCATGCAAGGAAAAATAGAAGGGCAGCATAACGAGTTGATGAAGAACTAATTAGCACCAGCCTTCACCAAAAAATAAAAAAAAAAAAAAAAATAGCAACAACCTCTTAGAATTGTTATGTTTTCTAGAATATTGTCCCAATTTATAGCCTGCCCGGAAGGTGAGGTCTGTGTCCGTTGTAACAAGAAAATGTCGTTATCATTTAACTTTTTTGGCTGGTCATGATGAATTTAGTAACGCATTGCAATTTGCATGGTAAAACGCAACACATATAGAAAATGTCGTTATCATTTAACTTTTTTGGCTGGTCATGATGAATTTAGTAACGCATTGCAATTTGCAAGGTAAAACGTAACGCATATAGAAAATGTCGTTATCATTTAACTTTTTTGGCTGGTCATGATGAATTTAGTAACGCATTGCAATTTGCAGGGTAAAACGCAACGCATATAGAAAATGTCGTTATCATTTAACTTTTTTGGCTGGTCATGATGAATTTAGTAACGCATTGCAATTTGCAGGGTAAAACGTAACGCATATAGAAAATGTCGTTATCATTTAACTTTTTTGGCTGGTCATGATGAATTTAGTAACGCATTGCAATTTGCAGGGTAAAACGTAACGCATATTTCATGAATGTTGGATGCGTTCTGTTATCTAAAAATCATTTTATTTATTAAGTTTTTAATATCGTGGCAGTTTTTGACAAATACGATCTTTGTATATTATCTTTTGTAGCCCACGTAACCATGTATTAATAATATCTACATTAATGATGGAAGTTTCTGTACGTAGCCTAGGCTTGTGTAGAGTTTCTATATATCATGTGGACTGCTGGTATTAATTAACAATGAAAGTATCTCTTTGGTCATTCAATTCGTGCGAAGTTTTTTATTTTTGTCAGGTAAATATAGGTATTGATGTATTATTGGTTGTTCAATTTATACGAAGTTCTCCATTTGTAATTTAAATGCCGATATTAATGTATATCGGTCATCATCAAAGTCCATTGCCTAATATATAATAAATATTAATTATGTCGGTATTTATGTGCTTGGCCACTATTAAAATTTATTATTAAATATGTAACAAAAACTTAGACTATCGAAACTTATTATTTATTATACTTTATTATATTATTATATCATATTTTAAAAATAATTGAAGAAAGATGAAAAAAATTATGTCATGCGCATATTGAATTGGACCAATAGATAACATGCCACTATTAATGATGGAACTTTTGAAGACTCAACTCGTGCACAATCATTAAGTTTGTTGTTTAATATACAATAGAATTTACTTATTGAAAGGGAAGATATTTTAATTATAATACTAAGCATTCAAATGACACTCTCCATTGATGAATGTACACACATTGTTTAGGCCTTTTTTTTTAAAAAAAAAAAAAAAAAAACATATAAAAATTATTGTAAAATTGTAAGCCCGGTGAAGAAGGTACAGTGACATATACAACTTCACCCACGCACCCACAAAGAAAGAATTTCTGACTGCCGGACTGCCTAATTAGTTATCACAATTTTCAAATCACCGCCTTGCAATGCATGAGTATTTCTACATGAGTCTGATAGTTTTTCAAAATTTCGTCTATATGGCAACAATCTAGGTCGGCATTCCTAATAGATGCTTTTAAGATCTAAATTTTCACAAAAATTCAAAGATATGATCTAATAAGAGTTACTACCATAAATGGCTCATATTAAGAGTAGTTACTCTTCTATATATGAATGAGAATTTGAAGTCGAACATTTCTCATCTATAAATGAGATCGCTCCTTTTTCAAAAACTTTCCAAGAAGTTGCGCGCCAGCATGACTGCCTGTCAAAAATTGAGAAGAAAGATTTCCGCATTAGGGGAGAGGAAATTAAAAATTAAGCATATGCGTGCCTGATCAATTCTTCTCATCAAGGAAGGATGAGGAGTTTACGGGAGATGAAGGTTTGGAGTATTATTCATGAAGCAGGAAAATTGTAGTTGAGGATGGATTAGAAAACAAGGTAATAGACGAGATGAAAGTATACATTAGCAAACGTAAAGTGGAATTTGTGTTCAAAAAAGGTGTGCATGCTTGACATTATGACCAACTTGAAGTATTTTTTTCTTGGATAGCAATGGTTATTTCATTTGAATTGTTGAAATTTGAGGAATGCGATATGATTTCAGTATCCAAAAGGTTTCCTGCCTCATATTTCTTGAAAAGGAGGAGGAGGAAGGCAAACGCCACCAATTTCATTTCCTGACCTTAGCAGTCTTAGCAGTGTAATAGCCAGCTAGCATGTATAAAATAATAAATAATACATGTCATGACAAAAATAAGGAAATTATGTAAATCAATTGAATAATGGTCAAAATAATTTTTTAATCTTTGTATATAAAGTAAGTGCATGGAAGCTTGACAGAGTCAAAGATGGAATTGAATATATTTTAAAATCGAAAATGCTTTGGACGCTTGTTTTATATACATATACAAGAAAAGTTCATCAGGCCATTAACTGCTAATTAGATAACTCCATAACCAACCAAACCTTCGGGAATAATTTGACAACCATATAATCAACCAAACATCCTATTAGACTACAAATCCTGCGAGTTATACCAATCCCTTCTTGCCGCATGGGCAAAAGAAGTGTTCATCATGGGCCACATAATGAGAACATATATAATAGCATTACCCTTTTAAAATAAGTGGTTTGTTGGTAAACTATTACTTAAATGAAAATGCACCTTCATTGTGGATGGATATTTCCTTTCTTTGTCACTCCCAACAGACCCTGATTTAGGATTTATTTTCCTTGTCTTTAATACACCCCACTTATAATAACAATCATACAGTCTTACCAACAACAACAAAAACAAAGACCGAGCTCGATGCGACCATTAGGTTTATTTCTATTTGGCCAATACCAGGTCTATGACAACTTTGAACAATCCTTGGTCCAATTAATTTGACTTCATCTTGGCCAAGGCACACAGCTAGGCCTATAAATCATTTACAATTCTCAATGTCCTACGGATGAAAATAATTTTGTAATTACACATAAACTCCCTACACTGTCATGATATTAATTGGCAAACATGTATAACATTAAACTGAATTTAAACGTCTGATTGATATTTGTTTGCACAATTTTGTGCACCGTTTCCTTTCTACCCTGTCATGGTATCCATCGGAAAACAGTTATAACATTATACTGAATTTAAACTCCTCACTTATTGCTATTTGTTTTGCTTTACCTATTACCAACGGATATATAAAGTATGCAACCATCATTCTCATACCTCAATCTAAAATATATGACCAACATTTTTAATTTTATGCCCCGAATAGCAAAACACGAGCTGAATACACTCATCGAAGAAAAGAAACCCTAAATCAGGTCTAGAATGCAAAATTTGTTGCATACATCAAACATAGACTTTCCATTTTACGACAATCTCCTTGTCCTGGATTTGCTCATGTTCTGATGACTACAAATGTAAGAACCGCACAGGGGAGTTTGATTACCATGACCTTGAGTATTGGAAAGTCAAATTCTAAAGAGCAAATAGAAAGATGTCACCATACTTCTTTGATAAACAGATATCACAATATTTTAAGTGAACGTACAGTTACAGGAATTCGGCCTTTTCCTTTAAATATATATATATATCATGCAAACTTGGCATGAGGAAACTGTGCAACCATTGTTCACTAGTGATAGCTTCCTTATAATTTGGAGGCAGATGGATTATTCAATAACATTAGATGGCAGAGAAAGCTCACAACATGTAGTGAATATGCCTTTAATTATGTAACTTGGACAACAAAACAGAATTTTTGATCGACCACAGATTTAGAACCTAAAAAACTAGCATGCAACAAGTTAACATTCACATAGTATCTGCTGCCATTTTACATCAGGGTTATTCACACCATTACAGCCAACAACACTAAGCTCTCAGACTAGACTAACATCTCAGAGATCTTAAATGGCAAAAATGTGAGGGGTAGAGAAACAAGGACATGCCTTAAAAATAATAAATTACAAATGGATGACAGGATATCATAATATTTATTTGATTCAAATAACCTAGCCAGCATTCAGTTTTCGATACACAAGAAAAAATCGGAAAAATAAAAAACAAATATACATGGTAATGGAGGATTTTCTCCAGCCCTATATACCAAGGCTAACCATCCAAAAATTGAACAGGAATGGCAAAGTAGGAAGGTGGATGAAAGAAGGAAAAGGACTTTTACCTCTCCATCCAATTAACAGGCTTTCCAACCATTAAAGGATCATTAAACAGAAGTTGCACCTCAGGAAACTAATCCAGGCCATGTCAAACAGATTCTAGTTGTCATGGATTCTATCTGACGTGAGTGCTCCCCTTGTCCTGCATTTCCTTAGAGCCATGTGCACCAGCAAGCAGTTTTGAGTGAGCAGGAATGCGGGTCTCTCCTGCAGACTGCTTTCGTCTTGGATGGCCAACAGTAGCAGGGTTGACCAGTGGTCCGGACCATGTTGTTACACTTCCTTTCTGGTAAGGGAACACTGTGGTGAACGAAGCTTCTGGTGGATCAAAGACAGGATCCATATGATGTGGAGAACCTAATGGGTAACCAAGCACTCCATCTTCATGTGGTGGAGGGAACTTTTCACTCTTGCTCTTAGCATTTGCATGGGTGATTAGGCGCCGTCTCTGTTAGTAATAATTTTTTTTTCTTCAGTAATTCACTTTGTAAGAAAGCAATATTAGCATAATTTAAGATACCGCACCAACATAGTCAGATAAAATACAGAAATGAGGAACCACCGCATAGCCAGTACATCTCCACCAACTACCATGTCCTCTATACATTGTCCATCAATGAAGAGAGAAACCATTGAGATGCACATTAGAGGTAAAATATGAGTATAGCAGTTAACAATTGTCTTAAGTTTCAATGAGATGCTCTCACAAATATACTAAGAAACAGCAATAGAGCATCTAGAGTAGCATCTGTCCAAGAAATTTA
The DNA here is from genome assembly GCA_021397845.1 of Areca catechu. NCBI lineage: Eukaryota > Viridiplantae > Streptophyta > Magnoliopsida > Arecales > Arecaceae > Areca > Areca catechu. Next base: position 11,431,049 of record CM038045.1, read on the forward strand.
TGCACAAGGAAAAGATTAAAAAGATCATCGTTTCAGCAGAAACTTGAGTGATCTAAGTTGCCATTGAGTTAATAATTATCCAAGATGGCTCATTCTGAGGTAGTGATTCATCTTTCCACATCATGGCAATTAGAAAATGATCAAAAACAAAAAACAGGCAGCTGGCAGTGATCATTAGTCAGACTAACAAATATTAACAAAAAGGATAAAAGACAAGCAACGGAAAGAAGGTAGATCAAATATATGCTTTCTCGTTACCAACAAAAGTAATTAGGATTTGTATCCAAAAAGAAAATAAATAAAAAAGGATGAATGTAATGAAAAGCTCAAGCAATACTACAACAGGTAAAAATAATCATAAGCAAAAACAGATTCATCTTTTTTGAATTACAATTTTTCTACCAAGAAGAGATTTGCAATTAATGACTAGAACCAGGCATACTTTTGCTGGTCTTAGCCAGAGGGTCCCTGTTAGATTGTTGGCAAGAGGAAAGTCATTAAGCATACAATAATACCATGTTTTGTCAAATTCTGATAAAACATCCACATTTAAAAAAAAAAAAATGTTTTTAAATGGTAAGCATTAAGCAACTAAGCATACTATGCACCATTTGAATAAATATTTTCTGATTAACAAGAAAAAATGACCTTTCAAAAGTTCATGTAAATACATACAATACATCATGTACAAGCGTACTGCATGAGTGAAAACATATGGTATCTATCACCTACTTTAAAGGAAACAAAACATGCTTATGCTTGATTGCCCTTGTTGAATCATTGTGGCATCCCAAAATTTGATTTTCAGGTACCTATCACACAAATATGTAGTGTTTGATCCATCATGAACATGATGGAGGACAGGAATGTTAGAGATAATATATGCCTACATAGAGCTGTCATTCATATGGACAGGCACCTTGATGTAGGTTCTCTTCAGTGATGGGTAGAGGCCATGGCCAATCATGTATATTACTACATGTGACATGTGTACATTCTACCAGAGTAATATGCAATTCTGACACTCTAAACTTGATTGCACAAGGCTAAACATCTGTATGGTCCTAGAGCTTTTTCATTTAAATCCCAATTAAAACTATGAAGAAGATAACACAGAGTCAGACAGGTTCCAAACCACCATTGCTAATATTTGTCAGGAATTAAAAAGATGTTTTGACCATATAAAGTGTTAATTATAAACAAAAGTTTTAATCAGAACCACAAAGAAAGATAATGTTAAATGCTTAGCATACTGGAGAGAAACATGTTTGCTTGATAAAAGAAACAAAATCACAATAGAGCAGTAGAAGGCACAGTTTGTTTGACATACATCAAGGTTAGCTTGGATTTCAGCATTAGCCTCTGGAGCAGGAACTGCCTTGGCAGCTCGATCACGTGCACGTGCCTTCTTAACTCCATCAGCATTGGCCCTTCCAGCAGCTCTCAACCTACATGATGTGTATTAATTTGGATATGTTAACTAAATTTAAAATACAATTGTAAAAGTTTTACAGTCATTGATTCACAACTATCTATATGCCAGATATATGCAATTTTCAAAGAGAAGTAACCAATTAACATGGAAGTGATGCTGCAACACAAACAAACATGTGATACACAAAAGCAAATATATATGTGCGTGCGTGAGTGCATGTGTGTGTGTGTGTGTGTGGAGGGGGGGGGGGGGGGTGAGAGAGAGATGGACCACACATTGAATTATCAGTCTTTGGTAAAAGATTTAGCAATTCAAACTCAATGAAGGGCACTCTAAATTGGAAATCTACACCAAATCTTGATCTACATCAGTAAAAAAAGACAGAAAATTTCATAACTTAGGAATCAAGTGGGTGCTAAACTGAAAGGTTTTAATGATATGACAATGTTTTGCCATGAACAAAGAATCAAAATATTCTGATTTTCAGTCTACATGTTTCAACGCATCCAGCACTGTCATGACCGATCCCAAACATGGACGAGAAAGGTAGAGGGTTGATATCAAGCTGAAAGATCATAAAAAACATGTAAATAACTACAAAAAAGGATCCAAATTTGATACTCATGAATATTCGGGCATACATTGTTCTAGTAAGGAGGGAAAGACCAAAGGTAACATAGATGGAGGTTGTGGAGAAGAAAGAAACTTGGAATAACATCAGCGATGACCCTAAATAGGAATACTTGGCTAATGAGGACCTCTAAAGCCGACCTTAAATCGTTGGGAAAAGGATTGACTATTATAATGATTATTACATGTTTAACACATGTAGATCACAATCCATAAAGTAGATTCCCAATTTAAATGTTCCATCATCTATTTTAGCATACTAGCATGGTGCACACTGCCCAATTTTACATCTATATGATGTGTAAGAGGTCAGCAAAAGATACAACTTAGTTTCCAAGGCTTTTTACAAGAGATTTGGATGCCCTATCATTAATAGCAAACAAGTACAAGCATACTGGTTAACCAATTTTCTGATGGTTCACTCTCAAGGTCCCAAGCTATTGAATGGTTCCATCACTGTTGAACAAAACAAGCTATCTGTTAACCATTGTGAGTTGCAACATGGATAATGTTTTTGGTAATAATCAACCAGGTGAGTTAAATAGTAACATCGAAACTCACAAGATTTTTTCTTAAAACATTTTCTTTCATCATGCCTCAAACTATATCGAACTGAAGCACCAATTCTTTTAAGCACTGGAATGAAATATTTAATTTTATCTTAAATTGAAAACAATTTTTCATTTCATGACGAAAATCAAATAGAGCTAGTTCACAGAAATTGAAGAGTTAACAAGATCCTGATTAACAACCTTCTGGCTTCTTCATCCCTTAGTTTAGCATCCATCTCCTTGCTTGGAGGATATTTTGGCAAGCTTGAAGGCTCACATGCATAAGGCTCGGTTGTGAAGAACTACAAAAGCAAAAGCACAGATCATGGAAATAATCTTATAATGAAAAGGACAGATGAACATGAATAGCTAATCTTCTGAGAAGAAAATATCCAAGTATGATTTCTAAAAGAAGAATGTGGAATAGCTCAAGCTTGACATTTGATTTGCATGATGTACTATACAGATTAACATACAATTTGTGAGTCAGACAAATCCAAGAAAACTTCTTCAAAGAACCTCTTCTTGTCATCCATGCACAATAATGTTTTATATTAGGTGACAATTAAACACCTTAGATACTCATGTACTCATGTCTAACTTCATCCAAATTAATTCTACTACACATCACACCAGCATTCTAATCTAATGCTCATAACATGTGCTTATACCCTCTTCATCAACAAATATCTCAACTAATGCAACATGACAGCCCCAAAAGCTACCCTGTAACTGTTCCCTTTTGAACCTATAGCAAGGCACTTACATCAAAATTTTCATGTTTGAAAGTTAAGGTAAAAGCCCACCAGCTTTGACATGGACTCGCCTCCTGAAGGTCAACGGATTTTCAAAAGGACTAGCTTATTTTCACACAGCCACTATTGTATAGCTTATTTTCAAAGATCATTTTTTTATGATTGCCTACTGTAATAAATTATATTCACAATTAAAACAGTCCTGTAAGAAATCTTACAAAATCAATATATTAGCAAAAGAATATGATGGAAGAAATGCAAAACTGCTCATTTTTTAAGCTCCAGGCATATTATTGAAATAGAACAACACTCTCAGATTAAGGGTACAGTGAGACAGAAGGCATTGTAATGCATGGATTAGAACTTTGGATATCAATGGTGAAAAACTTTCCAGGAATATTGTAACTTGAACAGAATCTGCCATTTTATGCAATGAACCAAGACTTCACTCAATAAGGCTAGCTAGAAGATGTTATTTGGGTTCCTTGGCCAAAAGTTGTTATTTGGTTCCTTGGTCCCATCTAAGTACCCAAAATCTCCCTAACATACAACCAATGTGGAACTAAACAAACATAGGCCCGCACAATCTATGGTCGCGGTTTACTAATACCACTTAAAGATTGCAAAATGATACATGCAGTGGCATTATCGGCAAGGTTTCAGAAAATGAATTTTGCCCTGAAGTTCTATGTGCAAGTTGGATGCTTTCCTTCATGCTCCAACTTCATCATGAGTTCTAAACTAGCAAAACAAGTAAACTTACTTTTCTTCTAACTATAGTTCTTTGTTTGCAGTTGTTGCAGAGGTAGATATTCATGGTAATATAAAAATCATCCAGCCTTTTCCCAACTATCTGAGATTGGTTTTACAGAACCTCATTTGCCAAGTATTCCTCTTCAGGGTCACCTCTAAGATTTTCTTGAACTTCTCCACATTTGACCACACAACATTCATGTTCCTTTAGATCTTTGCCTCCTTTTTTGACAACCTTCTACATAAATTGAAGCACCTCTCTTTATTGGAGCCTCCTCTCATATAGACAAACAAAACATATTTCAGATCAAAAACAATGTTTCAAGTGATTCGTGTCTCTATCAACCTGCACCAAGAAGACTTTCCAACAAGCAGCATCCCCTTATAAAATACAACTTGAAAAGAATCACATAATAATTTCAAACACTTCTTTGGTGTAATTTTTTTATTTAAATATCTCGTACTTCTAAACCTGGAACATGCAAGAAAACTTTCCTACATTGACATGTATAAGGACATGAAAGTAACAAATGTCCGGTTTGAGAAAAGAAAATTCTGTGTATATCAGTTCCACTTTTCAATATGCAACTCATGAGAAGTGGAAGAAACTATACCACAGTTCTGGTACTTTCTATATCTGTCTCTCTATGTGGAAAAAATCAAAGAGTTATACTCAGCATGCTTACACAGCAATCTAGTTTGGCCGGACTGAACCAAATTTACTGGAGTATAGGCAGGTCATGCTGGATCCAGTCAGATCACATCAGGAAGGGTCTGCTTTAGTTGGGTTGAGCTTGTTGGACTGGTCAAGTCAGATTAATTAGATATATTTAGATCTCATTTTTCAAGTTTAGCTAAATCAGTACAAGACAGGAAGTGCCCACTTGCAACCCTAATTTTATCTTCTAAAACAGCTAAACACTCCAAATAAAAGAGGTTACATCATGCATATGTTCATAAATGTATGACATAGAAGAAACAAAAAGCTACGGGTAACAAATGTGTAGTTCAACAAATTTCATATCCAAAGGTTGCAAGGGTAATGATGCCAAGTTAAATCTAGAGTTCCAGGATAACATCAAATTTCACATATAACAACTTGGAGCAAGATCGGAAGTTGAATTCTGATTGACTGCCAGATATGTCATTAGAACTTCAACATGCATTCTCTGAACGAAGATAAAACCAGATAAGAATCTGTACTTCAGATGTACAGGTGCATGTGCCCTAGCTGTTCTCAACAGTGGAAATATAAGAAGAGAAGAAAAGCAAATCAAAGATTGACAGGAAACAATAAGGGAAGAAGAAAAATGGATACAAGGTATTTTGGTTGGGTTCATGTCTAGCTAATTTGAAAGAGAGAGAGAGAGAGAGTAGGCACCAACTAGGGTTCAAAATCAGTGACACAACACAGCTTTATCTTGAAATCGTACATATAAGTGCTGGTCGGTTCAGCACTCAATGGCATGGCATGGCACGAGAAAATACATAATGAACTAGTCCTTACTAGCACAGAACACTGGCACAATATTGGTTGCGTAGTAATAAGTAGTACTTGGAATGTGCCTATGCCAATGCATGCCAAGCACTGGCATGGCACAGCACAAGCTGTACCAGTACTAAGCCCACGTGTGATGCCTGAATCCTTGAAACTACTTTCAATGTGTATTTTATATGAATAGTAACAATTGACTCCAAAGAAGCCAAAATTCATAGTCAGAGATACTGGCCAATCAAATCAGAGTGGCTTGTGCTATAAAGGTATATATAAAGCATCCCTATAGATTTTTTTTTGGATAAGACGGAAGCATCATACACACCAAGTATGGATACAACCCAAAAGATCAGAAAAAATGATGTCCCTAAAGGGCATCGGCAAAAGAGAAACATCAGTCCATACAAGAGCCCCAGAGTGATGAGCAACAAAGATCCCTATAAAATGTTTACTGATAGCAATGAGAAGGGGCAAAAAGCATATATTAAAAGTTAAATAGCAATCCTTTATGTAGAATGTAAAATTACATTAATTGCAACATAAATGAAGGAAAGGTGAGAACGACACACTTTGATACTTTGTCCCAGTGACACATCCTAGGATAAGACCAAACACAAAGGATAAGAACAAAAGAGATGTAACAAGATTAAGAAGGTATGACAAACAGAAAACTTACCTCACTTCTTAAGGCAGCAGTAGCAGTTTGGCGTTCAGCTGGGTCAATTGAAAGAAGAGTTTCAATTAAGGGCAATGATGGTGGTGGGAAATCTTTAAATGTCTCTTTTATGCAGCGTTTATATGGCTGTTGGGGTTTAAAAATTGTAGCATGAGGCAACTTTGACTTCTTCCAGTATTCTTCTGAGGGGGAGCCACACAGCTTGAAAATCTTATGCAGTTGTTCAACCTAATAAATGTAAAAATGGTAAAGCTAATCTGCATTAGCAATAGATACATGTGCTAGCAACCGCCTCCGCAGGATGATTCTAGAACAAATATGCAGAAAGGCAGCTATAAAATTATAAATTGTATCTAACATGAAGTTTCATTGCGAAGATCCAGCACCATCTTAAATCCGTGGGTTCTTAGTAATAGTGCAGATGTGCATGTGCACATGAATATGAAACCAGAAATTTGATTAGGTAGATTGATCACCCTCAGGGCATAATTTTCGAGGGTGACAATTTAGTGGAATATTTTATTAAAAATAATAATAATACATAAGCAAGATCAACCATGTAATGTGAATATAATATTTGGTTAACCAGATCGTCAGTGTAACAATATTACTCAAGTGATAAAGGAAATCAGTTAAAGGTCCAAGGTCATAACAGATACTTAACCTGAGCCAAACAAATCAGACCAATTACCCAGCCGACAAGGGCTACTTAGAACAAGCTCAGGCTCAAGCCAATCCCAATGTTGTTCAAGTAGTTGGCCTTTATTAGGACCCAGGAACAGGGCATAATTTTGTTTACTAAAAAAGAATAACATTGATCTTTAACAAGTGCTCCAGGTTTACCTTGGAGCCTAAAAAATGATTTTTCAACATGTTTTTTATAAATGAACCCCGTTTAGATTTAGATTATAAACCCATATTGCCATATTGGGCATATATCCAGTCAAAATTGTTCCAACTGAAAAATGGAAGCCAAAACTAAGCCTAGCTCAGCCTGGTCATTACAGATTTTCATCCTAGGCTTTGACATTAATGGAATAGAATTTAAGCTGGCATTACTTTCCTTCATATTTTATATTCCCCTGTATAGAGCTAATCAATGACATGCCGTAATGCATCTAGTCATGCTATGTTAGGACATCAAAAGAAAATTTGTCATAATAATCCTATGAAAACTGCTATGATAATAAGTAATTACTTTTTTTGAAAATAATTACCCATACAGGTGGCAAAAGCATAGCCTGTACAAAGGGCAAAAAAAGAGCCTGCCAATATAAAGCCTTCATTTTATAATAGATATATGAGATCTAAGATTATGTTATTGTATCTCAATATCATTTTTTATAGCAAAGTTTCTTAAATGCCTGATATCATTTCTTCTCTTCTAGTTGATCACTGTCAGATTATTCTGACTAACCAGTATTTCACAACCCATGGGCAGCCTTTCTCCTGTACAAAAGTTTCTTCATAGCGTAATACATCAACAAGGACAAGGAACTAACATTAGTCTGCACGAAAGTCAAAAAAGTTTGATTAAAACCTTCACGAATAAGAGTTCACATGGATGATGTCGCATAATACGGAGAAGGCTTGTTGGTCAAGATTATGGTAATATCAAAATTTTTGCTATAATCCTAAATGGAAGGGTGTTTTGAGCAAAAGTGAATAGAAAGAATCAGCATATAACATCACAAAAAGACAAACTATAATAAATCATGGTGTTACATGTTTTTACAATCGTTTAAAATTAAGATTGTATTTGGTAATTAGCAATATATCTACATTACCAGCAATTTAAAGTGAGCCCATTGGATTGCCATGTTTGATATATTTTTTTAGTAGCAATCCAAATTACCTTGGCAATCTATATTGCACCATGAGGCAATCTAGATAGCCTTAAAGAGGTATGGCTATTCAGATTACCACATCTTTGACAATATTACAATAAAAAATTTGGACAAAATTATCCCTCAAAAAAATCACACAAAACCCGTCTCTTTTTCTTTTCGTGAAGCTGCTCTTCTCTTCTCCCCTCACCCTCTTGCATCACAAATCCTGGCCACCCGAATCTCCGCCTCTCACATCGCCTCTAGTCAAATCGCTGCCATTTTAGTTGTCACTGGTAACCACTTTTCTCATCTTATGGCCGGTAAGTCCTCTCTCCCTTCCTCTGATCAATGATGCAAAATGGGGGAGATGTCGCAGCACTAACAGTGGAGGAGGCGACGACCGGATCAAGATCAGGCCTGGAGGTCCGATTTCGTGGCATCCGAAAAAGGCCATGGGGGCGGTTCGCGATAGAGGTCCATTTGGTGCTCTCGTTCTTTCCCCTCATCCCTTCTTCCTTTCCCCGACCAATTCCCAATGGTGCTAAAAGAAGTTCCAGGGAAATGTTTCTTCATTCGGAAAATTGTTATGTCTGGTTGAACTTCAGGTGCTGGAGACTGTCAGGCTCTATGAAAGCATGATAGAAAATGTGGCTACAAATGATTGCTTGGTCTAGTTTAATGGCTGGTTGCTTGCTCCGAACTTTATCCTTTGTACTATGTTGGCATATTGCATTTCTATAGGCTTTACTTTCCCAGCATGGCTTCAAGAGTACTTATCATCAAGGATTCAAGTCCCGATAGGATGTCCCATGAAACACCGAGATGGAGTACTATCCCACGTGCCAAGACAGGATATCCTGCCAACGCCCCAATGTTCTAATCATGATGCCTTGGGGCATCCCCTGGTCTGAGTATCGGGACAGGGCGAGACACCGACACATACCATTCCATGAAAAAATCGAGATAGCCTCATCCAATAGAATTTAAAACATTACTTATCATTGGTATTGTCAGAGGAGTTTCTTTGCTGAAATTTTCTGTAGCTTAGAGTTACAAGCAAATGGTTCCTCTCATAGTCTCATTAGTTTCCTCGATCGTGAATTTGCATTTAGACAGGTAGATCCCACTTTATCACCTCAAAAGTGTGATCTTTTAGGATGTGTTGTGTTCGGATGGTTAGGTCCAAGAATTTCATGGGATTCATGGCCTGAGCATCAAAAATATGGGATTATAAGCTGGTTATGCCCATGTTTACAAGTATATAGCAGGTCTTTTTTTCTATAGGATTTGAACCAGTCCACTCAAAAGTGGTTCTCCATGCATATAAACATAGTATATGGATTTTGATAGATTTAATTTAGGGGTATTTCAAAATTTGATTTCACATTATCAGTAATCTTATCGTCGCACCAACTATGACAATCAAGATTCCCAATAATTTTACTGTAACATTACCTACATGTACCAAATAGAGTCAAAGTTCTAAATCCCGTGGGATGAGGGCATCTTGGTTTTTTCCCGGAATGGGATGCCCTGCATCCCACCCCATCCCGGTGGCCATCCCGATCGGGCATCCCGATACACATTTATGATACCTTTATATATATATATTAAATTTATTTTAAAATTTTAAAATTTTTATATTGTTTAAACATATTTGAACTTCCAAAATAATGTATTTAGGATAAACTTGTTCTATTTAAAACTAACATTATAACTTTTATAACAAGCATAAAATTTTGGAAAAGTAGGATTATCACCGGCGAGTCTTCTATCTTCGTCTTCCCTCTTCTCCTATAATAGCTTGAGTTTTTCTCCCTTCTATTTTTTGTGAGTTCTAAGTGAGTTTCCTACTGCTTGAGGTATGGGTGAGTTTTTTTCCTTCTGTCTATCCGAGAAAGTCCATATTTATAAGTTGGTCATGTGAACGTTACTTGTCTCGTCCATTGGAAAAACAGGCAAAAAAATACTTATGATAAACGGATGAAAAAGTACGAGCAAAAAAAAATATCCATCAGGCAAATTCCATGACAAACGGATTAAAAAAAAACATTGCTTAGATTTTTCCGTTAATTAAAAAAATCCAGCCATCCATTGGATAAACGGGCGAAAACGCATCTCTACCAAAAAAACGAATCCAAAAAAAAACTAAAAAGGACGAAAAAGCCAGTGCACCTGTGGCTGTCCCTCGGTTTCTCTTTATTTTGCTTTAAATCCTGTGCGGCTTTGATCAAAATGGGTTTTAAAGAGGGATTAGGGCTACAAGCAGCCCATTTCCTTCTCCTTCCTCCTCCCTCCCTCCACCGGTTGCCCCGTGGTTCCAACTCGTTCCTCCCTCCCTCCTTCCCGAGAGATCTTTCCAAGGACTCCTTCCTTTCCGAGCTCTCCGTCGATCGCGGAATCGAAGGCGACAACCATGCTCCTCCCTCCTAGCAACAATGCCAACACTGAGTGCTCCTCCTCTCTCCTTCTCCTTCCCGAGAGCCCTCCCTCTCCCTCAGTCCCTCATTTCTAAATGCTCCTCCGGTCATGGAATCGAAGACGACGGCCATGCTCCTCCCTCCTAGCAACGATGCCGACGCCAAAGCCAAGTGCTCCTCCAGTTAGTACCCACCTTTCTTCTTCCTCCTGATAACTAATTTGCCGTTTGAAGCATCCAACATTAATTAAAAAAAGGGCTCATCTCGACTAAGACGGCCGCACCAGTGCTTGATCCGGCCAGGATGAACACAGCACAGCCAGGACGGAGGCCAGAGGTAGGTTTCGGGGTCCCGCAGTTGTCCCATGTGCCGGATTCTCAAAGGGACGAGACGGAACAACCGAGACGGCCCCCGTCCTATCGATACTTAAATCCTTGAATACAATAATCAACGTTACTGATAATTTAATTGATGGCAATCTATCTTGAAGGCAATCCACGTTACCTTCCAAGATTGGCTGGCAATGCACCAAATACAACCTAAAAATCTAATTGGTAATAGAAAACGCTTGGAATCCTAACCCAGGAAATGAAATGGTTTCCCACAAATTCATTATGCGCCTTCAACCATCATCACTTGTAAGCTGATAAGATATCATGAGAAAAGAGGGGGAAATAGATTTTATAGGATAATTTTGAAGTGAGATAGAACATAAATACAGGCATAAGACAAAAACTTTTATTAATAAAAAGTGTTGAAGAAGGACAAGAAAGGAAAAGGATGAACAAGAGAAAAGAAAAAAGACATTATATGTGATGCCCTATAGGATGGTTTAGATAGTCAGCCCAAATGTGAAAAAAGGGAAGACCAGCTTGCCCAATTTTTCCTACATATACCTTACCAAAACAAGTCAATTTATATCTTGATTAATACCACCTTCCATCCTATCACATCTTCCTCAAGAATACAAAGCACCACAAATTTTTAAAAGAAGGTGCAGATCACATATTTGTAACATTCGTAATCTGCACCTTCAATGACAATCAGCCTCATCATCTTCATCATATCACTATTTAAGAAGTCTGCTAAGTCATCATCAAATCCTTACTGCTGGTTCACATAAATGTTGGATCACTTATTTTGTAACTTCTACCAGACCTTCATGTTCAGCATGTATCATTGCACTAATTTGTGGGCTATTCCTTTCACTATATTAACTAGAGCTGTCAAATAAGTGAGCTGCTCTGAGAAGCTCAAGTTTTGCCTTATTTTGAGCTTGCTTGGGTACTTGAGCTAATCCTAGGTACTCTCACATTAAGAAATACATACAATCCATTATTTTGTTTTGTACAGTATCCTTTATTTTATTGTCATGATTGTAACTGAAATAAACCTATTTTAGTTAATTTAAAATTGAAATTAACATAATTCAATAACATAATTCAATATTATTTTCAGTTTGCTCATTCCTTCAACCATCTCTCCCAACCCAACACCTCCCTCACCTATTGATGCTAAGGCAACTATGTAGCCCTCTACCAGTTGTCAACAATTGTTGTTAGTCCAAAGGCTCTTTTTATACAAGGGCCCATTGGCAATGAGATACATAGGAGGGATAGCCCTTCACCAAATACCCATAATTCTCCAAACCCTAGAGAAGACAGGATTCAATCCAAGTCACTTAATCCAATTGCCAAGAACTTCATCAGCTTGATAAGCTGGAACCTTTATAGCTCTTCTTTTTTTCTTTTCTTTTTTGGAAGATCTTTTTTTTCCCATTTCTTGCTCTTTTCTATTCCCTTTTGTCCTTATTTTCTCGATTTTCTATTTTCAATATCTTCTCTTAGTGGCAATTTTATTGAAAACAAATGTTAGATTTCAATTATGAGTCAATGTCCTTAGATTTTTTCTTAAAGCTTATCATTTTTTTAGATTTAGCTTTTAATAATGTGACACATTTATGACTTTTACTCCTACATTTGATTTGGATGATTAACAGGTGATGAAATCATGCCATTATTTGATTAATCTTAATTCCCATTATGCGATAATGATGAATTTGATCACAATATGTATGATTTGAAAGAAAAAAATGGTTGATACTGTTATTTTTGGCCTTTTATTTGTTTCCTTATTTAAAATATGGATTGCTTGAGTCACTAAGCTATTCACCTAGATGCCTAGATGGTTAGGATCCTCACCAACTATCGGACCACCTAGCCCAAACTTGACCCATATTGGCTTGAGTTCTGCTAATTTGAACTCCTATATTAACATGATTGTACGTTTGCATTTTCATCAACATCGAACCTCCATAATTGCATTAATCATTTTCCTTCCTCATAGAATTGCTTAGTAACTTCTAATTTATGATTACACATTCCCAAGCATTACGAAAAAGTTCCATGGACTTGGTCTTTGTTCTTCTGTCCTCTCCTACTAATGTTGGTCCTACTAAAAACCTAGATAATCCATCTCTCATAAAAATCTCCTAGAACATCCAACTTAAATTCTGGAATGGTGCTACATAGATTTGGTAAACTGAAGTAATGAACATGTGCATGTTCTATAATCAACTTGTACTCTATTTATTCATATCTATAAGTTGTAAATTCATTAAGCATCATTGAAACCACAACATGTTTTCCATGCATGCACCTTAGTGCAATATCATTACTATAAGGCCAATTTTTTATGGTTGTTATACTACTTTCCTTATGAGGACCTAATATCCTCTCAAGAAGTTGCCACCATGTTTCACATCCTTGTGTTTCAACAGCTATATACATATAATAGATCCAATTTTGCTTAATAAATGAAAACAAGAATGTAATTAAGACAGGTGAACCCCCAGCCCACGGTAGTTGGAAAGATCAATACCGAAACGGTCAACATTGCATGGCATAGAAGTTACCTCTGTTCGCCCTGGCATTATAGGCTTCCCGGCCAGCAATTCTGCTAGAATGCAGCCTGCACTCCAGAGGTCTACACCTACACCATAATCATTTGCACCCAGCAGAAGCTCAGGGGGCCTATACCAAAGTGTGACCACCCGGCTAGTCATAGGATGCTTGTTGTTAGGATCAAAGATAGTCGCCAACCCAAAGTCTGCAATCTTAAGTATCCCATCGTTATCAATTAGAAGATTTGATCCTTTAATGTCACGGTGCAGCACACCTCTATTGTGACAGTGCTCAAGCCCTGAGAGCAACTGATGCATAAAACACTTTACCTGCTCAAATACAGAAATGTTAAATAGAAATTTGCGTAAAGAACAAAGTTTTTAGATATAATTAAACTGGAAGTGCATGAAAATTCAACCTGAGGTTCCGTAAACTTGATTCCAGGGCTGGCAGCAAGACCAGCCAAGTCATGCTCCATGTACTCGAACACTAGATACAAGCTACAAGACATCCTGGAGGTCACTAAACCCTCCAATTTCACTACATTGGGGTGATCCAACCGTCGCAGTATGATGATCTCTCGGGCCATAAATTTCACGCTCTCCGGCTCCAAATTATCGAACCGGACCTTCTTCAACGCCACAATTTTACCTGATAATGTGTCTCTAGCTTTGTAAACATTGCTATAAGTCCCTTGTCCAATCTAATGCACAGGAAAGATGCTATATTTAGTGACAAAACACAAAAAGGAAACCAAGAAAATGTGGCAGTGGAAGCATAAAGATGCTTGCCTTCGCGAGCTTCTCGAAGGTATCGGCCCGGCGGGGCGTCCACCCCTTGATGGCCTCCCCGGCGACGATGGAGAGCCAGGAAGGCCACCCGGCGGCGACCTGCTCGCCGTGTACATGCCCCGGAGGGTTGCCCAGCCTAGGATCTGCCCGCTGCCGCCGCCGTCCGTGGGGCCGCTCCCCAGCCAGGCGCTCCGCCTTCTCCACCCGGACGGCGGCGGCGGCAGGGGCATCGACGGCGGCGGTCTCGATCTTGGAGAGGGCGGCCTGGGACTTGCGGTCGGAGGCGATGGGGCGCGCGGCCCGCTCTTTCTCCCCGCGGAGGAGCGGAGGAGGGGGCCGGGGAGGCGTCTTTGCCGAAGGCGCAGCCCATTGTTCATCAGCTCATCGCCGCCCGGGCTCGGCGGGATCGGAGTTCCGGCGAAGCAGTACAAATTGGGAACCCTAGATTTAGAGTTCGTCTCCTCCTCTTCTTCTGTCCTCTCTCTCTCTCTCTCTCATTTTTTTTAAGGATTTTTTTACCCTTTTGGTGGGAAGAGGACGAGTTCGAGCGATCGGTGAGAATGGAGACGAGAAGGCGGTAAAAAGGGAGAAAGAAAGGCCCGGTGAGCAGAGCGTCGGTGAAGGATCCTATACGGTATCATGCCTCGTGGATCAGATCTAATGCGGGAAAGTGGACGAAAGCGAGTAGGAGAGAGTTGAGAAAGAGATTGGGGATAGGGGACATAGTAGAGAAGGTTGCGGTGAGGGGTATATACCTGGGAGAGGAGAGCGGAAAGGGGATCAAGGGAGGAGGCAGTGTAGGTCCGACGAGGGGGCTTGGACGGTAGATTCTGGCTTTGGGTCCACATGGCTGGGCTTACTTGGCAATATAATGAGAAGTTGACCAATGGGTGTTGCCACGCCTGCGGCCCGGGGGGGGGTGTTTGGGAAAGGAATATCCTGGAATATTATATTGGTTATGTTAAGAAATTAATAATGTTGAATGATGATAAACTTTGGTTTTCCAAGGATTTTTTTTTTTTTTTCCGGAGAAGTGTTAACAAATGAATTTGTTGGGAATCATTGTTAAGAAAATTACTCCATTAATTACAAATAATGATACATCTTATTCTTCAAATTAATTAACAAAATTAAAATTTAATTATTATTTTTATAAAAAAATTTAAATCTAGAGGTTGAAGTCCAAGTTAATGAGCTCGTTCAATCTCGGTATTACTATATGACCGCTGACCACTTGCCACCAAGAATATGTCCAAATAGTGAGCCTAGGCAGACAACCCGAATACATACTTTCGACTATTCATTGGATTGAGACTTCAATCAGTAGAAAACTATTGCTCGACTCCATTATTAGATAAATCAACATGCTGAACGAATGGCCTTGTTACACATCACTGACCATTTATCGAATGGAGATTTGATTGGAAGAGGATCCCCTTTTAGTCCCAATATGGGTAGGTCAACATGATCGACACTTGGTCAGTCCCTACTCAGCTAGCCTCTTATCAGAGAAGCTGTTGCCTTTTTTCCAACCGATTAATTGAATCTAAATGCCAAACTACCAAGTATCCTTATATGAGTAAGCCTCGACGAGGCTATATCCTACAAGGCTTAACCACATGCTGAGCACATAAAAGCCCCCTCGTCCATCCGTTGTTTCACTGTAAAAAATGACATCTCGATTGCTCGATCAGCCAAGTGCCACTGCCAACCACTTTCATCCGACCCAACCTTAGTAGCAATCAGCCTCCCATCATAGGATGGTCCAAAGGCTATCGACATATCCAATCTTTAATTAAGGTCGTCTGCTGGTATCCTCTGATCAACCATTCTTCAGATTCAATAGAGATACTGGACCAATCTGTAAATCTGAGGTGAACAAGTTCTTAGGTATATCCCACTTAGATCTACTAAAGGCCAATACAATTGATACTCATTTCTGCATTCTTAATTACAGTTGAATGGTCAATCATGTATCATAATTTCTAATTATCAGCATATCTTTGCAATAAAGGGGGGTGTTTGGATTCAAGTAGTAGTCCACGGTACCATTAAAGAAACATGATATTTTATATAAAAAATAAGGTTTCAATTAAACCATAATGAACATTCCTGTAAATGAAAAATTCTCTGATGGCTTATGATAAGTCTGTTACTTCTCACCGAATCTATCAAGATTTTGCATCATTTCGAAAATGCTTTTGCCTTCCACATATAAAATGAAATTTCCTAGATACTTTGAAAGCATGTAAAATTTCTTTATCATGCTCCTCATATTGTTGTCATACTAAATTGACTTGAGTATCAAAGGTTTATGCCGTAACATTTTCCCCCCGGAACTTTTTTTTGTAGGTTTTACCTTCTAGAGACTCACTTACACCACTAGCTTTAGTATCTAATGTGCCTTAATGGATTTCAGTACCAATAATTTTATGGATCAACTATCTTCTTAATTTGATATTTTAGAGTTTTTTTACTATATTATTCATGTTTATGCCTATTCCTTTTTTTTCTATCTTTATGATCAAAATTCATATTTTTTGGTTGGTAATTGAAAGAATTAGCTTAGTTATCAACCATCGTTCCAATTTTGTTTTCTTTATTTTTTTAAAAAAAATCTTTTATTATTAATAAGCAACTTGCTTGTATGTTATACTCATTCCTTTTGTATCTTGATGAGTAGAAAAAATTTATTTTAACGAGACATAAATGATCGTGTCTTAACTGAAATCTAACAAAAAATCGATGCTTCGATTAAAATTATAAGAGCATCACCTTGAGAAGGTCATTAAAATATTTTTGAAAGCAAATTCTTAAATTATTGTAATTAATTTGTTGTCAATCATCTAAATTAACAATACCGTAGCTTCTATAAAATTATCATCGAGCATTAGCATGAAACAAGTTCCTTAGTCAAATATGAAAACAACTAAAAATATATTATCAATATAATTTGATCTTTAAAATAGAAAATAATTTTTTTTAACCAATCGAATATAGGAAATTAATGGGTTGAGTGGCATACCTAAGTCTCATGATAGGTATTGTTGTTATATTATACATATCGTAAAAATCTACAAATTAATATATTTATATTTTCTAATGGGTTTGTTAACTTGTTGATCAAATTACTTCAACCATCTTAAAACACTTAATGGTTTAGTGGATATGATATCCAATATTAATGGAAATCTAAGCAATATCAAATTTATAAAGAAACTAAATTTTAGTCTAAATTAAGCATATCATATCAATTTTTACAAGTAGTTGATTTGCACAAATTAAACATTTTTTTTAAAAAAATATGAGTTAATTAGAGATACTTATTAAGCACGAGAAGTGATTAAATGTGCCAATACGACAAAATGCAAGATTTTTGAGATTATATTGTGTTGTGTCCAAACAAATTACAATGAAACTTGGGCTCGAGCCGGATCAAATGAGAACATATTGAGCTAATGGATCTTCATTCTCTTCGAGGCTTTGCACATAGAAGTGCTCCTACTCCCAAACTCATCGATGGTGTTTGGGCCAAACAGATGTGATCTGAAGAAAATTTGAGTGAAAGAGTCTTTGGAATCAGAATCCCCGCCTTCATCGTACTCACTGATATTTATAGGCCTCGAACCTAACCGATTCCAGCTAACTCCAGCTGTAAACGATTAGTTTGTTAAGACATGAGCACGTGCAGCAAAGATTATCCACAGTTGGTCAGCCATTTTCCAGATATTGAATAATCTCGCACCACTTGAACATGAATCAGCTTCACTTCTCCTGGGCATTAGTCGGCTCTAGACCTCTCAGGCATTACTTAGCTTTATGCCTCTTGGACGTTGATCAGCCTTACACCTCTTGGGCGTTGATCGGTTTTGCGCCTCTTGGGCGTTGACCAGCCTTATGCCTCTTGGGCATCGATTGGCTTTGCGCCTCTTGGGCGTTGATGGCTTTGCGCCTCTTGGACGTTGACCAGCCTAATGCCTCTTGGGCATTGATCGCTTTACACCTCTTGGACATTGATCGGTCTTATGCCTCTTGGGCATTAATCGGCTTTACACCTCTTGGGTGTTGCTCAGTCTTACGCCTCTTGGACATTGATCGGCTTTGCGCCTCTTGGACGTTGATCAGTCTTACACACCTCTTGGGCATTGATCAGCCTTACGCCTCTTAGACATTGATCGGCTTTGCGCACCTCTTGGGCGTTGATCAGTCAGATTCAAATCCCTACCAAATCAGTATAAGTAGGCCAAACATGTTGTATCCCACACTAGTCCCTCCAGTTTCCGAATTCATTAATTAGAAATCAGAAACTGTCAGAAGCTTCCATTCTTGGGCAGCACACTTTGATGATGTCAATCTCGGATTACGAATGGTCATTTCGGCCAAGAGGTTTTTCACCATTTCAGTTTCTTTATCTTAGGAGCAAAAGAAACCTCTCAGGTCAGCCTCTTTCCTTCTTTACCTTTTGTTTAAGATAATCTTCCTTCGTTCTTTCCTTTCTTTATGGTTAGAATCTTAGAAGTTAGTCGTACTGATAACCTTGAAGAATCCACTTCCCAAAAATAGAAAAATAAGCCGAATCAGTGAAAATAGGTGATTTAGGTCTTCTTGATAGAACACTGAATTTTAGCATTGAAGCAGTATTATATATTTCATATGATTATGCCGTAGTTCTTTCAAATCCTGAAAAGCAAATAGATCGGCCTCCACCTGGTAGCCTGACATTTATGAAGACATTTAAGATCCGGTCTTAGATTTCCGCTTCATCCCTTTTTCCTTGCAATCTTCTGATTATACCGTATATTACCAGCTCAATTAACCCAATAGTATTCGAATAATCTGCGCGTTCCTGATTCTTTGCAAGGACGCATATATAGTCCCCAAAACTTCCCTTTTCACTACTTTGTTTGTACTAAGCGGGATTTTCACGGCCATGGGTGGTGGGTAATTAATCCACGCCATGGTCAAAATTTATTCTGGGGGTTCCTTCGGCCATTCATGGTTGGAAGCCTTGTTTCTTCTACATCGTTTCCAATATCCCTTGGGATTTCACCATTAGTCATAGGAAACCCCGATTAACTCCCAACGATGGCAAAAAAATCCTGACAGCCGACCAAAAAGATTATGAGAAGCTCACGGGGATGGAGATTCCCCCGATAAAAGAACTTCTTGATGAAAGAGGGCTTTTTCAGTGGAAATCAGCCCTAAACCTTCTTTAGGTATTTTCATTATTGATATTATCTCTTCATCTCTTCTCTGATAATCAGTCTTAATATTTGACTTTTTAATCATTGCAGATACATCAGTCATGGTGGATGTTCGGAAACTTCGAAAACTATCGAAGAAGAGAAGAGCAGAAGCCGCCCCCCTCCGACCAAGAAGGAAGAATTAAGAGACCGAAGAAGATAAAACTGATGACTTCAACAGCTTCAGCGGTCTCAGCAGATCATATTTCTCCAATACTGATAGCAAGCGTATCGGAAGATGACGAGTACCATTATTAGCATCTCTTCAACCTCCAGTACAAGAAAGACGACCAATGAAAATTTTAAGAGCTGGTTCATCATCATTTTTATTGACCGAATCGATAAGGAAAAAGCTCCGATGGTGGAGGAAGAAGAAGAGAGAGTACCGGCTGCAGATGTCACACCGATTTTCCTGTATACGTCGATGACTCAGGTCTGAATGACCCAATGCTGGCTCGTCACCTTTTGAAGTCTATCATCATTCCAAGAGACTGGAAAATAACTAAGTCCCAGCAAATTGATGATACTATTCTATTACTTCATCCAACATTGTTAAAGCTATGAATCAACTTGTACTTTAAACAGTTAAAGAGTTAATCATTTTCCTTTCTTTATCAAGTCTGACCAACTTTGATATGCAAATAAATAGCTCATCCATGGGATCAACATCATGGATGAAAGTCTGAGGAACTTTGATCAATTCCATTAAATTATGTGCAACGAAGTGAACGTTGCAAGGATGAAAAAGGAGGTTGCTGAGGAATTAAAAATGATATGGAAAAGAAGCTAGAAGAAACAGCAACCAAAACATCAGCTCTGGAAGCTGAGCTAAATGAAGCACAATCAAAAATAAATATCATGGAGTCAAAGCTAAAAAAGAAGAAAAAGAAAATCCGATCGATATCCACTAATTTGGAGAAAGCCGAAGGAAAAGTCTTGGCGACTGAAAAGAAAGCTTTGACGGCTGAAGAAAAAGCTTTGACGGCAATGAAGAAAATTGAACAAGATGTTGAAGAGGCTGTTAATGAAGCCGTAAAGAAGTATGTTCAATCGAAAGCTTTCGAAGACAAACTCCATGAAGCAGGATTTGAGAGTTATGACCTTGGTCGCGCCGACTGTTTGAAGAAAGTAAGAAATTTTATCCTGATCTTGATACTTCAAAGATAGGGAAGATTCCGATTGAAGAGGATTCTGAAGAAGAAGATCAGGTTGGAGAACCGATCAAAGACCAAGCTGAAGAACCAGTCGGCGGGCAAACTGAAGAACCAGCACAAGGCTCTCAATTCAAGAAGAAACACCAATAGTTCCTACTGTAAGTCAAGTCGAAATAGGAGAAAGTGTACTTGAAAAGAATGCAAATGACCAATCTATATGAATGATGTAGGAACTCATTTTGTTCTTAATATGAAATGAAAAATCTTTTTCTTTAACAATGTCTTTTGGAGTTTAAGTAAAGTAATGATTTTCCTTCTTTCTTCTTTTCCTTTTTTTTTTTTTAAGAAAGAAGATATGATAGATTATTTCCATAGAAATCAAAGAGTTATAAATGAAAAATTTTTTAAGTATGAAATCATCTGATTAAACAAGGAAATTTCCAAGAAAGATCGGTCTAATTATGAAATTATCCGAATCAAATTATAATCGCTAATCATTATTCGGAAAAAATTTAGTCAAACCAATTCGAACAAATCCAGTGAACAAGAATCTTTAACGGAATAAGTTGATCAGAAAGCATAATCTCTAATTTCTCCCAAGGAAAAAGTTAGCAATTACTGAACATTTAAAAAAATCAATCTTTAAATCAACCAAAACCACTAACTTACTCATAGATAGTATAATATTTCAATCAGATTTACCAAACATCTCTTTCCTTTCGTCTTATATTTCAAGAAGAAGAATCCTTCATGAGAGATTTTCCAAACTAAAGTTTAATAAATCATCATACCAATTTTACCAAATGTCATCTTCCTATTGAAAGAGTAGTTGTTCAGCAGGCCGTATAACTGTATTTGTCAGTATTTCAGAGACCGTATAAGATTTGAATTCAATTCAAATCAAATACCATTATATATATATTTATAACTGACCTCTTGAAAATCAGAAACGGTGCACGAATTCCCACCAAATCAAGATCTTGAACGTGTCAAGATCTCAAGATATCTCGGAATTTGAACCATAAATCATGGCCATTGACACCCTCTATATAAAGAGGTCAATGGCCCGGGTCTTTGAGCTAATTTTGTCTCAAGTATTTTGAATCTCTTTTCTCCTTCGAAACTTTTTATTTCGAGTAATACTTTCAAGAAGAAATATTCATCGTATTTGAGAAATGGAATCAAACGATAAGAAACTTTATCAAACACCCAAGAGAAAAGCCAGACTAGTACGATTTAGAGAAGAAAGATCATGTGTAAGAAGAAGCCGCTTGTCAAGAAGTACTTCCAATAAGCCGGATCTCCCGAATATGTTGCATCTTCATCCGAGGAAGAGGAACAAGAGCCTTTTGTTCCTCTCTCAAAAGAACCAGAATATGACCCACCTGCTAAGCATACTTCAACAGATAAAGAAAAAGCTCCTGTAGAGGAATCGTCTTATCCGAGTAATGAAAATGAAGATGTTCAAGTGCTCATCGTTGATATGAGCATTAACAATCCAAAGCTAGCAAAAACCATACTACAATCCACCATCCTTCAGAAAGATTGGGAGACAACGATCAAACACAAAGTAAAAGAGACTCTATCTTCCATTTATCCAAGAATAATGAAAATAAATAGCACTTCCCCTTTTCTCCCTTTTTACTCTTTTTTTTTTTTTTTAAGATAGTCTATTCTTGTTCTGATAAGATTCCAACTCTTTTGCTTAGTTTATCAATGATATTTCCATGATTGATGAAAGTTGGTGTCAAACGACTAGCCTTCAAGAAGATCTTCAGAAGTAATTAGCATTGGCCAAAGAAGAAAAAGACAAGGCTTATGCTAATCGGATAGCCTTAGAATCAAGGGTCGTCCGATCAACTTCAATGATTTTGTCCTTACAAAATAAATTGAGAATAATCGAAAAGCAAGCTATGCAGCTTGTGGATGACAAAGCTAAAAGAAGAAAAATATTCCAGCAGGCAAATGAAGCTATAGAAGAGAAAACTCGGGCATACGAAGAAGTATTAAGTCAAAAGTCCATGATGGAAGAGAGAATAACATTTCTTGAGAAAAAGATGGAACAAATCGAACAAGAAAATGCTTTTGTAGTTCAACAAAGACTTCTTGCAGTTGAAGAATTTAAAAAATCCAAAGCATTCAAGGATGAAATAGATCAAGCAGGAGCGAAAGGCTATGAATTCGGCTTTGAAGATTGCATCAATAAGGTCAAGAAATTATACCCGACCTTGATATCTCCTCTATTTCCATAGATAATTTTGTATAAGAAGAAGAAGAAGAGGACAAGCCAACCGATAATCCTGTAATTTTCCCTGTTAAAGAAACATCCGAACAAGAGAAAACTTTATGTGATCAAACCAACGAAGAGGAAGCTGAATAGCACTTGTAATCATGAATTTCTAGCAACTTCTTGGGAATCCATGTTCTTGTTTGTCTTCTTTCTTAATGTTATATAATAAGCACATCAAGCTAACTATATCAAACCAACTTTCCAATATCTTTGATATTCCGAGATAATAACATTTGATAGAATGGGAGTTTCAAGCCAATTCTTATTATTCACATCATGGTCAACTTATTAGGTCAACCTTTTAATCAATCAGTTATTCTGATGTTAACATACTAATGAGTTGGTGGGTCGGATCAACTCAATTTGTTGGATTATGGTCAGCTTATCAAGCCAACCTTTCGATCAGTTATTTTGATCATTAAACACCAATGAGTTAGTGGGTCAAACCAACTCGAGTTATCGGATTATGGTCAGCTTATCAGGCCAACCTTTCGATCAGTTATTTAGATCATTAAACACCGATGAGTTAGTGGGATAGACCAACTCGATTTGTCGGATTATGGTCAGCTTATCAGGCCAACCTTTCTTTTCTCTATTTTCTAGAGAACATTTCATCTTTATATTTTTCCTTCATGTGAAAGGAACAAAAGAGAAAAAATCTCTTTATTGATAGTATTTACGAAGATTTTCCACATTCCATGGTCTAGCCATTGGATAACCATCCAGGCTTTCAAGTCGATAGGTCCCGGATCGTACAACTTCAATGATGCGATAAGGGCCTTCCCAATTTGGAGCAAGTTTGCCATGCTTAGTTGGTCGGGATACTGTTGTTCGATACAAGATAAGGTCTCCAATCCGAAAAACTTGAGCCTTGACTCTTGAATTATAATACCGTGCCACTCTTTGTCAATACGGTGCTATTTGTATTTGTGCTTGTAATCTGGAGTTTTCGAGCAAATCTAGGTCAATCCTCCTTTGGTCAGTGTTACTTGACTCTTCAAAGAAGTCAGTTCTTCTAGAACGAAGAACAATCTCTATAGGCAACATAGCTTCACTCCCATAAGCAAGGTTGAACGAAGATTCTCCTATTGTAGATCGAAAAGTTGTTCGGTAAGCCCATAAAATAGAGTTGAGTTCATAAGCCCAAGATCCTTTGGCTTCATTCAATCGAGTTTTCAATCCATGAAGGATTGTCCGATTGGTTACCTCAGCTTCCCCATTAACTTATGGATGTCCAACGAATGTAAATTTGTGAAGAATATCATATTGAGCATAGAAATCCCTAATTTCTAATTATCAAATTGCCTTCCATTATCAGTGATAATAGCATGAGGAATTCCAAACCTATATATGATGGAATTTCTGACAAACATTTTGACTTTTGCTTCATTAATTAGAGCTAAAGGCTCGGCTTCTATCCATTGGTAAATAATCAATGGCAACAATCAAAAATTTCTGCTGCCCAAAAGCTAGAGAAAGGACCAAGTATATCCATTCCCCACTGAGTAAATGGCCAGGAGCCGTTAACTAGTGAGCTGACTGGCAGGACACCTTTGTATATTTATACCTTTGACAAGAGTCACATTTTCTTATAAAATCCGAAGCATCCTTCTATACAGTCGGCCAGTAATATCCTTGTCTTATGATTTTATAAGCCAATGACCTCTCCCCCAATGATCACCGCATATTCCTTCATGCACTTCTCTAAGAACATAATCGCATCTGAAGGAGATAAACATTTTAATAGCGGCTGGGAAAATGACTTTTTATATAACAAGCCATCTAAAATAACATATTGAGAAGCAATCTTTCGGAGTTGTCTAGTCTATACATTATCTTCGGGCAATACTCCTTCAGTCAGATATTTGATTATTGGACTCATCCAACCCATTTCCGGCTCTATTTGAAGAACCTTTTCTTTTTCAGTTGTTGAAATACTTGGGGTCTCCAGATGTTCCACAAAAGTCCGACCCATTTGATCAGGTGTAGAAGTAGCCAATCTGGACAATGAATCGGCTCGAGAATTTTCAGTTCTGGGGACATGAGTGATGTCCCAAGAATCAAATAAAGCTCCAAGCCTTTGAACCTTCTTCAGATACAAAGCTAAAGTAGCATCGCGAACTTCAAAATCTCCTTTTACTTAATTGACAACTAATATGAATCAGATAATACCTTTAACCTTTGGACATTTAATTCCTTTGCAATTCTCAAACCAGCCAAGAGGGCTTTGTATTCGGTTTGATTATTAGAGACTTTAAAAGAGAATTGGAGTGCATATTGTAGCATCTCCATTCGGATTGGATAAGATCAATCCAGCCCCGCAACCAGAAGAATTGAAGCTCCATCTATATGTAATATCCAAGGTGTATTGGTCTTTTCCATTTCATCAGATGGCTGGATTTTCTTTCATTATCACTCAAGTACATTCGACTATGAAATCAGCCAGTACTTGAGTCTTCATTGTAGATCGAGGCCGACAGGTAATATCATATTCACTTAATTTGACTGTCCATTTCACCATTCGACCAGAAGTATTAGGATATTGTAGAATAGTCCTTAGAGGTTGATCGATCAATACAATAATACGATGAGATTGAAAATATAGCCTAAGGTATTTGGCCGATATTATCAGGGTATAAACAATCTTCTGAAGTTTTGGATACCTGATCTCTGCATCATGAAAAACTTTACTGATATAATAAATATGCTTATGTGACTCATCAGATTCCTTTCTTACCAACATAGAACTGATCGCTTCATCAAATGCAGCCAGATAAAGATACAGATCTTCTCCTTCTTGGGGTTTAGATAATATGACCGGATTCGTCAAGTACTTCTTAAGTTCTACAAATGCTAACCGATAATCATCCGACAAATTAAAGTCTTTGGTTTATCGTAAAGCTTTGAAAAAAGGCAAATATCTTTCAGCCGAATAAGATAATCGGCTTAATGAAGCGACTCGTCTAGTCAACTATTGAATATCTTTCCTATTAACTGGATGCCTCATCTCCAATATGGCTCGAATCTTTTCTCGATTAGCTTCAATCCCCCGCTTCGTACCATGAAGCCTAAAAATTTTTCAGAGGTTACACCAAAAATATATTTGGTCGGATTCAACTTCATATGATTTTGCAGTAGAAATCAAAGGCTATCTGCAAATCTTAATATGATCATCAGATTGATTACTCTTGACAATTATATCATCTACATATACTTTCATAGTCTTTCCAATTTGATTTTCAAAGATCTTGTTCACTAACCTCTGATAAGTAGCTCCAGCATTCTTAAAACCAAATGGCATGACTTTATAACAATATATCCCTCAATCTGTGATGGACAACTTTTCTTCATCTTCTGGACTCATTCGTATCTGATTATATCCAGAAAAAGCATCCATGAAACTCAAGAATTTATGTCCAGATGTTGCATCAACGAGTTGATCAATTTTAGGCAAAGGAAAGCTATCTTTACGACATGCCTTGTTGAGATCAGTATAATCTATATATATTCTCCACTTCCTGTTTACTTTCCTTATCATTACTACCCTGGTAAGCCAATCGGGATAGTGGACCTCCCGAATGAATCCGGCATCAAGTAATTTAGATACTTCTTCATTGATAACCTTCTATCTTTCTGGGGCAAAATCTCATTTCTTTTGTCGAACAGGCTAACTAAGTGGGTCAACTTTGAGTTCATGCATAATCACTTCAGGAGGAATGCCCAACATATCAGCAGCTTTTCATGCAAATATGTCAGCATTTTTTTGTAGAAAGTCGATCAACTTCTTCCTTTGGTCTTCAGTAAGTGAACTTCCAATCTGAACAGTTTTAGTAGGATCATCTTTTGTCAAATGAGCATGAATTGTTCTTTCTATCGACATGCTTATCCCTTTAGTCGAATCACACGGATCCATTTGCTCAGAAACTGAGTTGTTGGTTGATTGTTGATTTTGAATTGTCAAACATTGACGGGCTATCTGTTGATTTTTCCAAACTACTCCAATCTCATTCTGGGTTAGAAATTTCACAGAAGATGATATGTCGATACGATGGCTTGGAACTTATTCAAAGCAGGCCTCCCCAAAATGACATTATACCCAGAGGGAATCCGAACAACCATAAAAGTAAGAGAGAATGTTCTTTGCTTTGGCATTATTCTGAGGGTTACAGGAAGTGTAATTTCTCCCTTACTCCTACAAGTTTCCGCCAAATCCAGTTAGTGGCACATGAATTCTTCGTAGCTTATCAGTTGGTAATTTCATCTTGACAAAAGCATCATAAAGCAAGACTTCGGTAGAACTTCCATTATCAACCAAAATTCTATGTACATCATAGTTCACAATTATTGCGGAAATCACTACAAGATTATTATGAGGCATCTGAACACCTTGTAAGTCATCATCAGAAAAAATAACACTTCGTCGAAGCCTCTTGGGGCTCCAATCATCTTCATAGTATGCTTTGTGAAGCATTCGACCGATCCATCGGTCGGTTGTTGATTTGGGAGTTTCGTCCCATCAGTGATCATTCTTGGGCCTACTGGCCTTGGCAGCGTTGCCTCGGTTGGTCGATTCTGATTTTGATTTCGAACATATCTGCCCAATTAGCCCCGTTTAATCAGGCTTTCGATCTCATCTTTCAGTTGGATGCATTCCTCTATATCATGTCCGTGATCACGATGAAATCGACAGTACTTGGCCTTATTGCGTACAACAAGTGGAGCTCTCATTGGCTTTGGCCTTTGAAGAAAATTTTCTTTTTCAATTTTCATCAAGATTTTTTCTCTAGGGAGAGTCAGGGAGTATAAGTGTCAAATCTATTGACATAGTTCATGCCGACCAAATTCTTCGGACTTTTGATCTTGCCGTTGAATTGATCGGACTCTAGATGATCGGGGGTCATTTTCCTTGGAATTCTTTTTACTTGGCACCGCTTTTCTTTCCATCTGTCGCCAGCTCAAGGCTTGATCTTTGGCCTGAGCGTACTTTTGGGCACAGGCCAGTAGTTCAGAATAATTGGTCGAAAACTTTTTATCTAAAGAGAATGTGTACCTAGAGGCTCGCAATCCCTTCTTCATAGCTGACATTGCCACGTATCATTGAGATCTGGAATCTCTAATGTGGCAGAATTAAACCTTATTATGTAGTCTCTCAAAGACTCCCCTTTCGATTGTTGAATGAAGAACAAGCTGTCGGAGTTCCTGGGCATTTTCCTGCTTGTTCTAAAGTGAGAGACGAACAACTTCTCCAACTATCCGAAAGAATGAATGGTATCTGGCTGAAGGCTTGAATACCACATTCTCGCTGATTTATTTAAAGTTGCTGAGAAAGCAAGGTAATGGAGTGCGTCTGATGCTTCCTGGATCAACATGTGGGCTTTAATACTGCCCAAATGATCCAAGGGATCGATGATCCATCATACAGGTCAATTTGTAGAATTCTGAAATGATGTGAAATTCTCTCTTCCATAATCTTCTTGGAAAAAGGAGGTAAAATGTCACAGCTTGGTGTTGTATCCTCTACTTTCCTCTGCTCAACAACTATGGCAATCTGCATCTCTGGCTTTCTGAATTTCTTATCAAAATCAATTACCCTCGCAAGATATGGAACTTGTGCATTGTCAGGAATTGATTCCCCAGGAGATGTCGAATGAGATCGTCGGCGTTTGCCCTTATTTTGTTTCTTGGTGTGGTGATGAGATCGATGATGTTGCTTTGAAGGAGACTGTTGACCTGAAGAATATTGATAAGATAAATGTCTTCTTGGACTAGGATGTCTACTTACCTGAAGAGAAGGTCACCAGCTACTTCTTGATGCAGCAGGTCGAGATGATTCCTTTACAATGATTTCTTGGAGATTGTGCACCGCCGCAGTAAGTACTTCTACCTTGTCCAAGAGAGTGTTTAATCTTTCTTGATCCAAATTTGTAGCAGGAAGAACTTCCATCCTTTCGCCAAGAATGTATCGCTCTCCTTTGGAGGATGGGGAATGTTTTCAACAAGGAGATTCCGATTACTACCTTTCATCATATTTTCTTTCAAATTTTTTGAGATTTTTTTCCCTTCCTGGCGCGCCAATCTGTTGTGTTCAAACAAATTACAATGAAACTTGGGCTCGGGCTGGATCAAATGAGAACATATTGAGCTAATGGATCTTCATTCTCTTGGAGGCTTTGCGCATAGAAGTGCTCCTGCTCCCAAGCTCATCGATGGTGTTTGGGCTAAACAGATGTGATCTGAAGAAAATTTGAGCGGAAAGAGTCTTTGGAATCAGAATCCCCGCCTTCATCGTGCTCATTGATATTTATAGGCCTCGAACCTAATCGATTCCAGCTAACTCTAACTGTAAACAGTTAGTTTGTTAAGACATGAGCACGTGCAGCAAACATTATCCACAGTTGGTCATCCATTTTCCAGATGTTGAATAATCTCGCACCATTTGAACATGAATCAGCTTCGCTTCTCCTAGGCATTAGTCGGCTATAGACCTCTCAGGCATTACTTAGCTTTATGCTTCTTGGACGTTGATCAGCCTTACACCTCTTGGGCATTGATCGGTTTTGCGCCTCTTGGGCGTTGACCAGTCTTATGCCTCTTGGGCATTGATCGGCTTTGTGCCTCTTAGGCGTTGATCATCCTTATGCCTATTGGGCATTGATCGGTTTTATGCCTCCTGGACATTGATCATCCTTACGCCTCTTGGACGTTGATCGGCTTTGCGCCTCTTGGGCGTTGACCAGCCTTATGCCTCTTGGGCATTGATCGGCTTTGCACCTCTCGGGCGTTGATCAACCTTATGCCTCTTGGGCATTGATCGGCTTTACGCCTCTTGGACGTTGATCAGCCTTACGCCTCTTGGGCATTGATCGGCTTTGCGCCTCTTGACGTTGATCATCCT
This sequence comes from Areca catechu, assembly GCA_021397845.1. Classification (NCBI taxonomy): domain Eukaryota; kingdom Viridiplantae; phylum Streptophyta; class Magnoliopsida; order Arecales; family Arecaceae; genus Areca; species Areca catechu. The sequence goes on from CM038045.1 coordinate 11,460,869, forward strand.
TACGCCTCTTGGGCATTGATCGGCTTACGTCTCTTGGGCATTGATCGGCTTTGCGTCTCTTGGATGTTGATCAGTCATATTCAAATCCCCACCAAATCAGTATAAGTAGGCCAAACGTGTCGTATCCCAATATATTATATTCAATAATAAATGTTATTTAATATCTAGTTATATGTGTACGCATATGCATGCACATTTAGAAGCTAAAAAGAAAAAAAAAATAAAGTAAAGAAAAAAAGAACAGAAAAATAGTGAAAGAAAGTTTTAAATAAAAAAATTCTAAAAAGCATAAGGTCTAAAAATCAATACCAAAATAAAATGCTTTCGATTGAAAATGAAATAAAATATAGAAAATACAAAACACAAAATAACAAAAAAAAAAAATGTAGATAAAGTGAAAAGTAAAAGAAGATTGTAAAATTAAAAATGTTAAATATAAAATAATTAACAGAACACATTTTGAATTAGGGATTTTTGCAGATTAGTTCCTCCTTTTTCTTTTCTTTTTTTTTTTTATTTGCATGTAAATTCCTATCTTTTCATATTTAAGCCCAATAATAAATGAGCCAAGCTTGATCTCTATTTAAAGCTTAAAACTATTTTCAATCCATACTCGAGCAAAGTCGACTTTGATCAAGCTTCGTTTAGTTATACATCCTTGCTATGCATTGAAAACAAGAAGTTCTTGCAATGGATCGTACCCTTCGTAATTCAACACCGTACAGGAGATTCAAATCTTGCAAGCACAACCGTCCATGCATTGCATGATATTTATGATGCTGTGGGCCACATGCTATACATAGGACAACACACGCCTGTTGTACAGGCCATTCAATCATGGGACATTGCTTAACACATAGACGGCCATAATTGCATGATTGGACCCCTCCAGTTCGGTCTTGAATCGAAGAGGGTCCCAATTCTCCACCTGGCTGCCGAGCATAGGCAAGATTTGAATCGAAGTTTATTGGATATCATATATCGATGACTTTACCAATGTACTATAATCGTGATCCACTAAAATTAGATCCGAGCAAAATAAATACTTTGAGACCCAATTCAGTGTCACGGTCCTGACCAAAAAAAATAAAAGAAAGGAAGGGTGCCACATGATTTTATTAGTCTGGATTGATTCTCCTCTCAATAGCTTAAACATTTTGGATGCGAGTCCATGAGAAGTTATATTTTTGGATAAGTGCTCGTCACAATCCTTTTTAGTCACGTAGGCTTTTTCTATAGAAAATAGCAATGTCGAATGGCATCCGGATCATGGATGGGCCCTCCCAAGTCAAACATGATGAAGGCCTAACGATATAACAATCTGCCATGTGTTGCTTTAATCCGACCGACATCCTTTATCCAACCAAAAAAAAAAAAAAACCCCTCATCCGCATGCATTGCCTTGGTTTGTACCACTCTCGGGTCTCCAACGAATCAGATGCAGGAAAACGCATGCAGGTTTATCTGTCGCTAAACATGAGTACCTACCTTGTATAAAACACGCTGTCTCGGTACTAAATTCGTACCTATAAAATTTTTATTATATATAGATACGTATTACGGTAATGTCAGTTTGTTTTAAAATAACGTACTATTATGCGATCAATGTGATATGATGTGTTCCCTGTCAGATGGATGTGCTTATGAAATTGCGGCAAGACGACGAGTAGGGGCAACTTCGGTCTCTCTGCTGTTGGATCCGTAGATTCGCCAACTGTTCCAACGTTGACACTTGAACCGGACGGGATCCAAAGCTCCCGGCAAGGAAAAAAAAGCGCCGTTGATAAAAGGAAGGCATGTTTTTCGATAATGAGTTCGCGACATTATTTTTTTAGATAATTTGATTAAATTTTAAAATTTTTTTTAGATACACATGATTGAAGATCGAGTAGCTAATATTCTAGCATCATAATGAGATTAAGCTGGTATACTCATCGATTGATAGGAAGGATATACGAAAAATTTATGATCCGAATCGAATAATCGTCTAATAAGTTGGAAGCCTGATGGGAGCACTACATCAGGATTTATTTTTTCTATCTTTTTTTATAAAAAATAAAAATAGTATCATGATAGTATAGGTGGAACGGGCTTATCCCGGGATAATGGTGTAGATATAATAGATTTAAATTCCATGTCTAGTTTGAATAATTTTAAAATTAATGCTGGGATTTGGACGTGGATGGATAAATTAGTTAAATTTTTTTATTAAAACTTATCAATTTTTTTGATAGAATTAGGATGACGTGTCAATCTATATGACATGAAAGGTAGAGCCACATCCTTTGATTTACAAAAAAAAATCTTTGAATCGTTCGGTTTGACGGTCGGAGTCTATCGATTTCCGTGCCATCTTCTCCACAGGGTTTCGAGTGGGTTTTAGGGAAGAGAGTGTTAGGGTTATAGTTTGGGGTGCAGGGTTGCTTATGGCGGAGCTTGGAGGAGGAGGGAAAGTCTCCGGTATTGAGGGGAAGGAGGAGACTGGTTGTTCCTGGGTGGAGGTGGTGCACAGGCCTGCCAGAGCTCCAGTTTGGTCTTCATACAAGCTGACGGAGGCGGAAGTCGAGTGCCTCCAGCTTAACTTTAGCAAGGTCCTTGTTTTGTCAGACTCGCTGATCGACGGTGCCCGGAGAAAGTGGGAGGGCCTTGCTGTTACAATCCATAGTCTGGGTCGTAGAGTTCAGGTGGCCAGGATAGCTAAGGAGATCCGGGCAAAGATGTCACTGCCGGAAGAACCCGAGGTGTTCCCTATTGGGGAAGATCACGTCGTCATCCACCTTGGGTCGAAAGAGGATGGCAACCGATTGTTAAGGGCGGGACCCTGGTATGTTGCAGGCCAAATGATGGCCCTGGAGCCCTGGCAATCGGATTTCCTTCCCGGCAAGAGCCCAGACAACCGAACGATAGTCTAGATGAGACTACCGGAGCTGCCGCTGGAGTACTGGGAGCCGTCTGCCATCATGACGGTAGCTAGGGAGGCTGGCAAACCATTGTCGCTGGACAACTTCACGGATCTCATGAGAAAGACGGGCTTTGCTCGGGTCCGAGTGGAGTTGGACGCATCCAAACCACTGTTGCCTGGTGTTTTGATCCAGGGGAGGACTACGGCGTTCAGGCAGCAGTTTGTCTACGAAAGTTTACCGGTTGTTTGTTTCTGGTGCGGACGGATAGGCCATGCGGTGGAGGCTTGCCACTACCGGGAGGGACAGGGGAGGCTAGGAGAAGCAACTCCGGGTTTGTGCCCAAGCAACTTCATCAACCACCAGGGTGCAGAAGCAGGATGGGTCCCGGATTCTATAGCATCGGAGGAGGAGATCTATACTTTTGGCCCGTGGTTGACCACGGCCAGAGTGCGCCCCACCAGGCTGGGGGGGCCTCTGGGAAGAATGTTTCCTTGCCAGACAGAGGTAAGGCTCCAGTCTCCTCTCCGGATTCACCTTCCTCGTCCCCAACTCGATCTTCTTCTTTCCGGCAGTCATCTACTCCCTCCTCGCCGCCAGACTCCGAAGGGTGGCAGAAACCTTCAAAGGTCGCGAGGAGGAAGTTGCCGGAGGCTACAGCATCGGATCCTGCTGAGGGTGGGGGAGTGCTGAAGGAGGCTACTTGATGGGGACATGGGCCCAGAATCTAAAGCAACTCAGATCAAACTTGAAGCCCAGCCCTGAACCTGAAGCCCAGCCCAGCCTAAAACCAGAAGCCAGCCCAGAACCTGAAGCCCAGCCTAGTCCAAACTCTGGGGCCCAAGATCCTGGAGTCGATGAGCACGAATCCTAAAGTCATCATCAGCACCGATCCCGATGCAGATCCCGATGCAATCAAGCATAATTTAAATTCGAGATTTGATTGGGATATTAGGATATTAGGATTTATCTCGATTATTTGAAAATTTATTTTAGGATTTGATTATTTGTTTTAGGATTTATCTTATCAGTTGTTTTAGGATTTGTTCCGATCTCTTTCGGAAATTTATTTAAGAACATGTTTCTTGATGAAAAAAATTAGCGAAGAATAATTATTTGAGAAAAAAATCAAGGTGCGTCCCGATTTCTCCCCCCCTCCTCCTTTTACTTTTTCTCTTCTTCCTCTGGTTACTCTCCTTTCTCTGAGATTTCCCTGTTAACTCTTTTCCTGGACTTTCCCTCTCTCTTCCTTCTCTTCTCGGTTACTACTTTCTTCCGTGAAAATCAACATCATGAGCCCGATAACAAGCAATCTTAGCCAAGTCTCCGCCCGACCTTTCTTGTTTCAAATCCCGCCACTGCCAACTTCTTTGCGGCGCTCGCTGATTACATGCATGTGATTCCACCTGAAGACACCCCGACGGATCATCATATGATGGAGTACGGTGTGGTTTCTCTGAAATGAACTAGAAGCCAGTTCCAGTCATCATCTCCGTCCGCGAGGAAGCCAGCTCCGCCAACTGTGGATCAGGTTAGTCCTACTGATCCCACTATGTATGTTGATGAGGGTGCTATGGAGGGTGAGGTGGGTGGTGGGGTTCTCCTTCCTTCGGTTGGGGCTTTGGAGGTGAGGAAGCAGGAGTTGAAGAGGGAATGGCGAAAGGTTGAGGGGAAGTCGGCCTCAAAGAGGGAGGGGGGAGGGCAGCCAGTGGTATCTAAAGGGATGGTGATGGGCGAACGTTCAGAGGGGGACTAGAAGGGGCATCTCACAGAGGGAGATGAGGTCGGGGGGGAGCAGGGGTGCTTGCGGAAGCGGGGGCCACGGAGTGCTTCATGCTAGGAACTGGGGGACAGGGGAAGGAAGAAGGGTTAGGTGGTGTGGGTAAGGTGAAGGAGCTGGGCAGAGGGCAGGGATGCATTAGTGCTGGACATGTAACGGAATTGCAGGGAGAAGGAAGCCAAGGTCCTTTGCTGCATCAACATCTAACTTCGACAACACAGCCACCGGCTTCTTCAGGCTAACACAAATGCAGCAGGGGGGGTCGAGAGGAATTTCTTGTTGATGTGAAGATCCACAAGGGTCATATGCTACCAGCAAAGAAAAAATCAATGCTGAGAGTCATTTAACCAAACCCACAAAGCTGACAGAAGGGGGATCATTAGCACATGGACAGCATGAGACAGTTTGTCACAGGGTCCAGAATGCCCTGGGTCTCCAAGGAGCTGGCAGTAAAGGTAAAGGATTAGTTACTGTTTCTATAAAGGAGGAGGGAAAATTTGAGGGGATAAAGAAGACAGTTCTTTTTCTGAAACCTACTGAGGTCGGACAGGGGTCCGAGCCTCAGGCTTGACTTTTGTATCTATGAAAACTCTGGTATGGAATGTTAGGGGGGCGAAAAAACCCTCGTTCTTATCTACTTATCATAGGTACCTTCAGCTTCATCATCCGCATATGTGTGTTTTGCTGGACATTAGGATGTCAGGTCCTAGTCTTGATGCTCTCAAGCGCTGTTTTCCCAGAGATTGGGGTTTCTATTATGTGCCCTCCCAGGGTCTGGCTGGGGGCATTATCGTCAGCTGGGATTCTAGGGCAGCCAAAGTTGATGTTTTTCATAAATCCTCTCAGCTGGTTGCTATGGTGATCTCTGAACCTGACCGTCCTTCCTGGCTCCTCTGTGGAGTTTATGCTAGCACGTCTTATCAGGAGAGAAGAGTGGTTTGAAAAGAAGCCTCTGCTCTGATCGAGCAGGGGACCCCTACTGTTATAGCTGGTGATTTTAATACCATTGAAAGGCAGGAGGACAAGAGTGGCGATAAACCCTTTATCCAGGATGCCGGCACCAGGGAATTCTCTACTTTTATCCAGGACAATTGCCTTATGGACTTAGGCTTCATGGGGCCCCGATATACTTGGTGCAATAACCGGTCCGGTCAAGCCAGAGTGTGGGAGAGGCTGGACAGATACTTTGCCACTCCTTCCTGGTTCTCGCTTTTTCCGGACCATACTGTGCCCCACCTTAGCAAGATTGCTTCTGACCATGCCCCTATTTTTCTCTCTATAAATTTCCCTCCTCCCAGAGCCGTGCCCTTCAGATTTGAGAAGTTTTGGCTTTCATATCCTAAGGCCAAAGATATTGCCAGGGAAGTGTGGAAGATGCCTGTCTGGGGTGACGCGGCTTACAGGATATCCAAGAGTCTGGAGCTTCTGAAGCGGCGCCTACTCTGGTGGAACAAGGTGGAGGTCGACAATCTTATGCACCAAATTAAGACTGTATAAGCCATTATTCATGATTTGCAGGTAAAGGAGGATACCCAAGGTTTTTTGGTGGAGGTTGACCTCGAGGCTTTGTGGACTTCTCTAGCTCGACATCATTCTCTTCTTCAGAACCAGGAAGTCCTTTGGAGGCAAAAGTCTAGGACCCAATGGCTAAGGGAGGGAGACAAGAACACCCGGTACTTTCACCATGCCACCATCATCAGGAGACAAATCAATACCATCCGGGCTATTTATTCTGACCAAGAGGGCTGGACTGAAGATGAATCCATCATTCGGAGGGCAGTTCCTCCCCACACCTTTGTTTCTACTGTCCAGAATTATTCACTTTTATATCAGGTTTCTGATGAGGAGGTCAAAAATGCTCTGTGGTCCTTGGCGGAGGACAAAGCCCCTGGCCCAGATGGATTTCCACCATTTTTCATTCATCATTTCTGGGATATTCTAAGGAATGATATGGTTGCTGCAGTTCAACTCTCTTTTAATACTGCCACTATGCCTTCCAACTGGAAGCAGACCTTTATTGCTCTAATACTAAAGCGGCAGCATCCATCTACGCCTGCTCACTATCGTCCTACTAGTCTCTATAATACTTTATATAAAGTCTGTGCTAAGATTTTTGCTAATAGGATGAGGCTGATTCTTCCCAAATTGATTAGTCCTGAGCAGAGAGCTTTCAATGGAGGCCACAACATCACTGATAATATTTTGATAGCCCAGGAATTTATGCATGATCTCCATTGAGCTTCTCAGAGGCAGAGTCTAATGGCTATCAAGCTCGATATGGAGAGAGCCTATGACTGCGTCGACTGGACTTTTCTATTCAAGGCGTTGCAAGATTTTGGTTTTCATCCTGCCTGGATTTCTAAAATTATGGCCTATATCACTGCTCCTTCTTTCTCTATCCTGATTAATGAAACTCCCACGGAATTCTTTTCATCCTGCCATGGGCTCCGACAAGGTTGTCCTTTGTCCTTTTATTTATTTATCATTTATGCTGACTTCCTTTCCAGAGCTTTATCGGCGGCGGTGCGGGATCTTCATGTCCACCCTTATACTTCTGGGCCGGGGGCCTTGCCGGTATCTCACTTGCTCTTTGCATATGACTGTTTATTATTAGGCCGGGCCTCCCTGTCTAATCTAGGGGCTTCAGGAGAGTTGTTGAGCAATATTGTCATGCTTTTGGCCAGAGGGTCAACTTCCATAAATCAGGAGTTTATTTCAGCCCTAAGACTGCCCCGGCTATCCGTTGCAGGATACTTCATATGCTGGGCATCTAGGAGCGACAGGGCCCTCTCCACTATCTGGGTATTCCCATTTCGGGTTCTAGGCTTACCAAGGGTAAGTGTGGCCCATTATTGGCGATGGTCAATGACAGGATTGCGGGGTGGCAAGCTAGATCTCTCTCCGCTATGGGTAGGCTTACTCTTGTTTGCTCGGTCTTTGCATCTCTTCCAATGTATATTCTGTCCAATGCTATTATTCCTAAAGGTATTATCAGTAAGGTCGAGCAGATGATTCGATCCTTTCTCTGGGACTCCTCAGCTGCTCGTAGGAGAATTCATCTTATGAGGTGGGACATGGTTTGTCGGCCTGTTCAGAGTGGTGGACTGGGTATTGCCTCTTTTAGTGATAGAAGGGAGGCCTTCCTGATCAGACACGCTGCCAGGTTCTTCTTATGCCCAGATAGTATGTGCTCTTCTTTCTTGAGAACTAAATACGAAGATATTCCTATGGATCCTGATGGTTGCCCTCAGCCTACCAAGAGGTCTTCTGCTCTTTGGCATGAGATTCTTGTCAGGGCCCCGACTATCATCCCTCACATAACATGAGTTCTAGGTAATGGCCGATCGATTAGATTTATGTATGATCCTTGGATCTCAGATATCCCTATGATTCAGTGGCATACCTTTATCTCGGTCCTTATTTCCCCCGACATGACCATTGTTGATCTTAGGCATCCGGGGCTGACTGGATGGGATACGGATAGGGTGCTCGCTACTTTTGGGGACATTCTCAGCTTCAGAGTTCTTTCTATTCCCCTTCTGGTTTATCAGTACTCGGATATCAAAGTTTGGCATCACACCATGACTACTCGTGTGCCCATCTCTCATCTCATTGGACGGCCCACTTTGGACCCTCAGTTGTCTCGGAGCTATTAGTGGATCTGGACCCTGCCCGTGCACCCCAGGGTCTCCCTTTTTATCTAGAAGCTTGCTTGGCACCGCCTTCCTACTCGCGAGTTTTTGGTCTCGAGGGACATCCAGATCGCAGTGGAGTGTCCTTTTTGTAGGACTCCGGCTGAGTCACAGACTCATGCCATCTTCTTATGTTATCGTGCGACGACGATCTGGGCTTTGGCGGGCCTCTGTGACCCTTCTACCCAGCCCTATCACATTATTGACATCTTCTATACTTTGTTATGGACGGCTCCTAGGATCCAGGTATCTTTCACGGCTTATCTGGCTTATTATATTTGGATATCGAGGAACGAGCACATTTTTGCAGCTACCAGGTCTTCTCCGAGGATGGCGATGGAGAGAGCCAGAGCTGCTGCCATCGAGTTCTGCAGATCCACAGTGATGCCGGCAGAGATCTGGGAATCCCCTTCCGCTCCCCAAGCGACTCGAAGAATTTTTATTACCTAGAAACCCCCTCCTCCGCCACTGGTCACTGTTAGCTTCGATGATAGCTTGCATCGTAGGTTGGGGGGTGTAGGATTCGTCATTCGGGACTTCTGCTCAGGATTTCTGGCGACTGGGGGTATTCTTCTTATAGAGTTATCAGTTCCGGCTCTGGAGCTGTATGCGACGTGGGCTGGGATTAGATATGCTCGACAGGTCCTCCATCTCGATCGGCTCGTCATCGAGGGAGATTTCGCCACCGTCATATCTTGGCTCACACATCCCTTCTCCGAGCCCACGGCACACCCTCTAGTCAGGGATATCAGGTTTATGTTGCATGGCTATCAGGCTTTTATCATTAGGCAGCACACGAATTTAGTCCTTTAGCCTGATTGGCACTCGGTTCGTGTACAACTTAGTAACATTTTATTTGTTGACTCTTTGATTGTATTCTATACAGTTTTTATTAAAAAATTCAAAAAAAAAAAAATCTTGCTTTTCGAGCCGCTCTGTTTTTTTTTTCTATTTTTTTTTTAATGCTTTTGCATTCCTCGATGGAAGGATTCGCGGCTTCCATCCCCAGACCGCCTCATCTTTTACGCTCTCCTGCTCCGTTCTTCCATTCCCGGCCTCCGGGAGTCTACCCTGTCGCTCGCCCCAAATCTCCAGCTTTCAACCCGAGGAACGACGACGCTCTCGCATCTCGATGTCGCTCTCCGCCTCTTCTCCGGCAGCGATAGGTCAGCTTCTCCTCAATTAGATGCTAGGTGTTCGACTCGCGGTTTCATATGAATGAAATTTGTTCTTTTTCTTGTTTGATCCCCTAATAGTCCGAGTTTGCTGTTTCTTGGTGCATTCAGTAGGGTTTTGTGGATTCAAACGGAGGTGGGAGTAGGCTGGATTTATATATGGGATTTTGGTTTCTCTGATTTTCGTCGCTGTAGATTAAATATGGAATTCTGGTTTGAATGGTTGAGGCCACGGATTCTACTGCGCCAAATTTCTTTCTGTTCGATTCGGATCACTGTATTTGATAACAGTTCTTTCAGTGCAGTTCTTTATTTTTCTTAGTATACTGTGTTTCTCGAGGATTCGGCAGTAGATTGAATTCGGAGTTAGATGGAGGTGAAAATAGGTTAAGGTTTGATGAAGATGGAAAATTGGTCTCTCTGATCGATGTTGTTGTTTCCAGCTTACCAGAATCTAGAATTCCTCTTGCTGAAGGAAATCACTGTATGTGGTTTAATTAGCTTAATAGTTCTCGCGGCGTGGATTTCGTTTTTCCTTTAGCGCATTGGGTGTCTTGAGAAAGATTCATGGTTAGTTTTTTTTTTTTTTTCCTTCAAAATTCCCCTTGGTGGAAAGCTTAACATGTTTTGGATTGAATCAGGGGTGGAAATAGGCTAGATTTGCCCTATGACATCATTATGTAAATTGTAATGTCATCTTAAATAGGTACACAAGTCTGTTTCCGGTGCACCAATTCTATTCAGATTTTGTCCTGGTAGGACATTTGATAGGGTTTCAGTTGTCTGAATGGGTGTGTTGTTCATCCACTGGATTAAAGTAGAGGTGGGATTGGCTAGATTTGATAAAGGAGAATTTTGATTTTTCTGACTGATGCTGCTAGTTTACAGGTCATGCCATTGCAAGTTCTTTCCTGAATCTAAGAAAATCATAGTGCAATTTCTTTATGTGGTATGTAACAAATTTTTGCAGTGCAGTCTGAGCATTTGCTTGGAAGTTATATTTGAGACTGTTCATGCCTATTATTTAATATGTTGATGATAAATATGATTGCTTTGAGACTTAATAATGAATTTGAATAGGAAATTTCTTTACAGGGGGGCACTCTCAGACTGGTTTGTGTAGGACATGACTGCCTACTCACTTAGATCTTACTTGATAGGTTGTAATGTCAAAATTCAACTGCTGCTTGTTCTTTGAAGCTGATGATTGGTTTTCAAACATCAAAAAAGCAAATTAGGTTGGAAACCTTCTGTTGTAAAACTAAGAGCATTATCAGTTGAATTAACTCTTAAATACACAAGACAAAGTTTATGTGCATCTTAAACTAACAACTTATCTTTTACTCTAATTTCTGAATGATGGGAGAAACTAACAATCTTCTGCCAATCTTTAAAAGTTAAAATCCAAGAAATTCGACCAAAAAGCATTGATGTTTATATTCTTATCCATTTTTTCTAAAACAAATCAAACAAATCCTTGAGGTGTTGAAATTCATAGAATTATTAGCTAAAATTACTTAGAAAAAATATTAAAAAATCAATTAGAATTTTAAGCTTCAGTCGCCTGTTATAATATGTGTTATAATGGCACAAGTAGGGAAATAGTCATCTATGAAAAGATAGTTATAGGGTAGTCTTTGCAGTAGATACATGGAAAGTCATGTGAGCCATAAAAAAAATTATTAAAAAAAGAAGCTGATTTTGAATTTTTGGTATGTGAGTAATATGAATTTTTTTTTCTAAAGTAATTATATTTATGAAAACCTATTTTCATATATGGATTAGATTAAGATATTACTCCCTCAAAAGTAGAGGATAGAAAATATTTAAAATAATATAATCAAACTATGCATTTGAGTGTTTATCTAAATTTCATAAAATATTATTTAAACTTCATAAAACATGGTAAGTATATTATTGTATATTAAAATTTTTTATTTGTTGATTGTTTCACTAAATCAACTCTAACAGTCTATTTGGGTACGTATTCCTCTTGAAATATCTTACAAGACTCAAGAAAAGTCCCAATTCGCAGTCTAATAAAAACAATTAGGGTCCTATGCTAGAAAAAGAAAAAGAAAATTATTTTTTCCCCTTCCACATGACTTGGATTGGAGATGGTATTAAATTGATATTGGCTATGTGAAAATAGGTTGCCCAACCCAACAATGGATAGCTAAAACACACCCAAAATGATCAAATTAGTTGTCATGCATCTTATGAGCCATAAAAATTATGATTTATATATCAAAAACTTCTCCCTCTCTCTCTTTTTTTAATGAATGCCATATAAGCATGAATAACAGAATTAATCAACCATTTCGATATACTCAAATATATCATTATCATGTAACTTGTATATGTTCATATGATATACTTTTAAAAAACAATGCAAGGCATTTATATGATATCTGGTCTTTTTAATTTTATATGACCATATTTTATGGTGAATAGAAGTGTATGAGACCAGTTACGAAGTAGGCTTGTAGAGCACTTTAATCATCTTATATAAACTATGATACACAATACTTCTAAAGAAATAATAAAAAAAAGTATTAAGACTCAAAAAAAAAACCCAACAAAATTACAATGAATTAATATGGACTCTTGTACACACACATAGTATAAACTTTTTATTTAAATAAAATATTTGTCGATCTATTTTTAGCCAACTAAATTCATTCATTGTGTTCGGAAAAAAGTCACAAATTGTACCATATTATGATAAATAAATATCAATGTTAGGATTCATTATTGAAATAAATTGATGATATATATATATATATATATATATATATATATATATATATATATATATATATATATATATAGAATTAGTTAAGGTCATATGAAAAAAATTAACCAATCATAAACCAAGTATTTGAAATCGGGAAAATTTTATCTCATCCAATAATTTGTAAATCAAATTGGATATTATAATTCCTGTTATGTATATACACTCAAGTTAGGTAGTCTTGAAAAGAAGCATGCTTCTTCATCAGCAAATTGTTATGGGGCATATTATTATTGGTAAGTTACCCAACAAAAACTTGGATCGCAAACCTCTATAAATCTCTACCAAAATATGAAGGGAGATATTGTATTTGCAAAAGTATGAATAATTCAAATATGATTATATTTTTTCCCTGTCAACTATCCAAGAACTCATTTATTATATTCAAAGAACCTTCATTTTCATTGGCACAAAAAAAACTATAAATAACAACAAAAGAGCTAAAAGGAGAAGAAGATATAAGGAGGTGCAGTTTGCTCTACCTTTGTTCTCTAATTCTACGTATTACTGTGATAAACTTAACTGTACGAAGAAGATAAGAGCATCATATCAACACCCATCAAAAGAAAGATAGTCAATCTTTGATAAATCGAAGAGACAAATCACCAATCAAAGGGTCCAGCCGAATCGAGCTGCTTGTAGTGTCTTGTTTGGTTATTTATCTCGCTCATATTAAGGTAGAACATGGTTCATTCTTATCAAACAAATAGTGGATCTTCAAATTTTGGATAACTCCAATGGATGCTCCATATCCATGTTGCATTTAAGATTTTGAACATCAACATATTCAACTCACTTTTGATTAGTAAAATCAAAAAAAAATCTTCAGTACTAAATTGCATGCATTTTTGTTTCTAGGTTTTAAAGTCAATACAATTTTAGTTGTTGCTATATTTATCAAAATATAATGTTGCAAAAATTCAGCAATCACATAATGGAATTTTAATTATTAAGGCAAACTTTTTTTTTAAGAAGATTTTTTGAATCTATTTTGCATAGAAATCTTAACTGTTCTTCGACGGATCCTCCAAACTTGCTTAAAATACACTGATGCGAATCAATCTAATTAGCTCAAAAACTAGAAATAAGCAACTAACAATCTTCTGCTAATCTCTAAAAGTTAAAATCCAAGAAATTCACCCAAAAAGCATCGATGATTCTATCCTTATCCATTTTTTTAAAAAAAATAAACAAATTCTTGAAGTAATGAAATCCATAGAATTATTAGCTAAAATCACTTCAAAAAATATAAAAAAATCCAATTAGAATTTCAAGCTTCAGTCACTAGCTAATATATATAATAATGGCATAAGTAAGGAGAGAGCTATCTATGAAAAGATAACTATAGGATGGTCTTTGCTGTAGATACATGAAAAGTCATGTACGCCATAATACATACATATATATATATAAAGAAGATGATTTTGGATTTTTGATATGTGAGCAATATGAAATCTCTTTTTCTAAAGTAACTATATTTATGAAAACCTGTTTCCATATATGGATTAGGTTAAGCTATTACTCCTTCAAAAAACAGAAGGATAGACAATACTCAAAATAATATGATCATACCATGCATTTGAGTGTTTATCTAAATTTCATGAAACATTATTTAAGCTTCATGAAACATGATAAGTATATTATCTTATATTAAAATTTTTTATTTATTGATTGTTTCATTTAATCAACTCTAATCATCTATTTGGGTAGGTATTCCTCTTGAAATTTCCTACAAGACTTAGGAAAAGTTCCAATTCACGATCTAATAAAAATCGAAAAGGAATATGAACATCATTTCCCCCCCTCCCATAGGATTCGGATTGGAGGTGGTGTTAGATTGATATTGGCTATGCAAAATAGGCTGCCCGACCCTACAATGGATAGCTAAAACATGTCATAAATAATTGAATTGGTCGTCATGCATCTTATGAGTCATAAGAATTATGATTTATATATCAAAAACTTCCCCCTCTCTCTTTGTTTTTTTTTATTTTTTTTATGAATACCATATAAGCATGAATGATAGAATTAATCAACCATTTCGATATACTCGAATATATCATTACCATGTAACTTGTATATATTTATATAATATACTTTTAAAAAACAATGCAAGATATCTATATGATATTTAGTCTTTTTAATTTCATACTAACAATATTTATGATGAATAAAAGTTTATGAGACTAGTTATGAAGTAGGCTTATAGAGCACTTTAATTATCTTATATAAACTATGACACACAATGCTTCTAAAGAAATAATAAGAAAAATGTATCTAAGATTCAAAAAAAAAAAGAAAAAGAAAATCCAACAAAATTACAATGAATTAATATGGACTCTTGTATACATACATAGTATAAACTTTTAATTTAAATAAAATATTTGTCGATTCATTTTTAGCCAACTATATTCTTTCATTGTGTTTGGAAAAGTCACAAATTGTACCATATTATGATAAATATATATCAATATTAGGATCCATTATTGAAATAAATTGATGATTATATATATATAACTAGAATTAGTTAAGGTAGTACAAAAAAACTAACTAATCATGAACCAAGTATTTGAAACCTGGAAAATTTTATCTCATCTTATAATTTTCAAAGATGCACTCAGGTTAGGTAGTCTTGAAAAGAAGTATGCTTCTTCATCAACAAATTATTATGGGGCATATAATTATGGATAAGTTATCCAACAAAAACTTAGGTCACAAATGTTTGAAAGCCACATCTATAAATCTCTACTAAAATATGAAAGGAGATATCGTACTTGAAAAAGTATGAATAATTCAAATATGATTATTTTTTTCCTCTCTCAATGATCCAAGATCTCATTTATTATATTCAAAGAACCTTCACTTTTATTGATCATAGCGGAACTAATAAACTATGAATAACAACAAAAGAGCCAAGGAGAGAAGAAGATAAAACGAGGTGCATTCTGCTCTACCTTTATTTTCTAATTCTACGTACCACTATGACAAACTTAACTATATGAAGAATATAAGAGTATCATATCAACATCCATCAAAAGAAAGACAGCCAATCTTTGATAGATCGGAGAGAAAGTTCACCGATCAAATGGTCTATCTGAATCAAGCTGTTTGCAGAGTCCTATTTAGTTTAGTTTTTTATCTCACTCATATTAAGGCAAAATATAGTTCATTCATATCAAACAAATAATGAAACTTCAAATTTTGGATGACTCCAATGGATGTCTATATCCATGTTGCATTCAAGATTTTGAACATCAACATATTCAACTCACTTTTGATTGGTAAAATCGATAAAAAATCTCCAGTACTAAATTGCATGCATTTTTGTTCCTAGGTTTTAAAGATAATACAATTCTAGCTATATATATATATATATATATTATAATGGCATAGGTAAGGCTATATTCATCTATGGAAAGATAGCTATAAGATAGTCTTTCCTGTAGATACATGGAAAGTCATGTGAGCCATAAAAAAATAATAAAAAAGGAAGATGGTTTTAGGTTTTCGATGTATAACCAATATGAAATCTTTTTTTAAAGTAAGTATATTTATGAAAGCCTATTTCTATAAACAGATTAGGTTAAGCTATTACTCCTTCAAATGAGGAGGATAAAAAATACTCAAAATAATATAATCAAACTATGTGTTCGAGTGTTTATCTAAATTTTATGAAACATTATTTAAACTTCGTGAAACATGATAAGTATATTATTATATATTAAAATTATTTATTTATTAATTATTTCATTAAATCAACTCTAATGGTCTATTCGGGTACATGTTCCTCTTAAAATATCCTACAAGACTTCATGCCCTAAATGATCAAATTGGTTGTCATGTATCCTATTAGCCATAAGAACTACGATTTATATATCAAAATATTCTTTCTTTTTTTTCATGAATGCCATATAAGCATGAATGATAGAATTAATCAACCATTTCAATATACTCAAATATATCAATACCATGTAACCTGTATATGTTCATATGATATACTTTTAAAAAATAATGCAAGACATTTATATGATATTTAGTCTTTTTAAATTCATACGACCATATTTTATGGTGAAAAAAAGTGTACGAGACTAGTTACGAAGTAGGCTTGTAGAGCACTTTAATTATCTTATATAAACTATGATACATAATACTTTTGAAGAAATAATAAGAAAAATGTATCTAAGACTCAAAAAAAGGAAAAGAAAATCCAACAAAATTACGATGAATTAGGATGGACTCTTGTACACAAACATAGCATAAACTTTTTATTTAAATAAAATAATTGTCGATCCATTTTTAGTCAACTATATTCATTCATTGTGTTTGGAAAAAGATACAAATTGTACCATATTACGATATGAATAAATATCAGTGTTAGGATCTATTATTGAAATAAACTGATGATTATATATATATATAACTAGAATTAGTTAGGGTAGTACAAAAAAAACTAACTAATCAAGAACCAAGTATTTGAAACCCAAAAAATTTTATCTCATCTAATATTTTTCAAAGAAGTATGCTTCTTCATCAGCAAGTTATTATGGGACATATTATTATGGATAAGTTATCCAACAAAAAGTTAGGTCGTAAATGTTTGAAAGCCACCTCTATAAATCTCTACTATAATATGAAGGGAGATATCGTATTTGCAAAAGTACGAGTAATTCAAATATGATTATTGTTTTTCTCTCTCAACAATCCAAGATCTCATTTATTATATTCAAAGAACCTTCATTTTCTTCGATCATAGTGGCACTAAAAAACTATAAATAATAACAAAAGAGCCAAAGAGAGGAGAAGATACAACTAGATGTGTTCTGCTCTACCTTTGTTCTCTAATTCTACGTACCACCATGACAAACTTAATTGCGAAGATAAAAGCATCATATCAAAACCCAACAAAATTAAGAAAGATAGCTAATTTTTGTTAGATCGGTAGAAAGACAGTTCACTGATCAAAGAGTCCAGCTAGATCAAGTTGCTTGTAGAGTCCTGTTTGATTTTTCATCTCACTCATATTAAGATAGAACATAGTTTATTCTTATCATAAAAATAGTGGATCTTCAAATTTTGCACAACTCCAATGGATGTTCAATATCCATGTCGTATTCAAGATTTTGAACATCAACATATTCAACTCACTTTTGATTAGTAAAATCAAAAAAAATCTTCAATACTAAATTGCATGCATTTTTGTTCCTAGGTTTTAAATTTAATACAATTCTAATTGTTGCTATATTTATCAAAATATAATTTTGCAGAAGTTCAGCAGTCACATAATGGAATTTTAATTATTATGGCAAAGTTATAAAAATTTCCAAAGAAATTTTTTGAATCAATTTATTATAGAAATTTAAACTATTCTTCAATGAATCCTCCAAACTTGTTTAGAATACACAGATGTGAAGTAATTTAATTTGCTCAAAACTAGAAAGAAGTGACTAATGATCTTCTACCAATCTCAAAAAGTTAAAATCCAATAAATTCACCGAAAAAGCATTGATGATTCTATCTTTATCAATCATTCAAAAAAAAAAAAATCAAACAAATCCTTTAAGTGATGAAATCCATAGAATTATTAGCTAAAATCACCTGAAAAATCTAATTAGAATTCCAAGCTCCAGTCACCAGCTAATATATATGTTATAATGGCCCAAGTAAAGCCATAGTCATCTATGAAAAGAAAGCTACAGGATAGTATTTGATATAGATACATGGAAAGTCATGTGAACCATAAAAAAATAAAAAAATGAAGATGATTTTGGGTTTTTGGTACATGAACAAAAACTCTTTTTCTAAAGAAATTATATTTATGAAAACCTATTTCCATATATGGATTAGGTTAAGCTATTACTCTTTCAAAAGAGGAGGATAGAAAATACTCAAAATAATATAATCAAACTATGCATTTGAGTGTTTATCTAAATTTTATGAAACATTATTTAAACTTCATGGAACATTATAAGTATATTATTATATATTAAAATTTTTTATTTGTTGATTGTTTCATTAAATCAACTCTAACAGTCTGTTTGGATATGAATTCCTCTTGAAATATCTTACAAAACTTAGAAAAAGTCCCAGTTCGCAATCTAATCAAAATCATTAGGGCCACATTAAGCCCCATGCTAGAAAAGGAACATGAACAGCATTTTTATCCTCCCATAGAATTTGGATTGGAGGTGGTGTTAGATTGATATTGGCCATGCAGAAATAGGTTGCCCAACCTAACAACGGATTGCTAAAACTTGTCTAATTGGTTATCATGTATCCTATGAGTCATAAGAACTACGATTTAAATATCAAAAACTTCTCTTCTCTCTATCTCTCTCTCTTTTTTATGAATGCCATATAAGCATGAATTGCAAAATTAATCAACCATTTCGATATACTCGAATATATTATTATTATGTAACTTGTATATGTTTAAATGATATACTTGTAAAAGATAATGCAAGATATTTATATGATATTTAGTCTTTTTAATTTCTTACGACCATATTTTATGATGAAAAAAAGTGTATGAGACTAGTTACGGAGTAGGCTTGTAGAGTACTTTAATTATCTTATATAAAGTATGATGTACAATACTTCTGAAGAAATAATAAGAAAAATGTATCTAAGATTCAAAAAAGAAAAAGAAAACCTAACAAAAATTACAATGAATTAATATGGAGTACTCTTATACACACAATACAAACTTTTTATTTAAATAAAATATTTGTCGATCCATTTTTAGCCAACCATATTCTTTCATTGTGTTTGGAAAAAGCCACAAATTGTACCATATTATGATAAATAAATATCAGTGTTAGGATCCATTATTGAAATAAATCGATTATATATA
Organism: Areca catechu; assembly: GCA_021397845.1. Lineage (NCBI taxonomy): Eukaryota > Viridiplantae > Streptophyta > Magnoliopsida > Arecales > Arecaceae > Areca > Areca catechu. The sequence goes on from CM038045.1 coordinate 11,480,060, forward strand.
TAACTAGAATTAGTTAAGGTAGTACGAAAAAAACTAACTAATCATGAACCAAGTATTTGAAACCCCAAAAATTTTCTCTCATCTAATATTTTTCAAAGCAAATTAGATATTATAATTTCTGTTACATATATGCACTCACGTTAGGTAGTCTTGAAAAGAAGTATGCTTCTTCACCAATAAATTATTATAACACATATTATTATGGATAATTTACCTAACAAAAAGTTGGATCGCAAATGTTTGAAAGCCACTTTTATAAATCTCTACTAAAATATGAAGGAAGATATCCTATTTGTATAATATGAGTAATTCAAATATGATTATTTTTACCCCCTCTCAACGATCCAAGATCTCATTTATTATATCGAAAGAACTTACCTTCATTTTCATTGATCATGGTGGCATTAAAAAACTATAAATAACAACAAAAGAGTGAAAGAGAGAAGAATATACAATGAGGTGTGTTTTGCTCTATCTATATTCTCTAATATTCTACGTCCCACCATGATAAACTTAACTGCATGCATGAAGAAGATAAAAGCATCATACTTATCAACATCCACCAAAAGAAAGATAGCTAATCTTCGATAGATCGAAGAGACAGATAACTGATCAAAGATCCAACTAGATCGAGCTGCTTGTAGAGTCTAATATAGGTGCAGCAGAGGATGCGGTCCTTGGCTCCGTGCAGTGGTTCTTGGTGTGCTTGTAGAAGTACTTGATCCAAAGCGCAACATCCTAGGGTTTGCCCTAGGAGCATGAACAGCCAGTTGATGGACATTTCTTGGCGACCAATACCAGCCGCATGCAATTAGACTGCCTGCAAAAATGGCAATCCGAGAATGTCGAGTTCATCCACTTGACTGGGGCGTGGTCATGCATCAAATGCTTTCTCGCTCAAATGAACGGCGCCACCGCAATGAACTTGGAAACAAGGTCATAGGCGATGATCTGGAAAACCTCGTAGTGCCTGCACTGGGCCTTGCTTATGATTTCCTCGATGTTCTGGGAGAGAAGGTGCTCAAGGGAGTGGACGGTAGCATGGCGATTGGTTGCCCAGGGAAGGGAGGTGGGATGGTGTCAGACTTGTGGGCACCATGGGGGCCTGGGTGGGGTTGTGGCAGGCAGGGGGATTGATAGCGATGAAGGGGGCGGCATTGATGTTGAGGAGAAGAAAAGATGGCGCAGTGAAGGAGCGGGTGGGGGGAGTGTTGTGGTGGATGGGGTACAGGAAGGGAAGGGGAGGGGGGGGGTTGAAGGTTTAGGGTGGCAAATGGGAGGAGAGTCAGGACAAATGCGGAGGTCATGATCAGGAACTTCGAAGGCTTCCGAGTTATCACCCTTATTCCTTTTTCGATATGTTTTCTCTGTGGTAGTCTTATAAAGAGAAGGAAAAAAGAGAGAAAAAAAGGGATTGATAGTGTTCCTTAAAAGAAAAATATATGAGAGAGAAAAGTTTAAAGATCGAAGGGTGGCATCAACGTTTGGGGTTTGTGGGGTTTGGAAGAAGGTGGAGAGGGAGAGAGTACAAATTAATAATGGTAATCTAGAAAGAGAAGTCAAGGAACAGGAGAGAAGGAAAATAAAGCCTCCTCGGGAGGGTTAGGGTTTTAGAGGTTTGGAAAAATGTGGAGGGAGAGAGAAAGAAAGATGTTGGAAGGAAAGGGTACATTGTTTATTTTGAAGTTTGAAATCAAGTACGAGTATATCTTAAATTTGGTAACCATATAACCAACTTAAAGTGGAGGGATGGATGGATTTTAATTTTAATAATCTCTTTCCAAGTCGGATTGAAGTTTTTAATCATCAACAATTCAACTCATTATTGATAAAAGCAAAACAATCATTCTTGCTTTAGATATGAACTAGAAGAAGAAGAAGAAGAGCATATTGCATACTTTTTCATTTCTGAAGTTAATTCAAATCCAGTGATTTTCATATCTATCAAAAGATAGTATTACAAACTTTAACAATCAAATAATGGAACTTCCATTATTGCCACAAACCTAAAAATTTTCTTAGGGCGATTTTTTTGAATCAATTAACATAAAAGTTCAAATTGTTCTTCATGGATCCCTATAAGGAGCAACTACTAAATCTTCTCCAAATCCCTAAAAATTAAAATCCAAAAAAAAAACATAAAAAATACTATCGATTCTATTCTTCTCCATTTTTTAAAAAATAAAAAAATAAAAAATCCTTGATCGGCTATTTTGCTTTAAAGAAAGAAAAGAAAAATCTTATCCTAGCTAGACATCTTGATTACGATTGGATTTATTTTAGATGTAATGATTCTACTAATTGGATCTTTGTGATTCATGATAGCAATTCAAATATTTCAAACTTATCATGAAAGAAGTTAGTAGGAAAAGTCGCCATGCAACTCCTACAAAGAGTCATGCTTAATGTTTCAGAGTTCATCAATGTTTTTGGTTGTCTATTAATTTGCCATGCAATACAAGGAGATGTTCTCGACTTACCATACTCGAGAAATTAATCATACTTGTTTCTTTATGAGAGAGCTTTAGGTGCAATATATCCTTGGTGTCAATCTCTTTGGCATGTCCACCACAAGTTTGTCCAAGTCCTTTTATTTTTTGGATTGTACAATGAGCAAAGCTAAAAACGAAGGAAAAACAGACCCACGATGCCTCGACAACCCTTTAACTACAAAAAGCCATGGTATCGCATAACAATCCTTGGTACTCACTTTCCATAAAAAACCATTCTTGCTTGTTAGCAGACAGCAGCACATATCGAAGATCAAAAGGAGCAGATGAAGTGTCAGCGAGGAAATTAAAAATTTTCTTCCAAAGCTTATCTAGCCACCAAATCCACAGCTTGGTTTGCTCCCTTATTAATACGAGAAATATGAAATAAGTCCTTGGAGCCCTCCACATGTTGATATCTTGTAATAGAAGGGTAAAGCTATATTTAAAATTAGGATGTTGTTGGATCCAATTGATTACAATAGCTAAGTCTCCTTCTAACCAAAGTCTATCAACCTAAAGACATTCAACATCACAAGAAATTCCCAACCAAGCAGTAGTTAATTCTGCAAGCTATAATGAAGCATGGAAGATTCTTTTACTGCATATAGCCATAAACTTACTAGTATAATCTTGAATCACAAACCCAATAATTGCCTTTTGTAAATTTACTAATGCATCAAAATTTATTTTCATTACTCCATAGGAAGGGGGTTGGCACTTGACATGGTTCGAAGGAAGGGATGATGATAGGCCAACAAGAACAACATCCTAGGGCCTAGACAGAGAGAGAACCGGGCTTGCTAGAAAACATAGCAGCACATTGGATTAAAATGCCTCCTTATAAGATTGAAGGGGCTATGTTTTATTTGTTCGAACAATGTTTTCCAAATACCATAAGCAGTTCATGATATGAAGGCTTTGTGCCATTTCTTTACCTTTGCATGCTAATAAGAAGTCTCCTAGCATCGACAAGGAGTCTGGTATAAGACTCTTCATATATAGGATTGCTTGTTATTGTAAACATTTTTTACCAAATAGACAACCTGCAAGGGCATGAGCACCATCCCGAGGGACATGGCAAAGGTCACATAACAAATTTTTCTCTGAAATGATACGAATCCAGTTCAGCAGGCACTTGGTTGGCAATTTATTCCATGGTAAATACTACCAAAATATTTTAACCCTCGAGAGTGCTTAGAGTTCCTGAACCCATGTAAAATTAACATTTATCATTGGAGAGAAGAGGTGAGATATTACCGAGTATATGTCTCTAACAGCCACAAGATCGAGATTTGAAATTTTCCAGCATAGCTGATCAGGCCAAGCACCATGAGAAACTGGGATAGTACTGATTTGCTGCATCATCTCAGCCAGAAACATAGAGCCATAGAGGCCAACAAATCAAGGTTCCAAGCTTTGGTAGGGGTCGACAGGGATTGGATTAGCATTTCATTATGCTGGAAGTTCGCATTTAGATAAGTTGGCCAGGCATGCAGAGGATTTAAAGAAAACCCAGGTTGAGAAAGAACATCCATGGAAGAGACATCCCAAATAAATCGATATCGAAAATTATATCGAATTATGGATCAAAGGCACATAATTTTATTCCAAATAATGAAACATTTGGAAGGATTTTTGTAATTGGACCGAAAGCTAGCAAATCTGTATTTGGCTGTTACAACTATAGCCCATATGAAGTCAGGATGGAGAAAATTCTAGCTTGCACGATGCTGCCTTTCTTCGAAAAGAGTCGAAGAATAAATCCCAATCCTCCATATTCTTCAGGCAACCTCACCATGTCCCATGCAATGGGATGCCATCCCCTTTTGTTGAGGAATGACCCTAGAAAAGGGATCTCGATTCTCTTTTCAGCTCGATTACAATAGATATGGGGGATCGAGATGCACAAAGACAATTAGTATAAGGGGGAAGGATGATAACATTGAATCGAATTAATATTGCTCTACTAGCAAAAGAGAGAGTTCTCCATTTTCAACTTGCATCCCATGCTAATAATTTATCGACCAAAAAACTGAAATTAGAAGTAGTGGCGTTCTTGATACTAGAACCCCGGTATGAGTCTAGACTCCCTTCTTTTCCTTCGCGCTCTCCAAATCTACTTTTTTAAGTAGAAGAGCTGAACTGAATGTTAGATTTGTTTAATGTTGATTGATTGACCTGTTATGGAACTATAGGCATCTATGATAGCTTTCAAATATTGGCATATTTGACTCTAGCCCTGGCCACTAAAAAAAGGCAATTATCAGTATAAAATAAGTGAGATATCATCGGGTCCTAGCTAATTTCAATACCCACAACAAATTGTTCTAAATAGCAAACTTTAGATATTTGAAAAAAATTTCTAGATAGTACGAAAAATTAAGAAGAAAGAGGGCGTCCTTGGTAGAGCCCTCTGGTTGGAGAAAACCACCAAGAAGCCTCTCCATTCAAGAAAATAGCAAATTCAAAATTTATCGAACAAGCTCTGATCCGCTGCACAAACTTAGAATGAAACTTCATTTATAACGGAACATCAAATATAAAAGGCCAATGAACTTTGTCGAAAGCCTTCTCCATGTGTAGTTTCAATTTCATTAGCATCTGGATGGAGGAGCTTTATGCAAGGAACGTAGAATTTCTTATGCAAGAAGAATGTTCTCCGTAATATTTCTACCTTAAAAGAAAACACCTTATTTGTTTGAGATAATGGATGGCATAACCAGTTTTAAGCCTTCTCGCAATGATTTTAGTAACTATTTTGTATAGAGAATTACACGAGCTAATTGGCTCTCCGAGGATTATTCTCTTTAGGAATTAAAATAATATAAGTTTGTTTTCACGAAAAAGGGAGGCAAGCATACTGAAAAAAGTGATAGATAGCATCAATAATATTATGCTTAATAATATTCCACAATTCCTTATAGAAGAAAATTCCGAACCGATCAGGGCTCTGGGCTTTGTCGGAATGAAGTTTAGCTAAGGTACCTTCAATCTCATCCACTGCAATGTGTTTACTTGATAAGACTTTTGACTTTCTAAATAACTAGTCTAGCTAGAGGAGTGGCAATCATATCAGCACCCATATCCTCTTACCATCAACCTTGGAAATGGTGCTTCAAAACCTACCGGATCCGATGACATGAATTTTGTTGGCCCTTCGTCAGATCATGGTAAATCTATGAAAGTAGCAAGTATTTGCTTCCTCTTCTTTCAACTAGGTGATTTTGGATTTTTATTACCAGAATATCTCTTGTTATTTGAGGACTGTTTGATAAAAGATACATATATTGCTGCATTGGGAGGCCTTGTTGGGCTTCCAAACATGCAAGGTGTTAATTTGATCATATATGATTTTTACTTTCTAAAACAATTAATTATGGTCCGGTTCCATCTAAGAATAGTTTTGCAGGTATTCAACAATAGAAGGGATGGTAGAAAGAGAAATATACTTGGTCTAGGTTGTAGCGAGTATTTTTGGCCAACTCAAAATTCAGATCAAGTTTGGCTTGACCAATTAATAAGTGTGCCAATATACAACTAGGCTTAGCTTACTTTAGGATGAAATATCTAATAATATATCACTACAATGTTTAAATTGCTAGCCATGTTAGATCTTAAAGCTTGGAGTTTGTCTGCTATGCTCATTTCTATTAATGCATAATAAGGCATTTATATTTTCTTTTCTTTTTTTATTGCATTTATTGTATTTGACTGACAAGATATAGAATGACACAAAAGCACCCTGCTTCTAAATGATTAACTTGTTATAATTACATCTATCTTATGTCGTATTAATTATGATTTTTCAATAGGGGATTATGATTACTATGTAATCAAATATAGGTATAAGAGTATTAAGATTTATGCTAGATATTTATCGCACTAAACAATTATAAGGTTTAGTAATATATAAGTTATCTCAACACTTGTTAATTTGTCTCTAGATTTAAAGTTTGGGTGTAATATTCCTTCGTCAATTGGCTTTAAAATATCTAAGGTGATGATGTTACCCTATTATCTACCCTAGATCTTTAAAATTCAATGGAAGATTCAACTAATCCTAGGTTTTAGGGGATTGCTAGATCCGATTTTCGGTAAACACAAAGAGAGGGATTTTTTATGAACACAAAGAGAGGGCGGTTGATAATAGTTTGAAGAAATTAGAAGAAGGGAGGAAGAAGGGAACTTATTACTTGGGGTCTGTATTAGCAAGTTTGAAAGTTTTGTAGTTGAAATTAGTTATTTAAAGGTAATTACAGTTGAAATTAGTTATTTGAATGTTTATGAACTTGTAATTAATTAATTATAAATAGTGAGACTTCGATCTTGTATTTGGTTTGGACTTAAATGTAAGTGATATTGGTTTAGGACTTAAATGCAACTGATATTGGTTTAAATAATGATTTCAATTAAATCTCTTATTTCTATTTTATTTGTGATGAATCTCTATTTTACTTAAGATTATAAATGCTTGTCTCCATGCTATCATGGGCTGCACCCCTCGGTTGTATCTCATAGTTGCATAGTCATGTTATATCTTAAATTTGAAGTGTGTTCCCTTGATTAACGTATTACTATTTTGTTTAATATCCAATTATTTCCTTTTTACATGCAAGAAATAATAGATTTTGTGAACCAAATTGAAAAATTTAACAAAAAGTACTTGATTTTTACAAGCAAATTTTATTTCTGCATTCCTCTTTCCTGCAAGCTTTCAATTGAAAAGGATATTTCAATTTCCAGGCAATATTGGCCTCTTTCTACAAGCTTTTCAATTGAAAAGATCCACTTTCTACAAGTCTTTCCATTGAAAAAGATATTATTGGTTCTTTAAGGAAGAGGATGAATAACTCCATAACAAGGAACCGTCAAGAAGCCTTTCAATTAAAAAAGATATTTCAATTTTCATGCAATATTTTTCTATGCAATATTTTTCATGCAATATTGGCCTCTTTCTACAAGCCTAGATCCTCTACAAGCCTTTCTATTGAAAAAAATATTATTTGCCCTCTTAAGAAAGAGGATGAATAACTCCATAACTAGGTTCCCTAACTAGGACCCCAAATATGCTAGCTTTCCTAACTTTTCAAGGCAAAGAAAAAGATAGAGAAGTTTTTTCTTTTGCTCATGAAGTTTTTTTTTTTTTGGGTAAGCAAAGATAGAGAAGTTTAAAGTTTACTCTTGTTTGGTTATCTATCTTGCTTGATAGCTCGTATTTATTATAATGAAAAAAAGCATAACGGATCTTCAAATTTTTAATAACACTAGCATGCCAATGCTTAGCCATTAATGGATGTTCTAATCCATATATCCATGTTGTAGATTGAGAAGTAAAATTAAAATCTAAATAGGAAAAAAAATCAACAAATACTAAATTGCATATATTTTTGTTCCCATATTCTAAAATTAATTAATTACAAAAATTTAGCAATCAAATAATAGAACTTCCATTATTTCTACAAACCTAAATATTTCCTCAAGAAGATTCAAATCAATTTACCATAAAAGTTCAAACCATTCTTCCGCATATTCCCAAAATCACACACATAAAAAGAAGGAATTTAATTAGCTCAAAAACCAAACCTTTCTTAAGAAAGGAAGAACTACCTATCTTCTACTTATCCTAAAAAATTAAAATCCAAGAAATTCAACAAAAAAAAAAAAAAAAATGACACCGACAATTTTATTCTTCTCCATTTTTTTCAAGATAAAAAACTAAAAAAAAAACCCAAAGACATCTTGAAAAATTATAAAAAAAATCCTAATTAGAATTCTGAGCTTCAATCGCCTGCTATGCTAATATATATTTTATAATTGATAGTCATGCATGCATGGAAAGAGAGATGCAATAGGATGATTTTGGGTTTTTGGTATATGAGCAATACGAAATCTCTTTTTCTAAAGTAATTAGATTTATGAAAACCTGTTCTCATATATGAATTAGTTTTAGCAATTATTCCTTCAAAAAAGTTGGATAGAAAATACTCAAAATAATATCATCATCTAAACTTCATGAAATATAACATACACTCTAATGGTTATTTGGATATTCTTCATGGAATATCTTACAAGACTTCGGACTACTGATGTGTCCAAAGTTCCGATTAGCAGTCTAATGGAATGATAATAACATCATTTTTTTTTCCAGTTGCCCAACTTAATAATGGATAGCTAAAGCATGCCCTAAATGATCAAATTGGTTGTCATGTATCCTATGAGTCATTGGAATCATGATTTATCTTAATATACAAGTTATATAACAAAAACCACTTTTTTTTTCTTTTTAATGCCATATAAACAGGAATGATAGATATACTGTATATATTCATGTGATATTTAGTCTTTTTAATTTCATACGACTATATTTTATGGTGCATAGAGGTGTATAGAACTAGTTACGAAGTAAGCTTATAAAGCACTTTCCATTAAAATGTATCTAAAAAAGAAAAATAAAACCCAACAAAAATTACAAGGAATTAATACGAACTCTTGTATGCACATTAAATATACCAATGTTAGGATATATATATATATATATATATATATAAAGCGATGACAGTTATGGTAGTATGAAAGAAATTACTGGTCATAAACCAAGCATTTGAAACTTGAAAATCAAAAAAAAAAAATCTATGTGCTACATAAAGCATGAATTAGTTAAGGTAGTACAGAAAAAATTACTGATCATGAACCAAGCATTGGAAACCTGAAAATCAAAAAAAAATTATCTATGTAGCACAACTAATATTTTTTAAAATAAATAAATATTATAATGTTTATTACTTATATATATATAGACTCAGTCCTGAAAAATCTATGCTTTGTCAACATACTATGGATAAGTTACCCAATACTATATATGGATAAGCTACGCATCAGAAACAAGAAATATGATGTCAAAAACATGAATAAATCTATAAATTTTGCCTCCAACATCGATCTCTATAAATCTCTACTAAAATACAAAGGATATATCATATTTGCAAAAGTATAAATAATTCAAATATAATTATTATTATTTTCTCTCTCAACCATCCAAGATCTCACGTTCAAAGAACCTCCATTAATTTTCTTTTTTCGGTAAGGGAAAAGGATGGATCAATATATATATATATATGGTAAAGAACCTCTATTTTAGAAAATGACACTAAAAATGGTAACTGTCATTTCATACCTTTTAAATAACAACAAGCAATTAACAGAGACAATATAGATAAAAGAGACAGAAAGAAGACACGACGAGGTGCAACACGTCACGTTCTGCTCTATCTTTGTTCTCCAATCCTACGTACCAGCCTGACAAACTTACTGCATGAAGAAGATAAAAGCAAGAAGAAATCGATCGACCAAAAGACAGCCAATCATCGATAGATCGAAAAGATGGATCACTGACCAAAGGGTCCAGCCGGATCGAGTTGCTTGCAGAGTCCTTGGTAGGTGAGGTAGAGGACGCGGTCCTTGGCTCCGGAGCGGTGGTTCTTGGTGTGCTTGCAGAAATATTTGAGTTGATCCAGGGTGCAACATCCTAGGGTTTGCCCTAGAAGCATGAACAACCAGTTGATGGATCGTTTCTTGGCGGCCAACACCGGCCGCATGCAGTTGGACTGCCTGCAAGAATGGCAATCCGGGAATGACGAGTTCATCCACTCGGTTGGGGCGCGATCATGCATCAAATGCTTCCTCGCCCGGATGAACGAGGCCACCTCGGAGAACTTGGATACGAGATCGTAGGAGATGATCTGGGAAGCCTCGCAGCGCCTGCACTGGGCCTCGCCTGTGATTTCCCTGATGTTCTGGAAGAGAAGGTGCTCGAGGGAGTGGACGGTGGCTCGGCGATCGGTTGCCCAGGGGAAGGGAGGTGGGACGATGTTGGACTTGTGAGCGCCACGGGGCTCCTGGGTGGGGTTGCGGCGGGTGCGGAGGGGGTGGGCAGGGGGATCGGCAGTGGCGGAGGGGGCGGCGTTGATGTCGAGGAGAAGAAGAGGTGGCGGCGGGGAAGGAGGAGGGAGGGAGTGTCGTGGTGGGGTGGGGTAAAGGGAGGGAAGGGCAGGGGGTGAGGTTGGAGGTTCAGGTCGGCGGATGGGAGGAGAGTTAGGAGGACAAAGACGGAGGTCAAGATCGAGGAGTTCGAAGGATTCCGAGTGATCACCATCATTCCTTCTTCGGTTTGTTCCCTCCATGGTGGTCTTGAAAAGATGAGGAAATAAGAGAAAAATTTATAGATTGAATGGGTATATGGCGTCAATATTTAGGGTTTTTATGGGGTTTGGAAGAAGGTGGAGAGGGAGAGAGTACAAAATAATTGGTATTCTTGAAAGAGGAGTCGTTGGTGAGCAGATTAAAAAGGAAAAAAAGGGGGGGGGGACTCTTGGAGGGCAAGCGTTATGTATACATCTTAATATGGATATATTGAAATGAAAACCGTTTTGATTTGAAGGAAGAGAAAATCTTATCTTAGATAGACATCTTAGTTACGATTGGATCTCTCTTGGATGTGATGATTATTCTGATTTCTTTGTTTGGATCTTCATGATTTTATTTTTTTGACCGAATTTGGAACTTCATGATTCATGATAGCAATTCAATATTTGTTTCAAACTTATCATCAATTAATTAAAGGAAATAACCCAGTAGGAAAAGTCATGCAACTTATACGAAGAGTCACACTTGTTACGGAGTCGATTCATTAATGTCTTTGGTGCTGTCGATTAATTTCCATGCAAGCACGAGGAGATATCTTCGACTTACGATGCTTAAGAAATTAATTACTCTCGTTTCTTTTATGAGAGAGATTTATTTAGGTGCAATATTTGGTGTTGAACTCTAGCTAGCTCTGTCATGCATGTACACGGTTCATAAGTTTGTCAGAAGGAGAAATCGTAGGCTTGGGGTTGTAGCGGGTTGTTCTTAGCCAACCCGGCCAAGTTTGGCTTGACGAATTAATTAGCAGGTGGGCCAAGCGCTTAGCTTGCTTGAGTTACGTTGATTAAACTCCAGAATTGCCTTGAGTATCGAAAGAGATCGCACAAATGCTGGCATCCCAGATTGGCGTCACCTATTCTTGTGCAATAAACGCACAAAAAGATGAAACAGTTTTGTTTTCCTTAAAAATTCCTTTCCTAATGAGTCGTTATGAATCAAAACCTATATCCCCGAAATTTCCTTCAAATCACCTCTCACTTGGAGTTGGAGAGGGATCTCTTATCCATGCAGGTGAAGAGTCCCTATTTTTCAAGCTTCTTCTCGTTCGGTTTGTGCATGAGGCGCCCCTCCCCTCTCCTAATCACATGAATGAGAACCATTATTTTCACCTTGTTGACTCTTTCAATCTGACAATATTTTACCTTGTTGACTTTTTCAATAAGACCTACGTCTCTGAAATTCCCTTCAAATCATCTCTCCAACCCTTCGAATCACCTCTCACTTGGAGTTGGAGAGGGATCTCTTATCCACGCGAGTGAAGAGTCCCTATTTTTCAAGCTTCTTCTCATTCAATTTGTGAATGAGGTGCCCCTCCCCTCTCCCAGTTTTAAGCCTTTTCACAATGATTTTAGTGACTATTTTGTATAGAGAATTATACGAGCTAATTGGCTCTACGAGGATTATTCTCTTTAGGAATTAAAATAATATAAATTTGTTTTAATGAAGAAAAAAAGTGATAGATAGCATCAATAATATTATGCTTGATAATATTCCACAATTCCTTATAGAAGAAAATTCCGAACCCATCAGGGCTCTGGGCTTTGTCAGAATGCAGTTTAGCTAAGGTACCTTCAATATCATCCACCGCAATGGGTTTACTTAGATAAGACTTTTGACTTTCTAAATAACTAGTCTAGCTAGAGGAGTGGCAATCAGATCAACACCCATATCCTCTTGCCATCAACCTTGGAAATGGTGCTTCAAAACCTACTGGATCTGATGACATGAATTTTGTTGGCTCTTCGTCAGATCATGGTAGATCTATAAAAGTAGCAAGTATTTGCTTCCTCTTCTTTCAACTAGGTAATTTTGAATTTTTATTACCAGAATACCTCTTGTTATTTGAGGACTTTTTGATAAAAGATACATATATTGCTGCATTGGGAGGCCTTGTTAGGCTTCCAAACATGCAACGTGTTAATTTGATCATATAGGATTTTTTACTTTCTAAAACTATTAATTAAGGTCCGGTTCCATCTAAGAATAGTTTTGCAGGTATTCTACAATAGAAAGGAAGGTAGAAAGAGAAATATACTTGGTCTAGGTTGTAGCGAGTTATTTTTGGCCAACTCAAAATTCAGATCAAGTTTAGCTTGACCAATTAATAAGTGTGCCAAGATACAACTAGGCTTAGCATATTTTAGGATGAAAGATCTAATAGATCACTACAATGTTTAAATTGCTAGCCATGTTAGATCTTAAAAGCCAACTCAAAATTCAGATCAAGTTTAGCTTGACCAATAAGTGTGCCAAGATACAACTAGGCTTAGCTATTTTAGGATGAAAGATCTAATAATAGATCACTACAATGTTTAAATTGCTAGCCATGTTAGATCTTAAAGCTTGGAGTTTGTCTGCTATGCTCATTCTATTAATGCATAATAAGAAATTTATCTTTTCTTTCCTTTTTTATTACATTTATTGTATTTGATCGACAAGATATAGAATGACACTAAAGTACCCTCCTTCTAAATGATTAACTTGTTATAATTATATCTATCTTATGTCGTATTAATTATGATTTTTCAATAAGGGATTATGATTACTATGTAATCATATATAGCTATAAGAGTATTAAGATTTATGCTAGATATTTATCGCACTAAACAAGTATAAGGTTTAGTAATATATAAGTTATCTTAACACTTGTTAATTTGTCTCTAGATTGAAAGTTTGGGTGTATTAATAATCCTTCATCAATTGGCTTTAAAATATCTAAGGTGATGATGTTACCCTATGATATACCGTAGATCTTTAAAATTCAATGGAAGATTCAACTAATCCTAAATTTTAGGGGATTGCTAGATCCGATTTTCGGTAAACACAAAGAGAGGGCGGTCGATAATAGTTTGAAGAAATTGAAAGAAGGGAGGAAGAAGGGGGCTTATTACTTGGGATCTGTGCTAGCAAGTTTGAAAGTTTTGTAGTTGAAATTAGTTATTTAAAGATAATTACAGTTGAAATTAGTTATTTGAATGTTTATGAACTTGTAATTAATTAATTATAAATAGTGAGACTTCGATCTTGTATTTGGTTTTGGACTTAAATGTAAGTGATATTGGTTTAGGACTTAAATGCAACTGATATTGGTTTAAATAATGATTTGAATTAAATATCTTATTTCTATTTTATTTGTGATGACTTAAGATTATAAATGCTTGTCTCCATGCTATCATGGGATGCACCCCACGAATTACATCTCATAGTAGCATAGTCATGTTATATCTTAATTTTGAAGTGTGTTCCCTGGATTAACGTATTACTATTTTGTTTAATATCCAATTGTTTCCTTTTTACATGAAAGAAATAATAGATTTTGTGAACCAAATTGAAAAATTTAACAAAAAGTACCTGATTTTTCTGCAAGCCTTTCGATTGAAAAGGATATTTCAATTTCCAGGCAATATTGGCCTCTTTCTACAAGCTTTTTAATTGAAAAGATCCACTTTCTACAAGTCTTTCCATTGAAAAAGATATTTCGATTTTCATGCAATATTTTTCTATGCAATATTTTTCCGTGCAATATTGGACTCTTTCTACAAAAGCCTTTCTATTGAAAAACTATTATTTGCCCTTTTAAGAAAGAGGATGAATGACTCCATAACCAGGTTCCATAACTAGGACCCCAAATATGCTAGCTTTCCTAACTTTTCGAGGCAAAGAAAAACATAAAGAATTTTTTCTTTTGCTCATGAAATTTTTTTTTTGATAAGCAAAGATAGAGTTGTTTAAAGTTTACTCTTATTTGGTTATATCTATCTTGCTTCATAGTTCATCTTTATTATAATGAAAAAAAGCATAATGGATCTTCAAATTTTAAATAACACTAGCATGCCAATGCTTAGCCATTAGGCATTAATGGATGTTCTAATCCATATATCCATGTTGTAGATTGAGAAGTAAAATCAAAATCTAAATAGAAAAAAAAATCAACAAATACTAAATTGCATATATTTTTGTTCTCGGATTCTAAAATTAATTAATTGCAAAAATTTAGCAATCAAACTATAGAACTTCCATTATTTCTACGAACCTAAATATTTTCTCAAGAAGATTCAAATCAATTTACCATAAAAGTTCAAACCATTATTCCACGTATTCCCAAAATCACACACATAAAAAGAAAGAATTTAATTAGCTCAAAAACCAAACCTTTCTTAAGAAAGGAAAAACTACCTATCTTCTACTTATCCTAAAAAATTAAAATCCAAGAAATTCAACAAAAAAAAAAAAATGACACTGACAATTTTATTCTTCTCCATTTTTTTCAAGATTAAAAAACTAAAAAAAAAAACCAGACATCTTGAAATATTATAAAAAAAATCCAAATTAGAATTCTGATCTTCAATCGCCTGCTATACTAATATATATTTTATAATTGATAGTCATGCATGCATGGAAAGAGAGATGCAATAGGATGATTTTGGGTTTTTGGTATATGAGCAATATGAAATCTCTTTTTCTAAAGTAATTAGATTTATGAAAACCTGTTCTCATATATGAATTAGTTTTAGCAATTATTCCTTCAAAAAGTTGGATAGAAAATACTCAAAATAATATCATCAAACTATGCATTTGAGTGTTTATCTAAACTTCATGAAATATAACATCCACTCTAATGGTTATTTGGATATTCTTCTTGGAATATCCTACAATACTTCAGACTACTGATGTGTCCAAAATCCCGATTAGCAGTCTAATGGAATGATATTAATATCATTTTTTTTCCCAGTTGCCCAACTTAATAATGGATGGCTAAAGCATGCCCTAAATGATCAAATTAGTAGTCATGTATCCTATGAGTCATTGGAATCATGATTTATTTTAATATACAAGTTATATAACAAAAACCACTTCTTTTTTTTTCTTTCTTTCTTCTTTTAATGAATACCATATAAACAAAAATGATAGATTTAATCAACCATTTAGATATTCTGTACATAACAAAAACCACTTCTTTCTTCTTTTTTTCTTTTTTTAATGCCATATAAACAAGAATGATAGATATACTGTATATATTCATGTGATATTTAGTCTTTTTAATTTCATACGACTATATTTTATGGTGCATAGAGGTGTATGGAACTAGTTACGAAGTAAGCTTATAGAGCACTTTCAATTACAATGTATCTAAAAAAGAAAAATAAAACCCAACAAAAATTACAAGGAATTAATACGAACTCTTGTATGCACATTAAATATACCAATATTAGGATCATATATATATATATATATATATATATATATATAAAGCGATGACAGTTATGGTAGTATTAAAGAAATTACTGGTCATAACCCAAGCATTTGAAACTTGAAAATCAAAAAAAAATATCTATGTAGCACAACTAATATTTTTTAAGATAAATTAAATATTATAATTTCTATTATATATATATATATATAGACTTAGTTCTAAAAAATCTATCTTTGCCAACATACTATGGATAAGTTATCCAATACTATATATGGATAAGCTACGCATCAGAAACAAGAAATATGACGTCAAAAACATGAATAAACCTATAAATTTTGCCTCCAACATCGATCTCTATAAATCTCTTAAAATACGAAGGATATATCATATTTGCAAAAGTATAAATAATTCAATTATATTTTTTTTTTTTTTCTCTCTCAACCATCCAAGATCTCACGTTCAAAGAACCTCCATTAATTTTTTTTTTTCGAGGATATATAGGTAAAGAACTTCTATTTTCGAAAATGATACTAAAAATGGTAACTATCATCCCATACTATTTAAATAACAACAAGCAATTAACAGAGATAGAGAGAAGACACGACGAGGTGCAACACGTCACCTTTGTTCTCCAATCCTACGCACCAGCCTGATAAACTAACTGCACGAAGAAGATAAAAGCAAGAAGAAATCGATCGACCAAAAGATCGACGATCATCGACAGATCGGAAAGACGAATCACCGACCAAAGGGTCCAGCCGGATCGAGCTGCTTGCAGAGTCCTAGGTAGGTGAGGTAGAGGACGCGATCCTTGGCTCCGGTGCGGTGATTCTTGGTGTGCTTGCAGAAATATTTGAGTTGATCCAGGGTGCAACATCCTAAGGTTTGCCCTAGGAGCATGAACAACCAGTTGATGGATCGTTTCTTGGCGGCCAACACCGGACGCATGCAGTTGGACTGCCTGCAAGAATGGCAATCCGGGAACGACGAGTTCATCCACTCGGCCGGGGCGCGATCATGCATCAAATGCTTCCTCGCCCGGATGAACGAGGCCACCTCGGAGAACTTGGATACGAGATCGTAGGAGATGATCTGGGAAGCCTCGCAGCGCCTGCACTGGGCCTCGCCTGTGATTTCCCTGACGTTCCGGGAGAGGAGGTGTTCGAGGGAGTGGACGGTGGCTCGGCGATCGGTTGCCCAGGGGAAGGGAGGTGGGACGATGTCGGACTTGTGGGCGCCACGGGGCGCCTGGGTGGGGTTGCGGCGGGCGCGGAGGGGGCGGGCAGGGGGATCGGCGGCGGCGGCGGCGGCGGCGGAGGGGGCGGCGTTGATGTCGGGGAGAAGAAGAGGTGGCGGCGGGGGAGGAGGAGGGAGGGAGTGCCGTGGTGGGGCGGGGTAAAGGAAGGGAAGGGCAGGGGGTGAGGTTGAAGGTTCAGGCCGGCGGATGGGAGGAGAGTCGGGGGGACAAAGACGGAGGTCAAGATCGGGGAGTTCGAAGGATTCAGAGTTATCACCATCATTCCTTCTTCGGTTTGTTCCCTCCATGGTGTTCTTGAAAAGATGAGGAAATAAGAGAGAAAAATTTATAGATTGAAGGGGTAGGCGGACCGCCGGGGGGCAGGTATTTATACTAAACTGAATTCCAATATAACAGGTATTCGGCCCCCCCTCAAATTCTTCGCAAATCCCGGAAACCATCCCAAAAAAATCGGTAAAAAATCCCAAACCGAGTCTTATAAAAAAAAAAAACAGTCGGTAAAACAAATTTCCTAAAAAACCTTATTAAAAAAAAAAAAAAAACGGAGAAGACCTGGGAGAGACGCCGCTGGACTCCTCCAAAATCCGGAAGCCCTAACTCACCCGGCACCCGCCGGCCGCCGCCTTCCCCGACGGGCGACAACAGGGCACCCGCTGCCCCCACGGCCCCACGCGGCCCACGCCCCCACCCGTCGCGGCGCCACCGCGCCACGCCGCCGGCGCCACCCCACGGTCCCCAGACCAGACTCCCCGCCCCGGGCCACCGCCGTCTCCTTTGCTAGTTCGCTGCTTTGCCGACGGCCGGGCCGCCGCTCCGCCGGAGAGGGTCCGTGCCACGGGCCGCCGTTGAGGTCCCGGAGAACTAGAGAACTAAGACAAGCCCTCCGTCTCCGTGAGTCCGTGACTGGTGTCTCTCTCCGTCTTCGTCTCTTCGACGGTTCGAGAAGCCCTCCGTCTCCGTGGGACCGTGATTCTCTCCCTCTCCGTCTTCGTCTCTTCGACGGTTCGACGACTTGTGGGCTTGTGGGCTGTGGCCGTGGCGGTCTGGTGTGGGCTTGTGGGCTGCGGCCGTGGCGGCCTGGCGGGAAACCGTAGCAAGGATGGATGATGGAGCCCATCTCGCTCCCTTGATGAAATATATATTATAATTTATAAAAATTATTGGATGTTATAACTTATAATATAGATACTCTATTATAACTTATAACATAAATACTGTTAAAGCATATCTGGTTTATGTTTATAACTTGCTTACAAAGTGTCTATCATGATATATGATTCCTAACTGACCAGTATTGTTTGCAAAATATGATTCCTAATTGACCGGTATTGTTTGCAAAATATTTACTATAATATATGATTTACGATGGACTATCATTCCACTCTTTAATATAGTCCAGTATATTGCTTTTACACCCATGCCTCTATGTTTGCTCTGCATTCTGTGTTAACTAAAATGGAACACCACGCAAATGGCAATTAGATAATGGAAGAAATTAATAAAAGTCTTTAGAGTCCCTTTATGCTTTAGGATGATTGAATGCATCTTTTCAGTCGTTGATCACAGAGTTGAAAATTTCAGTACATAATCCTAGCAATATTGCTCTTTATGTTAGATATTATATTTCTTCTTGGAAAAGAGTTGATATTTATTTTATATTATAGGTTCATTATGAGTAGAAAAATTAGTGATTTTTTCAAGAAAAAAGTAGCAGCATAAAAAATTGATGGTGGACCTACACAACCTGTACCTGAGATTGAGCTAAGATTGAACTTCATCAACCAATTTCAAGAACGAATACTATTCCTACAGAAAAAAGGCCATCTAGAAAAATAAATGTTGGAACCAATTATATTGATATTAATGAATTGGAAAGGGATCCTGGAATGCCCAAACAAATTTGGAAATATCCTATGAATCAAAGTGATGAAATTCGACGTGCCTATATTAGTTTTGGTCCTTATCAATCAATATTGGACAAATATGATCCCATTGGTGAAAATCATCGTAGACATTTTCAATCATATTGGTTCAATCAGCATCCTAGTTCATTCAATCAACGTTTAGGGTTTTTATGGGGTTTGGAAGAAGGTGAAGAGGGTGAGAGTACAAAATAATTGGTATTCTTGAGAGAGGAGTCATCAGTGAACATAATAAAGGAAAAAAAAGGGGGGGACTCTTAGAGGGCAAGCGTTAGGTATATATCTTAACGTGGATGTATTGAAATGAAAACCGTTTTGGCTTGAAGGAAGAAGAAAATCATATTTTAGATAGACATCTTAATTACAATTGGATATTTCTTGGATGTAATGATTATTCTGATTTTTTGTTTGAATCTTCGTGATTTTGTTTTTTTGACTGAATTTGGAACTTCGTGATTCATGATAGTAATTCAATATTTGTTTCAAACTTATCATCAATTAATTAAAGGAAGTAACTCAGTCGAAAAAGTCATGCAACTTTTACGAAGAGTCACACTTGTTACGGAGTCGATTTATTAATGTCTTTGGTGCTGTCGATTAATTTTCATGTAAGCACGAGGAGATGTTTCGACTTACGATGCTTGAGAAATTAATCACTCTTGTTTCTTTTATGAGGGAGATTTATTTAGGTGCAATATTTGGTGTTGAACTCTAGCTAGCTCTGTCATGCATATACACGGTTCATAAGTTTGTCAGAAGGAGAAACCGTAGGCTTGAGGTTGTAGCGGGTTGTTCTTAGCCAACCCGGCCAGGTTTGGCTTGACGAATTAATTAGCAGATGGGCGAAGTGCTTAGCTTGCTTGAGTTACGTTGATTAAGCTCCAGAATTGCCTTGAGTATCGGAAGAGATCGCACAAATGCTGGCGTCCCAGATTGGTGTCACCTATTCTTGTGCAATAAATGTGCAAAAAGATGAAAGAGTCTTATTTTCCTTAAAAATTCCTTTCCTAATGTGTCCTCAAGAATCAAGACCTACGTCCCCAAAATTCCCTTCAAATCACCTCTTTCTTGAAGTTGGAGAGGGATCTCTTATCCATGCAGGTGAAGAGTCCCTTCTTTTCAAGCTTCTTCTTGTTCGGTTTGTGCATGAGGCGCCCCTCCCCTCTCCCAATCACGTGAATGAGAACCATTATTTTTACTTTGTTGACTCTTTCAATCTGACAATATTACCTTGTTTACTCTTTCAATATGACAATATTGACCTAGTCATTGCCCCGCCCCCCAAAATCGTCCATATATATCTCCAAACGGAACCTTATATATATATACACCGGTGCATTCAATTTAGATATCTAGAATGAATACATCAAATCAGAAAGGATGATATCACAAAAAGGCTTTGGAACATCTCCCAGGTCGGTCCACAGTAGTGGGCCAGAATGATTCGCAACATAGGAGGCTACCTAATTTACCACAGAGTTAGCCTCCTTATACACATATCTGACTTTGCAAATTGAAGATCCCTGAAAAAGGAGAGCAATATCATGAAAAAGAGAATGCTCTACCCTCGTCCTCCTAGCCTAATGGATCCAAGCAATAATAATAGCAGAGTCACCCTTGATGATCGGGTGGTTGTACTGTAAGATCTCTGGGCATAAACAATCCAACCCAGGCATCCAGTAGCTTAGCTCTCAGGACCGTCGGCTCATGAAGATAGTGACCACCTGCAGCTAAGATGCCAAGAACTGGACCCCGAATAACAAAGCAAGCCCCTTCATGATGGCCCTTAACACTCCCATCAAAATTGACTGTGACAAACCTCGAAGGTGGGAGCTCCTAGGAGATGAAAATCTGACTAAGCGCACGAGGAGCAAGATAGAAGTCCCAGGTCTCCGAAGTCAACATAGTCGACATCAGGTACTCATAAACCTAAATGCGAGCTCTCTCCACTACTACTCTAGGAGAGTAAGTGAAAAAGTTGAAGATAATATCATTCCTGGTTAACCGGGTATCGTATGCTATATATGCCATAAAGGTACCTTGAGAACGTGCATGACCAAGTCGAAGTAAATCAAGAAAATGATCTACATAATTAACAGCATGCATAAAAAGAGCTTCAAGGCCAGCAATCTTCCAAACTTGGACAGCCCAATGATATAGGAAAATAGCATGGGCCAATGTCTCCTCCTCATCCCCGTACACCAGGCAGCTCATGGGCACATTAAGGCCTCTATTGTTGAGGAAGGCCATAGTAGGAAAGTAACCTCAGGCCACTTTTCATAAAAATAAACTAATCCTTGAGTGAACCCGAATCCTTCACACCCAATCAATATCAAGAGACCGTCGAGGTCCATGGTGGAATAAGGGGTACATATCAGTCATAGCGACTCTCGGGAGAGAAGATGTCCTCCACACCTTAATATCAGAGCATGCATGAACCGGCAGAGGTATGAATAAAACCCGAGCACCAAGAATATCATCGAAGACATGGGTTACAAGCTCTGTATTCCACTGAGAGCCATTCGTCAACAATAAGTCTGGAATAGATAGAGAATGAATGATGTCCATGGCAATGAATATCGGCCACCAAGATAACGATAGATCCGCTAACCAAGAGTTTGCCATAATGCTAATAGACATTCCATTACCCATAATCTATCTAGTTTGAGGGAGGACTACATGAGCAGTTGCCATCATTGCTTTCCAAATAGCTAAACAATTGTAAGGAGGCCGATAATTTTTCTCTTGTCAGTTAAAGCCATATCTGCTTTTCATCATTAGAGTCCATAAGCTATGAGGGCAAATAAGAAGTCTAGCGACATGTCGGCCGAACAAAGCTTCCCGTCTCGTTATGAGGGAGTGAAGACCAAGACCCCCTCATGCAGTGGCTGGCAGACTATATGCTAATTAAGAAGGTGAACTCCCCTCGATCCAAATACAGAACCCCAAAGGAAGGCCCAGATGAATTGCTCTATTTTGAGGATGACAAATTTGGTAAAACAGCATTAGAAAGCATATAAACAGGTAGGGATGTGAGAACCGACCTGATCAATGTGATCCTCCCCATAAGAGAGAGCTCTCCCTTGCCAACTCTTGATCCTGTCATGAACAGTCTTGATCAAGCAGTTATAATCAGCCTTTAACAGTTTGCGGCCAGTAATCGACACTCCAAGATAATGAAGAGAACCCCCTTGGTCGATGATTCCGAGAATGTGGCGGATGGAATGCTGCAGAGGGGCTAGAGTCTTTGATTGAGGTGCACCTCCAATTTAGATAAATTGACTCTCTGACAAGAAGATAGACAGTAGTTCTTCATGACCCTCCTGAAACCCTGAGCATAGAGAATAGCAACATGACCCAACAATAAATAGTTATCTACAAAGAGAAGATGCGAGATCGGGATGGTGATAGCGGCCGGGACACATGGCTGAATCTCGGACCCCTGGATAGCCGACCATAGAGCTTGCGAGAGAGCATCAGCACAAATAATGAATAAGTATGGGGATAAGGAACAACCTTGCCGAAGATCGATATTAGAGAAAAAGAAATCCGAAGGAATGCCATTAATGAGGATAGAGAAGGAGGGCCAGACAATACATGCCATAATCTAGGACATCCATAAGAAGTAAAAACCAAAATATGTTAGGGACTTCTTCAAGAAAGACCAAAGCATGCAGTCATACACCCACTTCATATCCAGCTGATAGCCATCAGACTGCTGCGGGCCGGAGCTCTTTAGAGGTCATACATAAATTCCTGTGTAATAAAAACATTATCGAAAATAGAGTGATCCTTAACAAAAGCACCCTACTCCGGGCTAATCAGACGTAGGAGGATCGACTTCATCCTATTTACCATTAACTTGGCATAAAGTTAATACATTTTTATATTTTATATTAAAATTTAAAATTTTAAAAAATATTTTTATACTAAATAAATTTAATATAAAAGATTTTTTATATTAAATAGATAATATATTTAATATATTATTTAAACATATAAAATAATTTATTAAATTAATATATTATGTTATTAAATTTAATATAATATATTTATATTATATATAACTATATAATATAAATATTTATTATATAATAATATTATATATTATATTACAATAATATAATATGGAATAATAATATTCTCTCAAAAATCTCTCATAAAAATAATTTGCGAGGGATTTTCCGAGAAAACTTTTTTTCTCGAAAAATTTATACCAAGAGCTCCTCCGAAATTTATAAATATTTAAATGCCTTTTGGAATTGAATTGCTTTCAAACTAGGCAATGGTAAAATAATTAGATTTCAAAAAGATGAGTGGATTGGCCCTATATATTCCTCTTGCATATCTTAATTTTTCATGATCTTTTCCTTGGAGCCGTCGAGCAAAATTGTTCAATTGGAACTTATTGGAGTCGCAAAGAGCAATATTGGAAGATCTAAGTTTTGGGACCTCTTTCTCTTTGAATCAACACAGTTGAATCTACTCATGGAATTGCTTCCACTGTCAGCCCTTCAAGCTTGTCCGATGTACGTACCGGTGTGGAAACCTTGCACAAATAGGAATCATGGTGTCCGATCTTACAACAAATTTATCGATCATGGTGATGTGCATTGGCAATTCTACAAAATAATTTGGAAAGCTAATGTGCCAAAGAAGGTAAAAATTTTCTTATTGTTGGCTCGAGGAACAAACTTCATGTAGAAAAAAATTATTGGCCAAGAAGAAATTAAGGATGGACAATCAGCAGCAATGGTTGTCCATTATGTAGTGCATGTCGAGAGACGACTTCACATCTCTTCATCATGTGTAGCCCATTTACTAAAGTTGTTTGGTCACAAGTTCTATCATGTCTCTATATATTAAGGTTTTGTCTCGCAATCTCTAAATTTTAGGGTTATGATCATTGGAGAAAAAAGTATAGTCTACTATAAGGAATTAAACGATGGGATCAACTACTGTTCATGGCTATGATGGATGCATGTGGCATTCTTGGTACGAAAGGAATTCCATTATCTTTCACAAGCACGAGTCTTCAACTTTTCCTATTCTTCATAATTAAAATCCTCGACATCTCTTCGATATGGCATAATTAACTTATGTTTGGCTAAATTATCTCGAAATCGCAAGGCCCTTCCTGCCGAATTCTTATCTAGATACCGATCACTTTATATTAATTTCTTCTTTCTTGTATTCTTTTGTAAAACATCATTGTAATTCATTTTAATTTTTTATAATAATTTGGGAGAAGTTTTCATTTCCTCCACTTTTCGTTTAAAATAATTTGCATACAATAAATAAATAATATATTAAATATTTATTATTTATTATTTTATATATAAAAATATGTTTATTTTAATTATTATCAATTATTACTTATATAATTTGAACTCTTGAATTAAGGTATAGCATGTATAATCACCTTTTTTTTTTAAAAAAAAAAAAAAAAAAAGAAGAAGAAGAAATTTAGAAAGACATCAAGTTATTTACAAGTAGCTCAAGTATGTTTGGCTTGAAATTAAATAAGCCATGTCAAGCTTTTACAAAATGAGCTAAACTGAGCTACCTAGTCCTGCTAAGCGTCTAATATATAATGATCCACCGTTCCTGGCATGAATTTGAAAGGGAAAGCCAAGTAGACAAGGACATAATATATCATACAAATCATATATGATCTATGCTTTTATTGGATCGAGCCATAAGGAAACATGAAAAGGAAAGGGACAGACAAGCAGACAGGGACATAATTGAGGATTCCACAATTTTTGTTTAACCAAAAAAAAAAAAAAAAAAAAATCTTCATAACCTTTTACATTTGATTTGTATTTTAAAAAGTTAATGGCTTTCCTGTGAAATTCTACTAGGATTCTTGAATACAAAAGTGTGGAATCCTCGATTACCCAAGATACTTGTTGATCTCTAAGTATAGGTTTGTGCCAAAATTGTTTGACAAATTCCACACAAACGCAGCTGGTAGCACACATCATGCAGAAGCTATAGGGTACAGAAAAGCAAAGTTCAAGTAGCATAAACAGCAACCCTTGTACCTATAATGAACGTGTTAATTTGTGATTAAGATAAGGACAATTGCACCAAATGATGCTAGAATTCACCTCTCAACATGAATTTTATTCGAGTTAGCAATCATGCTTCTTATGATTCTCGAGCAAACTACCATTTGCCATTAAAATGTTGTAAGGAACCACTATCAACCTATGAAAATATCCAAAAATCTATTTGTGTATCAATTTTCTTTTCTTGGGTCATCATGGCTATAATTTATCCATTGTAGCATAATTAAGGGTAATAACCAATAGCGAATTTTTCTCCTATGGTAACAGCATAATGCTTGATATGTTTCTGCTATAATGTTGCTACTTTGCAGTGCTTTCATTTAGAGCCACCATAGATTTATATGGCACCATGGAGAAAGGTGGTTAAATGATCAGTAGATGGTAATGCAATGGTCAGCTGCCACATGTCTCGGAGAATTGGTTAGGGAGGATTGGGAGTGGCAAAGGGACTTGCAAGGATAAAATCATAAAATGCAGGAGGTTGGGAGAAGTGATGTGGAGGTGGAGGTGGGTAGTAGTAATGGGAAAGGATTGGGTTTATTGTGAGTTTGGGGTGATGGGATGGAGATGATGAGAGGCAAAAAGTATGAGGGCCATCATCTTTAAAGACTTGTAGAGCATCAAGTTTAAGGTTTAAGAGGTTTTTAAAAGGTGGAGACGGAAAAAGAAGGGCAATGAGAGAAGAGAAATGAAGAGAACCTTGGATATGTAAGAAGAATAGAAGAAAAATAGAGTTACTATTCTATCTAAATTTCTCCGCTTATGGAGAGATAAAAGGAGATCAGATGAGAAACTCTTTCTGATCTTCCAAATCCCTCAATCCAAATAGAGAAGTTAGAAATATAAAGAAAAAAATGAATAATTTTTCTTTTTAAAAAAAGAAGGAATAGAGAAAGATATTAAGAGAGAAAAGAGCACGGAGATGAAATAAATATTAAACTATTTCTAGTAGAATTAGACCTTGCTTGCTATCTCGTGCCTATCCTTAGTATGGAAAACTCTATGCCCACAAACTTATATTCACTTGCGTTGTTTAGCGCCAATATGGATGTACTTTATAGACTACTTATTCATGTTTGGCTACAAGTTTTCTTTGTTATTCCATCTCATTCTACCACTCAACATGGTTTTTTGTTTGGGTTGATGCTATATTAGAAAAAAAAAATATAATACCAAATATATTTTTTTGCTTTGGTTTCTTATTGTTTTGTTTGAAAAAGAAAAAAAAAAAAAAATGATGTCAAAGAGGTCCTAATATTTCAGCTTTAATTTATGTAGATATATTTAAATCGACTAAAAAAAATCTACAACTAACCATTAATTTGTCCGTATTACTACTAACATTCATTATTATTTTTTATTTCTTGTTCTTTTAGATATAGAATTTGATGCTCAATTTGGTTGTTGATGAAATGGAAGGAAAAAAAAAAAAAAAAAATCAACAAAATGACAAAGATAAATTTTAGTACTCCTTTGATCATAGAAATCATGTAGTTGCAGATAGAACCAATGAATTATGAATTGGTTACTCTTAAAAATCACCTCTTCAAAAAAAAAAAAAAAAAAAAAAAAAAAAAAAAAAAAAAAACACAAGAAGAAGCATTATCAGCGAAATATGCTGCCCTCATATATACTAATTTACGTTACCTAACTTTCCTGCAGATGGGAAAAAGGCTGTCGTTAACAACCACCAAACCAGTTGAACATAAAAGTAGAGGCCACAATAAGGTAGAGGATCGCAATCATGGAGCTAAATAATTGCTTCAATTATTTAGGAGAGAGAGGCCAGGTGACAAAGCCCCTTCGTAATCAAAGTGGGGACGAAGACATGTGCGTCCCTACTTCGTTATCAAAGCGTCGTGACTTCGAAGGTCGGTGGGGTGGTAGATTTTTGTAACAGGTTCCTAAGATTTACATATTATTCCAATATAAAATGTTTGCCAACTTTTGAATCATGAAGCAACAAAAAAAACCAGAGGAGATATTGACGGCTTCCTGGTAGATTTCACTTGGAACGGACGATGAAAGCAAATCAGACAGGAAAATCCAAAGCAAGGAGAGAGTAAATGATTAAAAACTCCTTTACTGCCAGGTAAGGCTCTTGAAACCACCACATGCTCTCGTTTTGTTCAAACTAGTAGTAAATATTGATGCTTTAACCACTTCCACTAATTTATACATCGACTGGTTGAAACTTCCCTTCTTCTTCTTCTTCTTCTTCTTCTTCTTCTTCTTCTTCTTGATAAGCACCATCTCTCTCTCTCTCTCTCTCTTATTCTTCTTAACGGGAACCATCTCTCTCCGTCTTCTTCTTCATAACAAGCACCATCTCTCTCTCTCACGCACAAACATCATGGGAGGTATTTGCTGCTCGAGCTCGGAGGATAATGGAGGAGGATTTGGTTTCATCGGCTTCCTCGTGGTTGTGGTCATTGTCTTGGCGATCATTGCCGTCTGCAGCATGCCCACCTGCAAGAAGCCGAAACGACGACCTTGCTGCGGATTCAGAATGCCCTGCCGCTGTCCCCGCTGTTGCTGAATGCTGCTGCCTTTGCTTCTCCACTTGGCTTTCCATGTCACCGTCCTTTGCCTAATAAACTTTGTTTTGCCGACACCGTTTTATCGTACCAACATGCTCATGAATAAAAGCTTCGATTATTAATTGCAGTATTTTCTACTTATATTTTGCAGGATAACATCACAAGCTGTGAAAATTAGACTTGGTCTAGTAGGCCAGGCCAGCCCTGACAACCAGAAGTCGGTTAATGAAAAAAAAAAAAAAAAAAACATTTTTTGGTCATTGGCAATTTTTGGAAATTTTTCCCCTGTAACAAGCATTGCAAAAAAGCGGATGCAACAAATGTTTAGAAGATATTGCATGCACATAAAAAAAAAATTTGAAACTGCATGGCAGCCTGAAACATCAATCAACACCCGTGGCTGTATATTGTCGATTTGACGATGTTAGCTTACAATGGGCTTTCAGGATCTCATGTATATTAGCCACAGCAGCGTGTTTCCGTTCCATTCTGACCTGCAGGTTGGTTCTTATGTCCTATTGAAGGACAAATTTCTGCAAAATTTGCCAAGACATGTACGAGCCCATCCTTCATCCAAAGTGAAAAATGCATATCGAATTCCGCCGCTCCACGCACCCCCAATCTAAAAGTTTGAACTAAATTGTGTTTATAGAAGAATGGTCCATTGGAAAATGATTGTCATCATGTCTAACATAAACATATACTTATCAATTCCTGCCAACAGTACGAATGAAATAGACAATAGATGATCGAACCACACTTCCTACAGAAACGATCCGACCATATCTGATCTCTCTCTCTACGTCGATTTCACGAAGATTTAATGGGCGAACATAAGGAGTTGCTGTAACGATGCCTGGTGCACTTCTGGCAAATCATGCTGGTTGTAAGTGAAATGAACATAGAAAACACCATCAATTCGGACCACAAAATTAAAGACACGAGAATTACTCTGAATCTTGTCACCATGAAGCCTATGTAAATGTGCCAAAACTGCATCAGGTCTTAACCTTCAGCATCACATGGAACAGCATTCTCCCCCAAACGCATCACTCGCCCTTCTCCTTTTTCTTCTTCTCCTTTTTCTTGCTTTGCATTTCAGCTTCTGGTTCCTCGCGTGCTTTAATATGCTTCTTCTTCTTCTTCTTCTTCTTTTCTTTTGTTTCGAGGACCTTATCAGCTTCTGGTACATCAGTCTGGCCCTGATTCTCCACTTCACTGCCTTGAGATTCAGTTTTCCTTTTCTTCTTCTTCTTCTTCTCTGGCTCTTCTGCAGCTGCTACAGCAACCTGGAGGACATCATTTTCCAACCTGGTGCCATCCACCTCAACTTTCTTTTTCTTCTTCTTTTTCTCCTTTTTCTCTTCATCTTCCCCCTCTCGGACAGGAGCCTCCCTGGCAGATGTTGGTTCCAAATCTTCATGCTTCCTCTTCTTTGAAGGTGCTCCTTCCTTCTCACCATATGGCTGAGTGGTTCCTCCAAGTACCAGGTCAGATGCTGAATTGTAAGTCTGCAACCCAAAAAACAAGAATTAATACAAGCTGCTGCCAGAAGTTTTGATGCATCCTAATGATGGAAAATCTATTTAAAGAACGGAATCATCTGACTAAATGATGCATACCTTGGCAGCAGTAATCAATGCCCCTGCACCTTTCTTTCGGTCTTTGTCATAAACTTCAATCTTGGGCTTGCCTTTTGATGATCCAGCAGAATGATCCAGTTCTCTGCCCTCAAGAACCCTCAAGCGAGCCTCGAGCTATTCATATGTATATGGATGCAAGTGTTTTCAAGGATTTTATGGTTACACATGAAAATTAGTAGCAATAGCCTCAGAGATATTTATTACCTTGGCACGATTGTCTAATCCCATAGAGTTGTCTTGACTATCACCAAGGGCATCATATCTAATGGCCAGTGCTGTCTTTGCAGCCAGGGAACGAGAAATCTTTCCCTTGATTCTTGGAGCTGCTTGACCAATTAAGGATGCATGGAAGATAAGACCATATTTGGGTGTAGCATGCTTTGTCTTAAGAGCTCTAAAAAGTGCCTGAGTTTGAAATTATGCAGACATATTCAGATTGATAAAGTGGACATATATGATAATCTATTGTGATGATACATGTGCAAAACATGGTAAAATAGGCCTATTATTGAAAATAGACATCGGAAGCCACAGCCCTGTAAACAATGACCTTTTTTTTTCGGCTTTTTCATTAACATATATTGGAGACAAAGGATATCATGTTACTCCGGATACAGAGAAACACTAATACAGTACCAGGCAGCAGAATTCTTGTTCCTACACCCACCAAAATATTCAGCAAGAGAGCCCAACTTGAACCAATGTCTTATTTCTTACCAGCCCGCCTTCTTTTCTTTTTTACAAAGTACTGAAATATATATCATGAATCATGGCCCTAAAGAGTATGCATTCTTCTTTTCCCAGCTCTTGCCACAATACATAATCTGAACACTTAACAAAACAGAGTACCAGTTGTCTTGACACAACTAAGCCAGGTTAATATCTCTGTCAATATCTAAAATCAATATGAACTGTTTCTTCACAAGCTAACTTGGTCAATATGCTGTACCACTTTCACCAATAAAGTGTTCCCTGCTTGTCAATATCTAAAAGAAGTTTTAAGCACCTCCAAAGGCAAAAAAAAAAAAAAAAATCTAGGTCCCTCATATTTGTAATCCCAAATGTCCTTACCCCTTTATGTATACACACTTTCTCAAATGCCCTTGCTGGTAATCACCCATATTTACCAATGTTCCCATTTATCACAAAAAAAGTTTCTTTGAGTTTAAATGACTAAAAATAGGAAGTTACCAATTCATGGAGACACAAAAACAAATATCCGCAACATGTACTAGAAATCTAGTTTTCAAATGATCGAGGCAGTAATACACATAAAACTCCTCTGGGACAGCTTAACAAGTTTGAATAAAAATGCAAATTGCTATTCCATCTTCATACATCCTTGCCCAAAGCTTTTCCACCAAGTTTTGACCTTATTGTCACATTAGGATTATCATAAAAATACAAAAAGAGTCGAGGGCGAGACTAGGTGCAACAGCGAGGTTGCTCCATTATGACTTGAAGGTCACAGGTTTGAAACATGGAAACAACCTCTCCACACACAAGATAAGGCTGCACATATCCGACCTCCCTGGACCTTGCAATGGCAAGAGTCTTGTGCAATGGGCCATCATTTTCCATAAAAGTAAAAAAAAGTGAAAAATGAAGTGCCAAAAATTCCAAAAACTGAGATCTGCAACTTTACCTGCATCTTACACAGCATTTTAGAAACTTTAACCCAGTTTTTAAAAAAGAAGTACAGGACAAGTTTTTACTTGAGATGATTCAAACATTAACGCTTACATAGGAAAATTCTAAATTACCAACCAAATTGTAAGTGTTTGTAATTTGTATTCTTGTATCCAAATCCTTTTTTATAATCACTCTATAGGTCTTTATTTTCCATGCTCATCTAGATATTAACCAAGAATATGGAATATTAGTTAATTTTGCAACAAAATTTTGCATAACATCATTCAACCTGAAAGATAAAATTTATTGTTAGTAAAAATGGAAAAATTGAAGTCCAAAATTTTGTATTGAACTAGACACATTCCCAAATCTGAACTACTCCGAGAATCGATATAAGACTTCAGATAATCTAAATCATCAAATGAGGTAAATCCTATTATCTGTATATATGCAATAAAAGAAACTAGATAAATTTTATCTAAAAGATTCTCTTGAAACAAATTTTGAAAACAAGATTCATCTCATATATGAAATCAAAAGTAAAACACACCTTCTCTGCACCAAGAATCTGAACCGTGCTTCCAGGTTGCTTTGCCAAATTCAGTAAGCTGCCACCATGAGCTATAAGACGAGCTCCAACTAATTCCCCAACAAGTGCTGTCAAGTTTGGTGCAATAGCATTCATTCTGCTTCTCAGGTAGTCATACAATTGGGCTCTATACTCTGAAAGAGCAAGTACTTGATCACATAGGTCTCTAATATTTGCTAAGTCTAGGTCACAGACTTCAGTTCCCATTGATATTTCTGCAGATACTTTCAGCTCTGTCTCAACCTCCTCTGACAATATCTGATGGAATGAGGATATTATATCAGTGGCAGTTTAAAAAAATCACTTGCTGATGATGTAGGAGGCCAAGATGCAATACCTCAGAGAAGTCAAGGTTTACTGCATTTACACGACTACCCATCAACTTCACTGCCTTAGCATACTGAATATTGTCCTGTATAATTTTACCAAGCTCTGGAAAATGCCAGCCATACCATTCACGAACTCTCATCGCATAAGTATTGAGCTCTTTGTCAAGATCATCCAGCAAACCAATTGCCTGAATAATCATTGTATCAACCTAGAGAGAGAACCGACAAACTAGCTACATCATTATCACCAGATTGCCAAATTAATTTAAATAAAAATGAAAGATACAGATATAATAAGCAAACAAAGCATCATCCAGCATCCAGCATTGCCCTTTCATAGATAATGCTTCAGTAGTCACCCATAAGAAAATAAGAAAACAAATGATCCAAATAAATTTTGCTACACATGTACGGCAATAGATACAGGGCAGAGGTGATGAGTAATAGGCAAAGTTCAAGAATTATAGCGAATCAACTGAATTAAGCAAACATGAGCATGTCAGTGCTTGCTACAAAGATTTTCATGCTTCCATCCAGGATTGATGAGGCCTAAGAAGGTTTAAAAGCTTGAGATAATAAACAAAAACCAAATGTTTGGAGTAAAAGAGAATAAAGACTACCATGCCAAACAAAAGAAAATCCAGTCTAATTATCACCATTCCATTTCATTGTAACATTTTTTCAATGCCCATCTAGATTTCAGAAAAGATTGCCCCTTATTGAGAGAAAGAGAAAGGATTGCCCCAAAGTTAACTCATTTTGAACTATACAACAAAACCCAGAATGAAATATGAGAAGCTTAAGTCATTGGTTTTCTATTAAAAGTCCAATTTGTCTGGCTGAATATCATAACAGGATAATTCCCAGATCCCATGAAACTCTCTTAAAAGAAAACATTTTTTTCTCAAGTGTAGGGATCGAGCATGATGATAGGAGTCTAATTCCATCGCCAACATCATCCAAGCCTTTTCCCATCAGAAAATCAGTTCAATGTTGCATCACACTAAATGCACAACTCAAAAGAACTTAAAGTTTCTATTTTACAAATTTGAATGTTTATCTTTGCTTGCAAACAAGAATTATGCCATTATAATGTCTGGTCATGGAAGCAGACTCTTTTTGCAGTCACATCTGTTTATCTTTATATACAAATCAGTTAAAACTTCAATTACCTAAAAACACAAGCCAGGTTCAAAACAGAAGTTCTATGAATATGCTAAACAACGAATCCAGTTGTACTCATAACTTATGAAACTAGACCAATCATTAATTGTTGGCTAACACCTTAGGTCACTCTAACCGCTCCGTTTAAATATTTGGATCCAAGTTGAACATTGCCATCGTGGGATAGATCAATAAGCTTATACGGCTGGTGGACTCAGATGCATGGTAAACAGACTGAAAGGCACAAGAAAAAAGAATTTACCTTATCAGGGCTGAACTTTAGCTTGTATCTAGACAGGCTGTGTGACAACCCTAAACTCATCGGAGACAAATCCTGCACAGCCAATCCTGATATGAGTTCCGTCAGTTGGCTTCTCAATCCCCTCATCAGCTCCATGACAGCATTGTTGTGAAGGCAATCTATTTTCTGTAATTTTAAAAAATTATAAGTTTTAGAAAAGAAATCAAGTATAAATATTGTGGTCACTAAAATATAATAGCTAGCTATGTTGATTAGCTAACCAGTTTTTCTTTTATTGCATTTCCAAGTTTGGAATCAGCCACAGCTAATGATTCACCATCACAGTGAGCACGCAGAAACTTGCGGAGACCTTTGCTTGGCTTCCCATCAATCAACAAGGTTGCTGCTGATAGAGCATCTGAAGTGTTCTCGAATTTACTGAAGGCCTTCAATTTTACCACCTGTTGAAGATGCGATAACAAATATCTTATTGAATACGGATGAGGAAAAAAAGAAAAACATACAAAATAAAGGTAACTGATGGTGTTTTTTTCCTGTCAAACCAAGTGAATAACAAATAAAAAGAGCATCAGTTAAAAAGGGAATCTAGGTAGTTACTGCTGTCCAACGTGCAATAACTTGAATTAACAGGTTATATATTCAACATGGTATAGGGGTTACCCTTTAGTGCAAAAATGGTGGCCACAAGGTGCTAAATTATCATATGTGATTCTCACTAGAAACACACAAGGGCACTGATTTTAGAAGAGAAGGATCCATTAACTTATCTGTTCAACTTAGTTATAAAACTAAAAGCAGTAGTATTAATTTTAAATTAGTACCATAGTTAGTTCAAGACTAAATTCATTATATTATGATTCATAAATAAATCTAATACCACTAATATTCAAACTCATTTACGAAATAAAGACAATCTCTTGACAATGTCAGAACCATTCTGGACCTTTTAGATACTTCAGTGAAATAGAAGTAAAAAGCATGGTACAATATTCACGATTTTGGATTAGTTTGCTAAGGGTATTAGCTCAAAACATGGAAACAAATTAGGACAAAATATATTAAAGATTCAAAAGTAAAAGAAAACCAGGAGTGTGCTAAAAAAATATATTTCAATGAATAATAGAATGCTATTTTTTCAAAAGAAAATTCATCATACATTTTCCAGGAAAAAAGCAGAAAATTCATCAAAATCATAAAAGAAAGGAAAACAAAAAAAAAGATGAAAATTTCATAAATAGCTCCTGTTTTTAATATATACTTTTGATGCGCTTATACATGTAATAGCACGTAGCAAGAGCCAAGCCAAGAGAAAGTATATATATAATAAAGAGTATGTCTATTAGCTTCCATGTTGGGCTTCTTGCATGGGGATGCTTCGCAGTTAACAAGGTTGAATTGTGCTAGCTTCTCCTTCCTATGATATATATATATTTAATATCTTTTCATTTAAATCATTGAATATACCCATGTTTTTAGATAAACAATCCTTTTGTATCTTCTATAGATTAGAAAGGGGAGGGAAGAAGGGAATAAAAGAGACTAACAGAAAGTTCATACACTGTGTGTATACACATGCATATGTACACATACATATGTATACATAAATACGTACATTAAACATATACGTGTGCATGTATGAATGTATGTATACATACACACAGAAGTGTGTTTTTTTAACCAGGGAAACTTCATGCCTTATAAACAGTAGAGGAGCTTTGGTTTTGTGTTTAAGCATGGTGATCCATGTTTGAAATATACATTCAAATTTTGCACAAAAGGGTACTTGCTTATCATTGGCTTCATAAATATGGAAAACATCCAAAGGCATTCATTATTGTCACTGTTCTACAAAGAGGTATATTCCACCGCTCATACATATGTGATCTGGGTGGAGACATGCAAGTCAGCCAACATACGCAAGTCAAGCACTACACCGTAAATACAGCATAAATAACTTCACTAGCTCATCTTCTCTAACTTCAATGCATGTCCTCTTGTCCTCCTCAAGCTCCATCTCCTCTCGTTAGTTTCCTTCCAATCCACCCTCCTCCTCCTTCCCTTCTCCAACCACACCCTGCCTGGCCACTTTCTAAAAAACCTTGGTGCCATAGTTCCCCTCAACCTTTTAACTAATTGAATGTTCTCTTTCAATTGGGCATAAAACTATACTGAATATCTTACTATAATTTCTTCAAGCAAATCTCCCATGATTTATCCATTTCAGTGACTAGATTGGCTACATATTTATTCATGTTTTATTGGGCATATTAATTGCCAAGACATGCCTATATAAAGCATGAAAAAATAGATTTAAAAAAGGTTCCTGCAAGGAAACGTTGGACAAGAGTGACTCATATAAGAAACAAAGGTGCTGCAGAAAATTAAGAAAGCGTAACAAAACTTTAAACACCCAATCAAATATTCACATGTCATTTTAGATAACTACAGCAATAGCTTTCACAAGAGACATTCAGGCATCTATTAACTCTTTTTTGCTTTTGAGTTAGACCAAGGGCACTCAAGTGGCTTCACAACAAATGCATGACAAAGGAATTTTAGTTACATATGGTAGAAAGAAAAGATGCCCATCATTCACCAAGTAAAAGATAAAGAGATTAATCAAAAACAAATTTCCGCAAAAAAAAAAACCAGATAATCACTAAAAAGTTGATATTACAAACAGAAAGCTTCTTCCACAGCATGAAGTTTGTAATTCCACGAGATTTTATTCGATGTCTACATCCTAATGAAATCTGTGCACGATACAAATGCAAATCATTGAGGTGCCAGATCTATAGTACTCCAATTAAATTTCAGAGTTATCCAAATTTTAAATTTGTGTACTTTCGCAGCGTTGGGGTTTTCTCAGAAAGAAAATAACCCCAAGAATTTAACAGGCAGCACAAGGAATTGGATGAGTAGAATAAGTGACCTGTCTAGCTGATTCAGATGTCGCAAACTCCTTCCACAAGTCCTGGAGGTAAAAAGAAGCAGAAACCCAATATGAAAAATCTGAATCCCAACAATAATCCATTAGAAAAACAATATTCTTAAATAATGGAAGGAGCAATCGGTTCAATACCTCAACTTTGGAAAGCTTCCCCTCATCTAGAACTTTGAACAGGGCGAAGCCTGCAGGAGTCTCGAAAAGCACCAGCATTTCTTACTCGGCTCAATCCCCTGGCACCTAAAAATCCGACAAGACCAAAAAAAAAGGGAGGGAAAATAAGGTAAAATAAATCGATTCCATCCAAAACATGAACTTTATGCGAAATTATCACCACACTCTTCAATCAACAGAAACCACCTCAGAGAATCAGTTGAGGAAGACTATCGAGAGAGATCGTACCACTTATCGGCAAACCTTTGGAGATCGGCTGGTAGAGGTTGAGAGAGGAGGCGGCGTCGGAGGCGTCGGGTTCAAGGGTTTTAGAGGTGGGCTGGGATTTTTTTATCTCAAATACTGGTGTGAGTCGCCACAGGGATTAATTCTCCGGCCGTGAGTCTCCACACAGAAATACCGTGTGGAGGATGGAATCACACCGTTAGTTTAATTCTCCTGCTGTAAAAAGACAAATATCTTGACCGTAGGTACATAATATAAAGACAGATAAATCCACATGCGTGTGGAAAAATAGACATGTTTTGATTAATTTAAATTTTCTAATTTATCAAAAAATTAAAAAAGACATTCTCGATGGCATGGAATATGAAAAGTTTGAGGTTCATGCTGCATAATTATACTATAATCATTGTTCCTAGAAGATAATAGGATACAAAGATGGTTTAGACACTAGCTGCCATCCCTCACAAGTTAAAATAAAATGTCTATCTCTTACATTAGGATCATTAATAATTATTTTTATATTTTAGTATATTCAAATCAACAACTAAAGCAAGTAAATACTCGGTACTTCGTGCTTGATTGGGGGAGGCAATGCAAATGAGATATGAGAAAGAAAATTGAGAAAGGCAAATTAATAAAGTCAAAAATAATATTATATATTGCCTAGTAAATTAGTATTCTAAATAATTTAGCTATAATATATTAGTATAATATTAGATATAATAAAAAGTACATTATATTGATAAATCCTATAATATAATTAACCATAATAGATAATTTTATAATAATTCAGTAACTTGCTATATTGTAATTATAGTACATTATATGCATTACAATAATAAAATAGTCTGTTATGACATGATAGAATATGATGTTTATAGTTTTAGAAGAGGTTAAACTTAAACTTGGTTACTTATATGGTTAGGGTACCTTTGTAATACTTTAGATTAAAAATTTGATTCGCATATGTATAATTGTAGACAAGCAGCTACACTTACAACTAAACTTATTACATTTTCATTTCTAACTTTGAAGCATATATTGCATATAAATGAAGTTCTGGCATATGCTTTCAAAGTGAACTAGAAAGAGTTTTAAATTTGTTCTTATAAATTTCTCAATTTATAGGTTTTTTTAAATAATCGGAAGTGATTCAAATTTCATGATTGCGCTAGTATGCTAATACCACAAAGTAGTTCATGCTTGTTTTGCCTCAAGCTTAGTTATGTCTAAAAATTTGTACAAAGTTTGCATGATTAGATATTTCTTTAAGGACTAGCAACTTATTGCATCTTCAAGAAATATCTAAATATAAAATCTTATTATATTATATATAAATCTGTAAAAAAAAGTATCATCTTTCTATAATAGATATTAGATTCATCCTAAATTCAAAATAGGGTGAAAAAATTAGGCACGAAAAACTTTCTTCCCTAAAAAATATGAATTTGGACCGGTTAGTTTCCTTTCTTTTTTCTAAGTTCAAGATTTTTTAAAAAAGCTTTTCCTTCCTAAATTATTGAAATCCAACCATCTGAAATTGTTTAATAAAGATTACAATTGCATAAGACATTAATTATATGTTATAAAAAAATGTAAAGATACATGCAGCAAACAAATGATGGATGATAGAATCATGATAGAATATTCTCCAAATTTAAAAGTATTATTTCTTAAAATAGAAAAGATAGTACCTGGTATGTCTCTAGCTTAGCTATTCTTTCATCATTTTAATTGATTTTACATAATTTTCAGTAACAATAATTCTAATATCATAGTTTTCTATCATGATTATTTATTTACTTTCTCGTATAGATGCTGCTACTCATGCGAACCTTATTTATTTTTACCTCTTGGATGCTCAAAGAAGGTGAAAGATCTCAATCAATAACTCAACATCTTGTTTCTCTGGATGAAGTCCTAGATTACCACAAAATGGTTTCCATGCTAATCCTTAAATGGCACATATACGTGGCTAGGGGACAACCTTGCTATGATTATTGGTCATGAGTTGATGACGATGTTTTCTTTTTATCAAACATGTATTTGATCGCCATATTGGTATATGTTTGGATGGTCTTGAACGATTAAACAAACCAAGGATCCAATTAATAACTTCTGACTAGCTTTTTTTTTTTTTTTTTTATGTGAGATCCCAATTTTTCAACCCCCTTAATAACTAAAAATAATTATTATTAATTTGTGATTGCATCGAACACTCTCACCTTCCACCTTGCCTTGAGTTTGGAAATGAGATGCTACTCCAAGAGCAAGCTACAATTGGGGGAGGATTCTCTGTAACCTTATCACAGGAAATTCCTATTAGGCATCCAATGCAGCACGACCGTCTGGCTTCAAATAGAACGAAAATGTTACCAAAATTTCTGCCCCTGAACTTTTTGCAGCAAAATTGGCCTTCTGACACGAAGAATATGTAAACCGTAGCAAAACCAAAATTTCCAAAGTCTTTGGAGGAAGATATCAAGCTTTGTTTCTTTCTTCTTCGCGAGGTGCCAATAAACACCTTTCCATCTTAACTAACGCATAGGTTTTTTGCCCCCTACCTATAATTTGCTTCTCTTATCACCATTTGGACTTTAGAATGGGATGAGCATAGCATTAACAAAATGGGAAGCGCCATTATTTGGTGTACAATTAAAGCATCACCTGCTTTGCATGTAATGAAATCACAACCATCCATTAAACAATTTTTTTTTTTTTTGCTCGAATAGATTTGGTGCATCATTCCAATCAGATCGATCAGATCATGATCACCGGTAAGGTTTCAGATACATACCAAATAATAAATGGGAAAAGGGGAATGAAGTAAATGTAGAACACATCCACCATCAAAACATTCTTCCACTTGGATTAGCCACTGGCATCCTGTGTCATTACAAATACTCTTGCATCCAAATCAAGGACATATCTCTTGTAATGAGAACACATCTATCGATATAATCAAACACATACAATTACACATAGCATAGCAAATGAAAGCATAGCTAGGGAACCAAGTCAAAGTGGCTTGCAAGGACCCAGTCATGCAGCAGAAACAGAAATAACATAGAACTCACTCAACCATCCAATAACTTCCCAAAATCCACGAAGGAAATCTTTCCACACTCTGCAACTAATGTATAAGTTTGTGATCAGGATAAAAACCCATTACCATAATTCTAAGATACCGCTCCACTTTGGGTGGTCATCCAGTCAGATAGAAAGTGCAAAAAAAATCATCTCGGGATCGAAACAGAATAATCAAATCTCAATCTCAAAAACATTGTCAAGTAGACGCGGTCAATTTTGACAAGCAGAAACAGCCTTCTTGGTGACAAAGGCCACCAAACTTTCACTAAATGGTGCTGTCCGACCATATATCATTTCTTAATCACAAAAGAACATTCTTTTGATATACTCTAAATGGAACTGTTTTGTTTATTTTCTTAACTCTACCAGTGTAAATGAATGCAATGAGCTCACAGATTGGTAGCACAGCCCCATAACATTCCCACAGACCTAGCTATCTATTAAAAAGTTTTACAAGGGGTCGTGGCAAACACCCAACAAATGGGTAGGCCTACAAAGTCTAGCTAAATAATCCAAAACTGTTGCTCATATCTGAAGGTTACCAAATTCTGAATTCACTTCTGCAATGCCTTCTAGCTCCTGGGTACCCAATTGGCTTGAGTCAGGTTTTCTTGATGGTGGAGCCGAACAGACTGGTATGACAGACCTGACATGGACAGCAGGTGCCATGAAACTGGCACGAGGCACCTCGCTGCTGGGATTCACTGATCCAGGCCTTGCTGAACACACAGGAATGGCAGTTCTGATCGTCACAGGGGCAGCCAGTGATGGGACTCGAGGTCTCAATGCTTCAGCTCTGGGACCTGATGACCGTATTGGAACTGCAGTCCTTGCTGTCACTGGAGCTGCGATAACAGGAAGCCTAAATCCCCTAGGCAGGCTGGGAGAACTCCTTGATGATGGATGATGGACTCCGAGAGCAGACTGGGTAGCGTTGAAGGAATTGACATTCTGTTGCAAATTTCGAGGACGATTCAGAGTTGATGGCCCAGGCCAGATTGATGCCCCAGGCACCCATTCGAAAGGTTTCCTTTGGCTTCTCTTCACCTGCTGACTTTCCTGAATCTTTACAACATCTGTTGAATCTTGTTGAACCAGTGATGGGTTTGAAGTAGGAACTACTGGCTTAAAACCAGGAGCATTATTCGTTTCTCTATCAGGTGTTACTTCTGTGCTGCCATGAGAACTGTTTCCTTCTTTATCTTCAGGTGGCTCCTGAACTTTTGGCACAGCACTAGGATCATCCAGTTGAAGATTAGAATCTGAAATATCAAATGAAGAGAACGCTGCTGCTCGCGATGGGAGATTGAACCATTCCTTCCCTTCTCCTTGGTTTTGCTCCTCCTGTATCTCTTGTATGGTCACCTGGGACTGACTTTTAGGTGGAACAGATACAGAATAGTCTGAGAAGTATACTGGCAGGACAGGAGCAGATTCTGTGAAGCAAGGGACAGAACTAACAGAATCCGGGTCAACTGATGGAAAGAATTGCCCTTGAGTTGGCTGGTATATGGAGCGTAGAGTTGGGATATATCTGGGATTAATGGAATGAGAGGGAGCTGGTAGTGCCAACAAGTGCGTCTGTTGTTGAGATGCTTGTGCTTGCTGCCACATTTGGTACATTGCTGCTTCTGGCAAAAAATTTGGATATGTCCAACCCTGAAAAGGCATCGGATAGAAAGATATATGGGCTGCTGGATGCGTATCTTTTCGAATAGGAGCTGGCCTTCGCCGATTACGCTGATGGTCATTTTGAATATTCAACTTGTTTCCTTGTGACTGATGCAAACTTGCGAGAGCACGAGCAATAGTGACCTGTTCTTGTTCGTCATTGCCCTCGTGTTCCATTGTTGGTGATGACGACGACGACGACGAGCCCAAACGTGGCACTGAACAGTAGAATTGAATGATTAAAACATGCAATTGAAATATGCATTAGCATCATTCTCATAAGACTGATGAATTATTACATATGGAATAGTTCAAATTTATAATAAGAAGAACCCATTATGTCACTATTATATGTACAGTGCTATTTGGAGTCTGTTTCCTATTCTTTCTACCAGAACACATTCTAACCCTGTCCTCATAGGATTATTTTTATTATCCAAATAAAGAAGAATACTGATAGGATTATAGCTCAGCATGTTTCCATTGATTCAAAACCATCATGGAAGGTGGATTTGTCCCTTCAAAATTTGCTGATGGATCACCCCATACATGACTGCTTTTTGAGATGTTGGGACCCTATGTCATATAAATTGGTTAGTCATAGGAAGCATGACAAAATTGACTTTTTCATTTAAAATTTAGCCTAGAAAGGGGTGGACGAAAAATGGTTAGAATCCAACCAGGATTGCTAGCAAGTCTTATGAGTTGAAAGGTTGGAAATTAAGTATCTCTTGGAGTTTAGATGATACTCATTTCGGCTTGAGTTACACTTGGAATTATACAACTTCCACACAAGTTTTTGTCTATGGCTCAAGCATGTGGTTACTTGTATGAGTAGGGTTCAGCATATCCGATGCATGTTAAAGCATACGGACGAAAAAATAGCCTATCCCAGACATATCTTACTTTTGCTTACAAAACATTTTAATTGTTCCATAAGGAGTTTTAGTTTGCTGAAAAGAGGGGATGCAGGCTGCAGTATGATGCATAAAAAAAGTGAGGGAATGAGTCCATTGGATGCAAATTGCAGCTTAGTCGCAAATTGCAGCTTGGTCATGATGGGATAATGGAAGAAGTCCTGATTTCATTGAAGAATCACATGTATGCCACTTTATGGGTTACATTTAGCAGAATGAAGCTTGCGGCTTCTTATGGGATTTAAAAGAAAATGGGGGAGGGAGGGGAGATCGGAGACAGATACAAAGATGACCAGAAGCCTAACAAACCCAGCCACTCAAGGTTTAAGATTTTATCATGGAGACGGATACAAAGATCAGCAGTTTTGAGATATTTCTGCATAAGAGGAATCACAAAAAGGGCTTTAAGTTGGTAGAAATGATCAAGCAATACTTCAGAAAAGATTCAGAAGAAATGAAAAAAGGAGGAAAATGTATAGAAATAACTCAAATCAATAACTCATGAGCCCACGTACTCCAGTAATAGTAATGCATCTAAAATGTTGATACACATCACAGAATAATATGGTAAAACTTTGTAAGTATAATAACGTCTTAGAGTAAAGCTAGCAACAATGGTCCAGCTGCTCACAAGACAAAACTAAACTTACCAAATATCAATCATTTTCAGATAAATTTAAATTATTGCCACAAGCTGTTGCTATTACCTTTCAAATAGCTTGGTTGATACGGTTATTATTTGCATGAATATTCACAGGCACATGAATGTTTACATGTCACAAGGAAATAAAACAGTAACATGAGAAAAGAAAGTTATCCTCACATTTCTTCAATGCAGACCAGGCGGCCATGGCGGCATTCTTCTGAGCCTGCTTCTTTGTCTTGGCAGGATCGCCAGTAAAGCTCATTCCCGCAAGCTCAACTGTGCATGTGAAGAGAGGTGTATGACCTGGTCCAGATCGAATAGTGGTATAAACAGGCAGTTTCAATCCAGCTCTATGAGCTGTTTCTTGAAGTAAATTCTTGTAAATACCGGTCTCATCCTGTAATCAGAGCAACAAAATGAATGGTCCATCAACCATGAAGACTGATATTAGCGTGAAATTTTCAAGCAGAGGCTTCATGACAAGAATAAGAATCTCATCAGCAATCCCATTCTTTATCATTGAATGCCTAAATATAGAAAAATAGATTTCTAAAAAACCAAGCACGATAAAAACATGCAAACCAGCAGAAGAAAGTAGGTGGTTCATGAAATATGATGTCCAGAAGAAGAAAAACATTACAAAGAGTGCAAAATCAGCTAAGGGGCATTATTGGTGAATATACAGCATATATGACCAGCAACACAATCACTAACACAGGAATTTAAAGCAAGGCACTCAACATACCAAATGTTGAGTATATATGAATCTTATTTAAGAGGTGGTTTACCCCATCTTACTCAAGATGAGTCATTACCGACTGGTTTTATTTTCCTTCTTTTAATTGTTCATCCAGAAACCAAGATAAAGCTTTTACGTACGTAATTTATTGTTGAGTCTAAAAGTTCAAGGACCTTCACAATTCTAGAGCATAATTTAAAATGTTTAAAGCAAAAGAAAAACCAACCATGCTGGCACTGATAGACATTCATAATTCATTTTTAACTCCTCAAGTAAGACACCACTAAATTTACAGCACATAATTTACCAACAATTTAAAACCATATGGATTAATTACTCCAAAAACATGCTATGTGACCACACATGTAATGAATCACATGAAACAACAGAACAGGCATTCT
This sequence comes from Areca catechu, assembly GCA_021397845.1. Taxonomy (NCBI): domain Eukaryota; kingdom Viridiplantae; phylum Streptophyta; class Magnoliopsida; order Arecales; family Arecaceae; genus Areca; species Areca catechu. The sequence continues at coordinate 11,524,171 of CM038045.1, forward strand.
TTGTGTTGTACCAACCTTGTACCAAATACTTCAAGCCATTCCACTATCATTTACGAAGGTTCAACATATTCCAACCTTTCTATCAATTGGAAATGTATAAAGATGCTTTTTTTTTTTTTTTTTTATTTCTAAATTTTCACAGCAATGTCTGCTTTCCCATATGCACACAATTCAGGCTTTCTAATATTGTGAGAGAGATAGGAGGGTTCCTATAATTATCAAGGTTCATTCTGTTCTGAATTGATGAATAATTAATTTTGCAAACAAAAGCCATCTTTTCAGCCGAAATAAACTTACAGAATTCCTAAGACCTACAAAACAATCAACATAAAAGAACCAGGTTTCTTTGTTTAATGCAACAGCTCCAACAGCTCCATTTAATAGTAAATCAAAACTTATCAATTGTTTAAGTTATATCAAATATTGTTTTTTGTCAACGATTGCATCAAAGGAAAAGTTATATTAATGTGCACCAGTATTACATAAGTGATGAGAACTCTGTCGCCAATCTATTGAAATCTGAAAAAGAATGCTTCTCTTACCATACTGTCTCATTAATTTTCATGGGTCACACCAAATACTTACCGAGGAAAAGTTCATCTTTGTTCTAATAAACATCATAAAATCATTCCATCTCTTCCCATCCAAGCAATACCATATGATTAATTTTGCTTCACAGAAGACTCTATCTTCCATTTAAGCAACAGGATCATGTGCAATTGTCCATGCATGCTCATGCAAAACATATATCAATATTTTAAACACAATCATAAAAATACGAGATTTTTTTACTATTAGGGATGTTCAGACAGGCAGCTAAACATGTAAACATAATGATGGACATCACAAACTATCAACTGAGTAAACTGACAGCATAAATTTGTGGTTTTATCAAGGTTTGCAATCTTGTTACTGGACCTTGTACTGGTCCCATCGTGGTATAGTGTTGACATCTAGTACAGGGGTTAGTTCAATGTACTAATACTTGATAAGTTGATATTCCCCATCGGCCCATCCCACACACTGGTTGGGTACCAGTACAGTATGATATGCACTTTATGGACCAGTATGGTGTACCATGGGCTTCACATATTTGCAGGTATGAGATAGTATATTTATTCTTATTGACTAATCAATAGGGCAACAAGCATCAATTCCTCAACATATGTGATTTCAGGATTCCCCATTAACAACTATCACCTGCTCAGAAACTTCCAAAACAAGGTTACCATCTAACTTAACATTGCTACCACACAAGGGATAAGATGTTAGATGTAATGTGTTGCAGTCAACATAAGCCACATAAGAAAAACCCTAGTTGCATCATGAAGAATGCAATGACACAAAAAACAACGATCCTGTTTTACTCTTAGTCTGATCGTATCCTAGAACAACCCAAAACCATCTAAGCATTTTCCAGTTACATCACCAGCTGTTTAGGATCTTAATTCAGCTAACTGAACTGGAATCAGTAAAACCATCAACCATCTCTGGGCTCAAGACTAGTTGCTAAGCTTGACCATTTGTGATCTATCAAGCACCATAGTCAAAACATTACCTGAAAATTCCAGAACTACCCCTTCCATATTCTTTAGCCAGTCCCCAATTCTGATACCAAAACTAGTTCCCTAGGTCTACCAAAAAAACTCATATTAGGATAAGTTAGACAACGAGTGGCTAGCCCATTCATCATGAAGAATGCAACGACACAAAAAACAACGATCCTGTTTTATTCTTAGTCTGATCGTATCCTAGAACAACCCAAAACCATCTAAGCATTTTCCAGTTACATCACCAGCTGTTTAAGATCTTAATTCAGCTAACTGAACTTGAATCAGTAAAACCATCAACCATCTCTGGGCTCAAGACTAGTTGCTAAGCTTGACCATTTGTGATCTATCAAGCACCATAGTCTAAACATTACCTGAAAATTCCAGAACTACCCCTTCCATATTCTTTAACCAGTCCCAAATTCTGATACCAAAACTAGTTCCCTAGGTCTACCAAAAAAACTCATATTAGGATAAGTTAGACAACGAGTGGCTAGCCCATTCAGGGAATCCACAAAACTGAAGTTTTCTCATACATTTGCTACCAATCATACCTAGTCAAAGAGAATGGGCATAACTGACAACACTAACAATTACACAATTATGATCTCCATAAAACTGATATTCTGTTAGATTTGTCAAAATGCTCAATCATCAGGCATATTCAAGGCTAACTTAGAGTTGATCTAGGTCAAGTCCAGATCCAGATGTCTAATCAATTTTACTAATCAAATTAGGTTCTTGCCATGAAATGTATAGGCCTCATACATCTTCAAAGCTTTTTCTTTTTATTTTCCTAAAGACCACTCTGAGCAAAAGCCAAAACAGGTTCTGCCTTCAAATTAATTCATATTCTAAATAAGACCTGAATTTGGGTCAATCATCTAACAGATTAGGTCTAGGCCATATGCCTCAGTAGAAACGTTACTCTGGACCCAAAAGATCAAATAAAAATTCTAAAGATCAATAATGTGTGCCCAAAGCAAGAACAAGTAGTGTATTTTTTAATGGAAGTCCAAGTCTAACGTCAAAGTTGCCATGGAGCAAAACACAAAATTGGCATAACAAGAAAGCATCTTGATTGTAGATCTTATTAATATAACACATCCACATACATGAAATGGATAACATTCACTTAAGCCAGAAATGTTTATCCAAGCAGTATGAGACACAAAGAAACTAAGGCAAGTTTCAACATAGTAAAGTATATTTTTATTCAGTTTGGCGATTTCATCCATCTTAACTACATTTTGTCTCCAAGGTTTCCTAGATTTTCATTACACTGAAAATTTTAAGCCTAAGGCAAGATGTTCTATCCTGCAGGTACAATCTGTTTTCCACAGAAATAAAGAGCCTGACTATGGGAGACTTTACAGACTAACCAAGCATCTCCATCACCTCAAGTCCCAGATAATGAAAGTATACAGTGTATGATTCACTGAACTCCGCATTCATGTCAACCAATGGGGGAAAGCGGAAGGGAATTGATGGAAGTTTTGTAACAAATGGTCATCAAAGAAAAGCATCTCTGATTTGCATGTGTATTTTAACATGAATGTCATGACATAAGATATTAGCTGAACTTAATGCTTATGCCTCTCTGGCTTCCCATTAATGAAAAAAGCAACCTCGCTTTGGTAAACTCTGAAAGATAAAAGACACCAAAACATTTAATGTTTAACAGAATGGATAAGATCTCGTGTACCAGAACTTTTGCAGCAAGTGATCTAGAAGGGCCCCTCTTCGAGAGGGTATTCAGAGCTACCTCAGCTGCAGCATGCTCTGCCTGCCTCAGCGTGGAACAGAAGGTCGGGCTCTCAAAGATCTCTCCATTAAAATTAACTGTCGCCTTGAACCTTGGAGCATGATCCGGCCCCTCCCGGATACATGCATAAGATGGTAAGTTGAAACAGCTTCTCTGAGCAAGTTCCTGCAACTGGTTCTTATACATGCCTGCACCCGATAAGCAAACAACATACACCCATAATGTAAATAGTTACATACTTCAACAGATCAAGCTCTGATAAATACAGGGAAAAAAAAAAAAAAAAGGCATTTTGATAACAAATTGTATACTAAAGGTCTCAAAGTAACAACCGGGTATTTCTAAAATTTATTAGTGCAGGATAAATATAGCAGACGGAGAAAAAAATCTCTGAGGACGAAGAAAAGCCAATTTTTTAAAAAAGGGCAAACAGTCCGCTAAAGTTGTATTTTATACGATAACGAAACTTTAAGAGCTCACAGATCATCATGAGACTTCTGAAAAAGCTCTGAATAAAGCAATGCAAAGGGAACATGGAGTAAGTTCCCACCTCAAAGAAACATCCCCATCAAATAAGATTAAAAAAAAAGAGTTCCTTTTTTTTTTACAATTAAATTAATCAAAAAGGTCTTTCCCCAAGAAAATTTCAACAAAAAAACAAATCGACAAAATCCAATCAATTTCCTTCAAAAAAAAAAAAAGAGACAAAATCCAATCAATCATCCAAACCCGAAACGCTCCAAGTTCACCAAAATTTCCAAATCTAGCATTCACAACCTTGCCAATCAGTCTAAAACCATGCCCCAAAAAATCATTAAAAAGAGGCATCTTTGAATCAAAGAACCCAACAATAAGTCTACCGGAACAACGGAAACAACCCAGCAACCCCTCAGATCAGAGCTCGAAGAAGGAGAGGGAGAGCGGGAAAGGAAAGGGGAAATGGATCCTGACCTCAATTCGAAGCCGGCGGATTTCCTCTTGGGAGCTACCAGAAGATCGCCGAAGATGATTGAAGCTATAGAAAATGGAAGAGAAGTAAAGAGGGCGAGGAAGGGGGTCCAATGGGAAGCAACGGTGTCAAGTGATGGGCTTCCCCCTCTCTTATGATGGGGAAAGTTTAATGGTATGTGCTGCTTCTCTCCTGCCACTAGTTGCTGACTCCAGCACTAATGATAAAAGGAGGTAGGCTTTGCCTTTTCCATCAGCATCCATCCCCAAAGCTCATAAATACAGTCCTCGGAATTAGGTTTCAAGGGAAAAAAAAAAAAAAAGGAAAAAAAGAAAAGAAAAGTAATAGGTGGCCTTTTTTTACGTGCATTAGAGATAGCCTGGCTAGTCGTGTGGATTTGCTTGTTCCAATGAGGGTATTTTAGTCCACTAGCTTGGTTGGGTCATGCAAGTTTTAAGTTTGGAAGTTGTTGAAATTAATTTCTGGCTAGATTGGGCGAGGGACAATCATGACGCATGTGATAGATTTGAACTGAGAGTTTGGATTTAATATCAAGTTATGTATCAATTTGATGCTTACTTTGTTTATTGAGTTATGGTCATTGGAAAGAATAGATTACATGGACCAGTATAAGATTCTCACGAGACATCATTTTACATGTTGTTAAAGCTAGTAGAATGGGTTGATGGTGAGCAAACCAAAACTTTTTTTTTTTTTTGGTAGCGATTTTCATTGCATTCTTGGTAGAGGCTAGGTTGAATGGATATATTATCATCTTTTTTTTTTTTGATTGAATGGTGTATTCATTGAACAAGATAAAGATGAATACAATCCAAAAAATTAGACAGTACAATATTCTAAAGTTGTACAGAAAAGATCGTCAATCAGACCTTAACACAAAAACAGAATGACCGGCAACATTGATATATTATCATTGATGAGAGCATCTGCATGCTGATGCCCGTACTATACATTGAGAGCGTAAACCTGGCCCCTTGACGAGCCTTCCCATAAGTCCGTGGCAAAGATAGTTTAGATGAGATTAACTACCAAAAAGAGTTTATTGTACGCATGCACCAAGGTTAAGCTGGAATTGGATTGGTTAGTGGGTACGACATTATACGGAGCTGAACCCATTATGAGGTAAGGGATTTAAGTTTTGGATCACAATCTATTCATCGAAGAGCTCGGTCGGGGCTGGGCTCAATAGGTGAGGTCTCGTAAAACCGAGTCTGTGGGTCAAAGAGGGGTACAACCAGTCGCTGAGATTCATCTTGGTGGGTATGGTTCAAGCCTACGAGATCATCCTGTCACAGGCTTGCTGAAAAATCTCCGGTAGCTCAGGACATCTAGAATTCTCCTCACGCTCTTGGAGTGAGGAGGACGGTATTCTTTACCTAGAAGACACCATCCCAAGATTTTTCAGGGTTAACTTCTAATTGACAGGGATCACAGAGGAGGGGGTACAGGATTTATGATTCAGGGACTGGACTTCGAGCTTATTGTTGCTGGTGGTGCAGTGGTTTTTAACATCACCGTTCCAAGAGACGGAGTTGAGAGCTACTTAGGTAGGATGCAACCATGCTCAGCATATTCCAGGAGCTCACTCCATTTTGTTGAAGAGTGACTTGGCCCCTGTAATTGGATGGATAAAGGACAGTGCAGCTTTTGCAAAGATATCTAGCGAAAAGGCGAGGGAGGGAACATCATTCTTTGCCCGATGTCTACTGCGAGGTAATTGAGATTGCTACTGGATAACATACTACATGGCCGACCACCATGTTGTCAAAGATATTATTTTTTATAATTTTTTTTTTTTTTTGGATATATTTATACTTAGATTGATATGAATCACCCGTCATACAAGAAAGAATGGTATGATGGAGGGAGTTTTGTATAATCCATGAATTTTAGAGATAAGGTAAGCCAATCTCCTTCAACATCTGCAAATGATTTCAACAAATCTTCTTCTTCTTCTTCTTTTCTTTTTTTTTTTTTTTTAAAAAAAAATGCAGTTCTACTAATATTGTTATAGACATAATTCTTTTTATAGGACTTTAATATATCCCATGTCTGATATATGAGGTGAACTATCAGTTCTGGTTTCAACAAAATTTTGTCATAAGATATGATTGGGTTTTTTTTTTTTTTTTTTTTAATAGAAACAAGGGGTGAGGGGAGGGGGCAAACCCTCCCGGTGTAGCTCTCCGTTCGAGTCACAACCCATTAGATTTTTGTTTGATTTGGATCATAAATTTTTCGCATGTCCTTTCCATCAACCGGATGAATATGTCAGCTTAATCCTACTACGATGCCGGAGTTTCGACCGCTCAGCCTTCCAGTAGAGAAAGCAAACCCGAATCCATTTGCCTGCCTATCTCTAAACCAATGGCCAACCCATAAATATGGCGGTCCTGATAAGGGTGCGGGTTGGGTCCAGGTCTCCCGGGGTCCAAGTTTCTTTCTTTTGCTCCATTTTGACACCAAACAAGAGCTCCAGGAATGACAATTAACAGCCTCGGTCACTGGGAATTTATCTCTACTGATATAACAACTAGAGGCATCAGTCATGGTCCCTGATTCTACTTCCGAGCTAAAGAGCTGCGGTGCCTCCAAGTCTGCGAGACACTTCGTACGCACATATTCCTTAATAGTAACGCACTAAATTAGTTCAGTGCTTTCTTAATGGAGAGAAACAGGAAAAGACTGCATCATTTAAATGTGAGTGCACTCATAATATGGGATCGAAGCTATCAACGTGTTTCTCTTACGTCATCTATTCTTTCCTTACAAGCATCACACATGCCGCATCAGTGGTTCAACCATAACGTCCAAAAGCCTTGAAGGCATATATATATATATATATATATATATATATATATAACAGTCCTGGTGTCCCGCGAAACTTGGGTTTCTATTTAAGTGTGAATAGCATTCACAAACATGGCCAAGAAAGCAAGTATTTTGTGGTTTCCATCAGCAAGAAGCTTATGTCAAATTTCAAAATTCTTCACTTCAATCTAAAAAATAATAATTAAAAAAAAAAAAAAAAAACTAAAAGGAATAAGACTCTTCATTCTTTGAGAAAATAAGGTTCGCATATCAGTGGCACGGTGCTGGTTAATTGGATTTATGTACCAGTTTTTTAAGGGCCTAAAAGTTAAATGGCAAGGTGCTTAAATGATTTGTTTCTTGAAAATTTCAGAGTACATCCAGTCCTGGATAGCTGGCTTCTCTTAAGCCATCGCATTTAATAACTTAGGATCGTGCAAACTGCCAGAGAGATCGACCTAAAGTCTTTGGCCGAGCAGGGAAAAGTCCACATGCTTTGTGCCCTCCGTGGCGTACCAGGAAATTGATTTAAGAATATAGGCCAACCAATCTCTTGTGCACCCCCTCAAACGAGGGGCTGTTTAGGAGCATTCAATGGCATCTAAGATTCTTAATTAATTGTCTTCTTCTCCCAATTTTTTTTTTTTTTTTTTTTTTTTTTTATAAAAAAAACGATTCTTAATTGTCTCATTAATCGCCCAACTTTAAACTATTAGTACAGTCCTCCGCAGCACCACAGGATAAGACGGATCAACTTGCACCGCTTGACATCCAAATTATTGGCAGGATCCATTCAGACTTCATTAATTATTCTACAGAGAAGAAATACATTCCTTTGCTAGTGCTGGATGGGTTTTTTTAAAATAATTATTTTTAATAAATATTTACAAAATTAACATTGTTTTTCAAATTTAAAAATAAAAATAAAAAAATATTTAAAATAATATAATAAAATTAAAAATTAAATATTATTAAAAATTAAGAAAAATTACGGATACCATCCATGACTTTACTTAATAATATTATAATATTATTAAAAAAAATTTAAAAAATAAAAAATATATAAATAAAGTCATAAAATTGTTACCTTAATATTATTATAAAATATTAATATTATAAAATAAAATTCATTATAATTATAATAAATATTATAAATATTATAATAAATATATTATATTATATTATATTATATATATTATTATTCAATATATTAAATATTTTATAATATAATATAAAATTTATAATTTAGTCGGTACTAGTCCGGCCGCCAATTCGGTACCAATCCAGTCTGACAGCCAGCACGGTACTAATATGACATCCAATCTGCCTGTCAGGTCGGTGCCAGTCCGGCCACCAACCCTGTGCTAGTCCGGTCACTAGTCCAATCGCCAATTCGGTTGCCAAGCCGGTGTCAGTCCGATCACCAGTTCGGTACTAGTTTGGTTGCCAGTCTAGCTGTCAATCCAATCGTTAGTCTAGCAATCGAACTGGCATCGACCTGATGGCCAAACTAGCAACCGAACTAATACCGAGCAGGCACCAACCTGACAAGCAGATTGATGACTAGACTAGCACCGAACTGGCAATCGAAATATCATCTGCCTGGTGGCTAGACTGGCAACCGAATTGGCACCGACTTGGTACCGGATCGGCACTAGCCTGCAGCCCGACTGGTGATTGAGCTAGTACCGGCCTGGCGGCCAGACTAGCAATCAGACTGGCATCGGCCTGACACGCAGACTAACGACTGGACTGGCACCAAACTGGCAGCCGGACTAGCGACAGACTAGCACCATGCTGGCGGTCGGACTGGCGACCGAACTAGCACCAGACTGACAGTGAGACTGGCACCGCGCTGGTGACCATATTGGTACCGGCCTGGCAGTTGGACTAGCGATCGAACTAGCGACCGGACTAACACCAGACTAGTATCGACCTGACGGGCAAACTAGTGATTGGATTGGCACCGAACTGGTGGCTAGATTGACGACCGGACTAGCACAAGGCTAGCAGCTAGACTAGCAATCGAACTAGCACCGGCCTGGTGACCGGGTAGGCGACTGGACTAGCACCAGCTAGTTATCGGACTAACGACTAAACTGGCACCGATCTTGTGACCGAACTGGCATCGACCTGACAGACAGTCGCCAGTCTGATAGACAGACTAGCGACTGGACTGGCACCAATCTGATAGGCAGACTGATAACCGAACTAGCACGGACTAAAAGCTAGATTGGCAACTAGACTGGTACCAAATTGACAACCAGGTTGGCACCGACTAAATTATAAATTATATATTATATTATAAAATATATATATTATATTTTATAATATAATTTATAATTTAATATATTATATTATATTATATTATATATTATAATGAATTTTATTTTATAATATTAATATTTTATAATACTATTAAGGTAATACTTTACTTATATTTTTTAAATTTTTTATTTAGAAAATAAAAGTGGAAGAATAAAATGAAGTTACAGGTGCGATCTATGACTCCACTTAAGATGAAATCACATGTTAAATCTATAACTTTTTCGTTATTTTTTTTTAAATTTATTATGTTATTTTAAATATTTTTTATATTTTTATTTTAAAATTTGAAGTTACATATTGAATCTATGGTTTCATTAAAATAAAGCCACATGTTCAACCCGTAGCTTCTAATGTAAACGCCGTGCAAGCAAAATTATATTAATTTTATAAATATATTTCAAACGGTATTAATTTTATAAATATTTATTTAAAATATTATTTTTAAAAAAATTGTGCCAGACACTATCAAGCTATAATTGGAGTTACTTTGCAAACTTTGGCTATTACACACACACACAAAAAAAAAAAAAAAAGATAAAGAAGGCATGTCTTCGTTTGATCGGATTGCAATGGCCACACTGCAAAATTACCCTAACAGGCATCAAGTCACATAACTATCATCTAATCAAATATGCTTGTCAACTTAAAAATGAGTAGACTCCTTTAGTGAAACTGGACTGAGATTGGTGGCATCTTCAGACAAATTGAAAAAGGTTGAGACCGATGTTATGAAGATCCAATGATGGGAGGATCAGGAGGGGAGTCTCTAAGAGGCTGACTTGAGAATGCTTGGCCGCTGTCTCTCATACCACCATTCTTATTGAGGTAGCAAGAAACATTATGAAGACAAAAATCTAGGATGCAATGGATTAAAAAAGGGGACCGGAATACCTTTTTTTTTATCAGGCTATTATGATCCAAAGGGCAGTCACCATATCAAGCAGCTGAGACAGGATGATGGTATTATGGCGACAGATAATCATGAGATTAGCACGTAGTTTTTTCAATACTTCAGATTCAGGTGGACCCTTCTCCTATGGGAGGCATTGTCTCTCCAGGGTTCCTATTCGGTGGATAGGGTCTCTAATCAGGAAAACTTAAATTTGACTCTTTCCATGTCTTTTATGGAGATGCGAATGCCTTATGGTCCCTTGGGAAGGATAAATCCCCGAGCCTCATTGGATTCCCTCCCCTGTTCTTCCATCAATGATGGTCTATTGTTGGGGATGAGGTCGTTGGGGCGGTTCAGGCAGTATTTATTACTGGCATCCTTGTTGAATGGAAGAAAACCCTGATCACTATGATCCCAAAGTGACCGGATGCCTTTGTTCCTAGCCACTTCAAACCGATTAGCCTTTGCACCACCCTTTTTAAAGTTTGTGCGAGGATTCTGTCGGGCGATTGCAGTTAATTGTGCCTCGTCTCATCAGTCTTGAGCAAGGGGCATTTGTCAGTGGATGCTACATTACTAATAATATCCTCTTTGCCTAGGAATTCATGCATGACCACAGGCATGCCCCTTCTCGGTATGGTTTTATAGTGATCAAGCTAGATATGGAGCGCGTCTATGATCGAATGAGCTGGCATTTTCTTTGGCGGACTCTTCATGACTTCGGCTTCTAGCACAACTAGATCAGGTGGATCATGGACTATGTGGATGACTCTAGCTTCGCAATTCTGGTGAGTGGGGCCCCGATTGAGTACTTTTCTTCGTCGATCGGGTTTCAACAAGGTTGTCCTCTATCTCCTTACATATTCATCTTATGTGCTGATGCTCTTTCCCATACTTTGAGGATCGCTGTCTATAGATCATTACTGGAGCCATGCTGGCCAACCCTTGGAGCCCTTCTCACCTTCTCTTGGAAAACGACTGTCTCCTCATTAGGTGGGTATCTTTCCAGAATGCTAGTTGCTTCGCTTCCATTATGAAGTCCTATTGCCATGGGCCCAGCCAGTTAGTTAATTTACAGAAATCTACTGTTATCTTCAATCCCAGAACGAAGGCCCAAATGAACCTGACTATCCTGACCAGACTAGGGATCCCTGAGCAGACTGGGATTCTCACCTATCTTGGTATTCCTATGACTGGTGGGAGACTGCGGAGGACGGAGTGTAAACCCATGATGCAGCTAGTCTGCGATCATCTTAAGGGTTGGCAGGCCACTACTCTCTCTATTATAGGCAGACTTACTCTTATCAGATCTGTCTTATGTTCTATTCCTGTTTACCTCCTAGCGAATAATGTATTGCCTAGTGCTTGCTTAAGGGAGATGGAGTAGATGTTCCGAAATTTCTTATTGAGCTCCAGGCACGAAAGTCATGGTATTCACTTGGTGTCTTGGGACACTGTTTATCAACCGGTCAGGGATGGAGGCCTTGAGATCCAATCCCTGCTGGACAAGAGGGAGGTGCTTATTACCAGACATGTAGTGAGATTTCTTCTCCAGCCAAATTGTCTATGAAGCAGGATGATGAGGGCCCGCTATGGTGCTTGGGGTCTGGGATCCCAGATTCAGACCACTCATGAATGCTCTTTCATCTGGAGGGAGATCTATGCTCATGGCCCCATCATGATGGCCCATGTTAAATGTTTGATTGGCGATGGATCCACGATTGATGTCAGTCAGGATACATGGATTTATAGCTTATCTCTATCCAAGTGGCCGACCTTTGTGAGCATAGAGGTTATTGACAACCTTCGGGTTTGTGACTTGATGACGGAAGGAAATGGAGAGCTTAAGAGATTACCAGACTCTTTGAGAGCCACCTGGAGTATCGGATTCTTGCTATCCCAATCCCAAGTCACCGTTGTCAGATTTGAGGATGTGGGGCCACTCTTGCTGCCCCAAGATCCCTTCGAGCACCCCCTCTGATTTGTGCAAGAGACTTTCTAATATGAGGATTATGGTGACTTAGATCTGGTGACTGCCCGTCCACCCGAGAGTGCACCTCTTCCTTTGGAAGATGGCTTGGTATCGCCTTCCTACGAGAACTTTGCTCAGGCACATGGGTGTGGACATCTCAGTGTCCTGTCTGATCTGTGGCTTAAAGGATGAGTCTACTGAGCATGCTATTTTGAGCTGCCCTAGGACGAGGCTGATTTGGAGGCTGGCTAGGAGGTGGCCTTGGGATGAGACGATGGGCCATGGCTGTGCTCTTTCTTTGACATGCTCCAGCAATGTTCAGCTAAGGATGATCACTACTGTGCCTACATTGCCTATCAAATTTGATTGTCTAGAAACATACTGGTCTTTGAGGCAATGGCTACTCCGACACACTGAATTCTTTAAAGAGCTATGTTCATGACGATAAAGTATTACCACTATGACATTATTACGACCCTTGTGACCCCGGATCCCTGGAACTCTCATGCTATCTCGACAGCAACCCGAAGGGCTATCTATATTTCCTGAGAGCCTCCCTCTAGAATTTGTCAAGATAAACTTTGATGGCAATGCCCATGATATCTGTGGCGGTGCAAGATATGTCATCCAAGATGCCGATGGCAGATTTTTTGCAGCTGACGATTTCTTCCTTCATGAGCTCCGATCCCAGAGACTAAGCTCAGAGCTACATGAACCAGCATTACCAAAACTATACATGAATTACATGCTAGGAAAATCATCATTAAGAAAGATCCTTTCATTGTTATTAATTAAATTCGAGACAAGATGAAGTATTGTGATGCCAATCCTCTCCTACGCGACATCTAGAATTCCCTCCGACTGCTCTTGATAGCCTTTATTCGCCATGTCTACCGAAGGCAAATAATGCTACTGACTGAGTTTCCTCCTTTGTTGCTCATCATTTTAATGACTAGTCCTAGAACCAAGATGACAATATCCCACTGCTTCTTCAGGATTTTTTTTTCTTGATCTTCTAGGCTACTCTCGTACTAAAACCATGTGACCACCTAACTGTATAAAAAAATAAAAATAAAAATAAAAATAAAAAGAGCATTGCTTCCCATGTCAGGGTCATAAAACTAGAAAACATGAACTCTCCCATTTCGCACCCCATTTAGGTTTCCCTATTGTTTGTAGAGTCAAGCCTATACAAGGAATATGAAATAGAGGATCCATTCTTAAACATAATCATACAAGCCCACAGCTGATGGCATGGGCCATGCATAGCATTCTGGACAATATCCAACTTTCCCGAAAACAAGCTACTCGTTTACAAAGGGCAAAAAACAATATACCTACTGTCAAAACTGGTTAAGAAACAATTGTTACAAGAACTTCACATGTACCATCTACTTCTTAGAACTTTCCATTAAACCTTCTAAAAGATGCTCAATTCTGTATTTCATAACAGGTTGACCAGATCTGGTCTTCTTAAACATTTTCTCCCTCAAAGACTTCCTTCTAGCTTCAGCCTTTGCTCTTTCTTCCTTCTTTGCTTGAATGATGGCTTCTCTCTCCATTCTTGCCTTCTCATCTTCTGCACGCTTCTTCTCATACTCATCTTTTAAGCCCTGTAGACTGTTTTTCTTCTTATTCCTGCTTGGCTTTGGAACACTTTCTTTTTCATTCCCAACCTGCAAAGGAAATACAAATTCTCCATAATTCTTGAAGTTGATGTTAAAAAAGAAAAACTGAAGTGAGCCGCCCTATGATACAGAACCACATAGTTTCTTTCCCAGACCACGTTCGGTACGATAAGAAAGTCCATAGAGCAATAGTTCACCCTTCCCATGAATGCATGGAATTTAAAGAGTCAAAGCCATTTTGCTCCGGACCGAACAACCAAACATTTCACTTTGTAGTGGCACAACTACCTCAATGTACCAACTTTGATTGAATTCTGTTGAGGATCTAATGCCAAGTATAAAGGCAGTTCATTGCTCATCATTCTTTCCCAGTTTTCGGAATTCAGAGTGCAAATTTGAATAAAAGGATTTAATGCCTCACAGATAAATGGGCAAGAGTAAATCCTTTTACAGAAGCTCCTAAATTTAAATAAGAAGTTAACAGAAGAGTTCAGATAAGTAACCTTAGGATTAGAACTAGTAACAATACACAAACTTTAATTTGCTTTAAGGTTACATATCATCTCTCTCAAGACTTGCCGTACTGTACCGAACTGAGCAATATAGAGCATACCATACTGGACCATACTGGTTCAGTACTGGTATGTGGTAGGGGGGGGCATACTGATACAAGTATGCTGAATTGGTCCCATACCAACATAGTAACAGGTGGGCACCAATACAGGGCCCAAGAAAGAGATGGCAAACCTTGATCTCTCTTGCTCCCAATTTCATGTGCAGCAAGATCAGCAATTATAGAGAAATAGGAAAAAGCAAACCTCATGTTCTGGAGCTGTTGGAAGGTCACTGGCCTGGTTTTGCTGCTTTAGCAACTTCTTATACTTGCTCACATATTTGGAATTTCTATAAAACTCCTTTTGCTTTTCTGGAACCATGAAAACACATGATCATAATGTTTCAGCAACAACATGAAAAATCCAGCTAAAATTTCAGTTACTTTTGAAGTACTCAAACAAAAAATTATAATCACTAATTATAATCAGGAAGACATATTGCAGATTCACACAAATAAAGTATTATAAGGTTACCATGAAAGATAATCATAAGTAACATAAAGCCAACCCGACACCTCTCTTCCCTTCTCTGTGTTTGCAACCATCAAAGTTCACTAACGGGCAGTGATAAAGATTAACCAAAGAGACATTTTAAAAATTAACCAAGTGAATGAAACTTCAAGAAATCCCCCTTGATTGTTTTTCTAATGCTCTCAAGTCCCAACCCGTGCGCTTAATGTGCTTTCTTAATATGTAAGCAATAGCAGGTGATAGAGGATATCTCCTTGGTCAAGACTCTTACAAGCAGACATGGCCTGTAAATTGCTCATTTGATGGTATTCATGTCTCACTGAAGTTGAGGCTTCAACTTCAAATCCTTCAGCCAACAGCAATTGTTGACATTTAGAATTTTTTCCCTTGAAGCAGCTAAGATTTTTATGTTTATTTCTTTTTATTTTTTTAAGTCACTAATGTATTTTCAGATTCTAAAATATCACTCCAACACAGTTAGCACATCCCAGACCTTTCAAACCAGTCATGCTTATTTCAACACAGCTGATGTTTTTAAATGTAAGCATGGTAACAACAACGTATAGAAATTTTTTGTTGTCTGCAAGCGAGCAGCAGATTTGATTTTTTACTGGCAAAGCTTGTCCTCAGTTCTTCTATGCATAACATGAACATCCTTGACACCTCTCCAGTCAAAGGACTTTGCTCTTCCCAATATTCTTGGAGAAACCAAACTTAAGATAAAAAATTGTGTAAAAATCCATCCACAGTTGCTTCTCAACAAAAGACAAAATGGGGAGTCAGTGGGTGTGCAAGAGCTGCATATTTCTCCTTGTCAATTGTTTACAATGCCAAACAACTTCCAAGGCCCAGAGTGTTTTGGAAAGCCACCTCTTTGCTGTGAAAATTCATTGCATGTTTAATTGGATCAGCCACAATGAGAATGAGCAGGCAGGTCCTCCACCAAGTCATGGTTATGCTCACTGAATTTTAATATGCCTTCTTATGTTGACGAAGATTCCAAGTGTTCAACATTAATAATAAGTTGAAAGGAAGGCAAGGAAAATATTCAACCATTCAAACATGAGAAAGTAAACTCTTTTAGACATTCTCTATTAGTTATCATGATTTAACGATTTTACCAGATTTTTTCATGGTTTTTGCTAAATTTTTCTACAAATTTTAACAGGACAATAGCATGAATAGCTTTAACTACATGTAAGATCCTCATATGCAAGATACATCTTTAGAAGCTTGGTTTCTTTTGTTTGATTAGTTTCAGTCCCATATTGGAAAGAAAAAGATAGTCTTTTTTTTTTTTTTATACAGCCAAGCGCTTAGATAAAACGGGTACGAGAGCTGTCCAGAAGATCAAAAAAAAAAGAAAACCCTGAAGAGGAGGAATACAGTGATCCTGATACCATGACCAATTTCCAGAGTGCTTGGCAACAAAGGAGGCAACACAATCCATGGCAGAGTTCGCCTTCCTATAGACATGTCGAGCACATGCCGTAATCGATGGTCCAAGAGTGCCAAATATCGTGAATCAGAGAATGGACATGACGCTGCTCCGATCTATCCTAAATTCAATCAATAATAATGATAGAGTCACCCTCAATGAGGATCCTGTTGGCATGCAAATCCTGTCTAGCCCAGGTGATACCCACCCACGCAATTCTAAGTTTAGCTTCTGGAATTGAAGACTCATAGAGAAAGGAGCCACCCACTACCAGCAACCTACCCTCAGAATTGCTAATAACAAACCCAACACCCTCAAAGCACCTCGAACACTGCCATCAAAGTTTACCTTGACAAAGCTCAGATGAGGGGACTTCCAGGAAATGTATATAGCCCTCCAGGCCGCTACCGAAGCAGCATGGGAGTCCTAGAGATCTTGGATCACAAGGGATGTAGCAGTGTCAAAGTGGAGGTACTCCATAGCCACGAGCCTAGCTCTCTAAAAGACCCGATGGACCGGATCACTGACAGCCTCGAAAACAAGGCTATTCTTGGAAAGCCAAATATGATAAGCGATGCAGGCAGTCTAACCACCAACCTCGATCGAGCAGTGCTAGAGCATGTCGAGAAAGGAGCACAACCATGATCTATCAGCCTCCTCCCAAGGCCATCTCCCAGCCATCCTCCAAATCAGTCTCGCCATAGAATAGTGCAGGATGGCATGATGCTCGGTGAACTCATCGTCAAAACTACAAATAGCGCAAGTCACTGGCAGATCCATACCTCTGCGCCTGAGCAGCATCCTAGTGGAGAGGCAATTTCAGGCCATTTTTCAAAGAAAAAGCTGTAATCTCGAATGAACAGACAGCCTCCAGATCTAAGCAACCTTCATCCCCGTTTCAAAAGGTATCATGTAGATATCATAAAGGTGCTAGAAGGAATCCTAGGGCCTTCAATGAGGACATATTGCTTCTCTCCTCCTGACTTGGTCACGTGAATGGGCTTTTGGGTTAAAACTGATCCTTATATGCATGCCAGTACAATGGGCTCAGGGCTGTGTCAATGAAGGTGGCCTCTATAGCCAGGTAGCCTTGTATTTTATTTAAACTATTAGATGCAACTGCAACCCATTCTGTTGCATTGTTTCTCATAAGAAGAAGGGAAACTACTGTTGCAAACCCATTAGGTAGCTGTTAGCAGCCTTCCCTCGGCCTTCTCTAGTAAAAATTAAACAGCGAACAAAGAGAGTAAAGATAGATTCTCATGCATCTGCTTTTTCATATTTTTAAGTATTCACACAGCAAAGGTTCTAAAAGCCAGAATATTTTTATTGATCTTTCCCATAGCCATCCTTGATCTAGCATATTGTTATTTTGTCACGATGACGACGTGAACATGGATAACTAACAAGGCAATTACCATGATAAGACGGTTACAATCTTATGGTAGTGATCCCGCTCCTCACCTTCTAGCCCGATCGCCTTGCTTTCTTTTAATCTTTTATTTACATTATCTATTATTTTAGTCACTGAAATTTAATTAATAAGCAGCAGTCCTTTTGCAAACTTTATGCTTTTGATTTTTTTTAAAAATACACTCAAAAGTTTATTGTCACAAATACTACGCTGAACATGTTTATTGTCACAAATACTATGCTGAACATGGACAAGAACCGTGGTAGGCTAGATGACAAATCCCAACAACAAAAGGGAAAAGCAGATATAACTCAGGTTCATCGAGATGATTTGAAATATCATATTATCTATTTTTAGTGCCAAGAAAAATGAAGTCCAGATAAGTGAAAAAGTCATAAGATAATCCTTTGTTTAAATATAACCATCTGGCTAGACTTTAGTTATGACAAGTCCATATGTGATTCAATTCAAGATTCTAAGCAGTTTTGTAGTTTTGAAGATATTTTAGTCATTTTCTGGTGATTCAGACAATCAGTGGTTCTGGTGAATGCAAGTCCTAGCTGGCTATAATTGAATTGTCTAACAGAGTTTCTCGATGTAAAAAGTACAACTTCACCGTGATCAGCTCGGTTAACATGTATGTGGGCCAATTTCTACCGAAACTCAAGTCCCATACAGATTGTTATGGAATCAGATCGAAACCTAAGTATTGTTAAGCAGAAGCCAAAAGTAAATTAAAGGACTTGTGCTTCTCAATCCAATCATTTGCAAATCTATCTTCAATAAAATTCTAAAATAAGTTTAATCTAAATATTCTCCCGTCATTACTTGCATCTCCACATCCAGATAACTAAAGATTGGCCTATGCATGCAAGTTCAAGATGTAAAATGCTCCTGCAGTGTACAAGACCAGAACAAGCTCCCATCAAACCTCTTCAATGTGGGGGGTAGATTTAATGATTCCTCCACCTTCAATCTAGATTAACCTGCAAATAACCCTCTAAACACCCAGGGAAGAAGTTCAACTTCCACAGACACCTAGTATATCCTCTATACAGGGATTTGGGTATGAGAGCAATATCATATCATATCGTCTGACGCATATAGCACCACTGCCTGGTTGGCACCATATAGAGTGCACCATACATACTCACACTGAATCAGGAGATTCTGTCAAAAAAACAGCTGACCTGTTTCAAAAAATAGTTTTTCCAAGTAAATTCTGGAGCCATTCTCTCCTCCTTAGCCCCAAGCTTTCAACATTTTGAGGCCCAATCTATTAATTTGTCATCTGATCAACTCTAGATCATGAACAAAAAAAAGAGATAGGCCCGATCCAAGAAGTATATGGGTGCCTTTTCTTAACTTTTTTCCGGTCCAAAATTTCTCAAAATTCTGAATTTTTCAACAAAGTTAAACCTTGTGTTGCATGACACAACGTTACCGTCGACAATTTTTTTACCAGATACGATGTGGGATGACGGGGGTAAAACATGCATCATTTATTTCTTACATGTTGTGCAACATGTCCATGTTATAATAGTAAAATGGTATCTTTCACCAATTACATGATTGTTGATGACTTTTAACTTAAATCACAAGTTTTTGGTTGTTGCTTGTTTGCTAGTCATAAATACCAGTTATCACCAATTAGCATAAATCACAGATTGAAACAAGCTGACAGATATAATTTTTCCTAGAATGTGCCAAAGAACTTACTACATGTCCAAAAATGTCCATGCCTGACTGGCAAGCAAATCAAAAGTGGCCTACTTTGAATAGAATTATTTTACAAGCAAAACCTTGTGTGCTAATTATGTACCTTTTAACAAATTAATATCCTGCAAAGGTGTGCATTGAGGTGTTAACGCTATGCATACCTTGCTGATCCCTAGCGAACACCAGCACAATACACAACAATCGAATCCTTGGCTTTGCAAGAGATCAAGGAACAACCAACATACCAAAGATGAGTGATTGAATCAAAATCCTGCTAGACGTGAGCCTCTCCACCCGTTTCTTTTCATAATAAATTTTAAACATCCCCTGCTCGCACTAATTTAAGCCTTCTCCAAACGTAAATCAAAACGTTCACACTACATACCATTAGAAAGATACGGTTTATTCCAATCGACTATTTTGATCATTAATACCACAGAGCCATAACTCAGTGATTCTTCAGAGAACCAAAACAGCGAGCAATATTACATAAATTGTATCAAGTTCGTATCTTTTGATGTATTCTGGAAACGGATTGAACCAAATATTCCAACTGGCTCATCAAGATAGCAATTCAGTTCCCAATACGAAATAACAGATCAAACGGGCATGTGAATTAGGGTTGATCGAATAAACTCTTCGAGGAATTGAAAAGAAACAGTCGGGGGATCGATCTTACTGATGAGCGAAGGGTTGTACCCCGAGGGCTCGGACTTCGCGTTGGCGAAGGCGTCGAGGGAGAGGCCCTTCCCTCCCAGCCTCCTCTCGTTCCTCTTCGTCTTCCAATCATTATTCTTACAGTTGGCGCTGGTTCTCCTCTCGGATCCACCCTCCCCGTCGCGGCTCTTCATCTTCTCTCTCTGAAGGCTTGGCCTTGGGAGCCAGGAAAACCCCGGAGAAAGGCGGGTCCTTGGCCGTCGGGAGCGAGAAAAACCCTAGTTTTAGACCGATTGGATTTAGATTTCAGTCGGCGTTTTTTCCACCTCCTTCTCACGTGGATAATGTAAAACTATTATTTTTTTGAGAAAAGCCAAAACCTATTATAAATAATATATATATTTTGGTATAAAAACCTATTATAAATAATTTTTGATCCGTATTGGGAGCTTCCGGGGGGCTCAATGAAGGTATCTAATGGTTTGCGTAGCTTAATTTCCAAAGGCCTAAAGTGTTATGAGGTGGATCGTGCCATGTTCAATTTAGCTTTAGGTTGGCCCTAGGTACGTTAAATTCGTTGGCTCGTTCAAGAGTTGGGCTTGGGTTAGCGCCGTACTACCATTGGGTTTGGGTCCAAGCCCATGGAAAAGATATTATTGTAGTATCAAGAATGCCTGCGGAAAAGCCACCACGCAGGTGCCACGTTATGAAGAACGTTGGGATTCTTTGCGTCCATCAAATTTGTCAACTCATAAAATATTATTTGATTCATAAATCAATTTTACTACACAATAATCACAGCATGATTGTTTTGATGAAAAAAAAAAAAAAAACGCACAACTAATCTTAATCCTCTCTCCAACATCATGCGATCGGGGACCAGAAATTGTTCATCGGCCTGCTTGCTTGCTGGATCTCAAAGCACTCCAAATTACTCTATTCATCTTCTATCTATGCTATCTAATGGTGGACCCATGCAGAACATAAATCCATCTTCTATACAAAAATAATCTCCATGGATAACAACTTATAACGAGGACTTAAAAATAATCCAGGTGCTTTATATAATAACCTTGCTATAATTTTATAAAGACCTATCAAGTAATTAACAATACGTTAGGGACTAAATTGCAAAATGCCCACGAAACTGATTAAACCTAAGTTGATGGATAAGATTTTTTGGTTTAAAACCCGAAATCCAAAAATCCAAACCCATTAAAATATTTCTCCTCTTTCCTCCCTTTCTTCCCTTCCACCGATCAAAATCAAGAAGCGGTTCCTTCTTTTTCAAGCCTCCGCCCTCCAAATCAACGGTGGTTTGCGACGAAGAGGGTGGGGACTGGCGTGGTGGCACGGTAGTGCAGGACATTGGCTACAGGAGGTTGACCAATGTGCATGAGAGTGGGGTGTCGATGACCGTCTACGATGCTTACTCCGTCTCCTCCATTCTGCCAATAACTCAAGATCCAACGATTTATTATTCTTTCTTTTATTATATTAATTAAAATCATCTTAATCCGGCGAAATATCAAAATTAGTTGAAAATTTATCGAAAGGAAAAAAGAGAGGAGAATTCATTTTTATTTATTTAATCAATCGAGACTGACATAAATTCTTGATTAAAATTTTTTAAATAAATAAATAAATCAAGACTTCCGAAATAAATAAAAAAAAAATCATCAAGGATCTTCAAATGATGATGATTCGAATCATAGAAATCCCGACTTGAATCGCAGGAAATCCTAGATGGCCGATCAAATTTATGTCCATAAAATCTTAATATTATACATATAAAAGGCTTTAATCTTGAGATCGAATAACTTGGTTGGCTCCTATTAAATCTATTATTTGATTATAACGTTCTACAAAATCTCGAGCTTTGATTGCCATTATTAGATTTATCTTGGATTGTATATCGAATATCAGAATATAAAAATTATAAATTAAATAAAAGATTAAATCATGCATAACTCGAAAGTATTAAAATCCATGATTTTCGCTGCTGCATTACATGGAAGAAGAAATCAATGATATAGTTTAGGTTTTCTTCTCCATCTCCACCTTGTGTCTGCATCTTTAATGAGATAGGTGTCCCTCGGGAGCATAAAAGAAAATTTATATCTTAGGATTTTCACGAGCAAATATATGTAGAAATGGATCGGGGACTTAGCTTAGTTAATAATGTTAATAGGTTAACTCATTACAGAACATTAACCAAATCAGATCTATACCAATACCTGTTACATCACACAACCAAGTCAATTGAATTCAAATAATAATATGATCATAAAAATTATGGATTCCTTGATCATTCATTCAGACAATAACTTAATCTATATTTCAAAATAAAATTAAAGTTAAAATCAATCCATGATGAATAGAAGCCCATCTTATAAGAATTTTCGACATTAACCCCTTTAAAATCTCACTTATCACTATCTTAATTAACATCCAAACCATCGTGGCTCAAAGGTGGGGACTTCAGCCGAGGAATTACAGGAAGCAGGATATAGAGCCCGCCGTATGATACTCCTATTTATAGGGATCCTCCTCTCTTTTTCGCTTTTTTTGGTATTAAAAAAAATTTTAAAAAGAAAAAAAGCCCCGGTAATTTTAGGAGAACCCCTGGAATATAAAGCTGTTGCTTAGAAACCTCCCCACTGGCATCAGACCTATAACCAAGAAATTTTCCTGTTTTGCATGCATTTGGTGATCTGACAAATCTCTTGTTTCACATTATAAAATATACCGGATTTCAAATATTGTGATCTTTTTTTTGATATAATTTTTTTTTTTAAAAAAAAAGAATAACGTTGTTTTTTTTTCATTATAACATTTTGAAAACCTATCCATTTAGCTATGTAAAATATTAATAATTGCAAAATATTTTTATAATTATATGTAGATTTTCTAAAGTCCTTTAAAAGTAAATAATTAGCGGTTCTTTTTACTCATGTTGTAATTAAAAATTAATGATATTGCATATATATTACTTTTAATGCTATACATTATATATATTATTTAAGTAATTTTAATATTTTATTTGTTTCTAATGTAAATTAGGTTAGGTCAGTTATCCAAATTATTGGTTAAATTGATGTTAATGTAAGTTTTTAATAATCATGTCATAGATCATTATCCAATTAACGTTCGTAGTATGCAATTATTGTAATAGATTTTATGTTCATAATGAATTCTTGAATTAATTTGACTCATGCAACATTTTTATTAAATGGATTGGGCCGAATCAAGTTAGAGACACTATATTTAATATATTAAATTTATTGTTCCTCTAAGAATCGATAAGTATTAAAGATTCATCTTTCACGAGGGTAGGTAAAAGATATTATGCATTCCTATATATTAATAAAGTATCGATAATATATATTTCATTAATCAATAATTATTATAATATAGATTAAAAATTTCAAGTCAAATCCAACCTATACTTGTCCAACTATTTATGTAAGTTGACTAATCATGGAGCACATTCAATTAAAAAAATCCGGCCAAACAAACTTAAAAATAGTATATGTAATCTATTAAGCATTATTAAATACAACTAGAATGTATAATATATATATATATATATATATATATATATATATATATATATATATATATATATATATAATTGAAATCTTATTACTTCTAAAATTTATTAGATATTTATAATATATATTTCTAAAAAAACTAAATACATATTTACTATCGAAATACTACCATTGCAAAAAATTTAAATTAGTTTACACTGATACTAATTTATCATAAACATAGATCATAAATAATTAACAATAAAAATTATTAGTGTTGCCGCCAAGACTGTCGTGGCCCATAGCTGCTACCGGCGTCAGAGTGCGCTCCTCTCGTTGCCTGCCGGTTCTCTGCTTCTGGACTTGCGAAACAGGGATTAGTGACCCGGGCCGGGATTTCCGGCTGGGGCACTCCGACGATCAAGTCAGTGACGATCCAGGGGAACAGATTCTCCTGGTCGGGCCCCCTCTTGATGGACTTCGCACTAGGAAGAGTGAAAGATGTGTGTAGGCGGAAACGTAGCAAGGGAAGATTAATGGCGGGGACAGAGGGACTCCCTGTTCCTCCGCTTCTCCTTATTTCCCTCGTTTTTCCTTTGCTGTGGTGTTGGTGGTGGCGCTTTACCCTCTTTGTCGAGCTTGCACTTGTGTTGGTGGTGGATCGTGGTTACTGTGTTGTTACCTCCCCCTTTCGGGGGTGCCGATTGTTCTTTGTAGTTGAAAATTGGCCATTTTGAGTTTGCCTCGGGATCCTTGCTGGGTTGGCAGGCGCGTGCGGCAGGATTCCGTGCCGTGGACGGGACGCCTTTCCTGACAGGTGGTAGGGAAAGCTTCCATTCCTTCTGACATCTTCTCCGGTCGCTCTATTCTGGGAAGCCTGGCAGAGCCTCGATCTGGGGGTCACCGTCCTAGGGGTGCGTGCTCTCTGGCTGGCCCATCCCCTGAGTGCTCCAAGCCCGTGCAGTCACCTTGGTGGAGGAGGGGAGAGTGCCAGCCTGGTCCAAAGGGCATGCGCTCGGAGAGTCTCCACATCGGCGGGTGAGCGCTGAGCTCGACCTTGACTGCAGGGCACTAGCCTCCGAGGGTCTCGCTCTGGAGGGCGGAGGACGGACCCGGTTCAGAGGACGCGCGCTCGGAGAGGCTCCACATCGGCGGGTGAACGCTGAGCTCGACCTCGACCGCAGGGCACTAGCCTCCGAGGGTCTCGCTCTGGAGGACGGAGGACAGCTTCGGCTTAGGCGTCCCGAGCTCGCAGGCGCGACCTGGCGGAGGACGGAGCTCGGCTCGTGGCCTTGTAGGAGCTCAACTCAGCTCGGCAAAGTGATCCGGGCTAGGGCGTTGCCTTGGCATCCGCCGTGGCGGCCTTCCTTAACATGGCGCCTATCAGCTATCCACGTCTGCGGTCTCGCCACATCAATTAGCTATACTGTATTATATAGATAGTAAAATTTATTTCATCAATAAATAGTTAGTATTATGCAAAAAAACTATATATATTGTTAGTTATATAAAAAATTGTTAGCGACATTCATAAATTACCATTGCAGTGTTATAGGTTATCTATGGTAATTTTTAAAACTATTACTATACAATATGGTTTCTTGTAGCAATTGTAAGGTACCGTGACTATATAGTAGTTTTTAATATGAGCTGTTGTGATATTATATGCAATATTATATATCTTTTTTAATATTTATTCAAATTATCATTAGAGAGTATTGATGGTAATAGATTTTATTGATCAGTGTTGTTAATATTAGACTTTATTTATTGTAGAGAGCTAATTCACATAAAATATATGGAAGAATGTACCATGAGATTCCAAGTTAATTCACATGATTGAATCATTCATGGGGGAGAAAGGACATGCGATGGCGTCACTTTTTCTATCTTATTGCTTGTCGATGCTCGTCAGGTGGAAATAGTTATGGGATGGCATATTTGAAAATATACAGATGCACCATACTTCTGGATTTTAGATGGTGAGAGGGTCCCACTAAGGTCTCCGTGTATTGCCCGTTAAGCTGGCCTGCTTTCCCAAAGGACAAGATTGCATCAAATTAACACCTTATATCTTGCACGCATGCACAAGCATGACATACACGCATGCACGTGCACGCATATATGCACACATATGCATGCACATGCGCGTACACACGTATGTACGTACAAAAAGAAGAAGAAGAAGAAAAGAAGAAGGGACCATGCTCAGCCCTCTAGGCTCACAAGTCATAAAGTCAGCCAATTTCATGGTGCTCGAAGAGTGTGAGGTCAAACTCATGTAACCAAATGGTCTAAATTTATATAGTTTGTATTTATGTATGATATAAAATAAACTAATTATGGATAGGGCTCACTTACTTTTTTATCCATCTCCATTATTCATCTATTTGCCATGATCTCACAGCACTCCATTCTTTATCATTTATTTATCTACACGATCTCTAATCACTTCATTTTTTTTCATCCATCCATGTACACAAATTTTATCAATCCATTTAGAAGTACTCCATCTTCTCTCATCCATTCGCTTGCATAAATTTCAAAATACTTTATCTTCTATTATCTATTTTCTATATATTATCTCAAAATACTCTATCATCTATCATTCATCCAGTTGCATCATCTACCTGCATAAATCTCGGAGTGCTCCATCCTTTGTTATTCATTTATTTGCATAGATTTTAAAGCCCTCCATCTTTTATCACCAATCACCTGCATATATTTCAAAACTTTCCATCTTCTATCATTCATCCATATGCATAAATCTCAAAACATTCTATTATTTGTTATTTATCCACCTACATAGATCTCAAAGCATTCTATCTTTTGGCATCCAATTTTTGCCATTCATCTACTTATCGCTTAGCTCTCCTTCGCTTTTTTTTTCAATTTGCATCAAAACAAGAGCCTTGTGCTACATTAGTGAAAAGAGGAGTTTGAGATTTTATAAAAATTTAGTTATGGAGTGATTCTTATGTGATAATATTTTGTAACGAAAATAAATAGTTGGGCTATGCTAAAATGAATTTGAAGTTTTAGTTAATTAAAAGTTTAGTTAATTAACACTTCTTAACCTTTTAGAAGTCTACATGTACATGGCTCAGACTTGGTGGAGTATCTCCATAATTTTTTCTAATTTTGTTTTATCAAAGAAATTTTCATATTTTAGAGGAAGTTCCTTTTCCAAATAGTTCAATTAAGTGCAATCATCTCCTAGTAAGAATGCTTTTCAAATAGAGCCACCTAATCGAAGTTCAATTTTCTCTGAGATGGTGATTAATCTTCTAAGTTGCGCTATTAATGCTTGTAGCTCCGTTGCTCGTATCATGATACTAAATTGGAGCAAAGAAGGGCATTTGGGAGGACTACCATGTTGCTCAATGCCTAGGTCGGGACAAGGAATCTTTTTAGCCAAGTTTATGCCATGTTAACTTTCCACTCTGATAACTGCTTAGCCCACAATGTGGAGGTGAAACAGGTGATAACTGATAACTTGCAGAACAGCAATTAACAATAAAAGCAAACTATAAGTGATTTCAGTAAAACAAGGTCATTAAAAACAATTTTAACATATTAGATATTTTAATACTATTTTGTCCAACAAATTCTTTGAGCCAATGTCAACTGAATAATGTAGTATTACATAAATGTGACAATACTTTGAAATTTATGCATGATATATAATGACCGACACATACAAAATGAGGAATCCTATGGCAATGTGTTTAGCTTTAGTTGAGCCAATCTTCAAGCCGACCCAATCCAACGTATTTACAGGAATCATAACTGACGTTGACCGATAGACTCAGGAGGTGATAACTTTCAATTCCACACATATAGCAGAATCCAATAATTTTCGATAACAACAAGGTATGAACCAATGGGGTGGAGAAGCATTATCGAATCATGCAAAACCATTAGATAACAATAAGTTGGCAGATAAAAATGGATGTTTCATGCTCGATAAAGCCTCAATAATGACTTGACTCTCCTCTTTTCTCACGACACTTTAGCCTCGTTGTATAAATAGAGACTCACGGGAGATTCCTAAATATGCAATCCTTTTTTTTACACTCATTTCATTCTCTCTGTTTTAAAATCTTGACTTAAACATCGAAGGATCCTCACCGGAATCTATTTCGATCAAGAATTTATTTTATAAGTTCTACCATCATTATCCAACAATCACGGTTGCCCACCGACCGCTTCGATCACGAGCCAAACAACATCTTTGTTATTTTTGTTACAAAGCACGACCACAAATTTGTTTATTCAACCATATCTTCTGATCTCAAAAGATGCTGAACTTTGTTGCAATCAAGACTTCAGTAAATTATCACCTTCTTAATCTCTCTTTTGATCACGGCTGATGATAAAATAAAAGACCATAATATTGCTTCTTAATGTTAACAGGAAAATTTGGTGTTTCGTAGGGCATATGTACATTGGAATGCTGGCAGCTTTACAGTACATATTGAGATCATTAACAGCTTGATATAGACCCGACAGCAGCTAGGAACCACCGATCCTTATCTTTGAATATTAACCACTTCACGATCTCGCTTACCACCATCTTGACTAACAGAGACGGTCAATTTATAATACCATTCTAACAGAATAGTATCCTAATCCACAAAAAACTTTAGTTTTAAATGCACTTAGCCAGGCTACTTTTCTCCTCAACTTCATTGGAATAAGAAATGGCATGCTTTCTGTTGTTACTCTCGATTTTCTGTACCCAAGCTGAATTCTTTGCTCAAGCTTTGCAGATTATGCGGCTTAAAAACTACCATCTTTATGATCAAACTGAAAATGATATCAGACCAAGAGTTGCATCTTCTCTATCCAAACCATCATGGCTCAAAGGTGGGGACTTCAGCTGAGGAACCCCAAGAAGCCCAATATAGAGACCTCTGCATGATACTCCTATATGGATCCTCCTCTCTCTTTCGCTTCAGATATGAAAGTATATTCTCAATTTCTGATTTGATCTGCAAATACATTACATTTGCTTTACTTCTGTCCTTTAGAATGTCCACTCCTCGTGTCTCAAATGGTCTCCCAAATAGATAATAAAAACGCCCAGGTAATTTTGGGATCATTCCTGGAAGATGAAGTTGTTGCTCAGAAACCTCCCCACTGGCATCAGACCTAAAACCAAGGAATGCTCCGGTTTAGCATGCATCTAGTAATATGAGAAATTTTGGATAGTTATACAGCATGGAGATTAGAAAAGACTATAACAATTTAAGCAAAAAAATTATCAACATCTGATACAGAATGAATACCTCAAAATTACATCTTTATTGTTTTCTTCTATCCATTCTCGGATAAATGGAATCTTCTTTAGATCATTGTAATCAAGAACCAACTGTCAACATATTCACAAGATATTAATCAACAAATACAATTTAGAAGGACATGAATTATTATAAGGGGAAAACAAAAACGAGAGCCTTGGCCATGAAAGGCTGAAAATATTGAGCACTTCAAAAGTAAATAAATTATTTGCAAGTGATAAATTAGCAAGGTAATAGGAGCAAAAGATGCATCCTTGACATAGCAGCAAAGATTGCCCCCAAAGCTAACAAAACAAGGTTGATGAACGGTAAAGAATGATTGGCAAGGTTTGGGTTGACAAAGTAAGAGGGTCTAGATTACAATACATTGCTAACTGATTGACTGATCGTATTGAAATTCATCAATAACTAGAATAAATAGATCATAAGATCATGAGAGAACAATAATTGCATAGAGAAAATATGATAAAGGCTGCAAAGGTTTTACTTTACCACCTAGAGAATACTTAAAAGGATTAGTGTTTTGGGCTCAGATTAACTTGAGATTATGTCATAACTGGCCAACAAGACAGTATCATAATGTTTATAGAGTCCTCAAAACCCATGAATCACCCAAGAATGAAGATATGGTTTGAGACAACCTCCCCCATGTTGATTCAAAATCTCTCCGTGGTTGGAGCAATAAGTGCCAGAAGAAGTCATCAAGAACTATTCACAATGGTTCAACAACAAAAGGATAGTAGGATACCCATGAAATTCATAACCAAAGCCCAAAACTATTGCAGTGATGCTAGATGTCACAACCATGCAATCCAGCACCTGGAATCTCCATTGGTCAGGTCTGGAAGAATGAGAATTCTAATTAAGCCATTTATGCATGTGTATGTACGTGTGTACATATGTATGCAACTATGTACCACGTGTGTGTTTATGTATTTTTGTATGTATGTACTAATTACGCTTCTTACTTCAGACATCTGGAATGGAAAATGAATTCATGTTTTTGTTTAAAAACAAGAGAAGTGGTACCAATGTCAAATGCAGCCCAGATTCATATAAAAGAAAAAAATTGTTAAATCCACGTTCCTTTCCTTTTAAGATCATGGTTCATTCAAATGACTCACTCATCCAGTGTGGTGTATTTTTTAAGTCCAGATAGCATTTGACAACAGTCTGCTTCAATCAACTTATCTGAATTAATTATTGTTATCTTCTGTACATAAGCTTGATCACCAAAAGTACCCGAAATTTGCATAGGCAGGACACCATATAGGGTAAAATGTGTAGTATGTTAGATGAGTGTCTAAAGATTAATGGTTTGGTAATTAGTAATCTCATGAGAAGAAAAGAGTACTTATGATCTAACCAGTTGTACTACTTTAAAGTCCAGGAAAATTTCCATCTATTTTAAACCTAATTTTTCTTAGGAACTACTTTTATCATATTGCTGTTTGATAGTAAGTTAGGAACATAGTCTCATGCACTTGATATCGTCCCTTGACAACATTCATTACTGTATTTTTAAGCTACTTACATTAGTCCTTAATGGAGTAAATAAGTCAATGAAAAAGAAGTCATTCACATGGATATTGATATTTAAATGGATCAAATTTGAAATTGACATCTTGTCACAATATCAAATTGAAGCAATAAAAAGAAATGCATCACTGCTTCAATCAAGGATTTAAGTGTGCCAGCACAGGGCATGCTGGTAAAATGGCCAACAGCACACTTACAGTATTGTGCTGATGGGTTTGAAACGGGAGCATACAAGTAATGTACCAGCACACTACATATGACCCTGTAACTACTCATGGACCCATATGCCATGGTACATTCCTCAGTGTGCCGCAGTGCAACGCATACCAAGGGCTTTCAAACAAAGCAGCTTGAGGTCAGCTTGAATCAAGCTCAGTTTGAAGCTAAACCAAAAGCTTGAACCAGCAAAACAGGCTAAGAATTAATTTCAAGCCTAGCCAGAAAAATCATCCCAGCTTGATTAGGCTTGGCTAAAAAATGTTAGAATATATTTATGCATTGTATTTTTATATTACATATTATGTGTATATGATGTATTATATAGATGGTGGATCATTGGATCCATGTCATAATTAGTGCCTTTTGATTTTTTGAATCAATTAGATGTTAAGACAAGCTTGAATCAATGTTTTATTCAAGCTCGAGCTGAACTTTCTTTTAGGATTAATCATGCTCATGATTGGCTTGGTTCGAGATTAAGAAATGTAAACAAATCAAGCTTGATCTTAGAGTTCCATCTTGAAATTGATTTCAAACCAAGCTTGATCAGGCCCAAGATTGATCGAGCTTGGTGCTGTTACATCCCAAGGAATACCATGTTGTGGTACAGTCAGTTCTTCAAACCTTGGCTGACACACAGCACGTGTTGCGACCAAGACTCAGGCTAAGGCACTAGGTCAGCTTGAAGCCATACCAATCCAAGGTTGCTTGCTGGTATTGGCCCAGTATGGCATGTGCCAGCTGGCACAAGCTGTTAGTTGAATCCTTATATTTTAGATACTAGTTTTCCAAAAATATACGTTGTTTAAAATTTGTTTAGTAGAATTATACCAAACTGAATGAAAATTTTACCTCTGCTATGTCATCTTCTCCAACAACCCCAAATGGTACAATTGTGACCCCAAATCGAGCAGCCATTCTTACAAATTCAGGCTGATCTGGCCAAAACAACTTATATTCTTCACCCTGCCGACCATCCATGCATCAAAATTGATTGTTAGAGAAAATGAAGAGGCTTATAATAGTAGATATACATCACAACATGTACCAACCAGCATGATCCCCAAATGTATACTCATATTTGAGTTGGTGCATCATGTTTAAGTCTTTGAGGCATGGCAAAAGGCCCTAGGCCCCAATTCAACTTTGCTAAATGGAAATTAAAATAATATTTTGGAATCAATGCACCATTCCCATTAGGGCTTGGTCAAGCTTCATGCATAGATCCCATGCACACAATGGTTGAAGAATATAAAGAATAGGCTAACTAATATAGTTTTGTCTTATGCAAGCAAAACATCATGACCAAATATCATGACTCAGTCTTCTATTTGGTCTAAATTTCTTGCATTTGCATATTTCAAACCATCATCATGTATTACTGCAAATAATCATTGAGACAATCCAAGTTTTTGCAAATAATCATGAATTACTTAGTAGTGCACCTCTACGGACCATCTTTTCTGCATGCCACTCAAGTTTTTTCCAGACTTCTGAAATTTGTATATACACACTATCAAAAGAGCCAGTATGCTTGTTGACCTATAGAAAATGAATTGTGCATATATATCAAGATGTACAAAACATACACATATCTCACTCTAAAATACTTGCATGTATGCCACTCAAAAATCTTAAACTTGAACTTATGCCCTTGTGGTTTGATGAAGTCCGCAAATGAAAAGTGACATTATCCTATTATTTTACTGTGTTACCTTCTAGAAGTTTTGTTGCATATATTCGACAAATAGTGCTTAGTTGCTTAGTAATCCTTCTAACTCAGAGAAGTATTCATGTACCACAAGCACAAAATTTCATATATTTCCTTTAAGGTTTTCAAACATTATGCATAAGGAAAAATAGTCAATGAACAAGTTTCGTCAACTCTTAATCTAGCTGAAATTAGAATGACAGAAGTGAATGAAACACAAAACAAACAATATAGGCCAAGGTAAATCATACAGTACTAAGCTAAGAGGTACAAGGTGTACCGTACAATACTGGTTCAATATCAGTAAGCAATATGGGAGGTGTATCGATACTTGATATGCCGAGCCAGCCCTTGTACCGAGCATACCAACATGGTAACAAGGTGGCACTGGTATGGAGACTGATACCGAGA
Source organism: Areca catechu (assembly GCA_021397845.1). Lineage (NCBI taxonomy): Eukaryota > Viridiplantae > Streptophyta > Magnoliopsida > Arecales > Arecaceae > Areca > Areca catechu. Next base: position 11,557,116 of record CM038045.1, read on the forward strand.
CACCAAACTTTGGTATAGATAAAATTTTAGACAGAGTGGCATATATGCACTATCAGCATTATAAAAGGTAAATAAGTAAACAAGTAGATTGTAAAGGGCATTTATGAAAATATCCCCGAATTTATCTTATAAACCTATGGGTGATCCATGTATTTGCAAGGCATCCATCCTTCTATCTATACCTATCTATAGCATGGTTATATACTCTACTAATACTTAGCACAACAAAGTTAGACGATCAAAGATATCTATGATAATGAAGTGAAAAAAAACAATTTAGTACACCTTCCGATGTAGGGCCTCACGTGCACCTCCAGGATAAAGGAGTACAAATGATCCTCTTGAAAGCAGCCTATACATGCTGATTGGAGTAACAGGTAATGTACCAAAGATTTTCAAAATATCAAAGTGGTAGAACTCCTGCTGTGAAGTTTCAGATTTCTTTGAAAACAATACTGGGTGTGCCAGGCCACGGATGATAGTATTCTTCTCTTCCAAGAATGCTTTGTAAAGAGGGCTAACTTCAAGCCCCAACAGCATGTGATCACCCACTAACAAGACAGGACCTTTGTCAGGAACCCCAGCAAGACCCTTCACTATCCTTCCATCTTTCAGAGTTGAAAACATGACTGGACTTGTTGCAAGGAGAAACCATCTGTAGTTAATCAGCATAAGATGAAACAGAATAAAAATGTTTTGCATGGTTGAGCATTGGTAACTATTCTAAGAACATGGAACATCTACCTATAATCTTGTTCAATATGTTGTTTGTATTCACTGTGAGTAGGAGGAAGGTAATCTGTGACATAATCATGTTGTCTAGAACGACGATAAATGCAGGTGCCCTTAATTATACTCAACAAATTGATTCCATCTTCCTGTATCATCACAACAAATTCAAACATTAAGTGTTTCACTGTCAGCTAATGAAACTAAACATTGTTTTTTCTTTGGTTTAAAATTTGAGTGTTTCTAAATAATAAATGTGAAAGGATGAAATTACTGAGAGATATTATTCAGCCAACATCTCATACTAGAAATCTTTCTGCAAACTGAAGAATGAAAAATATGAAACTTTGTAATTTTTTGATGAAGCCAATAATCTTATAAACTGGAGAAAACTTTCTTTGTTTCAACATAATCGACACGGCCACTAATCCTGACAATTATTAATATATCAATAAAGGGCAACTCTACAATGAGTGATAAGGATTTAACTAGAAATGTTGGCTGACCAAAAGTAAGGTGTGACCATTGTCTTTGAAGTATCGAACTCTGCAATTTTTTAGTGAATTCCAAAGTTGATCTGCTTCTTCTCCACTTGGTAGCAAGTTGTCCTTTCCACTGAATCACAAGTATACAATCAGATATGAACTCATAGCAAGAAACAAAATTTGAGATATAAATCAAATCAGGTACTTGCATCTAAGCAAATGGCATAAAACCACATATATGATATCTAGTTTGTCTTTGTAAATTTGCTCTGAGATAAGTGTCAAAGTTTAAAGAAATGTCTCCCAACATGTTGCTTCAATATTTCAGAAAATAAGTCCAAATATGACATCCTAGATGCATATGGGAGAACTTTATCACATATAAGGATGTTATTCATGTTGTTGATGCTTTGCAAAAAAAAAAAGAGTTAACAGAGACACACTGAAAGAATAAAAGTGGAAAAAAATCACAGAAAACAAACCTGGCAAGCAGTAGAACTTCAGCTTGTACAGCATGTAGACGAGAATTGGCATAAGCTGCAGCTGATTTGAGAAGCTTAAGTTTCCACAAAAGAGTGTCCCTTGGTATAATATCTGCCAAATCCTGTCATTACACAAAAATTAAAAAGAAACCACCGTAAGACCAATATGCGGCTTTTTCTTTTTTTTCTCTTTACAACCACAATTAGCTTAAAAGAAAAACAAAAAAAGAGAGCCTGATGTGAAGACGATGAAGAACATTGTAGACTAAAAGCAAAAGACATCACCATACATCTTCTTATAGAGCTGGAAAATGCACCTGTTGGTTTATTTTAATCAATTTCCTTGTAACTTTCAGAAAAGATATGAGGTGTCAATTTCAAGAAAGACAAAAAAAAAAGATCAATTTGACAAAAAGGATTTTATACAACTCAAGGAGAAAAAAGAGGAGAAAGACTAACTAGCTTCACAAGTTTGAAAACTTAAAATTGCTTAAACGAGATGATGATAAAGTTTAATATACCAAATTATGAATGAACATAAAAAAAAAAGATACCATATGCTGATTGACTGGATTGATTTTCCTCTATTATACTCACTATGCAAGGTTTTAAAAAGGTGTGTTCTTGATTCTTGAATCATCGTAGTCACTAATTTAGTTCTACATTAACCAACACAAACTAATATGGTGCCAAGGACTTATTTTGTTACACTACCTTGATGGTTATCTTAGGGTTACTTACTTAATGTAGATTATAACCAAAAAACGGTTCTTATAGAAGAATTCCACTTAAAAAAAATATAAAGCATCATACCCTATCTTTGCTTCAAGATCACAAAAATAAAAAGTTAAAAGGAACTCCATCCTAAGATGCTCGCAATTGATCCTCTTCAAAATGACCAATGTTAAAGATTTCAAAATATAGAGGTTCTAATTTCAGAAATTCAGCATAAGAGGAATTCAGAAATATTAAGACATTAAAACACCAATGGTCTAAAAATTGATATATGAAATCTATCTATCTGACATTTGATGCAGGATTTATTTGGGTACAGTCTATGATATTATAATATAGAAAATCGAAGTATAATTGAAGGAATCTCAATTTATCTAATATATGGATCATGCCGAAACTAATAAAGATGATTTTCCTAGAGATCACTTGATGGTTGAGTAAGGCTTAGAAAACAGGCTAAAATTGGTTTCTGGTGGCTGATTTTGTGATGAAGCAAGCTAAATCTCTGGTTTGCTGTAATTTCTAGAGCAGGTCTGACTAACTTACAGATAAATTAAAAAGGTTGCAGAGGAGAAAACATATCTATATTGAAAGATGGATTCTAGAATTATGCTTCTAAGCTTCTACAAAAGTTTAAGACAAAATGTTTGAAGAAAGAAGATGAAGAAATGGAAACTAACATGAGATAAGTACGATGGAGTAATCACCATTGAGTAACATATTTGGGAATCTTCACCTTTTTTTAAGCACTCAACCCTGGGCATGGAGTCACTACGATGAAAGAAGAATTTATCTATTCAATTTATTGCCTAATAATGATATAGAAGTTGTAGAAAATGAAACTCAATAATCATATTCCCTGTTAATGAGATCCCATCTTCTTAAATAGATGCATGGAATACAAGTACAAGCTATATTTAGAGACATACTAAATATATCCTTCCTATATAAGGGCTTATTGAATAAAGCATAATTTTAACACTCCCCCTCAAGCTAAAGCATATATATCAAATATGCCCAGCTAATTGCACATAAAATTACAAATACTAAAAGGCAAAGACCTAGTCAAAATGTCAACTAACTGCTCGGATGATGGAGTTTATGGTGTTTTGATGGTTTTGTTCATCACATCATCTCTTACAAAATGGCAATCTACTTCGATGTGCTTGATCCTCCCATGGAACATAGGATTATTGGCTATATAAATAGTTGCCCCATTATTACAATGCATAGGCATAGGACCAAGATAATCGAAGCCAAGCTCAAACATCAAATATTTTATCCTTATCATCTTGCAAGCAGTAAGAGCTAGAGAAATCACAAGCAATGTATTGCTTCCATAATCAGTAGATAGCTAGAAAGATAGCCAAATAACCTTTACACGGCATAAAAAAGATACTTACCCCGTATAAAAGAAGAAGATAAGAGAGAGAAGATCAATAAATGTCAAGAAAAGAGGCAATGGGTGGTGAGGGAGGAGATAGCGGCGGTGGTTTGAGGTGGTGGAGATGGGTGGTGGCTAGGGTTATGGAACTTGGCACTCTGATATCATGTAGAAGTTGTAAAAAATAAAACTCAATCCCTATTAATGAGATCCCATCTCAATAAATAGATAGCTATGCATGGAATACAAATACATACTATATTTAGAGACACTCTAAATATATCCTTTCCATATAAAGACTTACTGAACAAAGCATAATTCTAACAAATGATACATAACATAAACTACACATCAGAGAAACATAATGAAAAGATGTTTCAGCAAGTGTTAGAGTTATCTTACTGAGAGCATAGGTAACAAAGAAGCAAGACTTTTTGACAATTCATTGAGTGTTTGTGGAGGAGGAAGGTCTTTTGAAACATTGGCCATTGCCATCTTCACGGGATCACCTATCGCCATGAGAGAAAAAAAATATAACAATAGGCACCACAAACTTTGCAGATTAAGAATAAAAATAATGAAACAGATGAGTACCCATGACAAAGCTGAGAAGGTAAGGAACAGTGATGTGGAGGTTGCTTGGTAGTGCCTCCAAGACAGGAAGTAAAGGCTGCAATTGTGACTTGGCAAATGATGTTGCTGAAGAAAATGGCAAATACATCAGTAACCATTGCTGAATAATTAATGAAGATAATGAAGGAGGATTTTCAAAATTATGAACAATAAAGTAAATGGGTATTTTACCAACCTGGATTGACTAATATTAGTACAATGTCAATAGTGGGGTTGCGAGCAGCAACAGCAAGTGCTAAGCATCCCCCGAAGGAATCTCCTACAAGGTATATTGGCTTTTTCGTAGACATAGCATGCTCAGAATTCACAGAGCGTTCAACAAATTTCACAAGTCCTTGATGCAAAAAAAAAAAAAAAAAAAAAAAAAACAACTCACAGAAATTCAAGCCGAAAATTATTCTGTTTAACAACACACTCGAAATGGAAAATGCCTTTCAAAATTATAAACATATGGAATAGCAATAAATTGACAAAGTAGATGTATGATTACTTTGAAATGAAAAATACAAAAATGTGGCTTAATTTACTAGTGTTTGGACAATGATGGAATTCAATGTATACCAAAAAGAGGGTATCATTGAGAAGTTGGATAGTTTAATTCATGATGCTGCTAAAAGACTATGCTAATTGATGGAATGGCCTAGACAATGTATACCATAATGCAAGGTATACAAACGTGTATTTAGTTGCACATTTGTTATTCACTGGATAGATATTGGATACATATACAAAAACCAGGAACCCAAACAATACTTTTCAGCTAACTTTTTTGGATGAGATCCTAAGTTGTTACAAATGATATTAAAACGATCACAAGCATGACCCATGTGGATTAGGAGATGCTATAGCACAAGCCCATTTGAGCTGATCACAGGCTGATTATGATATTTGTAATTAGATTTATGGTTGTAATTGGATTTGAATAGATTTTGACCCTTAGCCTAGCGAGGATACTAAGACTTGAATAGGAGAAGTATGTGAGGACCCGTGCAAGCATATGTTTAACCTAACATTGGCTATATATAGGGGGTAGATCTTGGGTATTTATTTAGGGCCAGAAAATTCAAATAATACCTTCCAGCTAGTCTTTTTAGGTAAGGCCCTAAGTTGTTACATCTATATATTTCAATTCTATTTTCTGGTTTTGACTTGAAAGAATGACTATTTGAATTCTGAACCAATAATCAGGAAAGGAAGTTCAAATATGGATGATATATTTAAGGAAAATTTGCTCAATAGTTTTACAAATTCTATTTGCATTTGTGAATTGTTTGTAATCATATGGTTTTAAATTTTAGGAAACACCTTTGCATAGAGAAGGTGTGAGCTTTTTGAACATCGACTATTATAAAGATCTAAAATATCTAATATGCTCAAAATGAAGAACTTGTATTTCTCTTATTGCATAATATTTTTATCTTTAAAAAAAGAACATTATAATATACAGAGTCTTTAAGAAAGCCATAAAACTTTTACATAAAGAAGAAAAGCAACTTTCTAAAGTACAAGATAATTTTCCTATTAAGTTTTTTAGAATACATTGGAACAAAAAAAAACAACACAGAATTTCTCTTATTCCATAATATTTTTATCTTTTAAACAATATCCTTATAATACACAGAGCCTTAAAGAAAGTCATAAAACTTTTACATAAAGAAGAAAAGCTACTTTAAAATAACAAGATAATTTTCCTATTATTTTTTTTAGAACACGTGACAACAGAAGAAAACAGCAAAGAATTATGAATCAACCGATCATTTGAAAACCCTTGCTGAAGTCTTCCAAAAATAATACATGGATATATTAAAAAAGAAACCAAAACACCCTAATGAACTAATGTTGGATTAAGTGTTCAAGCATAAGTATTTTTTAAAATTACTTAAACCTTATACTTCAAAGCCTTCCATGTTGGAATGTCTGATGTAACCAGTGGGTACTGACAATGCCAGTCTGAAGCCACTGTAGTCAAAAGACTAGAGTAATAGCATTCATCAAGTGGGATACCTTTTATTAAATTTATAGTAATCATCAGTTTTTTTGGCTATCTTAATATTTTCTTGCACCTACAAATGAAACTGTTCTTTCAGTCAATTGCTTAACATAAAAAAGCAGTAAATTTACAAATGAAAAGATCACTCACGTAGCTCTCGCATTGTGGCAGTTTCTTCTTCTTTGGTTAATCTATAACAAGGACAGTGTATTTCTCATTGCAATAAGCTATGTTGCTGTTACAGTCTTGCATGATTAATATTATCAATTTGTGACATTTTTTGTTTTAGTAATGATAAGTTGTTAAAAAGGATGCATACATACATCAAGCATTAAGTTGCATCTTTGTCAATCCTGATGGCACTGATAATAACAAGTAGAAAATTAATTATCCATTTTTTTAAAAAAATTATATACAAATTACTATTTGAATAATAAGCAAATAATCAGCATAAAAGAAAGTTCTTAAAATAAAAAAAGAAATAGAGTTATATTGGTCTGATAAGAAAACATCTAACAATAATTGATTCTAGAAAATCAAAAATCAGGAAAATAATTAAAGATGAAATGCTCGACTAGAACATTTTCTGCATATTTAAAGAAAATGGCAAACCTTCAAATGGTGTCCGATCATTTACTGGAACGTGAAAGCACCAAACTTCAAAAACCCTATATCATCAGCAAAAACAGGTAAGCCCATAAATATATACTACCATGTGTGAACTCATACATATATGCATTAGCAAGCAGAAAGGAAAATGTACCTATCACATAATCACCTTGTTTATTTTATGTCTCTTTCTCCTGTTTATAAAAAACTTTGCCTTTCCTATCTCATCTATATCTACTCCAAGTCAGTTAATAAAGCATTGCACATTTTTCTCACTGACAAAATGCTATATCAGATGAAATGGAGGTACTTAGAAAGAAAAACACCTGTGAATTAGTAACCTAATCTGAAGGAAAATGTATAATATAGATTATCAAATATCAAGGCATCAAATTTACAGATTGATTTTTTTTCAAGAAAATTTCACCTCTACCAAATTAAATTTTGTCAATGACTAATACGTAATGCAGTTAATTTAAGAAAGATATTATTCCAATTAAATGTCAAGAATGTGTTTCTGCTTGCTGACTCGCATGACGAAGTGTATTTGGATCTGCCTCCTAAGATCAACCCAAGGAATCTCCGCATTCTTGGTTTGACAACTTGAGTCAGCTATTCTTCAAACATGGACATATAAGCAGCCAACTTGATCAATCTTTATTTACAAGAAGAACTTTTCGCTGACATGTGCATTTGTGCATATGGCCTATTCAATGATGTCATACTTATGAATAATGATTTGATTGGGATTGATACTTTGAAGAAACTTTTGTAGCAAAGATCTGCAATCAAGGATTTAGGGCAGCTAAGTATTATTCTTGGCATTGAAGTAGCATCATTCCAAGATTGATACACTGTCAGCATGCAAGGGTAGGACTTATGTTGTTACACTTTTTGGAGGCAAGCAATAGAATTCCCTGTAGAAAACTGACTTAAGACTACGTGCCCATTATGTGGACCTTTTATGGCACCTTAACAGTGATCCTACAAGGCATCTGTTGTTTTCAACGCGTCTGAATGAGGACATATTGAAGTTTTTATGATGCACTAAATCTACTCACCCAACCAATAAACAACATACCTCAATTGCATCTGCTTGAGAACATCTTGAAGTTTTAATTTGCACTCACACTAATTGGCCATCTGACTAACAGTTTACCTCTGATTACATGCACTTCAAACATCGGTTGTTTTCTCTAGCACAGAGGCTGAGTTTAAATCTATGACTCCAACTACACGAGAGCTAACATGGTTGAGCATGTTTCTGTTCCATTAAAGTCCGAAAACCAAGCTGCTATATATTTCTAGCAATCTTGTGTTTCATGAATGAAGCAAGTTTGTCAAGGTTGACTGATATTTTATGGGAGGAGGTGGTCTAACCACAAGATCTCCACACTATTCGCTTGGTCTGAGATTTGGCTGGCAGTTATGCTAAAAATAGCTCTCTAATTTGACAGAGACCAATGCTCCATTTTGCAAGACTGAAAATACTTCAAAGAAGATTGCGAAGATTCCATAAAATGTGATGGAAGACTGTGACGATACTAAATAATATTCTGCAATATATGATGGCTGTCATGGGTTGATTCGGGCATAAATAGTTGATTGTAATCAAGATCTAGTTTAGAATTTTGATTGTAACTTTGCACTAATATAGCATTCATATAATCTATCACGCATATGAAATAAGCTTGCCCTACTATTTTTCCTCAATGTGGTTGTAAAGAACCTCTACAAGTAGAGGACTGCAAAGATAGCAAATCAAACTGAACAGCTCTCTTTCTCTCGTCTATTTTCTACCTTGAGAACTCTCTTTCCTCACCTCCTGTTTCTCTCTTTTCTTTATCTTTTCTTGTTTTCTTCATTTTATCTTTGTAAAACCTGTGCCACTCAAAATCTTGAAATCACTAATTGCTGTGATGAAACACATTGTCACTTTTAGGGTCCATATATTGACAGGTTTGAACTGGAAAGTATGGATATTAGATATTTGATAACAAGATATTGGCACAACTCTATATTATAACTATTTCAACCAATTAGGAATATCATTTGGGTCATGGGCTCAATGCAGCAGCTATTGAATATGATAAAATTAAAATAAAATGTTCCTTGCCATTGCCATACTGGAATCTATTACTAAATCAGGGTTTTCTTTTCCCTTTAAATCAATTTTACGAAATTGACTTTTGGCATTAGAGCTCCACATAACTACTTCAATAAAATGAGCACACTGGCTGAGAGAGGGTACGCAGATCATCAAACTCTTAGCAGATCTTGATAAGGCACATGTCAAGAGCACAAAAACATTTAACAAGCAATGGTAAGAAGCAAATATTTCTGTAATAACAAAAGATGGTACATTAAGAAACAAGAATAGAATGAGTAAATCGATCAGATATAGTCTAGCAATGCATGCATCCAACACCAAACCAATATGTACATTCAATATCAAAAAAAAGTAAAATCCTCTTTGACAGATTTTTTGAAATATTTGAAAGAAGTCCCTTTCTTCATTGACAATTGCCCATTATATAGACAGATTACAAGCTGATCTTCAGCGATTACAAGTTGATCTTCAGCCCCTATCATATATACAAGCTGATCTTCAGCTGATATTTTCTTTGACATCCCCCCTCAAATTGATGCTGGTAAATCGACAAGCATCAATTTGCCAACGAGAAAAAGATTTTGTGAAGATATCGGCGATCTGCAAAGTAGTGGAGATATGTGAAAGGGTGATGATCTGATGATCATAGACTTCCCTGATCGAGTGACAGTCAACCTCAATGTGCTTGGTGCGTTCGTGATAGACAAGGTTGGTGGCAATTTGTATGGCACTAGTGTTGTCAGCCATAGAGTGGAGTAGGATGAACGAGAGAGAAACTAAGCTTTGTGAGGAGACCACACAGCTAAATGATCTCGGAGCATGCTGCAGACATGGCTCGATACTCGGCCTCAGTAGATGATTTGGAGACGTGGTCTTTCTTCTAGCATTTCCAAGAGACAAGGGCATCACCAAGAAACACACACCAGCCGGTAGTAGATTTCCTGGTGTCTGGGCAACCGGCCCAGTTAGCGTCACAATAGGCTTGTAGCTGAAGTGAAGAACCGAAAGGGAAGAATAAGCCATGACTAGGTGTTCCAAGAATGTAGCGAATTATGCAGCGGACTGCAAATAGATGGAGATGCCTCGGTGCTTGCATATATTTTGCTAACGGTATGGACAGTATAAGAGATGTCTGGTCAGGTAATAGTTAGATAGAAAAGACTACTAACCAACTTCTGATAGGTAGTAGGATCCCTAAGAAGCTCCCCTTCGTGACGTCGATATTTCACATTAAGTTCCATGGGGGTGTCAATCGAAGTGGCGTTAGTGAGACCAGCTAGCTGAACCAGATCCTGACTATACTTGTGCTGATTTAAGAAGAGACCGTGAGCTTGATGATGCACCTCTAAATCCAAGAAGTAGGTGAGCTGGCCAAGGTCTTTCATGTGGAATGTAGAATGCAACAAAGTCTGAACCGCAGAGATTGCCTCCAAATCAGAGCCAGTGATGACGATATCGTCCACATAAACAAGGAGGATAACGATACCTGTGGATGTCCTTTGTAGAAAAAGGAAGGAGTCATATTGACTTTGGGTGAAAGAAAAAGCAAGCAAAGTGGATCGAAACTTTTCGAACCATACTCTTGGTGCCTGTTTCAAACCATACAAAGAACGTTTCAGCTTGCAAACATCATTAGGTGATGAAGTGGGCATACCAAAAGGAAGTTTCAAGTAAACGTCTTCCTTGAGATCGCTGTGGAGAAATGCGTTCTTGACATCCATTTGACGTAAGAGCCATGATTGGGATGCAGCAAGAGCGAGTATAGTTTGAACAGTGGTCATTTTGGCGACTGGTGCGAAGGTCTCATCATGGTCTAAGTCATATTCTTGTTTGTTGCCAAGTGCCACTAACCGAGCCTTGTAACGGTCTATGGATCCATCGGAACGAAGCTTGATAGAAAACACGAACTTGCTTCCAAGGGGTTTCACGTAGGAGAGACACGAAACAACATCCCAGGTTTGGTTTTCTTCAAGTGCGAGAAGTTCGGCTTCAATTGCTTTTCACCAGCACTCATGCTCCATTGCCTGTTTATAAGACGAAGGAAGAGAAATAGAAGACAAGGTGACTGCGAAGGATAAAGGAGAAGAGAAACAAAACCTATCTGGGGTTCTATGAACCAGAGTACTATGTCTGAGAGAGGTAGGTGCAGGTGCTGAAACAGGAGCAGCAGTCGGGGAAGAAGCTTGGGGGGGCTCGGGAGGTGTTGAAGGTTGGTGGGAAGTGGCAGTGGTGCGTCATTGATACACTAGGAGAGAGTTAGAAGGGATTGGATCTGTAGGAGAGTTAGTAAACATAGGCAAAACAGAAAATGAAGGAGAAACGAGATCCTGATGGATGGAAAAGAAATACTGATTTTCGAAAAAAATCACATTTCGAGAAACTCAAATACGACACAGATTTGGATCATAGCAAAGAAAACCTTTCTGTTGTACTGAGTATCCTAGAAAAGCACATTTAACTAATTGAGCTGTAAGTTTCGTCCGTTCATGGGCAGGAAGACGAACATAACAGACACAACCGAAGGAACGAAGGTTAGAATAAGTTGGAGGGTGACCAAATAACCTGGTGAAAGGTGAGTCATGGTTTAATGTGGGAGAAGGCAATTGGTTGATGAGATGGACAGCAGTGGAAAGAGCTTCACACCAAAATCGAGAGGGCGTGGAGGATTCTAACAGAAGAGTGCGAACCACATCAAGAAGGTGATGGTTCTTCCTTTCAGTCACCCCATTTTGTTGAGATGTCGAAGGGCAAGACCGTTGAGAAATGATGCCATGATTCTGTAGAAAGTCCTGAAACAAATAAGACATATACTCACCCCCATTGTCAGAACGAAAGATTTTGATATAGGCCAAAAATTATGTCTGAATATATGCATGAAAAATTTTAAAAACAGAAAATACTTCATCTTTGGAACGAAGGAAATAAATCCATGTGAAACGACTATAGTTGTCAATAAAAGTGACAAAGTACTTGTAATTGGCATGCAAAGTGACTGGCACCATATCCCATACATCACTATGTATTAGATCGAAAGGTTTGACAACATGCGGTGTGTGAATAGGAAAAGGTAGAGTTTTACTTTTGCCAAGTCTGCAAGAATTGCAATCAAATTGAACAGCACTAAGAGATGGTGTTTCATTATTCTCAAGAAAACCAGATTTCAATAAAGTATGAAGTACATTTGAGTTTGGATGTCCGAGACGTTTATGCCACACTCGATAATCAACATGAGCAGAATTATAAGCGACAAAAGGCAAAGAAAAGGAAGACAAGGGAAATTGAAGAGGAAAAATACGTCCCACTTTAGGCCCCCTCGCAATCATCCGCCCTGACTGTTGATCCTGCACAACACAACCAGATTTATAGAATTCTACTTTACAATCATTATCAACCAACTGACCGACAGACACTAGATTGGTGGTAAGACCGGGAGATACGAAGACATCAGTGAGAGAGGAGGAAACATCACCAGTGGCCGTGATCGATAAATGATTGCCATCAGCAGTATGAATTTTGAGGTTTCTAAAATATTTGTTTATATTGGCAAGAGAATCAGCATTGTTTGTCATATGATGGGAAGCCCCGGAAGCAAAGTACCAAGGAGATGATGTAAAGAAGGGTTTACCTGAGAGTCCTAAAGCTGAAAATGCAGAAATGATCATTTGTTGAATCATTTCAGGGTCACGGGTTGGACAGAAACAAGAGCAGGAGCACTTTGTGTTGTATTCACAAAAATACCAGCACTAGAAGAGCCAACTGAGACAGTATATGCTGTCTCCGATTTCTTGGAGGGTCGAGTTGGACATTCCTTGATAATATGGCCATCCTTTTTGCAATAGTTACAGAATTTTCGGGGACAGTTTGTAGCATAATGGCCAAATCCCTTGCAACAGAAGCACTGAACCGTGCTCATATCCCTGCTTCGTGGCCTACCTTGTGCAGCATAGGCCATAGGAACAAATGTAGGTCGTCGTTGTTCCATGGTGGTTTGAGTGAGAAGGCGTTGTTCCTCGTGAAGAAGATCATTGAGACATGTATCTAAGGAGGGGACTGATTCTCGGTTCATAAGATTGGATCTGGTGCCTTCAAATTCAGGTCTTAGTTTCATTAGAAATTGATCCCTCTGAGTAGTTTCATGGACATATTGAACAGAACTAAGGCCTTCGGATGGTAAGTCAGCATAAACTATATCAGTGTATTCAGCCCAAAGATTAGTGAATCTAGAGTAAAAATCAAAGATAAAAAGACTATCCTGTTGAAGAGTGGCCAATTCATGTTCAAGCTGGAACCGACGAGTAGTGTTTTGTTGACTGTAGACCTTCTTCAAGTAAGTCCACATCTGAGCCGCAGTCTGAGAAGATCGAAGATTCAAGATGATACTGGGTTCGACAGATCCTAAAATCCATGCCATAATTTGTGCATCCTTGACTTCCCACTTGGCGTGTTGATCTTTGTCTTTGTTTTTGTCAGGAGCTGGGTTATTGCTATCAATATGTCCTCACAGCTCCTTACCTTTGACGAAAATCCTGAAATAAAACACCCAAGCAGAGTAGTTTTTGCCATTGAAACGAATCAGAGAAGCGTCAGAGCTATCTGAAGACATGAGATCAAGAGAACATGAACAAGAATAACCGAGACTAAGAAACTTGGGAGCACGAGACAAATGACAATTTAGAGCTGTGACTCTGATACCATGACAGATTTTTTGAAATTTTTGAAAGAAGTCCCTTTCTTCATTGATAATTGCCCATTATATAGACAGATTACAAGCTGATCTTCAGCGATTACAAGCTGATCTTCAGCCCCTACCATATATACAAGCTGATCTTCAGCAATTACAAGCTGATCTTCAGCCCCTACCATATATACAAGCTGATCTTCAGCGATTACAAGCTGATCTTCAGCTGATATTTCCTTTGACACCCTTGACATATTGCCTCAGCTTTTAATTCACTCCTAAATCCATAATATCTTGCATCAGGTCATCATTATTTCTTGCAAATCAACCGTCTCAAAGTTGCCGATTCCACTGCATTGCATTCAGACAAATCTATAACAATGATGAATCTCTAAAAAACAAAATGCCTGCACTTTAGAATGATCTTAAAATATATTGTTTTCTTACTTAGTAATGATAGAATTTTTTCTACCCAAAATCTCCATGAATCATTTGTCATACTAAAAAAATATTAAATATATCTTTGTATCAAACAAACCTGACATTTATGCATTTAATTTGAGAAAGATCTCCTACCTTCTCATAGGTTTCTCCGTAGTGTTAGGATTGATGGATAATCCCTAATTAAAAGAACACTTAAAACCACTTCTATGGAAGGTTGGGACCATTCTCTTGTAACCGTAAGGTGGCAGTTCCATCAACCAACACCAAGCAACTGATTACAAAATAATGACAAAATTGCCCTTTATTATTAGATAATGACAACAACTCATAAATTAAATAAAGCCATATAGATATATATAACATTCTCCCACTTGATTTTATTTAATTTATGAGTTTATCATTTAATAAAGGACATCACTTGGCCTTTATAAATTGATAAACAATTTATCCAAATAAATGTCAATAACGCATGTACATTAGCCGGCAAAAGAAAAGTATGTCATGCTTTGGTGCAGCAGTGTCTCAATTAAGGGCATCACATGTCTTACAAATAAGACACAAAACAAATATCCATACATGTGCACCGATATGGAAAATACTATATAAAAGAGGATAAAAAATTAATGTAATGTGATCACAAATACAAAGTGTCAGAAACCAAGCCATTACCATAACTCCAACTAACTAAAAACATCAAATGAGTTAATAAGACCCATATGAGCAACATGCTCATTATACAACATAGGCAGCAAACCTTTAGTCATGGGATCGGCAATCACCTACCGTGTACCAATGTGCTCCACTGATATTAGCTGGTTATGAATCCTCTCTCTAACAACAAGATATTTAATATCAATATGCTTTGACCTTCTTGAACTCTTGTTATTCTTTGAAAACATAACTGCTGCCGAGTTATCACAAAAAATCATCAATGGTCGAGAAATAGAATCAACCACTTGAAGACCTAAGATAAAATTTCGTAACCAAAGTACTTGTGAAGTGGCCTCATAACAAGCAATGAACTCTGCCTCCATGGTGGATGAAGCTGTCAAAGTTTGTTTTATACTTTTCCATGATATCGCTCCTCCAGCCATAAAAAAAAATGAAATCTGAATTGGATTTCTTACTATCTGGACAACCAGCAAAATCAAAATCCGTGTAACCCACCACTTCAAGTGTGTCGATCTTTTTGTATGTGAACATATAATTTTTGGTCTGTTGCAGATATCTTAAAACTTTCTTTGCCGCTTTCCAATGAACCAAACCAGGGTTACTTTGATACCTGCCTAGCATCCTGATAGCAAATGCTATATCTGGCCATGTGCACACCTGAGCATACATGAGACTTCCAACTACTGAAGCATACGGAATGCCTTTCATTTGTTCCCGCTCTAGGTTATCTCTCGAGCATTGAAACTTTCCAAATTTATCACCCTTAACAATGGATGCATTTCCACCTTTGCAATTCTGCATGTTGAACCTTTTGAGAACTTTATCAATATAGATTCTCTGTGATAATCCGGGAAGTCCACGAGACCTATCTCGGTGAATTTCTATGCCAAGAACAAAAGAAGCCTCACCAAGATCCTTCATCTCAAAATTTTGAGATAAGAACTGTTTAGTCTCATGTATCATTCCTAGATCACTACTAACAAATAGTATATTATCAACATACAATACAAAGAAAATAAATTTGCTCCCACTGACTTTTCAATAAATACACTCATCAATTTTATTTTCTTTAAAACCATAAGATTTTATTACCTCATCAAACTTTAAATACCATTACCTTGAAGCTTGTTTTAACCCAAAAATGGACTTCTTAAATTTGCAAACTAAATGTTCCTTGCCTTCAGTCTCAAAACCTTCTGCTTGAACCATATAGACATCTTCAAACAAGAAACCATTTAGAAAAGCAGTAGTAACATCCTTTGATGCAATTCCAGGTTAAAGTAAGCTACCAATGCCATTATAATCCTGAAGGAATCTTTCTTTGACACAGGAGAAAATGTTTCTTTATAGTCAATGCCCTTTTGTTGAGTAAAACCCTTAGCAACTAATCCGGCCTTATATCTTTCAACTTTACCATTGGAGTCTCTTTTAGTTTTAAATACTCACTTGCAACCAATGGGTTTGACTCTTTCGGGTAAGTCAACTAGATCCCAGACTTCATTTTTATACATAGAGGTCAACTCAATTTTCATTGCATCAAACCATTTAGAAGCATGAATACAATTTTTGGCTTCAGAAAATGACATTGGGTCACCTTCTTCACCTATATCAAAATCACATTCCTGTAGATAAACTACAGTCATCTGGTATAGCATGCTTCCTTTCTCTTTGTGATCTCCTTAATGGCAAATTAACTATTGGTTCTATTGAGACAGGAATTATTTCAGTCTCCATGTAAGGTACATGCTCATCAGACTCTTGGTGACTTTCATCACTTTCTTGTATGGTAATTGTTGGAAAATGAATATTATTTTGAGGAAGTGAATCCAAATTACGGTCCTCATCAATTACCACGTGTCTGGGCTTCATACCAATATTATGGGTATCATTCTCAATGAACCTAGCATGTAAAGTTTCAATTAATTTGGTACTATTAGATGGGCAATAAAATCTATAACCTTTGGACCTTTCTGGATATCCAACAAATAAACAAGATACTATTCTGGGATCAAGTTTTCTTTCATGTGGATTATATAGTCTAGCTTCTGCTGCACATCCCCAAACACACAAATGATTAAGACTAGGTTTTCTACTTGTCCATAATTCAAAAGGTGTCTTGGAAACTGCCTTAGAAGGAACTCTATACAAAATCTAGGCAGCAATCTTTAAAGCTTCACCCCACAAATATTCTGATAAGTCAGAATGACTTATCATAGACCTCACCATATCGATAAGAGTGCGATTTCTTCTTTCAGATACACCATTTTGCTCAGGTATACCAAGCATAGTGTATTGAGCAATTATACCACACTCTTGTAGATATCTAGCAAATGGCCCTGGATTGCGACGTGTTTGATCGTACCTTCCATAGTATTCATCACCACGGTCAGATCGTACAACCTTAATTTTTTTGTCAAACTGATGCTCAACTTCTATTTTATAAATTTTAAATACATCTCGTGCCTCCGCTTTTTCACCAATCAAATAAACATAGCCATAGCGAGAGTAATCATCAATAAATGTTATGAAACACTTCTTACCACTAATGGTAGTGGTATGAAATGGGCCACAAATGTCAGTATGAATAATAGCTAAAAGCTCATTACTTCTAGTAGCACTCTTATTTTTAGACTTGATCATTTTTCCTTTAGCACAATTATTATAAAAATTAAAGTCCGAAAAATCTAACATGTTCAGAACTCCCTCCTTGACCAACCTTTCTAGTCTTGCTCTAGAAATATGGCCTAAACGTTTATGCCATAACATTGAAGAATGAATGTTAACAAGACTACGCTTGGTACTCACATTCGAAGATAAAAGAGATAGAAAACAATGGATCAATGTTTAACATGTAAAGATCATCACTCAAGGATCCCGAACCAACAAGTTTAGAATTATAAAACAAGAAAATAATACCATTACAAAAATGAAATTCATAGTTCAACTTGTCAAGTTTTGATACAGAAATAAGATTTCTAGACATAGAAAGAACAAAGAGTACATCATCTAAAATAAGGATAAAACCACTATCAAGGACTAGGTGAACAACACCAACAGCTCGAACAGGAGCTTCAACCCCATTACCCATTATGAGCATCTTTTGGTTTGGATTGACCTTCTAGCTCCTTATGAATGCCTACATAGAATTAGAAATATGAATAGTGGCTCCTGAATCAATCCACCGGGTATTTGGTGGAACGGTGGCTAAATTATATTATGAACATCCTAGATAATGGGTGCTACCTTCTTTGCTAACCAATTCTTGTAACCATAGCAATCTTTCTCGAGATGGCCTCGTTTCTCACAAAAAAATACTATACTTACCTCTTTCCTTTTGGCTTGTGTACTCGACTGGATCCAGATTCAGATCGGTCTTGGTGTCATACCCAGATTTGTTATATTTTTTATTCTTATTCTTATTAGTGACTAATTTCTGACTCATATAATATGCTTCTTCGAGCTTACTCAACTTGAGTCACTCTTCCTCTTGAGCACACATGCTAATTAACTATGTCAGCTTCCACTTCTCCTTTTGTGCATTATAGGTAGTTTTGAAAATATCAAACCGTGCAGGAAAAGAATTCATGATGAAGTGGATTAAAAATGAGTCATTAAATTCCATATCCAGATTCTTTAATTGACTTGCAATGTCAGTCATTTTCATGATGTGGTCTCTAACCCCATTATGTCCATCGTAGGTTATGGTCACTAATTGTATCATTAGAGTGCTAGCCAGTGATTTGGTGGAAACAGTAAAGTGTTCCTCTAAGGCCTTAAGGTAGTCGGCCAATGGTGCATTAGAAATGGCTCCTCTAATGTATTTAGGAATATTATTCTTATGTACATTATGCTTAAACGGTTAGATCTTTCCCACCATTCCCATTCTCTTTTCACCTCTGGACCACTAGTGACGGTAGGTCGAGGTGGCTCATCCATTCTAAAGGCTAAGTCTAAGTCTCCTACCCCTAAGTTAAACAACACTTCATCTTTCCAGCCTGAGAAATTAGACCCAGTTAGACCTTCACACACGGTAATGAACCAACTGAAATAAATAACATCACTAAATAAGCATCATAACATATCTCAAAATAATTAATTTTGAATGGAATCAACATCACATACAATAATTTGTCCTTTGGGACAAAACTATATATATGTTAGTCTCCCACTAGTGAAAACATTATTCACCAATTGGGACTAATTAATCATAAAAGATATAATTAAAATTAACTCCTTTGGGAGAAAAATAATAATAATCATAGCAAATACATTAATTACCAAAATCTGTTTAGTTGAACAAACTCAATGATCCACCTTTGGGCTTGACCATTGTTTATCTCTCTAAACACCAACATAATCCTTTTTTTTTAATCTTTGCAACTCAATTATTATTAAAATTTTATCAACTAAGTCACTTTGGTGAACATTAATCAATATAATTTTAATAATATTGGTGCCTTGGATTATGATGATTCATTTTTCCACATGAATCATGAACTATCACACATATATCATGCTTCAATAATCAATTGTTAAAATCATATCATATGAGGCATAAGCATTAACAGTATGAGATAGTGTGTGTCACCATAAATAGCATAAATGTTATACTGATGTTAACCAAAAGACAAGCTATAACTCCTCTTTTCTAGTCATCAATGTTAATATATCAGCATATTAACCATACTTATGGTAACATTCTAATTGATACCAAATGGAATAAACATCATTTTCACCTAGTGAGAAAAAACTGATGTCTCTTCCCGGTGAGGAGATGAGAAGAAACCGACGTCTCGTCTCTGCCCTGAAAAGCCGACGTCTCTGCCCCAGGAGATGAGGAGAAACCGACATCTCGTCTCTACCCCTCACCCAACAGTGAGAAGAAAAGCTGACGTCTCTGCCCCTCATCCAACGATAAACATAGAATCCAAAATATTTTTAGATAAGCAACAGAGATAAACATAGAATCCAAAATATTTTAGAAAAACACGTCTCTGCAGTGGACGGCCTGGGAATTTTTCTCTGACATTTATTGTCAGCAGATAATCAAGTTCCGGGGACTCTAGGATTGTAAAAGATCCAGATTTCTAAGACAAGAAATATTGTGGCTCTGATACCAATTGATAGAATTATTCTATCCAAAATCTCCAAAATCATTTGTTATCTAAAAAAAATATTAAATATATTTTTGTATCAAACATACCTGATATTTATGTATTTAATTTATGTATTTAATTTGAGAAAGATCTTCTACTTTTTCGTAGGTTTCTTCGTAGTGTTAGGATTGATAGATAATCCTTATTTAAAAGAACACTTAAAACCATGGAAGGTTGGGACCGTTCTCTTGTAACCGCAAGGTGGCAGTTCTATCGACCAACACCAAGCAACTGATTACAAAATAATGACAAAATTGCCCTTTATTATTAGATAATGACAACAACTCATAAATTAAATAAAATCATATAGATATATATATATAACAAGTAAGACATTATTTTTTTTCATTTTCTTTAAGCGATAAAGTAAACAATTACATTAGTCCTATAAGATAGTTTGTCAGGACAACGTACTTTCCAAGTGATTTTTGATGCAGAACGAGTCCCATTCCAGTGCCATCTATACCTGTGCATCATAAGACATCAAAATTTAGTTTATGGATCCCCCCAAAAAGTCCATAAGGTTGCAACTTCTTTTTTTTTTTTACCACTTGTTCCTTGTTATCAAAAGGAAAAAAACCTTGATAAAGGAGTAAACTTTATAACCTACCAGGTAAAAAGAACAGCAAAGGAGCGTCCTTTATCGGCGGTCCACACTCAACAGGGCAGAACCAGCGAGGGGGGCCTCCGTCGGGCTTGATGATCTCCTTCGCCATGTCGAAGTAGTCCTTCACGCTCTTCGTCCCGAATCCATCATCATAGCGTACGCTCAGTTCTCCAGTCTCGATTTCCAGCGCCTTCCCTTCTTCTCGGCATGGAATCCCCAATTCCACGCCGAGCCCGATCAAGCTCCAACCTTGACGCATGCTTCACTTGGTTCTCGCTAACCGCGGCGAGCCGATACCTCTTCCGGGAGTGAAGGGGAGGTGTTGGTGTTGGAAGGGGAAGGATGGGGAGTTGAGCGGACGACAGAGGCATGGCGAGAGGCCCGGAAGGAAATCGGAGGAGGGAGAACAGGGGAAGGTTGTAAAAGTGAGTAGCCGGTGGGAAATGTTGGAGATGTAAGTTTTGAATGACCGAGAGAGAGAGAAAGGGGCCGCGGTGGGCGAAGGTGGGCCAAGAGAAGGAAGTAAAAACGGGACAAATTTTGAGGAGAGCACAGGGTGGGATTGGCCATGGATGAGAAGAGAGATAGAGAGCTTGCACGGTTGGAGGGAAATGGAGTGCGACATTGTGAATGATAAAAGGTTTACCGCTAACGGAGGCAAGGTTATTGGAGAGGAATAATTACAGCCATACTTTAGAGGATGAGTCTGAAAATACAGCGACCTGTTTGGTATCTTTAATTCATTATTTATCGTTCTTAAATAAAATTATGAAAATCAATATATTTCTTTTTGGATGTTATTATTTTTATTTGTTATATTAAAGTAATTTTATTATTTTTTAAAAAAAAAGTATAAAAATTTTATTTTAAATATTTTTTTAAAAAAATTATCATCATAATTATTGCCGGTTCCATCACTCATTCCACCTACATAATTATTGTTGTTTCCGAAGGATCAGAATGGAGAGCTACATGGAGTTTACCCCTCTACCCTGACAAAGGGCCAGAGAGCTATATGGAGTTTATCCCTCTATCTTTTTTTTTTTTTTTTTTTTTTTTTTTTTTTTTTTTTTTTTAAAAAAAAAAAAAAAAAAAAAAAAAAAAAAAAAAAAAGGGGGACAAATGCTATTTAATTTTTAATCATTCCAAAACTCATACACTGCACCACTTTAATTCAACCTCGATTTCAACAAAAAAAAAAAAAAAATCTTAACATGTCTATTCATGCAACTTATACATCAAATTCATACAAATTTATAAGAAAATATTTAATTAAAATTTTAAGTTTATTTTTTTGTACAAATTTATCATTTTTGATGAATTATTTTTTCATAAACTTATTTAATTGATCTTCAAAACTCAAGCATCTTTCATTATTTTTTATCAATTTTTAACTAAACGAGAAACACATGAATTTGATCAAGGAGTTTATATTTAAATTACTTATATATTCCATCATCAGGCTCGGTTATACTTTGTGGACTGCTAATAGAGTCTTCCAAGTTTCGATCAACACCTAAAAGTTAATCATCATGGGGATTTCGATGGGCAGGCAGATCAGGAGCTGGAATTGCAAGTCAGTCTCGGCTATTGCTATCTCGGGGAGCAACATATTTATGTTCGAAAGTCATATATGCCGCGTTAAAGAGAATTCAGAAGAAATTCTAAAATGAAGGCAAAATATGCAACAAAGGAAAAGAAACAAAAGGAAAAAAAAAAAAAGAAAAAGAAACAGAAGAATATTTACCAGATACAGAAAAATGCTAGGATTACCTCAAAAAACAAAAAGAGAAGGAAGAAAAAGAAAAATTCTAAAGAGAGTTTAACATCTAACTTTTATCGTTGTTTTGCAGGTCACCCACCAATTCATCTTACAGTTTCTTTCGTTTCTGTCAAATTTATTCCTCCCTCTACGGCTTGTCTCTCCTATGCCGATGCACTTGTTGTCTCTCCGTGCCTTTCCCCTGTCCTTCGACCAGTTTTACTCTCTAACATGTACTTCATCATCTATATTATCTTCCGGGTTACAATTTAATTTACATCTGTCACATCTCAGTTGGAATTCTGAATCGAAGGGGCCTTACCTATATCTTTGCTTTCGATGTTCGATCCTTTTCAGTTTCACATTTTACTCTTTACAATCGAGGAATACTCATATATTATGCTCTCATCATCTGCACCATCTCACTCATTTGCCTGTTTGCTGTATTACTTCGAGGTTGCTTCCTAGCTATATATCAGCTTTCTCACCTTCAATCTATATTTATTTGGAGCTCTTGAAATTCTTCACATGCACCGTGCAATTGTGGTGTTCGGCTCTTCTCATTACTGTCATGGTTCTTATATAAGTCAAACTATCAACTGCAACCAATCTTCCTATTTCGGCTATTCCAGGGAGTTAACGGGTTTTGGAATTTTGAGCGGCACAAAATTTACTTGTGCCGATTTGGTTCCCATTATGTCCACCGACTTTACGACTGGTTTTCTGATGGCATTTTCAACTAATCAAAACTTCTGCGGTTTTGCTATACTTATGTTATCAACTCATCTTACTTCGTGGAATTCACAGACTCTGCTTCAAATACTAAATCTCTCTGTGCTGCGAAACAGGGCGTTGCATTAATTCTCATCATATATCCGGTGTCCCTCAAAGATCTTTGAGGTTGTGGCCGTTGCTAAATTCATCTTTTGCTGCAGATTTCACCAATGTTCTGCTTGGCGTCAAAGCTATCTCTTGCTCCGTGTACGTCACTGCAGTCCTGGGAGCGCTGGTCCGGTCGTGCCGTTGCTCTCTTCACTGCACTGCTGGGTGAATCTCGTGGTGGTGACTCTTATTCTATTATCCCAGTTCCGACTTTGGTGGATGTACTTCATTCTACCATTTGTTTACTACCGTCATGTCTCTATTAAGGTCAACTATCATCTGCAACCAAAATTCCTATTTCAGCTATTCGAGGGAGCTGCGGATTTTGGAATTGTGGGCATGACAGAACTGATCCGTGCCAGCTTGGTTCCCATTATTTTTACTGACTTTAGGACCGGTTTTCTGATGGCATGTTCTACTGATCAAGCTCCGTGGTTTCACTATATTATGTTATCAACTCATCTTATTCCGTGGACTTCAAAGACCATGGTTCGAATACAATCTTTCCATGCTATGAAACAGGATGGTTCACTACTTCTCTGCATATATACGGTGTTCTCCGAAGATCTTTCATGCCGTGCCTGCTGCTAGGTTCATCTTTTGTTGCAAATTTCGATGATGCTATTATGCTCGGCGTCAACGGTATCTCTTGCTTCGTGTATGTCACCGATGTCCCGGGAGTTCTGGTCCGGTTGTGCCTTTGCCTTCTTCACTGCATTGCTGGGATGGATACGGTTATATTCTTCACTGCTGCTCTTGATGCTGTACTCTATTCTCATTTGCATATATTTAGTGCCATGCATCCTCTGAATCCCCCAGCGGAGATTCTCATTCTATCATCCCTTCTGTGTTGGTATTTTTTTGTGCCCCTGCTCGGCCTTATCGATTTTGATACGTATATTGCTGTTTCGTTGTATTTCCAATCCTTATGCTGGTGGACCTGGCTTGTTATGACGTGCACAGTTTTTGTGGTTTTGTAATATAAGTCGGTACTCTCTTTCTGATATAATGCATCCCTGAAAAGGGTTCCGTTAGCCACAAAAAAAATAAAATAAAATAAAATAAAATAAAATAATAAAATAATAATAATTAAAAAAAATTATTAAAAAAAAAAAAAAAAAAAAAAAACGAGAAACACCGATAATCGACCTTTCCAATGGAGGGTCACGGGTGCCCAACCAATCGGACAAAAAAATAGGGCAACGAAATAGAGAGCTCGATGGAGCAAAACTTCCGAATAAAACAAATTAAAATGTATTTTTACAGATTTAATTAATCTAGACCTACCAAGAACAAAAAATTAGATGATGCAGCTTACCATCACTAGTTGGTTGCTTGTGAGAATATGAATTTTGGAGCTATCAATTCCTCTTATAACGGTTAGACATTAAAGAACGGTCGACAGAACTAAGGTGCATATATAACTGCCATTATTTTATTGGAACGGCCGTTACCAAAAGCGGGCGCTGCGCTTTGCTTACGCGGAGGACCACAGAAGCCGGTCCCCGCTGCAATCAGTCGATGACCGGTCACCTCGCTTGCCCGAAACCCCGCCCCACCACCACCCCCACTTCCCTTTCGCTGACTTTGACAAGCTTGGCCCGTGGTGGCCGTGGGTGCCAATAATTGTGAACGGTGAAAGACTTGGGTTTTGAAAAAAAAAAAAAAAAAACACAACGACCCTAATTCACGTATAATATTAGGAAGAATCTATCACGGAATTTTAAATTTACAAAATTGAATCATAGGAGAGAAATATATATATATAATTTTTTTTTTTCCAAGCATATTGTTTGTCCATGAAATGATCGAAAGATATTATTTAAATTTTATATAAATATTTAATTTTTTCTGATAAATAATTAATATTGGATTAAATAAATATTTTTATGGATGCTCATGTGGAAGGATGATTCTAGAATATGGTAATTGAAATATATGCAATACATCGTATTCTTAAAATCTTAAATCTTATTAGATAAGAAGGCCAAAATTTATCGGAGCTAATATGTTGGTCATGTTAA
This sequence comes from Areca catechu, assembly GCA_021397845.1. Taxonomy (NCBI): domain Eukaryota; kingdom Viridiplantae; phylum Streptophyta; class Magnoliopsida; order Arecales; family Arecaceae; genus Areca; species Areca catechu. The sequence continues at coordinate 11,582,498 of CM038045.1, forward strand.
ATATGTATGATGTTTTAATTCTGTTTGGATTAAAAAAATAATTTTTAAAATAAAAAAATAAATTATTAGGAAATAATTGTTCATTTTTATTATTTCAAATTTATATTTAATTAAAAATTTAGAATAATAATTATATTCCAGTATAATTAATAGATCTATCGTATAGAGATAAAATAATTTAAAATAAATTATTTAATGGTCTATTATAGAATAGTTATTTTAAAATAATGATCGGAATAGTTTATTTTAAATGATCTAAATAAATTTAAATAAAAATTTATTTCGAGTAAAATTAAGGTAATCAAAAACTATTTATAAATATTTTTTTATAAAAAAAAGAATAGGAGATAAATTTGATGTAGTTCTTCGTTCTAACTTCCAGTTTATTAGATAATTATTCGATTTTTATTATAAATTTTTTTTATATTATTTTCATCGAATATGCCAATCTAATGGTACAAAATGAAGACCACGCTCTGGCCAACTCCGTTACCATGGAGTGATTATAAATAATACCCTCTTTAAACGACCACGCATGTCTTTGCGGTACAGTTGTCTGTTCTTGGCTTTTGCGAGATGGAGGCGGAGATAGTGAAACGAAAGAAGTGAAACGAGTGGCCATGATGCTGGGCTGACAATTCCTCGAGCGTGACAAAAGAAAAAAAGTAAAAAAAAAAAAAGGGGAGATGATTGCATCGAACCGTGACCGCATGTCCTCCTGGAAGAAAATGGGGTGGATGCTGGGCCACCGGGGTTCATGAAGTTAGCCAGCTTCTTGGCACTTGGAGAAAGTGAGGTCGGACTAACGTAACTCAATTGTCCTGGTGTGTGTGCACATGATATTTATATTTATATATTACATACGAGCACGATCACAAGCACCTTCAAATAATTTTTCTAAAATTTTAATTTTTCGGATAGGGCTTATAGCAGTATGGACTGGAATGCGTGTTGCTCTTTCAGGACTGATCGTTTAATCATCGAGGGTAGAAGTGCTCGCTTTGATCCTTATAAATCAAGTACCTAAACTACACCATGTCCGTTTCTGAGGTACAGCCCCAACACAAACGATGAGCATTATTATTATTATTATTATTATCATCATCATCATCATCATCATGGCCCGCATGCCAACTCCAATCCACCACCAGCCCATTTCTACGTCGTCGCGACTACGTGGACCTCTTGGTGACCATTCTTCGTTGCCACAATTATTGGACGCGCTCCCATCACTACCACTTTGACCCATTCCCATGACCCCTTGGTAATCCCAAGGGACTCCCCAGGTTTCCCCATTTGCCAGTTCCGTGTCTCTCCAACTCAACTACACACGATCAGCCCAATGATGATGGCCAACCCATACCCGACTTGTGATCGGACATTTCTATGCCCAATCTTAGCTCGCGATCACCTCTTACTTCCAAAGTTGTTGATCGACAGTTGTCTTGGCGATGAATGCTCCATAAATGGGTACGAATGTTGAAAACCAAAAAAGTATTAGCTAAATGCAGTACAAAAGTTGAATATCATCATGCTATAAACTTTGTTATCTTCTTCTTCTATACATGGGAGCTCCCATGCATGTTTCTCTACCTTATCCATAGTACGGTAATTCTAGTACGAATCTTATCTTTTTGCGAACGTACCGAACATATCTAGATCAACTTCTGCTTTTCTTCGAAATGCAGTACAAAAATTGAATATCATCATGCTATAAACTTCGTTATCTTCTTCTTCTATGCATGGGAGCTCCATGCATGTTTCTCTACCTTATCCATAGTACGGTAATTCTAGTACGAATCTTATCTTTTTGCGAACGTACCGAATCTAGATCAACTTCTGCTTTTCTTCGAATGCAGAAAAATGAATATCATCATGCTATAAACTTCGTTATCTTCTCTTCTATGCATGGGAGCTCCATGCATGTTCTCTACCTATCCATAGTACGATAATTCTAGTACGAATCTTATCTTTTTGCGAACCGTACCGAACATATCTAGATCAACTTCTGCTTTTCTCCGTGCATACAAAAGTAGCTTGAAAGGGCCTCCAGCACTCGATTGCTCTCTACCATCCGTTGATCAAGCCTCTATCTTCCGCATGATTTTAACTCTCGTGCATGCCCATCCTCCCAATTTGCTTGAGGTGATGATAATGTTATGGACCAAGTTTTGCAAAAGTTTGACCATGTCTTGAATTTTATTTTTGTCGTGCCTTTATATAGTTGCAACAATCCAATCGTATGATAAGCCTATCATCATAGCCAAAATGTAATTAAAGTATGTAAAAATATAGTTCCATGCACCTTACCCTCGATCAACAAGAGAGAAAGAGAAACCGTTATTTCTTATAGGACAAATGTGATATTATCAAACTCGCTGGGGAAGATGAGCGAAAGTTTTTCATAAGGAATCAAAAGTCCAGGGTCCGAATCATTAAAGTGGCTCGCTTCGACGGTAGGTGGGAGCAGTGCATTGGTTTCCATGTATCGATGGTTCTCTTTTCGGTTCTCCATCGAATGGCTTCTATGCTTCGATAGAATTAATGGCGAACGATGGAAAAATCAGGAAGGGGGTCGGCAGCGAAGCTTCTGACACCGTCAGGAGGAGCGAAGTTGGTCGCGGGTGGTTCGGGGCTTTCCCCGCTGTGCGTTATGGATGTCTCACCGGATTATCGAAGCGAAAATATAGGAGCTATAGGGCTTCTTCGCGAGGGTGCCGGAGCTCCCACACTTGGAGGTGGAGGAGTCCCAGAGACTGTGGGAACGCAAGGCAGTCTTCGTGCGGAGTCTGGGATGTTGGGTGCCGGCCGGTTGGGTGGCTAGGAAGTTCAAGCTCAAGCTGAAGCTTGAGGATGAGTCGGAGGTTTTTGCCTTGGCCGAAGATCATTTGATCGTTTGGTTTAAGAATGAAAGGGAGTGTGCTCTAGCTCGGGCGGGAGGCCCCTAGTTCATCGCCGAGCAGCTGCTGACGGTGGAGCCGTGGCGATCGGATTTTGCTCCGAGTCAAAGTCCGATCCAAAGAACTGTAGTGTGGTTGAGACTGCTGGAGTTGCCGTGGAGTTATGGTCATCAAATGCCCTGATGACTATTGTAGCGAAGGCCGGAAAACCCTTACTCATCGACGACTGCACCGAAAATCTGAAGAAGTCCGGGTATGCAAGGGTGAAGGTTGAACTGGAGTCAAGTAAACCTCTGTTGTTGGGGATTCTTCTACGAGGGAGGAACGACCTTTTCTAGCAATAGCTCCGGTACGAGAACTTACCGGAGGTGTGCTTCCGGTGCGGTAGGATGGATCATGGAGAGGAAGCTTGTGGATTTGTGTGGATTCATCCAATCCGGAAAAGGTCGTGGCCGGGTGCTGTCGGATAGTATGGTCGTTGACGAGGGGGAGGGTTCCATGGACCGTGCATGCCCTCTAGTGCAAGAGTCCGGCAGGTCCGCTAGGGGAGGGCCCAAACTTGGTACGTGGCTGGTGACCTCTCGTGTCCGGCAACCTCGTGCCCCCAGGGTTCCCGCGCGAGGTGGAAGAGACTAGGAGAAGTCCAAAGAAGGTGCCCTGAGTCTTTGGATCGGTGCTCCTCTTTCCCTCCTCTGGGTTCCCCGTGGAACTTTTCTTCTCCCCCGAACTCGCCACAGGACTAGATGGCTGGAAGAAATCGATAAAAGTGCACGGTGCCGGTCTTTAGGTTCCCTGGGGATGAGCCATCGAGGGAGGACTCAGAGGCCGGGAAGGGTTTCTTTGCTCTCAACTTTTTTGGGGACAGCATGTTTCCACCTTACCATCGGGATTGCAGTACAATTTTCCCGCACTTTCTGTTGAAGTGTTGTCTCCGTAGAATAAAAGAGTTGGGAGTTTGCCTCTACCTTGACTTTTTGGAGACTTCCTTCTGCTCTTCAGGAGAGGGAGGAGAGGGAAGTTGCAAAGTTTGCTGCTTGCACTTCATTTTGTCATACCCTTATGAGCCAATAGGAACTATGTAAGACAATCCAATGTAATGGTTGAAAAATAAGTTCCATTTTTCATCACAAGAGGCAAGGAACCGTATCAGGCATGGTTTCGGAAGGTGGGGAGATGCGAAGTTATAGGAATCTCTCTTCTTTTTTCTTTAGAGGTGGAGCGAGAGGAACCTCCTTTCTTTCTCTCTCTCTAGAAGGTTTCTATGGATAGAATTCGATGCCAGATGTCAAGGGTCCAGCTATTCTGTCTAGGAGGAGCAAAGCATCGGGTGATGGGTTTCCACCATATTCTCAGGAGGTATGGTGTATATTTGAGAGGGTTTCTCGCTTGTGCGGATTCACATTGGATGGATCCGGGGACTTGTAATCCCAAGTGTCTTGTGCATCTGAGGGTGCCGGCCAGTTATGTAAAGTTAAGTTAGCTAAAGTTTGGCTAACAAGTGAGCCCTTTCTTCCTAAATTTATTTTTTGAGCAGGGAGTTTTATTGGGGGCGGGATCCCATTCATAGTGAGAGTGCTGACTTGGAGCCTGCGACGGCTTTTTGTCATCAAGCGATAGAAGGGTATGTGTGTAGACTCTGGAGTTGCGATGGATTTATGGTCTGGGTCAAATGCCCTGATGACTATTGTAGCGAAGGCCCGAAAACCCTTACTCATCGACGACTGCATCGAAAATCTGAAGAAGTCCGGGTATGCAAGGGTGAAGGTGAACTGGAGTCAAGTAAACCTCTGTTGGGGGATTCTTCTACGAGGGAGGAACGACCTTTTCTAGCAATAGCTCTGGTACGAGAACTTACCGGAGGTGTGCTTCCGGTGCGGTAGGATGGATCATGGAGAGGAAGCTTGTGGATTGTTGTGGATTCATCAATCCGGAGAAAGGTCGTGGCCGGGTGCTATCGGATAGCATGGTCGTCGACGAGGGGGAGGGTTCCATGGACCGTGCATGCCCTCTGGTGCAAGAGTCCGGCAGGTCCGCTAGGGGAGGCGGCCCAAACTGGTACGTGGCTGGTGACCTCTCGTGTCCGGCAACCTAGTGCCCCCAGGGTTCCCGCACGAGGTGGAAGAGACCAGGAGAAGTCCAAGAAGGTGCCTGAGTCTTTGGATCAGTGCTCCTTTCCCTCCTCTGGGTTCCCCGTGGAACTTTTCTTCTCCCCCGAACCGCCACCAGACTAAGATGGCTGGCAGAAATCGATAAAAGTGGCACGGTGCCGGTCTTTAGGTTCCACTGGGGATGAGCCATCGAGGGAGGACTCAGAGGCCGGGAAGGGTTTCTTTGCTCTCGACTTTTTTGGGGACAAGACGGAGGTTGGTGGTGGTGAAGAAACGGGGCCACGGGACGTTACCTATTCGGGGGGATGTGCAGTATCAGTTTTCCCGCAGGCTTTCCTTGTTGAAGTGATGTCTTCTCAGGTAGAATAAGGAAGAGGTTGGGAGTTTAGCCTCTACCTTGACTTTTATGGAGACTTCCATTTCTGCTCTTCAGGAGAGGGAGGAGAGGGAAGGGGGTCTGCATGATGTAGATTTGGCTGCTCTCCGGCACTTCATGTCTTTGCATCATACCCTTATGAGCCAATAGGAGACTATGTGAAGACAAAAATCCATAGTGTAATGGTTGAAGGAGGGGAATAAGAATATCCCTGTTTCATCAGGCCACTATTGTTCGTAGGCACAGGAACCGTATCAGGGCACTGCGGTCTTCGGAGGGGAGGTGGTTGGAGGATGCGGACGAGATTAGGTAGGAGATCTTCTCCTTCTTTTTCTTTGATAGGTGGAGCCCCGAGAGGAACCTCCTTTCTTTCACTCTCCTCATCCTGAGACCCAGGTTTCTATGGATGAGAATGGTCGACTGCTCAGCCCCATTTCTGTCAAGGAGATCCAGTCTATTCTTTGGTCTATGGAGGAGAACAAAGCATCAGGGCCTGATGGGTTTCCACCATTATTCTTCAGGAGGTATGGTGTATCATTTGGAGAGAGATTGTCTCGCTTGTGCAGGAATTCTTTACTATTGGCCATATGCCTGATACCTGGAAGCAAACCTTTGTTACTCTTATCCCAAAGTGTCTTGATGCATCTGAGCCGAGTCGCTTCAGGCCTATCAGCTTATGTAACACTCTGTATAAGTTATGTGCCAAATGTTTGGCTAAAAAGATGAAGCCCTTTCTTCCTAAATTTATTTTCCTGAGCAGGGAGCTTTTATTGGGGGGGTGTATCTTTGACAACATCTTATAGTGCAGGAGTTTATGCATGATCTTCAGAGAGCCCCTGCTAGACGGGCTTTGATGGTTATCAAGCTTGATATGGAGAGGGCCTATGATCAGATGTACTGAACTTCTTGGAGTATGCTTTGGACAATTTTGGATTTCATCAGGTCTGGGTAGGCCAAATTATGGCTTGTATTACTGATCCTACTTATGTTATTCTCATCAATGGGACTCCTTCGGATTTCTTTCATTCTACTATCAGTCTTCGTTAAGGTTGCCCTCTCTTCCCTTATTTGTTTATCTTATATGATGATTCTCTTTCGCGAGCTTTACGGGTGTGGGAGTTGGCTATTCAGCCATATTGTTTCGCTCCTGCTGCTTTTCCAATCTCACATTTGTTATTCGCAGATGACTGCCTCCTCTTGGGCCATGCCTCTCTAGCGACGATGGTGGGATTTAGGATGGTGATGGAGCATTATTGTGTCTTCGGGTTAGAGGGTGAATCTTTATAAATCGGAGATCCGTTTCAGCCTGAAAACTCCTATCCAGTTATAATGCTCAATTCAGGAGATTCTAGGGACTGGTGTTCATGATGGATGCCTTCAGTACTTGGGAGTTCCTATCTCAAGTGGGAGACTGCACAGCTCGGAGTATCATAGGATGGTCCATGCTATTCATGAGAGGGTGGAAGGCTGGCAGGGTAGAGCCCTCCCTTCCATGGATAGGTTAACCTTGATCAGGTCAGTCCTCACTTCTCTTCCGGTGTTCTTGCTCTCTAATGCTATCATTCCCAAGGCTATCATTCTTAAGGTCGAAAAAACTATTCGCTCCTTTCCTTGGTCATCTTCGAGTACTCAACGGGGTGTTCACTTGTTGGGATGGAGTGTGGTCTATCAGCCGACTGGTTGGTGGCCTTGGAATCTATTCCCTGGGGTGATGAGGGAGGCCTTGATCGCTAGGCATATTTTTAGATTCATGTTGGATCCGGAGAGCATGTGGACTTCTATGATGAGGACTCGTTATAGTCTCCTACTCTTGGTGGTGGATGGTGGATTGGTACGGCTCGCCAGGGTTCAGTCATCAGATGAGATGAATGGCTCATGTTATTATCCCCAGATGAGATGGGTCATTAGAGATGGTAGATTGATCAGATTTATAGATGATCCATGGATCTCAGAGGTCCCTTTAGCCCGGTGACTACCTTTATTGCTATGGATGGTTATTGATGTGGCAGGATCGCTGATGTGAACCCATGTCAGACCTGGTCAGATGCCACGTCGGAGGAAGCTGCCATGTCAGACGTCCTTCTTCGGGCTCCTTCGCCAGGTGGCTCCCTCGAGGTCGAGACACCCTGGCCGAAGTCGAGCTCCTCCTCTCTTTAGACTCCTTCACCAGGTGGCTCCCTCGAGGTCGAGACGCCCTGGCCGAAGTCGAGCTCCTCCTCTCTCCGGACTCCTTCGCTAGGTGGTTCCCTCGAGGTCGAGACGCCTGGCCGAAGTCGAGCTCCTCCTCCCTCCGGACTCCTTCGCCAGGTGGCTCCCTCGAGATCGAGATGCCCTGGCCGAAGTCGAGCTCCGGCTCTCTTCGAACTCCTTTGCCAGGTGGCTCCCTCGAGGTCGAGATGCCTTGGCTGGAGTCGAGCTCCGGCTCTCTTCAAACTCCTTCGCTATGTGGCTCCCTCGAGGTCGAGATGCCCTGGCCGGAGTCGAGCTCCGGCTCTCTTCGGACTCCTTCTCCAGGTGGCTCCCTCGAGGTCAAGATGCCCAGGCCGAAGTCGAGCTCCTCCTCCTTGAGCCGGCCCCACTTGGACAAGGGGACCAGCAGTTGGGGGACGTCACCACCTTCCTTGAATGGCGGTGAGCCACCCAATGACCACAAAGGGGCATCATCATGCCGCAATAATTGCCCTGCTACCACTTATACTAAAAAGGAAGGGGTCCCCCGATCGAGGCACCATGCTCCCGATCGACATGTGTGCCACCCAAAAGAGAAAATCATCCCAGGAGATTCAAATCCAGGGGACGGCTGCCCCCCGATCAAGGCTCTACCAGGTTTTCCAAAGTGGAGAGACTAGAGGGAGGGTCAGAGTGCACGGTGTAGTTCCTTATCACGAATAGGGGAAGGCACCTCGTGCACAGCACGGAGCACTACCGCACACGCCTGCGAAGGAGGGGAGGATCCCGAGGTAGGCGACAGGTAGCCATCATGGCTTAAAAGAGTTCTCCAAGGTTCCATGAAAAGGTAAGTAACAACAAACGGGTAAAGGGGATGGCATACAGGAAAGCAATTGAGAGGCCAAGTGCTCTAGGCTATCGGAAACTCACCGGAAGGATCTCGACGGACACAGCCATCCAGCTCAAATACTCCTCCGCTCTACTCTTAACTCATTCACACTCTCTAAGCATATAATCTTTCTCCTCCTAGAGTGGAGTCCATCCACGAGGCTCGACTAGGAGGATCTGTTCTCCTAGATCGCCACTGACTTGAGCATCGGAGTGCCCTCACCGGGATCCCCGACCCGGGTCTCCTCTGTTTTGCAGGTCCGGGCACGCGAGCATGTTCTCAGCGACGAGAGCGGGTTCCGAGGTCGTCTTCAGCTATAAGCCATGGTGGACAGGCAGTAACAGATTGGCATGCCAGGTAGGGGGGCATGACATATTTTGATCCAAGCCAATTTCCTTACGAGCAACCCCACCAGGAGCATGGTGATGACCCGTGCGAGAGAGGTCTCCACTAGCCGTGTAGGGGATCCCCCTTCTCATGAAAACCCGCACAGTCCAGAGAGGGAGCTCCCCGCTCCATCGCAACCGCCTCCAGTGGACGTCCAGCTGGCTGTACTCATCCAACAAATGCAACTTCTGGCTGTAGTGGTGTGACAGTTACAGTATCAGCACCGATCCCTGGCCACCCACAAATAGCCAAGGACTCCTGCGACCCAAGCCGCCGCACCCCGCGATAACCTACGGTCCTTCCAAGGAAGGCCATCGCTGCTGCGAGCCATAACAGATCCCCGGGGAAGCCATCGGATCCCGGTGAAGAGACAGTGGACCGGGTCAGCCGACCAGGAGAGCCGGTCCCCGACCGTTGAGTAGGCTACTGTCAAGCACCACCAAGGTCACAGAGGCAAGGCCCCCCATCGCGACCCCCCTCAGTTGACACCTTCACCTCCTCCATCAGCCTCAACAGAGGGCTCCACCGACGAGGCTATCAGGTGCACGGCAGAAAGGTGCTTGGAGGAACAGGAGCGCAAGCTGGCGGAGCTATCCCGCCAGTTTGCAAATTTGCAAGGCTCCCCCCGCGAGCCTGCGGGCTACGATGCTCGTCCCCCTTTCTTCCGAGAGATCCAAGAGGAACCGATCCCGAGTCGGTTCGCATGCCGCAGGTGGATCCCTACGATGGGACCACCGACCCTCTGGACCACCTTAAGAGCTACAAGGCCCTCATAAGAGTCCAGGGGGTGACCGACGCCCTCCTCTGCATTGCTTTTCCAACCACCCTCCGGAAGGCGGCTCAAGTCTGGTTTACCCATCTCGAGCATGAAAGCATCGACTCATTTGCTCAGCTGGAGAGAAAGTTCGTAATCCACTTTGACGCTTATCGAAAAGTGCCACGAGAGGCGGACAGCCTTTTCTCCATTATGCAGCAAGACCACGAACTCTTGTGGAAATATGTGGCTCACTTCAAGATTGCCGCACTGGAGATTTACAACCTGGATGAGCCAGTTTGCCATGCTGGTGCTGAAGAAAGGCTCAGACTTTTCGCCTGACCTACTCACTAGACAAGAAGCCATCGAAGACGTACTCCGAACTCCTCCTCCGTGTTCACAAGTACATCCATATCGAGGAGGTGGACCGTACGAGGAAGGAGTTGGACAGGAAGTCGCTAAAGAAGTAACCTCCTAGCGAGACATCCGGGGTGCGAAAGCCCAGACCGGCCATCCCGAACTTCCGCCAGGGGCCGAAGCCGAAGAGTGGCTCCATCCAGAAGAAAGATACACACCTCTCCTAGCCCGAGGACAAAGATCCTCATGGAGATTTAGGGCGAGCGCTACCTGAGACGTCCACCCTCACTTAGGTCGTCTAACGGTTGCGACAAAATGAAGCATTGCCAATTCCACCGCAACCACGGCCACGATACTGAGAAGTGCCGCCACCTCAAGAGAAAAATTGAAGATCTGATAAGAAAGGGCTACCTCGGAAGGTTCGTGGGGGGCAAGACCCCGGCGAATGCTCAGGTGCTCGTTGCTCTCCCTCCTGTCTATGTAGTCAACAATGACCCACGAGAAGCCTGCGGGGATGATATTTTGGGGAATCGAGCACGCTCCCAAGAGGACCCGGGGAGGAGAGAGTTTGAAAAATGTACTCCTCTTTATGAGGGAAAGGGAATCTGGAAATGAAAATGTAAACAATGATGTCGTGGTCGTCGAGATGATGATCGCCAAGCATCCTATAAAACGGATTATGGTCGACAGTGGAAGTTCGACGAATATCCATTTTTATGATGCTTTCTCCAGAATGAATCTGTCCTCTGCTCAACTGATGCCTGTGCACACTCCCCTCTCGATTTTATAGGGGACTCCGTGAGAGTCGAAGGGGGAATCACTCACCCCGTCACTGCTGGGACACCACCTCGTCAGAGCACCGTCATGATGACCTTCACGGTTGTTAGGCTGCCCTCGGTCTTCAACGTGATTCTTGGTTGCCCCGGGCTCAATTTGCTCGACGCGGTCATTTCTACCAAGTAGCTATTGGTGCAATTTCTCACTCCTTGTGGTGTAGGAGAAATGAGGGGGCACCTCAGCCGATCCAACACTGTCTCCAAGCCATCCCTAGAGACAGAAACTTCGAGGAAGACCTCAACATCGATGACTTCGACAAAAGGCGTAGGACCCCAGAGGTGGCTTGGTCGAGCGCCTGTTATCGTATCCACTCGGAACTGACCTGATGAAGATGGTGCAAATCGAGGCCCAGATGCAAGAGGAGCGGGCCCACTTGTTGGAATTCCTTCGAGTGAACGCAGATATATTCGCCTAGATGGCAGTGGATATGCCCGGGATTCCCCCTGACATCATCACCCACAAGTTGAGCGTCGACTCGAAGTACCATCCTGTTTGACAAAAGAAGAGAAGCTTCGTCCCGGAGAAGCAACGGGCAATCAATGAGGAGGTGGATAAGCTCCTCGCAGCAGGCTTTATCCATGAAGTATAATATCCCAGCTGGCTGGCAAATGTAGTCACGGTCAAGAAGAACAACGAGAAGTGGAGGATCTACATGGACTACACCGACCTCAACCGAGCCTGTCCAAAGGACAGCTTTCCTTTACCAAAGATCGACTAACTGGTAGACGCCACCTCGGGGCACCTCTTGCTCTCCTTTATTGATGCATTCTCCGGATACAATCAGATCCAGATGCATCCAGAGGACGAGGAGCACACTGCCTTCATCACTGATCGGGGGATGTACTGCTATCAGATGATGCCTTTCGATCTGAAAAATACTTGTGCCACGTACCAGCAGCTGGTCAATCGGGTCTTCAAGGACCAAATCGACCGAAACATGCAAGTATATGTGGATGACATGCTCGTTATGAGCAAGTCGAAGTCAGACCACGTCGCCGACCTGGCGAAGGCCTTCCACACCCTTCAATTACACCGGATGAAGCTGAATTCGGCGAAGTGCGCCGTCAGCGTAGCAGCGGGGAAGTTCCTTGGCTTCATAGTCACCTAGAGGGGAGTTGAAGCAAACTTGGAGAAGGTTCAGGCAATTGTTGACATGGAGCACCCCACCTTGAAAAAGCAGGTCCAGCACCTAACAAATTGGATTGCCATCTTGAGCCGGTTCATCTCAAGTTGACTGACCGCTACTTGCCTTTCTTTAAGCCGTTGCGCAAAGTGCACGACTTCGCTTGGACCGAAGAATGCAAGGCAGCCTTTGAGGAGTTGAAGAAGTTCTTGGCATCACCGCCGTTGCTCTCCAGGCTGAAGAGGGAAGAACTCCTGCTATATCTGGCGGTCACCCCGTGGGCTATCAGCTCGGTTCTTGTCCGCATGGATGAGGATGGAGTCCAAAAACTGGTGTACTACTACCGGCAAAATCCTCCGAGATGCGGAGATCAGGTACACCCGCTCATAAAAGTTAATTTTATCTCTTATAATGTCTACCCAGCATCTTAGGCCATACTTCCAAGCATATCCGATCGTGGTCTTAACGGACCAACCATTGAGGGTCGTGCTTAGTCACTCCGTCCTTCGGGGCTCAACCGGGAGGATCTGTTTTCCTGGATCGTCACTGATCTGAGCATCGGAGTGTCTCCACCGGGATCACCGGTCCGGGTCTATAACTCTGTTTTACATATTGGACGTCTGAGCAAGATCTTGAGCGACAGGAGTGCCTTCCGAGTTCGATCTCAGCTACAGACTACGCGATCGGGCGGTAACAGGATCCACTTTGATGAGTCGCCTATGGTTTCAAGGATTATATATTTTTAATTTTTTTGGATATATTCATACCAAGACTGTTGGTTGAATCATCCGTCGTTATATAAAAAAAAAAAAAAAAAAAAAAAAAATTCATGAGGAGTCGAGGTAGGCATGCCTGGAGTTATTATTATTAAATTTTTTACGAAACCTTCATTTTATTTTTTGCTGTGAGAGTGCAGATAGAAAATATTAGAGAAAAAATATAGCAACAATTTGTGATATCCAAGTGATCTATCAATCAAGAGAATTCATTATTGCACCTGCTCAGTATCAGGGAGACAAATATATATATATATATATATACATGATAAAAATTATAATGAGAGAGTAGCTATCTATAAGTTATACCAAATCCAAGCATAGCAATTTGTGACCTTTTATCTGCCGAACTGCTGCAGATATAACAAATTAACAATCAGTTATGATCACAATTAAATTTGGTCCGAAGGTGCTGGTACTACTTATTATTATTATTTTTTTCTAGATTAGGATAATAAAATCATGTCTAAGAATGCCATGATGTATCATACATACACTATCAAATTGTTAAGCGATAAGGATTCTTTTCTAGATTCCCTGGACATATTAAGTTTTACATGATTTTATATATAGTGGCTAGAGTTAATGCTGTTTACTTAACTCATGAATATTATTTATTCACATTGAATATTAATCATGGTTCAAAATCATTTTAGAAAGCAACGCATGCAACGGACAAAATTTGAAATTACTCATTTTTAATTATTTTTCTTTTCCTTATGTCAAGAAGAGATTTCAACTAATTTAAAATGGAACCTGACATATTATATTTGCTAATATAAATTTAATGATGTATTGATATTAAGGATGGCATCGGATCGGGTCCAGAACGGATTTATAACTATCCAGATCCAAATCTAATATCCAATAAATCATTCAAACATAGCCCAAACACTATGAGAACCGAGTTTTGCCGAAGCCATCACAATCAAGTATCGGATAATTCGAGTTTATTCGACCCGAATCCAATTAAGTTGTATTGAATATTTTTTTAAAAATTTTTACCGATTCTAGAGTCATACTACCATTCTATAATCATGCCTACTTTAATTAAATAAAATCCAGCTATATTTTATCGAACAATACTCAGTTTCATATTCAATCAAAATAAAATTCAAATAATCTTAGATAAATAAAATTTAACAACACTTAATTCAATACCTCTAAAGTAAAAAAAAAAAAATCTAATATAATATATATAGAGTTTAAGTATTTTGGGATTTAATAACTAGTAGATGATAATTAATAAAAAACATGTTACTATATATATATATATTAAAATAATTCATGCTAGGTTTAGATCGGATGTATATCTATTTAGTTCCGGTCTAAATTCAAATTTAAGCATTTAGATTTTATCCAAATCTGATCAAAGCATCGACCATTCAACTCGATTGAATCGGATCGGGTATCTACGAGTTTGAATTTTGTTGGCATCCTTGATATATCAAAACAGAATATTATAAGACATCTTATGCAAATATATGCTTCATGAATTCTTGCATTCAAAAACATTATCCTGGAATGATAGAAAAAAGATATACGAGACCATAGATAAGAAATATCTCACTACTTTTAATTTCAACTTCAAATGCTCGTTCACTACAATATACATATAAGTATTTAAAGGTACATTTTCTATTCGAAGGCATATCGATCGAGTGTCCCATTAGAGAACAATAATTAGATCCTAATTTCAAAGAAGCTATTTGCTTCGATGGTAAAGGGAGTATGTAGAAACCATTACAAGTAAGATCAGGATGATCGAGGCCACGAGTGAGATAATAACAGAGCTTCCAGCATACCGGCAAAATTTACCATAGACATTGCATACTTTGTTCCATGAACGTGAGAGTTTCCCTTCAATCCAATATATGCGATGGAGGCCACCGCTCCAGTAGCTGAAGCGACCACCCCCAGGATTAACTACATCATCAAGCAAATATTAGTCATAAATATATATATCAAGACATCTAAATAATATGCCAGCCATATATACCATTTTTCTGCAGTTCGCATGATTAGTATGTGTAAGCTAGAAGCATGCATGCATGGGAGAGAAGAGATAAAATAAAGAATGATATACACAGCTCTCGAAGCATTTACAAACCCATCCTTTCATCATTTGTACATATATGAAGCAATCTTCATGCGATCCAATGGAAGATTCCTGTGAAGGAAGTGAATCCTTCTTACAACCCCCATCCAAGACTAAATTGACTGGAAGACTAGCAACTAGCCAAAAAAAAAAAAGGCTGGTCTCGGGACTTGGGCCGAGTTTTAAGCCTTTGGGTCAAGCCGGGCTTCAAACTTCGAGCCTAGATGGTTGTAGGCAAAACTCGGTCTCGGAACACCCATACAGCGATGACTGCAACCTTTTTCTAGCACTTGAATAGCAACAATTAATTGTTTTTATAACAAAATATAGAAGAAATACACCAAGATTGGCCCTGGAACTCTCTTCTTCTCTTCTTCTTCTTGGTGTTGTTGTGAGAAAAAGCTAACCTGGGAACCAATACATGCTTCCAGCGATCAAGCAAGGAATACCTTGAACTCTTGCTCAGGACTCCAGCCTGACTCGAAGCGAGTTCGACCCAATCAACCCTGAACCTACTTTGTGGGGCTAAAAGCTCAAAGCAAGCTCGTCCGGTGCATGAACAGGTCTAGAATGCACCGACTACTCTACCTTTTTGGGTCAAGGTAGTGATATAGATCATATAGATCCGACCATGTTTATATAATACAACACCCATGCATTCATGCCATATAACAAATATACAAAATCCAAGATAGTTTATTACGAATCCAGAAAGAAACTCATGAAATGAATTTTATGAAATCATCAAAAATGTTATAGATAAATATTTAACGAGAGAGAGAGAGAGAGAGAGAGATACCGAATCCGAGAATGCTAGAAGTACAAGATCTTGGTTGCTGGAGCTGGTTTGTAGATGGAATGGGCAGATATAAGCCCTGTCAGCACACCGTACAACAAAGCCACGGAAAATGCCACGACAAAGTATCTGCACCCATCATCAACCCTAATTTATATATATATATATCGTAAAACACATGAGTAATTAATTATCTCCCAATTCACGGTACTCTAGAACTTCAATTAATTAGAACGATTGTCAAAAACAAATTTTAATTCGAGAAAATATTTCACCAGCAGCTTAAATTATAGAAGACCAGAAGAAGCACGTATGTATGTAATCAATCTTTTCAGCACTTACATGAGGGCAGGCGAGTCGTTAAATTTTGCACGGGTGACCAGAGGAAATGGAAAGGGTGGAACGATCAGGATCTTGGTTTGCTTGCTCGTGACCATTAGAACAAGAGATACCAGCGCCGTCGCAACCATAACAACCTAAGGACAAGGTCAGCTAGGAACAGGTTGATCGCCGTTGCCGGACGTTTGACAGGCTCTGGTGCAGGAACGGTCTTGTTGGGTTCATCGGTGGTGGAGGCCATGGTGGTGGCTAAGATTGGATGAGCAGGAATCAATAATATTGGAAGTAACTGATTGACATGATAATAGGGACCGTAATTAAGAACCTGGTATAATATATTCACGAGATGATCAAGATAATATGAGAAGACGTAGAGGTCACCACTCGACCGTTCTTGTGGTAGTGAATGCCCGGAATTGACGTTTTGGAATCATACGCATCTTTTCCCGGGTTGGTCATTCCATGCAGCTGGCTGGCTTTTGTTTTTATGAGCATCATGTCTATTGATCGAGTGGAAAATTAGGAAGCTGATCGGATGCCGTTGATTTATTTTATTTTATTTTTTTTCATCCATCAGGTCATATATATTCCATACAAATCTCAAAACATTCCGAATCTTTTATTTGTTTCCAGGTGCATCGATCTCGAAGTAACCATTGCATGATCTAATGATGGATCTGTAAGAAACCTTCGTAATTTTGCGTGGAAAAATACAACTACCTCATCCCCTATTATAGGTCTAATGGAAGGACATGATGTGCTGGTTGGGCCACGCCAACTCTGGCTTTTGTTGAGTGCGATATGGGGGATATATCGATTTTTTTTTTTGTTTTTGGGAAGACGAATTAATTTAAATGATGATGCCGTTTCATATGAAAGGCACCATCCAGGTGGGACCCTCGAGCCTAAGAAATTAACTCGCTGATATAAGGACTTGTCCAAGGCCTATCTTTTCCTGATGGCATCATTATTGTTGGCACCGTTGTTAGCTAGCTCTCATATTTTCATTAGCAAGACTTTGATATGCATTTAATTCAGCGGCTGGAGATAGAAGGCTTATTAATTCCTATTACAACTTCGGAAGTTGGGCCAACCTGATTTCTCGAAAGATTTTTCTTTTTTTCTTTCTGGTCATATAATATTTATATTTGTGTTACTTATATGGCTGCAAGCTAGTAGATTCTGGATCGAGGGTGACTTGCTAACCGGTTGGCTGGATCAAAAACTAATAGGGATATCCGACCTTGCGGAAATTTGGCATATGTCACATCATTAATCTATTTTATGGCATCGCATATATATATATATATATAAAGAGAAGGTAATTGTTACATATGCTTGCCTTATTGATATTTATATCTGGACTTTATTGAATATTACAAGATTAATTGTATATCCTCTACTTGTTGTATTTGCATTTAATACAATCGAGTTTTAAGTTCATCTACAACACAAAAAAAAAAAAAAAAAAAAAAAAAAAAAAGTTTTGAATTCTTGTAAAGATTTCCAACTTGGATTTTAATATGCTATTATAATTATATCATTCTTTTCTTTTATGTGGTGGGTGCTACATTTTTGCTTGATATTTTTTTTTGTCGGTCCATTTGAGCAAAAGCAATCAAATCGCTCCAATATGATTCTTCCAATCCCGTCCTCATCCGATACTTCATTGCCTGTCATTAATTCGTCAGTTTTATCGCATTTTGAAAAAGAAAGCATTTGGATCTCATCACTGTTAGACGGGGAAGTTTTTGATGCAATGTTTCTTGCCAAAAAGTCGATGATATCATCAGAATGACAGAATGGTGGACAAAATTAATACAACCTGGAAATCTTTGGAACGATATGAAACTGCCATGGCAGAGGCTGCAGATATACGTCAAACAAATTTGTCCTTCATCACAAGACTACTGATAGATGTATATATGGACAGGTTATCGACCGAGATTAACTTGAAAATAACTTGATCTGATACGAGCCAAGGTCATCTGCATTAGGTTTGGATGGAAAAATCTAACCAATTTCAAATATGGATCCGAGCTGTACGAGACCTGATCCGAACCCGAGCTAACCTTCTCAAATTTAAGAAATTAACATGCCGTCGTCGATAATAACTTCTTAGAAAATTAATTAAAACTTTATATATATATATATATATATATTATGAGACCAGGAGGAGCTCCTATTCCCATTTCTTATCCTGTATCTATCCTGCCCTGCGTAGGCCAATTCATTGCTTGCAAAGCACGGACATCGAAACGACGGTTGATGTGATAAAATAATACATAATTTGACCGAACTATAATTAGAAGTGAAATTAAATTTGGATTTAAATTTGACCCAACTCTAATATGCTGATGCAATTTAATCACGAGATTAATTAGCCTGCAACATATTGGTTCAGTTTACTCATCTTCTCGATTCTTCGCATGAACTTTGACAGTTTCTTTAAGAAATTGTTGGAAATGCAAAATCTATGATGATTAATCGAACCCAGATCAAAATGGCAAGGCTCATCACCTGGTCATATACAGGACAGGAATCACAGGGTCCATATCATGCAAATACTAGCCCAAATCTAGTGTCATGGGCATGTAATACATGGAGTGTCATCAAGATCCCTTCCACGGCCTTCATGGCATGCATATTAATATTGTATCTAATTTTTTAAGCAAACTAGCTAGCTCTAGGTTCCTGTGAAGAACACCAGTACCATCTAATTATATATATTACCTTTTGGAACCCCTTGTACGAAATTCAAGTCCAAACATCCTACTAATTTTCTTGCTTCGTATGAGTTCATTTCGTTCTCGATGTCATTTTCTTCGTTAAAGTCATCACCTAACACAGCTCCACTCCTTTAATGGATTATATGACGACTTTGTATCTTTTAGCCACTAACTTTCAAAGTTTCCAGATAACTTCAATTTTTTCTCGCTGCAGCATCGTATCCCTATCTACACTAGAATAAATATTGGATAGAAGAAATTGCCAGCTTGATTCGAGTACAAGAAATGTAAATGCTTCGGTTCCACCGTGACCGAGATTCAACACGACACAACTAGGCCGAATCAAATCATGTAAAATTTTAAAACCGACCCGATACCAAAAGGGGGCTCCAAACTATATAGAAGATGTTTTCAATTAGATTACAATCAAAGAGATCGATGCAACGGCGACAATTAATTACACAACAAGGTTCGATACTACAACACACACGCACATCTTACAGATTATAGGTATCAAGCATAACCCTTCGCACTGGTTTACACAAGAAGAAGATGACTATCAAGGCTTATATATGGGTTTAAAGTTTATGGATCAATGGCTTCGACGGTAGAGCGAGTACGATGAGAGCACGACAAGCAAGACCAGGATGATCGATGCCACGAGAGTGACAGCGGTCGAGCTACCAATGTGCCTGCAAAATTTTCCATAGACATTGCAAACCTGGACCATCCAACGTGAGAGTTTCCCTTCAAACCAAGGTATGCAATCGATCCTGCAGTACCCGTGGCCGAAGCCAAAATTCTGCCATCAACTGCAAGACAAAAAATGCAAGTAATTGTTAGTGTTTCTTCGATCTTTTTTTTTTTTCTTCTTCTTCTGAAAAATGGTAATAAACGAGAGAGTGACCCCCATCCCCATTTGTTCGATCCATGCAACTTACCGCATCAAAGACGATTAGATTGAAGAACAGCTTTGTTGATGGAGAGGGGCGAGAGATGGCAAAGCAGGAAGCAAGGCTTGTGATGATGCCGTACAAACTCCCGACCGAAACCGCCACCAACAGGTATCTACAAACCAGCACAAAAAGATTAAGAAGCCATTGTTGAACAATTACATGCATTAATTTAGGAGCGTGGCTTGGTTGGGATAAGTTAAGTTATGAGACGATTCATTCCCAACCCAAACAAAACTCTGCTCCATCCAATTTACGGTCCAGGAATCCAAACACGGCGAGGATTTGGCCTTGGAGGGTTAAGTTAACTTGGAAGAAGAATTATACTTAAAATTTTTTCAAAAGCAACATGAAAGAGAGGCATCATACAAAACACATGAAAGAGAGAGAGAGAGAGAAGATGGTTCCATCACGATCTAAAATTTCTTCGTTAATCGATGAAACAAACTCGGACAGATAACTTTAGAATGCGACATGTAGTGGAGCATGAGATGCACCATAGGTTGCATACACATCACATGCACGAGTCTAACAATGTCGATTTTAATATACTAAATTTCATGTTGGATCGGATTATATTCAATTTAACCTAACCTAATTTAGTTGCACTACCATGCAAGGTGCCTTTTGTGATCTATAGGCAACTCTTCTTTCTTTTTTTTCTTTTTTTTTTCATGCAAGGTGCCTTTTGTGATCTATAGGCAACTTCTTTTCTTTTTTTTTCTTTTTTTTTTTGAAAAAAAAAAAAAAAAAAAGAAAGTAATGGAGAGATTTAAAAAGTGCACAACTTACATCAAGGCCGGAGAGTCTTTGAAATTGGCGCTCCGCTTGATAACAGATATGGCGGGGTTAAATTGGTGGGTATGATTTGGATTGCTTGCTAGTAACCAATACCATTCAGGTAGCCCGTCGATGCTAGAAAGAGGTCTTATAACTATAAATATAATAAAGAAATTGAGGGGGAGGATGAGGATGGGACATACCAGATTAGCTGGTTTTGACCATAACTTTCATGGTCGTGCATCTGGGTGCCATGTTTATCGAAATTATTTTGTTTAGTTACTTATGACGTTGGCTGATGCTTAGCACCTGAAACTTAAGTAGTATCAATATTTATATAGTCGAACCATCTAATCATGCCAATAGTTATTTTTATTCATATTTTAATATATCCCTCCGTTTTGGTACCGTGAGTGAGTAGGTTAATCGATCAATCTCTCGGCAAAGCAAGATAAAAAAATCAACTACAGGTAATTATTGACTTTTGTGTACATTTCTTGTGGAGTTGTGGTGGTGGTTAGCAATAGATCAAATCGAACATTTCTTGTGTACGTAGCCGAACACCCTTGTCCAAGCTTGGAAAACCAATTTCTTATTTGGTAGGCCAGGGTGCACACCGCACCCTTTCTCTACTCGGGAGGAGGACATCTTTCAAATCCTGGAGGTGCTGCCATCATGCCTCAAAAAAGTCATCATCGAAGCCAAAGTTCGAGGCCATATATGTAGTCCGGCATAAACGGTGTTCTTGTTCAGACTTCAAGTTTGACCCGATCCATGAGACTGCAAATCTGGAGCCAGCTTGATTTTTTTCTTTAAAGTTAAAAGGAAGGGGTGGATAAGGATCTAATCAACGATTTGACCCTCCAAGTTGAGGCCCTCTGACCTGGGAATAATCTGGATAAATCGAGTGTCATGGAATAGTCCGGGAATTAAGTTATCCAATATCATGGTCAACCCAGAAAATAAAAAGTTATAAAACATAACATGACATGGAGGTCTCACTACTTTGTCGACCAATAGGAATGTGCCAAGTCGACGAACAGCCTGCAAAAGCTATGAAACAGCTAAGCTAATCCAATACCATATCCCCGGTTCCAACCATGCCTTTTTTTTTTTTTTTTTTTGAAGGAAGATTCCCCACAACATTTGCCGTGCAAGGAAGAATGGTCTATATTCTTTGTTCCCGCTTTAGAGGGGAGAGAAGGCGGCATGAGTCATGAGATGCTTCCATGAACCGATGAGGCCGAAGAACCTTCCGTTGGACACATGGATGCGAGCAGAATATTGAACGGTCGTGCTTCCCAACTTAATTTTTATTTTCTTTTTGAGAAAATGACAATAATAACATCAAATAACAGTTTTTTTTTTTTTTTTTTTTTGATGCAAATAGTGTAATCATTTTTTAGATCGACACCATCAAATTTCAACGAAATCACTGCTAGGAAAAGGAAAAAAAAAAAAAGAAAAAAAAAGAAGAAGAAATACTCGATTACTTATATTATATAACATGGTGTTAATTATAGCCAAATAACGAATACAGTTGGTGATCTAAACCTTCGAAACTTGTGTCTATGTATAACATGAGGAGACACATGAGAGATCTTTAAAACAACTATTATAACATCGAGATGGTGGATCATGCATCTTATAAACAATGTTATAAAAATAATAATAAATGATGCATGCGATTATATAATGTACAAACTTAACCGTGTAGGCTTGGATATATATAATATTTTACCATAAACGGGCAAGGCCGTATGAAGATTAATGGATTTATAAAACTCATCGATGCTAGGTGGCAAGTGGCAGCATCCACATACAATATTGGAGAATTTTTTGATTCTTTTATCTTTTTTTTTTTTTCTTCTTCCCGATAGAGCAGGCCAGCAAATGTTCCAAAATCTTCTAGTTCCCATTGCACGACACTCAACCGCACTTCTCTGGTAGAAACCTAATTAAATACTTCACTATCTAGGTAGTGGCTAGCTATCACATATATATTAATTTAAACAACTAGGTGGCAGGATCTTATGCATTGATTTAATCAGCATAAAGCTTGAAGAACCTACTGATAAAAGAACCGATTTATGGCCAACATGCATGAACTCGGAGTTGGGCTCTCAAACTTGGGAAAGGGTTTGAAATAAGGTGTTTGGGAGTGGGTGCTCGTAGAAACCTAATTAAATACTTCACTATCTAGGTAGTGGCTAGCTATCACATATATATTAAATTTAAACAACTAGGTGGCAGGATCTTATGCATTGATTTAATCAGCATAAAGCTTGAAGAACCTACTGATAAAAGAACCGATTTATGGCCAACATGCATGAACTCGGAGTTGGGCTCTCAAACTTGGGAAAGGGTTTGAAATAAGGTGTTTGGGAGTGGGTGCTCGTAGAAACCTAATTAAATACTTCACTATCTAGGTAGTGGCTAGCTATCACATATATATTAAATTTAAACAACTAGGTGGCAGGATCTTATGCATTGATTTAATCAGCATAAAGCTTGAAGAACCTACTGATAAAAGAACCGATTTATGGCCAACATGCATGAACTCGGAGTTGGGCTCTCAAACTTGGGAAAGGGTTTGAAATAAGGTGTTTGGGAGTGGGTGCATGGAGCACCCTTCAAGGCATTAAATTTTTTTTTTTTTTTTTAAAAAAAAAAAAAAAAAAAAAATCCTTCAAAGAATCAAATCTTATTTAACCTTGATATCCTATATCTTCTCAACCAAGGCAGGCAGGCTGTACCAATAACCGAGATCCGAATTATTTTACTATAATAATCAGCATGTGCCCTTGAGATTTTAAAATATACACCATGAGGATATATTAAATCGATATCGACCGATCAAGAAAGGCATGTATTTTATAACGAATGATATATCGCAAATACTTGAAATAAGAAACTTGTTTGTATCGAGAGGAGATCTTTGACGAAGGCGAAAACCGTGATCGAGATGCTATCGGCTACATGTCTATTTTTATTAGATGCATGTTTGGTTCATTGCTAAGTTAGATAAAACGAGGTGTTCTTTTCTATGAAAGGGTAGCACCTTTCTCTCTTTTTATCTATCTATTTTGTTAACTGGTATTTGATACATACCATGCACATAGGAGAAGGTGAGAAGCATGTATTGCTATACATCCATGAATTGTATCATGAAAGAAAATCTAGATTATTTTAATTAAAGAGAAGATGACTAGAAGCATGATGGACCGAGATTCAGAAAAATTTTTGTACCTTGTAACAAGAAGAAGATGGGAAGAACGAAAAATAAAGAAGAAACTATCAAACTTATATTTGATATCACTGTCAAATAGCAAAAATATCATCATTATCGATCAACAAAAAGAAAAGAAATGAAAAGAAAACTCATATTGAATGTCGAGTGCCCATATACATCACGAGGATATATTAATTCGATATCAACTAATCAAGAAGGGCCTGTATTTTATGATAGATGGTATATCACCGATGCTCGAAAGAAGAAACTTATTGGTATCAAGAGGAGATCTTCGATAAAAATGAAAATCATGATCGAGATGCTATCTGCTACGTATCTATTTTTATTAGATGCATGTTTGGTCCGTTGCTAAACTGGATGAAATAAGATTTACTTTTCAATGAAAGGGTCATTCCTTTCTCTTTTTTTGCTTATTTTGTTAACAAGTATTTAACACATACCATGCACATAAGAGAAGGTGAGAAGCATGCATTGCTACATATCTACGAGTTGTGTTACCAGAGAAAATCTAGATTATTTAAAAAAAAAAAAAAAAGAAGATGACTAAAAGCATCATGGACCGTGATTTGGAAATAATTTTGTACCTTGTAATAAGCAAAGGATTGGGAAGAAAAAAACGTGTGTAATCTTTTGTGTTTTTATGTTTTTTATATTCATGGGATATTTGAATTTGGTAATTTGTATTCCTTCAAACTTTTAGAATAAAAGAACCGTTTCTCCATATTATGAAGCCATGCGTCTTCAACTCACCTTTAAATTACGAAAAAGAGCATGAAGTAATTGGATCAAAACCACCTATAATCTCTCAGAAATACTCCCAAATATTAAAGGAGGGTTATATATATATGGGCCATCCCAATCAGCCCTACTATATTGCAATTAATCAGGAAGCCAGATCATTCAATAAGCTTATCACCCCATCACAAGATACGATCGAGGATCTTGACATTCAGCAAAGTCCTGCACTCCATGTCCGAAGTTTTGCTAATAGACAGGGCTCATCAATTATATTTTACTTTCAACGGACAAAAGGTTACATCATAAGTTGCATAAGAAAAGAGAAGATGGATTAAAAATTTTTGATACGTGACCCTTTTGGACAAGATCTCATGGAAATAGAAGAAAAATGTAAATTAATTATAACCATTTGAATGGCGTTGACGAGAAGAAATCACATAATCAATAATGGTCATCATAAAAGTTTGTCCCAAGCAAATTTAGATAACTTCGTATTGTTATCTAAAAGACAGAGGTTGTGGATAAACAAACAACTATAAATTAAGCGTGCTATACATTGAAATCCTTTATAAAACTCAAAACAGGTAAAGAAACTACCATTAAATGTATAGTTAACATAGACATTCATTCCAAGGGCATAAGCCAATTTTGTACAAAGATAGCTCTACAATTTTTCCAAGTCATACATATTTATAGGGAGATAAATAGTGCTATAAATTGGATGGCAACATGGATAACTAGTTACATGGGATCTATACTCGGGACGGTTCTATTAAATATTTCTATGAAATTTTTTAATATTTTATTTATCGATTTCGATGGTTGTTTTTATTCTAAATTGGTTTAATAAATTCGATTTATTAAAAAAAAAACAAAAAAAGAAAGCCCCTAAAAGAATTTGAGAACTATAAATAAAATAATGATGATATATATGTTGGTCTATGTAATTAGAAGGACTATATATGTTTAAGGCTGTAAATGGGTCGGGTCGATCCGTGACCCGACCCGGTTAGACCCGATCCAGATCCATTTAAAAGATCCATGGATATGGATCGGATTTAAAAATTAAACCCGTTCATTTTTTGGATCGGGTCTGGATTTATTAAATTTGGACCCGACCCGATCCATAAATATTTGTGGGTTAATTTGGATCTCAAATATATGACCCGATCCAACCCGACCCGACCCGAACCCAGATATAGGACCCGAATCTTTTTTAAATATATTATTTATAATATATTACCCAGTTAAATGTTTAATATATTAACAGTAAATTGTAATGGGCTAATGGATACTGGGTTCCGGTTTGGGCCAAACCCACGGCCCGCCAAGTGTTCGCGTAACGGCGTAACTGCGTAAGGCTAAGGGTTAAGAGTCTTAAGACTCTAAGTCCGTCGCCCGTCGGTCTCCCTCCCTCCCATTTCCGGTCCTTCCGCCGCCAGATCCCTCCTCCGGTCCTCCGCCGGTGAAAAGAATTCCTTCTCGAGGCTCGGTGCTCGATGCTCGGCGAGAAAAACTCCGGCGACGAAATCCTAGAAGAACTCGGTGCTCGGCGAGAAGAACTCCGATGCTTGGCAAGAAGTCTCTGTCTCTCTGGTCAGTGCCTTCTTTCTTTTCCCTTTCTTTTAAAGATGGATTTCTAAGAAGAAGGATTTAGTTCGTGCATTGTAAAATGAAGTTATCAGAGAGGAGTAACTTTGGAAGCGATGATTTCTTATGGGAAGCGATGATTTCTTATGGCCGGAGTAACTTTGCAGTTTCTTCCCCTTGACCGACGGAGGTTGGCATCATCCTGCGCAAATCGGCCTCCGTGTAGAAACCTGCGGTTTCTCGGGGCCGGTGTTGGGTTCCTTTTGGGCCGCGACATGGTGTGGAACTCTTAATTTCTTTCTCTCTTCCTCCGACACGAGATTCCAGAGAAGAAAACGAGGGAGGGGGTGTGTCCTTGCCCTATTATTAAGGGCTATTATTTGAGATGCCCTTTCTTTGAGGGTTCTCCGAGCCCTCAGTTATGAACTCGTCCCTTATTCTTTTGGACTGTCGGGATTGGACACGTGAAAGCACCGGTGTGGCAAGTACTATTTAGAAGTTAAGTGAGGGGAGAAACCGTTTCGAAGCGTTTGTGGTTTGTCCTGTTATCCTGCCCTCTTTATTGGTCTGGTTTTCGAGGAAATGACTACTAGATGGGTAATGATATGAATCATATTGTTGCTAACAAGGTTGGAAAAAATATAACACATCAATTATGCTTTACATAATTTAGAGAAGAAATCAGGATTGTTACCGTGATGGAGATCTGTAGTAGGGTCTTAGATATTTCTTTTGAGTTCTGAACAATGTGCGGCTCCATCAAGGTTAGCAAAATAGACACGACTTCATTGGAGTTGGGATAGACGTTGCTTTCCCCTATTCTTCTTCTCAAATTCTCCTTTCCTTTCCTTCGACATTCAGAAAGTAGAGGAATATAACTCTCTTTTCTTTTTATGCATGACTTGCTGTTGTAGCTTGCATTTTCTATGTTTCAATTTGTGCATCAGCTTATTAAGTGTTTGGTGGTCTGTATGCGATGATTGTTAACTTGCATGCATTATCAAAACTCAAAGTGCATAAGAAATCCTGTTTACTTCAGCATGCTGCATGATAAAACTGGTAAAATTGTATGCTTTATTATATTTTATATAACATGCATATTGGAATCTATTCAAGGTATTAGAGATTTTTTTAATCACAAAGAATAAAAGCTTATATTCCTGTTTTGATGGTTGTTTATTTTTCCTTGATAAGTTCAATACTTTCCCTCATATGTTGCACAATTTATATTCCTTGATATTTACCGGTGACACGGACATCCGGTTGTAGTTGGAGCATGCCTACAGCCAGCTTTATGTACTTATATTTTTTTTGCTTGGTATATTGATGCAGCCAGAGTCATAGATTTATTTGAATTTATATTTCTATCTTGTTTAGTTGCAATTAATGCTTATATATTTTTATTTAATTTGATATGAAATAGGTTTATGTCTGCGATGGGTAGTAATGAAAATACAATAGAAGTTTCGAGTGGACCGGGTTGTAGTAGTTCGCAACCGGTAGAGCCCTCTAATACAGATAGCTCTAAGTTGAGCAAGAAAAGGAGATCAGAGATATGGAATCATTATTCTGAGATAGAAAATCAAAAAGATAAAGCTAAATGCAATTATATGTAGATGGCCCACCTTCTCGTACGAACTGCAAGATCGAAGATTATGAAACGGCTATCGTTATCGATATTGATGGTTAGCTTATCCCGGTAATAATCTTTCTCTTTATTATATTTACATTATTTACTTTTATATTATCGTTATTGATACGGAGGACGGAGGACTCTTTTGCAGTTACCTTGCTTTTTGCATCGCCACTACGGTTTATATTTTGATTTTTACGATGCTAGGATAAGAGCATATGGTACTTATTTACGCGATGCTCGATCGGTTGATCGATTCTTATTACCTGGAGTCTTTTCTACCTAGAGTGCTGCAACTGCTGCGAAATCTCCAAGCATGATTCGATCGGTTATTTTATGCTGGAGAACCTTCATTTACAAATTATACTGCCATCACTTCATTTACAAAGCACCATTCGATTGGTTGTTTTATAATTGCCGGACTCTTCTACACTGCTCTAGCTCTGGAATCTCTTGAATATCTTGCTTTCTGCGACTTATTACCGGGCACTTCCTTCTTCAATTTTTCTTTTTTTTTAAAAAAAAAATTATTTTTTATTTGCAAGCTCTGCTTCCCTTCCCCTGCATCCAAACCTACTCTTGCACCGGCTTGAAGGTTTGTTGATTAGTAATGAATCTCTACTTAAAAAGCGTGACGGCATCATTCAAAAGGGAAAGGGCACTTAAACGTGTTTGACAGTTATTGGATGGTTTTATGGTTAAATAATCGATTCTAAGTAACTGCATTTCAGAAATTTCTTCATTTTCTTTTCTTTTCTTTTTTTTTTTTTTTTTTTTAAATTTTGCCAGCCCGTTTATTTGTGTTGATAACAATTGCTAGCAAGGCCAACTTTTATTCGCAGCCTCATCCTGATGGGAGGAGAACGGAAATCACCGTGCAGCTTGTTGTGGGCATCTGGGTCATGTGTTTAAAGGGGAGGGGTTTGATACACCTACTAATTCATAGGAGACATATTTATTGCTTCTTGTTAATTTACATCATTCTTTCATATTTCCGGCTACTTTCAATCATGAGCATATATATATATATATATATATATACACGCGCACAGAGACCGCACACATTAACATGGTATCTGTTAGCATTTTTGAAGGAAAACTCGAAATTCTCTCCTCCAAATTCTCTCCAACTAAACTCCCATCAAATTCCTCTGCTTATCTCTTTTGTCTGTTTAGTTCCATATCGGATAGCAGAAAAATAGGAAGGTTGCTTATATTGAAACCCATTCCCATAGGCCTTGGCTTGTTTTGTATTATTCTTCGCATGTTTTGTATTAGAATATTAATTATGGAATTAAGAAGTAATTAATTTTATTTATCATTCAATGAGCACGATCCGTATTTTGTTAATTATTTTTATTCATCATTCGATTTATCTCTTTTCTGGTTGTTGATTAAGCATTAAACATAATTAATTATTTTTCTAGCCATTGTCTAACATTAACCTAGATCATCGTATCCGTTATAATTTTGTCAGTTGCCCGTCGTATTATTAATCGCATTTATTTGTTAGATTTTTAATCATGATTTAATTTTTACCGGTTAGCTAGCTAATTACTTCTTAATTCCATAATTAATATTCTAATTATCGGGCTAGCCCGGACGGCTAATCTTTGAATCTATAAAATTACCATGGTAGATGTTGAGAAGGGATATGAGAAAAAAATCAGCTATTTTTTCCTAGTCTACCATTCTAAGCTATTCTCTACATATCTCTCATTTTTATTGCTAAGATTTTCTTAATCCTTTCATTTCATTTTTATTTCTAATATTGGATTAAAGCTTTGCCATCTTCCTTATAATCATGTCCATGAAGGAGGTATGTCCGTGTATGGTCGTATCTTGTAATGGAGTTCTCGAAACTAATTCTAGCACGAGGATCGAAAATTATTTTAGGACGGTGCATTGCAGGCCTTTAAACAAATTTCTTCTTTTATTTTTATTTTTTTATTTTTTAATATTAATTTAATAATTAATTATTAGATAATTGAATCATGATTAATTATTATAGAAAATATGCATTCCCAACATCGACACCCTTTTTGACGGGCCTCGGATGGTAGAGGATCCAAACGAGCACAAGGTCTTTATGTCGCCCATTCATCCGTTACTCCCTCCCTACCGCAAGAAGACTTGTTTCTAACCCACCGGTCAGCAAAATATTTGGCATTGGAGTAATGTCAGTCACATTCATGCTTTTAGAGAAGCCAACCATGCTGATTTGCTTCCAGCTCAGGTTTTTCTATGAGAGTTCGGATGCTGTTCCTATAGACTTTCAAGGCAATCTCTCTTGGCTGATGCTTATCCTGTGCACTACTACCCTTATCCTCTGCAACACATCATATACTAGTTTCACTTTCTTTTGACCCATGGGCCCCTTGTACACTTAGTTTCGTATTTAGTTGGGATCGTGAGAGGGATGATGGATGAGATTGGAAGGATGATGATCTCCATCCATTCTCCCTCCATCATCATTTGGTTCGAGAAATTATAGAGAAACCGAATGATAATGTAGATTCTCTATCCATTCGGCCCATCATTTTCCATCCTTTCAAATTGAGAGGATGAGAAAGAATGAATGGAGCATGTGAGAGATAAATTTTTGTATTGACAAAATTAACTCTTATTAATTTTTTTTAACAAAAGTACAACACTTCTTCACTTTTTTTATTTATATTATAATATATATATATATATAATCTATATCATTGATCTCTTCCATTTTTAATATATATACTATTTTTAATTAGCTATTTGTATAAAATTAATTAAATAGTCAAATTAAGTTATAAATTAATTATTTATTTAGGTAATTAATATATGAAAATAAATTAATTCATTAATAATTAATGTATAAAATTACTTATGTAGTTAAATTAAATTAAAATTAAATATTTGTATGATTTTTTTATATAATTATAAATTTTAAAAATTATAAGTTTGCTTGCTTCTTTAATATAAAATTAATATTATAAATTATTAATAATAAAAATATTTTTCGTTAAAAAATAGTTTGATAAAAATATTATACAAGTATCATCCATCTTTCCTTCTATATCGCATAGAAGAGGGAATCATTCACATCCATTCTTTCATGTTTCATCGAATATTCGAAAGAATGGATGGATCTTCCATCCATCGACCCATCCATTCTCTTTCTCATCCATCTTTTCTTTTTTATCCATTATTCTTCTTCCGATCCATCCTTCATACTAAATAGAAGATGAAACCTTGCGATTGCCAGCCTGCATATTAAATATTCCGATCCACATTAAACTATCTATATCATATCGAATGCTTCGACCTTTCTTGTAGAAGATAAAACCTTGCCACAGCCGGCCTGCATATTAAATATTCCGATCTACCTTAAACCATCTATTATGACATATTGAATGTTTCAACCTACTTTAAGGGTGGCATGCCTGGTATCTTGGTAAACCCAGACTTTTAATTAGCGGACCGATATTTTTAAACTAGAAAGAGGAATCAATCTCCGGCCCGGAACCAGGATCGGCCCAGTTGCAACCGGGCCCGCCTCCAAAGGCGGTTTCCTTCTTCCCTTATCAGAAAACAGGGGACGAATCCCCTGCTTCATGACCTCTATCTTTTCAGCGTTCTTCTCTCTCCATTCCCTTACTCTTGTTCACCCTCTCTTACTCTGTTTGTTCCTGATTCCCACAAGAACCTGCTGTCACCATGTCGATTTACGACTAGTGCTTCGGAGGAGAAGATGATAAGGAACGCGCCGATCATTTGCAACCATTATTAAGGTAAGATTCCAGCCTTTTCTTTAATATAGAACTAATCTTTTGGAAGGTTCGAGCCACGGTTCAATCTCTGGAATTTTAGAAATATTGGGTGGAAATTGGATGAAGGGATTGGAAGGATTTTTCTTGATGTTTTCTGGCTTTGATTTCGTGCCATACAACTTCTTCCCTCTTTTAATCAGAAAATTTTAACCTGGATCTGGACGAGTTTTTTATCCTGGGATTTTAATTGGAAATTCATGACTTATGGATCAATAAACCTGCAAGATTTGAATCAATTAAATCATCGAAGCGGCCTGACATGCACATGCCGAGAAGAGCGGAAGAGAGTACTAGCTTTTGCATTCGATCAGAACCTTACTTATTTTTAGTGTTTTAGTATAATTTTTGGTGAGCTTCTACTGATAATAATGCTTTCCCTCGGGTCCAAAAAATTTCAAAATAGTATTTCAGAAGGATAGGATGGTGAAATGATGCACCATTAAAGCAATATAAAACAGGACAGGATTATAAAGCTATGTAGATATAAAATTAGCTCCTAAAATATGGTAGCATATTAGAAATGAGATGAGTTATTTGTCAAAACCCAGATCGATAGTTTTAGAATGTTTCCACAGGAGAAACGAATGTTATATTGGATCAGATGGTGCTGGTATGGACTCGGGAGTTACAAATATCTAGAATTAATTATGAGTGAAAGGGTAGAGAATCACATTTAATTTTAAGAAACATCTATATGACTATATGATAATGAAAATGCTTCTAGAGTCCCACGAATCACATAGAAAGAAATTCATCAAGCCTGCAATCATTAACTCAGAAAATTCTAACCCTTAATGTAAAGTTTATTTGCCATACGAATTCGGCGCACCATGGCATGGTAAAGTTCTTGCTTGGAATTATCGATGGAGAAATGAAAATTTCGAGTCCAAGTAAAAGTCGAATCATGATTTCCAAGGCATTACCATTATTATACATAAAACGACCATGAGAATATAGAGGATGGCGGTAACAACTAAATAAATAAAATATACAATTTTGCTCTTGGAAATAACTTGCAAATCGTAAATTTATAATTATTATTTAAAAGAACAAACTCATATTTTCTTCTCTTTGTCCGGCGAACCATAATCATGTTGCATTGCAAGATCTTGGAGGATTCAAACGTGTATTATTATCCATGAAACGGTCTTGCGTAAGAGATTACTTGTCGTTATTTTTTTTTTTTTCAAATAAATAAAAAACAATTGCTTGGCAACCTGACATCATCCTAAAAATTTAAATAAAGTAGAAATGAAACGGTGAAGTATAGCCTTCTTTGAAGTATATATAGCCTTCTTTAAATAAAGTAGAAATTTTTTTTTTTTTTTTTTTTGGGAGAATCCACACCACTGGTCCAATATTTAGGATGACAAATCACATCAAGCCACGTAATGCGCAAAACCACCTCATTCTCTTAGCAAGTGCCTGGCAGCTTCCATCATGATCCAATCCACTTCGTGGATTTTGACAAGTTTCCGAGCCAATCACAATCCCATGTTTAGGTTGTCCACGTCTCTGATCGACTCCACCTCTCAAAATGGACTCAGGATCAAGTATGATACTTTATAATCTGATTATTTTTGGATTGGAACGTATTCGTACGAAATTGATATGATCATCCTGCTTGCACCAAAACGAAAATTTAAATTTTTTTTTAAAAAAAATAAAAATAGTGGGGGAATTTCGACATTCCTTGGAGCACAAAAACCCATGTCATGCGTGAAAGTCAAGCAAAAGAAGATATGTTAATTATTTGCGAGGTAAGTGCACTCGGGAATGACCGGAACCTGATCCTTTGAGTGGGGAAAATGGGAAATTGTTCCCCCTTTTCTTGGTGGGGCGGTATTCTTTTCCTTTTTTTAAAAAATTTTTGTACTTTTACTTTTCCTTCGGTCTCATCCATCAAATATAGTTTCATATTACAAGTACAAATATCTTCCTACTTCACGCACGAATATCGAAGACATATCGGTTTGCAGCTTTCCATACATCACCATCTTTCTCCTTCTCTTAGGGAGAATGGAGGGAGGACCCGGGCCTGGTTTTGATGGAACCGAAGCAGCAAGGATCCAAGGTCGCAACATTGGCCCATCACCATCAAGATCGGTGCAATTCCCGGGATATATTCTACGTATTCTGGCCATAGTTTTGACATTCATTTCAGCAATCGTGATGGGAGTTGCCAAGGAGCCGGTGACGGTCATCGTATCCGAAAATTCCGGCCAGACGATGGATACTTTCACTGGCTCGATCAAGTCTACGTACTCCTCCACCTTCGTGTATGGCCTTCTCCTTCAAAACACACACACGCACATATATATATATATAGATTCATGTAATAATACATCCATGAATAAACCATCTTCCGAAATTTTTTGTGATGTGGAATTATTATTTTCTAATTTCACAATGAAAAGGAGAAAAAAATTATAGAAGATTTAAAGAAGTTATATTACGACCAGTATATAGAAAATGATAAAAAAGATGGAAAGAAAAAACCAGACATCTTGTATAATATATTGATCGGCCTTCATGAAGATCTCTAGGGATATTTCTAATCTTCACCCAATTCAAACCGACAAACTCTAGAATTGTTGGCATGCACGATATCTGATTTCGAAATGTATTGGTTCATTGATTGGTTAAGATTGTAACTTACAGGTTTCTAAAATTAATTAAGTCCAGACTCTGATTTTTGAGTCATGAGATCGATCAGGTAGTTTAATTTAGGTTATATTTAAATTGGGGATTCAGTGCATATATATATTATAGGTCGGGTTTGGACTTGATCAAGCTAAGAACCTCGGCATAGAATATTGGGTTGGATCGATCAGGATGTCCAATATTCTAACACATCCAAACCTAGGAGGAGGCAAACTTACCCAAAACTTCTATTCAAAAGAAGTTAGCAAATACTTGCCCTACCTAATCGGACAAGGTCGGATATGCAGCTAATTAATCAGGATTGCATCTTTTAGCATTTGATCTTGATGTTCTTATTCTAAGTTGCAAGTTTTCATGATTTCGATGGTCTGTTCTTTTGTCTGGTTTTATGGCAGAAGCTAACTAGAATCCCTGTTTATTATCCTTGATCTTTTACTATTAACAGGTACTTCATCGTGGTTAATGTGATCGTACTCGTCTACTCAATAATCTCTCTTGCAATGGCTATTCTAAATAGAGATGGCTCGAGGAGAATGGCTATGGTCTTGACCATTGCTGATTTGGTCATGGTAATTCTCCTCTTCTCAAGTAATGGTGCAGCAGCTGCGATCAGTGTCCTCGCCGACAAGGGGCTACCACGATATACTTGGCCAAATTTTTGTTATGCACTTCATAAATTCTGCAGGCATATCAAGGCATCCATCGTCTTGTCAATGTTTGCATCATTCACTTATTTGCTACTAGTTGGACTTGCGATCATCGACCTCCATTTGTGGCGTTAAATAGATTTTTTCATCAGTTTGGTGATACAGATACGTTCGATGTACAATTTATTGAAAAAAGAGTGCGATTTTTTTTTTTTTTTTTTTTTTTTTTTTTGGTGGGTTGGGGTGGGTGGGGTGGGGGAAAAGAATATTGTATATATTTGGTTAATAAAACCACCGGTGAAACTGCGAACATGAATTGAGATCTGAGAGCAAAGAATGTTTGTAGTATAAATCGTATTCTTTACCGAAACAGAAGAGTTCAAGAATGCTATGCTCGAATGGGTTTTGCAATGGTACTACTCCTTGATTCCGGAGGGATCGTTCCTGCCCTCTTATCGTGATCCAATTATTGCAAAATGAACGACCGAGATGGCATTTTGATTCCATCGTTTTGGTGGCTAGAGTTTATTCTCTCTGCACTTACATTTGAGGGCAAGGGAGTACATGGTAAAGAGAGCTACCTCCTTTGCTGCTCGTTCGCATTTGTTTAGCAACTAAACGCTGCACCCGGAAGCAAGTCCCCGCTCTCTTGGTCTTATTTTTGGTAAGAATGGAGGCTAAGAAGACCAGCCCCCAGCTTTTATTCAAAAGTGCAAAATACGTATAGTAAAGGAGAAATTAAAACAAGTTGGTCCGATAGAGGTATAACGAAGTGACGGAGCAAGAGGCATTACATGCATGGAAGAACATAGGCTTGTTAGTTTCTTGGTTGTATTCGTTCTAGATCCGTATGAGAATTTTAAATAGAGTGGATGGTGGATGACTTGTTTAAAATTTTTTTGAATTTTGCTTTCAGCAAATTCAATAATAAATAGCTGTTAACGATCGATCGTCAATTGAATGGACTAGCCATTGTTTGTTCTTGAATCTCCATTTTGACCAAAGTTTTTGCAAATTAGTAGGCTATCCCTTCGGTTTGAGTCAAGCTTTGAATATGAACTAGAGACTCTACGGAAATGGACATTGAATGAATAGGTGGTTATCGATTTCAAGGACTTGAAATACAGATGGCATATCCAACATTTCCTTGCCAACCTTTTTTTAGTCAACACACCGTCGTTATAAAGCTTGTTCGAAGTGCTGGCCACAAAAAAAAAAAAAAAAAAAAAAATCTTCTTAGAAATAGCAGTTCCCCAAATAGTTTTTTGAAAAGGACATCCAATGCCACCATGGTTCAAGAACGAATAGAAAAAATCAATTGTAGAAGGATTTAACTTCCAACATGGAATATTAACCAATTAACAAGGCCTAACCAAAGAAAGAACATCATTCAATTTTGCAAGCTATATCGACTCATCCCTAATAAAAGGACCTCTCGTCCAGGTAAATGATCGCCCACTCCAAAACAAGCTAATTGTTGCCTGTCTTTTGACCGCTCTATATACGTAATTCAACAAAACTGAAGCACGGAGAAGAAGAGTCGATCCATGCATCCTTCTAAAATCGGATGTTCTGCTTGTTTCCCAATTGGAAGGAGAGGTAATTTCAAACGGTAGAATTTTGCTTGCAAACATCCTTCCAAATGGGTGATATTCTTGAAAGGATTTTTTTTTGTTCTCATGCTAAATTTACATTTCCTAGGGTAGATTTCCTGAATTCGCCTGAACCACGGGTTATCAGAGCCCGAGAGCAATTTCCATGCCCACTCTCTTGGTCTTATTATGGCCAAGATATTAAAGGAGGAAGCAATGTTCATGGGCATGATGCAGTTCATGACAGCACCCAATATATAGCACTAATTGGTGCTTGATTACAATAATTCCTGTACTCCCTTTCCTTAATAAATTTGGATGGATCTTTTCCTTCCTCTTCCATCAAGAGGGGGGGAAAAAAAAGAAAAGAAAATCATGCAGAGCAACGCTTGAAACATGTTATAAAAATACCCCACATCTGCATATGAAATGTATAGATGTTTGAAAACCTCGTGAAACCGCTAATGGTGCAACTTTTGATAAGGCATCTCGCGTAAAATAAAATTGACCGTGTAATTTATTAACACCAACAACTTTTCTAATTCGGTCCAAATCTGGTTAATATCAGATTTTGGTACTGGAAAGGGTGCCTCAGCTCAAGAGTGTGATTTAGAAACTTGATGTGGATTTCTATATTGGAATCGGGGTTGATACCCGAGATGAGCGATCTCAAAGCAGAGTATCTCATGAATGCAGATTCCATTGCATATATTAATTATATCTCATTCTTCCTTTCTAAATATCCTGCATCGAACTTTCATGTAAAAGAGACCGGCGAAGCACAAATTTACCTTGGAAGGTCATATACTCGCCCCCAATTCCCAACATAGCCATTACACAACAATGCATGCATAGCCAGCTCATATTGGATGTCCACTCGTTTCCTTTGGGGAGAAAGAGAGAAAATATTCGCTTGGTTGACAGATTACGCTTGAATTGTCATGGCGAAGAACCTCGATGGCACGTCATGGTTTACCCAAGTTGCTTACATTGCATAGCATGCTATTCAGGGAGAGGACCACCTTGAATTATGGAGCCAATCATGATGAAAACATCATTGCTTTATATTCAAGACTGATAAAAGATCTGGATAGCCAATTCTTTCGAAAAGGAAGAGTAGACGTAGAGTCTCATAGAATGGATCATGAATGCTTAAATATAATGATGATGATAATAATAAAAGCCATTCAATTAGCAAATGCTATCGAGATGCACCGATTTCAGTAATCGAGCTCTCTCCTATTTTAGATTAACCTGCCGACCAGTCCGGGACACGAGTTTGGAGATTTGGATCTACCAAGTTCTGCATGGCTTGGAATTTGCTTTAAAACTATACCAGCCGTGTCCCTTTGGACCATTCCGATCAAGTCTCCTTCCTCCGGCGCCTTCCTTTGGATTCCCATCCATCGACCCACGGGTTGAAGAGAATTATCCATCGATTTCCAAACCATCCAGCAAAGCCGACCGATACACTCCCCGGTTCGCACGTTGCTAGGTTGATCGACACTTCATTAATTTCTAGATTGCTAGGTTGACTTTGACCACTCCACCCCTTTATTTGACTTCTGACTCCAATTATAATAACCCCCTTGTACGTGAGAGCAGCAAAACAGATCAGGACTTCATGCGTCTCCCTCCCATCGATCCTCCATCTCCATGAGAACCGAGAAGAGAAAAAGGATCAAGGAATGTCAATGATAACGGATGTAGGTTCACGGCGGGCGGTGATCAGATACCAGTGCTCCACCTGGCCGCCAAGTTTGCCCCGTACGTGAATGGTGGGGTAGTAGCAATAGCATATGCTGCACTCCAACCTCATCCTATATATCTTCTTCCTAGTTTTTGTTATATAAGTTCACCACCTTCCTCTCTTCATCATTACATCTCTCATTTCCATATATCTTCCTCATCTCATTCTTCCTGCGCGCCATCTTCTTCTCTCCATATCTCTAAGTCAGGAATCAGGGAATAATAATTAATGGAGTCCGGGTCCTGGCCTGGACTTGATGGAACGACGCAAGCGGTCCCGAACTGTGAGGACCGGTTCTTTTGGACTGGATTTGGGCTGAAGTCGGCGGTCCTTGCCGACTTCAGTTCAAAATTTCTATGGTTCGGAAGATCGGATTTTCCGGCGAGAAATCCGGACAAATCCGACGACGCCGCCGGAGAGGGGGGAGATAAGGATTCTTCCTCGGGTTTAAAAGGACTGGGGTTACCTCTGTTGAATCCAGGAATATCTTCCTGTGGTGGAGCGGCGACGGTTCTTCGAGTGCCCCTGCCCTCGCCGGAACGCCCCTTCGCCGGAGGTCGTGCGATCGAAGTCGCCCTCGCCGGTAAGTCCTCTCTCCCTGGTATGGACAGTGGGTGTTCGTGCGGCTCGACGGAGGGAAGAATCCGGTTGATTTTCTTCTCCGTTGAAGCCTTGGGTTGTGGCCGGCAGTGAGAAAGCCACCGCCGGACTCCTTCTCTCCGGCAACCGTCTTGGGCGGCCGATCGCGGGGATTGCCGCCGTCCCTTCGCTTGCTCGGGGGGAGGGGGGGAGAGTGGAGGAGGGAGAGATGGATTTTGGTCGGTCGAGAGGAACTGTTGCAGGCGACAGTCTCCGGCTCGGTGCTCGCCGGCTGTCGGTCGGACGGCCACCATAGGGGTCGCCGGACTTTCTTCCTTCTCCGGCGAGAACTCCGTGATGGTCGGACGGGAGGATCGCCGTCGATCCTCCCTGCTTCTCCCAGGGGTTCGGGCAAAGGCCATGGCCGACGAAGGCTGGGCTTGGTTTGATCAGGCTTGGTTGGGCCAAGCCTGTTATGGGCCGGGCTTAGCTGGGCCGGGCCGGACTGGGCCGGGCTGGGCTTGGCTGGGCCGGGCCTCGTTGGGCCGGACTTGGTTGAGCCATGCCCTGTTGGGCTAGGCCTTTTATCTTGAATGGGCCAACCCAGTACCAGCAAGAAGGAAGGTATTGTTTGGGGTTGCCCCAAGAGAATTATTTTATTTTTTTTAAATTAATGATATTAAATAATAAACAAAATAAATTGTGATGCAGGATCGTCATCCCCCTTGGAAAATCGGGATTAGTGCTGAGTTGGTGAAACAGTAAGTTATCACTCACCGATAAAATTTTGCCATGCACGTTGTGAACCCATTATTTGATATGTTATGAATTTTATTGTTATATTCATGCTACATACACATATCTTGATGCATTATGAAATTTAACCATAAACTAAGATGTAACGAGTCATGGGGTGAGTTGGTTGTAATTGCTCCCTAGTCCAACTATGATCACACGAGGATCTAGACTCCTTTTGGGCCTCCAGCGGGGCTATCGCTGGCACATGACCGATGTGCGGTATGTGACACAGGAGTTGTTATTTTATTCTAGCGCATGCTGGGAAGCATGTCCCTCGTGTGATACTCAGAGCTAGATTCCTTTTGGGCCTCCAGCGGAGCTATCGCTGGCACATGACCGATGTGCGGCATGTGACACAGGGTCTAGGCTCTTTTGGGGCGAGCCACGGGCCGATCGTGGCCATAGTATGAGGAACTAAGTGAGTGTGTACGGATGGCCATCCTAAAAAAAAAAAAAATTGTATTCTGTCAGAAAAATAAATAAAAAGGTTAATAATAGAAAATGGCTTATAAATTTTGGTTGCTCCTATGTATGGAATTATTCTTGATTCATGGTAAAATATATATTTGTGACATGTGATGACTTACTGAGTTTAAGGGAAACTCATTCTTTTCCCTTGCATTTTTTTTTCAGGATCAGAGGAACATATGGGCCAGGGATTCAATCAGTGAGGCATAGGATCTAGTGGACACTATCATTATTTTTTTTATTTATTTCATGAAATTAGATCATGATAAATGTATAACGGTTGGCTTTATGACATTTGAATCTACTTGTCTACTTTTGCTTTATTAATATAATGCCTGGTACTCATTTTCTTTTTTTGTAAGAAATGGTTGGTACAGGCCTGGTATGTTCTTGAGAAATATTGAATTTCCAGAACATACGGCCGTCTGTTGCACTTCTGGCCCTGGTCTTGGATTTGGGGCGCGACAGATTTAGTGGTATCAGAGCCAGGCTTGCCTCAGAAACTAAAATATTTTAGATAGTGAGAGCGGGGTAGAGATAATTAGGGCAAGTTTAAATTAATAAAGTACAAGTAAGGTCATATTATTTAACTAACTAACATTTGTGTTATAGGTTTAATGGCTCGGACCCGATCCATGAGGACATCGAATCAAAATGATCATGCGTCTCGAGCTCATGATACTTCTGAAAGAAAAAAATGTGGTGCAGATGCCTACGCTAAGCATGCAACAGCACAGGGAGCAGGTAAATATTTTAAAATATTTTTAAAATAAATGCGGAAAATACCTACTCCGCACAGGATCTAGCATATACAAGATGCATGTATTGGCGTGATACAGGACATATAATATTTATAAACATTTTAATAAATCTAGATCAACACATGCACCGAAATTAAAACCCAAAAACATACCTTATTCCCAGCTGGAATAAGTCTGGGATAAACCTGGAATAGACTGGAATAACTGGAATAAAGTTATTCCAGTCGTCTTCCACCTTGGGCTGAAAACAGGGCTTCCGAAAAGTCCCCGGAACGCCGCCTTCCGGACCTCCGATCGCTCCCAAATTTGAGCTGTAGATTCTTAAGGAAGTCCTCTTCGATTTGGCACTAGTTTCTGCAAGAAAAACTAAGCCAATAAATCGTAAAAAATCGCCGAAGTCTGCTGCACGAAAATGGCAGCAGAACGGAGTAGCTGCCTTCGTCGTTGGATTTCGGGCAACTGGAGCGATCCCGGCTCGCGTGGTTTGCTTCGAGGAGTAGAGGAATACTCCCTCTAGAGGGGAGACATGCCCGGGACTCTCGGATCCGCCTCCACGCACGGTGCTAGCCGCCGGAAGAGGGCTTCATGGTCACAGAATTCTGCAGCAGAACTAGGCAGAATGGGAGCTTGAAACAATGGGATTTTCTCTCCCTCTAAGGCTTCTAAACCCAACCCAAAACCCTCTCCTTAAGCCTCTCAAAGAATGCCCAAAGCTCTCCTTTTTTAGGCCTCTCTCACTGTGGAAAAAAAATTCTCTTGTTGAAAACTTTTTTTTTTTTGTGAAACAGGACGCTGGTTTGGCTTTTATAAGCAAGTTGGGAGGGAGAGGGAGTTGGAGCGTTGGAAGGTGGAGAGGCAGCAGCAATGGGTAGCAATAAACCCAATAAACCAGCCATTAATCAACCATTAAACCCATTAACCAAGGATTAATGTAATGGGTTGGGAAAAG
This sequence comes from Areca catechu, assembly GCA_021397845.1. Taxonomy (NCBI): domain Eukaryota; kingdom Viridiplantae; phylum Streptophyta; class Magnoliopsida; order Arecales; family Arecaceae; genus Areca; species Areca catechu. Next base: position 11,624,100 of record CM038045.1, read on the forward strand.
GAAGAGACGGGACGTTTGGAGTTCTCATCCAGCGAAAGGAATTTCAGCGTTTTGGTCTTTGGGTCTCTTCATTTCAACCATTGAATCACCGTGTAAAACGGTCATGAGGAGAAAATGCACCGGTTCAAAACCGGTCCAAGCCAAAATATTATACCTTGGTTCAATCCCATTAAACCAAGCCAATTAAATGGTCCAATCCCATTTAAACCAAGTTGGTTCAAACCTTTTGAATTTTGGTTCAATTGGTTCGCAACCAATTGGAGGCCGAAACGAACTCCGAATCAGTTCAAAACTGATTCAGAAAAAACCTGGCGCAGTGCTGATCAACCAAGAACAATTTTCGGTTGACACAGACAAGGGCAAGACGGGGAAAAAGAGTGCTAAAAAATATTACTATGACCATAAAATCGAGACGATTCCCAATCGTATTCGGAATCCGGATCAGAGAGTTATCCTCTGTGGCGTGTGACCTCATAGGTTCGAACCTAAACGGTAGCACCAGAACAATTCTAGTACCAGCACAGGAAACCATCTAGCAATGGGTCCCAGCGTCCGGATAGGTCGAAGATGCGGGAGCAAACTATCGAACCTCTGGCATATGGTTACCGTATAATTCATCCCTTTGACCTCTAATGCTCAGGACGACTGAGATTGGGCTGCCAACCCAGACTGAGTCAATCGACTACGTGTCTCAACCTCGCAAGCCTAGTGACTCTTCACTAGGGCTACCCCGGCCGAGGATTTGCTAAATTGAGATACTGCGAGACATTCAATCCAAACTGTTTGGACAGGTCAATTCCATCTTGGTCCATCACTGCTCCACAAGTACTTGCCTGTACCCAGAAACCTTCCGTCACCGGATTAAAAATCCGGGTAGTCCGGCACCAAAGCACAGGGAGTTGCTTGCAAGCTACCGTGATGGCCTCAGGTCAGAGGGACACTTATACCCATATCCAATCGTGAGTGCCCCTTTGGCAGAAAGGGGTTTCACGGAGTCACGTTCAATGAAATATCATATATCCCACTTGTAGGTCACATCAGTGTCACCACACTCATTTGGTCAAGAGGACAACCAAACGATGTGAACTACAACAACCTATACTTGATATATTGCCGTCCAGTACAATATATCCTTTGGTTGTGAACCGGGTTTAAGGACCACTCGATACATCCTCTCTGTATCGAAGTCAGTGTAGTCCTAAGGACTTCATCACATAGGAAAGAGTTCATTTCAGGGAAATTCAATATGTGATGAGCTGCCAAAAATAATATTTTATTAATTCATTGAAAAAATACAATACTTAGCACAACCACCTACAACCCAGGCGATTGGCTTTGGGACACAATTTCCAACAACTCCCACTTGTTCTAAAGCCAATCAGAAGAGTATCTAATACCCATTTCCCATTTACAATGGTCAAACTCTTTTATTCCGAGGGCTTTAGTGAAAGGGTCGGCCAGATTTTCTTTTCCATCAATCTTCAGAAGATTGATGTCGCCTCGTTCCACGATCTCTCGTACGAGGTGGTAGCGCCGCAGGATGTGCTTGTTGCAGTGATGAGCTTTTGGCTCCTTAGCTTGAGCAATGGCTCCAGTGCTGTCACAGTACACCGGAACAGGACCATCTAGGGAAGGTGCCACCCCTAGCTCTCCAAGGAACTTTCGCAACCACACAGCTTCCTTTGCTGCATCTGATGCTGCAATATATTCTGCTTCGCATACCGAGTATGCAACAGTTGCTTGCTTGGAACTTTTCCAGCAGACCGCTCCTCCGTTCAGGGTAAATACAAACCCTGACACACTCTTGCTATCATCTCTATCTGACTGGAAACTAGAGTCAGTGTACCCCACAAGTTTCAAGTCAGGTTCTCCATAAATCAGCCATTGATCTTTAGTATTTCTCAAATACTTGAGGATGGACTTAACCACCTTCCAATGCACCTCACCTGGGTCAGACTGGTATCTACTCACTACTCCTAGTGAGTATGCCACATCTGGTCTAGTACAAGTCATAGCATACATGATAGAGCCTACTGCAGAAGCATAAGGTACTCTACTCATGCGCTCTCTTTCCTCAGGAGTTGTCGCACAATCCTTCTTGGAAAGAGTAATTCCAGAACCTATCGGAAGATAGCCTTTCTTGGAATTTTCCATGCTGAATCGTTTCAGCACGGTGTCTATGTACATAGACTGGGACAGTCCCAAAAGCTTCTTAAATCTATCTCTATAGATTTTCATACCTAGTATGTAAGAAGCTTCACCCAAGTCCTTCATGGAGAACTGAGATGATAACCAGACCTTTATTCCTTGTAATGCTGCGACATCATTCCCGATTAAGAGAATGTCGTCAACATACAGTACTAGGAATACAATCACAGAACCATTGACCCATTTATAGATGCACGGTTCTTCTCCGTTCTTAGCGAAGCCATACGATTTGATACACCTATCAAACCGTAAGTTCCAACTTCGAGATGCTTGCTTGAGTCCATAGATGGACTTCTGCAATTTGCATACTTTTGATTCATCTGTGGATGTGAACCCTTCAGGCTGTATCATATACACCTCTTCTTCCAGCTCCCCATTTAGGAAAGTGGTTCGGACATCCATTTGCCAGATCTCGTAATCAAAATATGCTGCCAAAGCAAGCATGATCCGAATAGACTTGAGCATTGCCACAGGAGAAAATGTCTCGTCATAATCGATACCATATCGTTGACGATACCCCTTGGCAACCAGACGGGCTTTATAGGTCTCTACCTTCCCATCTGCGCCCCTTTTTCTCTTGAAGATCCATTTACACCCGATGGATTTTATTCCTTCAGACGGATCAACCAATGTCCAAACATTGTTGATTTCCATGGACTCCATTTCGGATCGCATGGCTCCAAGCCATGCCTCAGAGTCAGATCTCTGAAGTGCATCCATATAGGTGATCGGATCCTCATTGTTCTCATTGAGCTCAATGGGATCTCCGTCCCGGACCAAGAAACCGTAGTATCTATCCGGCTGACACGGTATTCTACCGGATCTCCTAATGGGTTCTGGGTGTGATTCAATCACAGCCGGTTCTACGATGTCCTTAGAGTGTGTAGGTTCTTCTATTGGCTGAACTTCATCAAGTTCAATCTTAGAGGCTATAGTTCCTTCTCCAAGGAACTCCTTTTCCAAAAAGATAGCTCTAAGAGCAACAAACACCTTTTGTTCATTCTCCAAGTAGAAGAAATACCCTTTGGTTTCCTTAGGATAACCAACAAATGAACACCGATCAGACCTAGGACCAAGTTTGTCTGAGTCTAAACGCTTTACGTAAGCCGGACAACCCCAGACCCGAAGGTGTGAGATTGATGGTTTACGTCCATTCCACATCTCATACGGAGTGGAGACAACAGATTTACTTGGAACATTATTTAATAAGTAACAGGCTGTCTGAAGCGCATATCCCCAAAAGGATAGCGGCAAAGTTGCAAAGCCCATCATGGATCGAACCATGTCCAACAAGGTTCGATTCCTCCTTTCGGACACACCATTCAACTGTGGTGTTCCTGGAGGAGTCCACTGAGAGAGAATTCCATTCTCCTCAAGATATGTCAAAAAAGCACCAGATAAGTATTCGCCACCTCGATCAGATCGAAGGGTTTTAATACTTTTTCCAGTTTGCTTTTCTACTTCATTACGGTATCGTTTGAACATTTCAAACGACTCAGACTTATGTCTCATTAAAAAGACATAACCGAACCTTGAAAAGTCGTCTGTAAAAGTAATGAAATATTTGTATTCTCCTATAGCACTAACTGTCATCGGTCCACATACATCAGTATGTATTAGACTTAGAAGTTCTGTAGCTCGTTCACCTTTTCCAGTAAAAGGTGACTTGGTCATTTTACCAAGTAAACAGGATTCACAAGTGGGCAGTGATTCAGAATTACTGACCTCGAGGAGTCCATCTCCTCGCATTTTGTTTATCCTATTTTGGTTAATATGACCTAGCCTACAGTGCCAAAGATACAAATCGTTGACATTATCCAACCTTGAGCGTTTGCTGGAAGTGTACATTACACTAACAGGCCTTGATAGTACGTATATGCCATTATTTAATCTAGCTTTCATTATAACAGAGTTATTCAAAATAACATTGTAAAAATCTCCTTTTATTGATAGTTCAAAACCACAACTGGCCAAAAGGCCTACAGAGATTATGCACATAATGAAACTAGGACAATAGTGACAGTCGACTAGTTCGACAGTACAAGACTCAAAGACAAGATGCAGGACTCCAACCGCCAGTACTGGAACACGATTTCCATTCCCGACGCTCAGATATTGTTCTCCATCTTCAAATCTTCTGCTAACTTGAAATCCCTGTAACGAATTACAAACATGAATTGGACTACCAGTATCCAATACCCAGTTAGCAGTATCAACAATTGAGTAATTACAAGGTCTTATCATATAGATACCTTGTTCAGCAGACTTCTGCTTTCTCAGCCTGTTCGGATCAAGGGATGCTATATAAAGAGGACAGTTCCTCTTCCAGTGTCCCTTCTTCTTGTAGTGGAAGTACTCTGCAGAAGACTGATCAGCCTTAAACTTCCTGGTCTGACTCGGGCCAGGAGCATTATGCACCTTCTTTCCCTTTTTATTTATTTTCTTCTTCCCTTTCTTAAAGGGACGACGACCTCTACTTCCTCCCACTAAATTCACCACCCCCTTATTCAATTGGTGGTCTTTCTCGAAAGTCTGCAGCAACCCCAAAAGACCATGGTAGTTGACTGCAGGCTTGTTCATTCTATAATGATCAAGAAAGTCAAGATAGGAGGAGGGAAGAGAATTCAGGATCGCATCCTTGCCGAGCTGCTCGTGCAAGGGGCATCCGAGTTTGCCCAGTTTTTCAATCAACTCGATCATGTACAATACATGATCAGTGACTGAACCGCCATTCGGCATCTTGGAGTTGTAGATGGCACAAGACACTTTGTACCGTTCTACATCATCCGGGGTGCCGAAGGATTCCTTCAACTTTTGAAGGATTTCATCAGGTTGGGCCTCCTCGAATTTGCGACTGAACTCGTCGTTCATCGCCGCTAACATAATGCACCGGACAGTAGTGCGATCAGAGACCCACTTCAGATAAGTGTCTCTGACCTTACTCCGTGCATTAGCAGGAGGGATTTCAGGTGCCGGATCCGTTATCACATATAGGATCCGTTCATGCTCCAGAACAATTCTTAATCTTCGATACCAACTATCGAAGTTATGACCCTTTAACTTCTCGTTATCGAGAAGTGACCGGAGTGATAAGTTTGAAGACATCTGAAAAGAAAACAAGACCAAATTAGTTTATGAATTAATAACTTAACCAAAAGACTTGGACTTTAGTCTAAAGGTTTCTCCCACTAATTTTTCAGATTGGTATCCTCTGACTCCAATCCGTGAAAACAACATTTTTCAAGTGGGTACTGAAATCTAATAGGCCACGCATGAGCCCGACTATGGCCGGCTCACCCATACGAGCCTAAAGGTAGGTTCGTAAACCAATTGTTTCCCTAAACAATTTTCAGTATAAAATTTTGCCCCAGAGAACACCCCAATCGGCCTAGGGGCCTCCTATTGCGGGTCTTTGGTTAGGTCCAACCATTAAAATGACTAATCCAATGCTTCCAGCTAACTAAAGACCAAGCCCGACTAAGGCCGGCCCACCTGGTCCCGTTATGGAGGTTGCACTGAACCATCATCGATCAGATAGAAATTCCAGTCGCCGGATGTACACCCGTTCTATGGAACTGCCGATGCACACCAAGCTAGTGGACACATTTCTATCCAACTTAATGGGAGGCTAAGATACAGTCAACTCCTTGACTTGGTCTTTTTAAGGACCTAATAATTTTTAGAGGATTTTTTTTTTTTTTTTGACAGGAGAAAAAGGTAAGGACATGGATCATCCTCCCACTAAATCAATCAGATTCCAGGAGGGTTGAATTAAATCAACAATTGATCCATGGGCACCTATTGATCAGTCAGACCGATCAACCTGGGTGACATGGGTTAACTCGAGTCATTGAGCTTTTCCAATCAGTTCTGGTCGACTCGACTAGCCAGGTAGGTGAGATCATGGGTGAGTATCCGCCATTAACCATCTTTCCTAGACACCAACTAAGTTAGCCAGGAAAGAGGTAGCCTCATACAACCATGATCATAATTGCCAAACCTACCTCGACACCAGTCGGTTTACCAGACTCGATCAGACTAGCCTAAAGACTCGGGCGTCCACTGAGCCACTAATTGGATCCATTTTAGATGAACGGATCAACTAATCTAACTATTAGATAGTTCTAAAGAATGACGTTAAACAACTTTTGTTTAATCTTCTTTTAATCCGGTTCAACTAAACTTAGGTCTAACCCAGTGATGGACCCAACTAATCAGCTAACCCAATTAACCCAATTTGGCTTATGCAAATTTTATTAGATTTCATAAACCTAAAAATTTTTATTAAGCCAAATACTTAATTAAAATATTTTTTAATTAAGTCTCTATGTAAAATAATTTTACATCTTAAATTATGCATCATATCTAGATTTATACTTTTATAAATATTATATGACCCAAATGACAAAATTATAAATCATGCCAAATTTATAATTTTAATTTCTTTTTGATTTCCTTAAAGGATCCTTCTGAAGAGGCCAACACAGACGAACCGCATCGTGTCAAAGACACACGGCCATGGTGAAGGTCTCAACTAGGTTCCTAAAAGTACTCTCTAATTCCAAGATTAAACAATTTAATCTACTATACATGCATCAAGATATGTTACTCTAGAACCTGGCTCTGATACCACTGAAAGAAAAAAATGTGGTGCAGATGCCTACGCTAAGCATGCAACAGCACAGGGAGCAGGTAAATATTTTAAAATATTTTTAAAATAAATACGAAAAATACCTACTCCGCACAGGATCTAGCATATACAAGATGCATGTATTGGCGTGATACAGGACATATAATATTTATAAACATTTTAATAAATCTAGATCAACACATGCACCGAAATTAAAACCCAAAAACATACCTTATTCCCAGCTGGAATAAGTCTGGGATAAACTTGGAATAGACTGGAATAACTGGAATAAAGTTATTCCAGTCGTCTTCCACCTTGGGCTGAAAACAGGGCTTCCGAAAAGTCCCCGGAACGCCGCCTTCCGGACCTCCGATCGCTCCCAAATTTGAGCTGTAGATTCTTAAGGAAGTCCTCTTCGATTTGGTACTGGTTTCTGCAAGAAAAACTAAGCCAATAAATCGTAAAAAATCGCCGAAGTCTGCTGCACGAAAATGGCAGCAGAACGGAGTAGCTGCCTTCGTCGTTGGATTTCGGGCAACTGGAGCGATCCCGGCTCGCGTGGTTTGCTTCGAGGAGTAGAGGAATACTCCCTCTAGAGGGGAGACATGCCCGGGACTCTCGGATCCGCCTCCACGCACGGTGCTAGCCGCCGGAAGAGGGCTTCACGGTCACAGAATTCTGCAGCAGAACTAGGCAGAATGGGAGCTTGAAACAATGGGATTTTCTCTCCCTCTAAGGCTTCTAAACCCAACCCAAAACCCTCTCCTTAAGCCTCTCAAAGAATGCCCAAAGCTCTCCTTTTTTAGGCCTCTCTCACGGTGGAAAAAAAATTCTCTCGTTGAAAACTTTTTTTTTTTTTTTTTTTTTGTGAAACAGGACGCTGGTTTGGCTTTTATAAGCAAGTTGGGAGGGAGAGGGAGTTGGAGCGTTGGAAGGTGGAGAGGCAGCAGCAATGGGTAGCAATAAACCCAATAAACCAGCCATTAATCAACCATTAAACCCATTAACCAAGGATTAATGTAATGGGTTGGGAAAAGGAAGAGACGGGACGTTTGGAGTTCTCATCCAGCGAAAGGAATTCCAGCGTTTTGGTCTTTGGGTCTCTTCATTTCAACCATTGAATCTCCGTGTAAAACGGTCATGAGGAGAAAATGCACCGGTTCAAAACCGGTCCAAGCCAAAATATTATACCTTGGTTCAATCCCATTAAACCAAGCCAATTAAATGGTCCAATCCCATTTAAACCAAGTTGGTTCAAACCTTTTGAATTTTGGTTCAATTGGTTCGCAACCAATTGGAGGCCGAAACGAACTCCGAATTAGTTCAAAACTGATTCAGAAAAAACCTGGCGCAGTGCTGATCAACCAAGAACAATTTTCGGTTGACACAGACAAGGGCAAGACGGGGAAAAAGAGTGCTCAAAAATACTACTATGACCATAAAATCGAGACGATTCCCAATCGTATTCGGTATCCGCCTCAGAGAGTTATCCTCTGTGGCGTGTGACCTCATAGGTTCGAACCTAAACGGTAGCACCAGAACAATTCTAGTACCAGCACAGGAAACCATCTAGCAATGGGTCCCGGCGTCCGGATAGGTCGAAGATGCGGGAGCAAACTATCGAACCTCTGGCATATGGTTACCGTATAATTCATCCCTTTGACCTCTAATGCTCAGGATGACTGAGATTGGGCTGCCAACCCGGACTGAGTCAATCGACTACGTGTCTCAACCTCGCAAGCCTAGTGACTCTTCACTAGGGCTACCCCGGCCGAGGATTTGCTAAATTGAGATACTGCGAGACATTCAATCCAAACTGTTTGGACATGTCAATTCCATCTTGGTCCATCACTGCTCCACAAGTACTTGCCTGTACCCAAAAACTTTCCATCATCGGATTAAAAATCCGGGTAGTCCGGCACCAAAGCACAGGGAGTTGCTTGCAAGCTACCGCGATGGCCTCAGATCAGAGGGACACTTATACCCATATCCAATCGTGAGTGCCCCTTTGGCAGAAAGGGGTTTCACGGAGTCACGTTCAATGAAATATCATATATCCCACTTGTAGGTCACATCAGTGTCACCACACTCATTTGGTCAAGAGGACAACCAAACGATGTGAACTACAACAACCTATACTTGATATATTGCCGTCCAGTACAATATATCCTTTGGTTGTGAACCGGGTTTAAGGACCACTCGATACATCCTCTCTGTATCGAAGTCAGTGTAGTCCTAAGGACTTCATCACATAGGAAAGAGTTCATTTCAGGGAAATTCAATATGTGATGAGCTGCCAAAAATAATATTTTATTAATTCATTGAAAAAATACAATACTTAGCACAACCACCTACAACCCAGGCGATTGGCTTTGGGACACAATTTCCAACAACTTCGCAGGCAGCGGGTCCATCACGAGCGGCCGGCGCTTACATGACTCGTAGCCTATCACCTGATCAGGGCGAGAGTCGAGCAGTTAGTCCTCCTCCTCTGCAGCCTGATATGAGGACAGCCAATTCTGATGGTCAGGTGGTAGGTCTTATCCAGGCTCTAACTGGACTTGTGCAGGAATTGAGGCAGCAAGGGAATAGGGGTGGTCAGTCATCTAAAATGGATCGGGGGATCACTAAATTTAAGAAGTTGGCGCCTCCTACATTTGAGGGTTCTACTGAACCTACTGAATCCTTGAAGTGGCTGAAAGAAATGGAGAAGGTCTTTGTCAGCATGGACTGCACGGATCGGGAAAAAGTTCGCTTTGCAGCTTATCAACTGCAAGGCGAAGCTTCGGAATGGTGGGATGCTGTCAGAAGACAATATGGCAATGAAGAGCCGATAACTTGGGATATTTTTCGCCAAGAGTTTTTGGATATGTATTTTCCTGAAAGTCTCAAATTTGAGAAGGAGAGTGAATTTACCAGATTAATACAAGGAGGCTTGACCGTGACACAATATGAAGCCAAGTTTGTTGAACTGTCCCGCTTTGCTCCGGAGTTGGTGGCCACGGACTATATCAAGGCACGGAGATTTGAGAAAGGACTTAAACCCAGGATTCGTGCTGGAGTAAGACCCATGCAGCTGGCTTCATACCGGGACGTCGTTAGTAAAGCAAAAATTGTAGAGCAAGAGGTTGATAATATGCAACAGGAGAGGGAACGGCAGCTGAGGAAGAGATCCAGACCTGATGGGCAGCGAGGGAACCAACACTCTGGCAAACAACCTAGACAGAGGGGAAATCAAAAACAAGATCCAGGCTCTCAGCAGGGTAATGGTCCTCGTTGCAGGAGATGTCAAGGTTTTCATCTAGAGCAGGATTGTCGTTGGTTTTCTGGGGCTTGTTTTAATTGTGGTCAGCAGGGCCACAAAGCTATGAATTGCCCACGTTCTCAGAATCCTGGAAATCAGTATACCTTTCAGAATGCACCGCGATCGCCAGCACCTCCTCCTTCAAATGTACCAGCTTTTATCCAAGGACAACCTATAGCTTATGGATCTGGTGAGCGCCAGAAGCAGAAGACCCAGGCTCATGTGTATGCTCTAACTCAGCAAGATGCTCAGGCATCGAATGCTGTGGTGACAGGTAATTTCGCAAGTTTTTTTTTTTTATTTATTGATTTAATTGAGTGCAAATAATTATAAGTAAGAATTATCTGGTAGGTACCCTCAAAGTAGTCTCTTCATATGCCCGTGTTTTATTTGATTCCGGAGCAACACACTCTTTTATCTCAACCGGATTTGCTAAGAAGGCTAGTATGGAACCAGTACCTCTAAATTTCGAGATCGGAGTATCCATTCCAAATGGGGGCATTATCATGGTTAACATGATTTGTCCATCCTGTACTCTAAGCATTGGAAACCATGAATTTTCATCCGATCTAATGGTATTGGAAATGGAAGAGTTTGATATTATTTTGGGAATGGATTGGCTAGCTTCTTATCATGCCACAGTAGATTGTTTCGGGAAGAGAGTAGTTTTCTACCCTCCAGGTCAGGAACCTTTTGGTTTCTTTGGCGGTGAAGGGAAGACCCCTACGAGAATGATTACAGCTATGCAAGCTAAACGGATGCTGAGGCAAGGTTGTGCAGGATATTTGGTCAATGTTTTGGATCTCCAGCAAGAAGGAGAAGGGTTGGAAAATATTCCTATTGTGAAAGAATTTCCGGATGTATTTCCAGATGAATTGCCGGGATTACCTCATGACAGAGAGATGGAATTTTCGATTGATCTCTTACCTAATGCAGAACCTGTGTCTAAAGCTCCCTATAGAATGGCACCAGCTGAATTGAAAGAACTCAAGGAACAACTCCAGGATCTGCTCGATAAGGGATTCATCAGGCCGAGTGTTTCACCATGGGGTGCTCCGGTACTGTTTGTCAGGAAGAAGGATGGGAGTCTGAGGTTGTGTATTGATTATCGAGAATTGAACAAGTTGACAATTCGAAATAAGTATCCCCTTCCCAAAATTGATGATCTTTTTGACCAGTTGCAAGGCGCTCAGGTGTTCTCAAAAATCGACTTGCGATCCGGATATTATCAGTTGAAAATTAAGAATGAAGACATATCCAAAACAGCCTTTCGGACTAGATATGGGCATTATGAATTTCTGGTGATGCCTTTTGGACTGATGAATGCCCCGGCAGCTTTCATAGACATGATGAACAGGATATTCAAATCATATTTGGATCTGTGTGTAGTAGTTTTTATTGATGACATTCTAGTTTATTCCAAGAATCCGGAGGAGCATGAAAAACATTTAAGGAAAATCTTACAAATACTAAGGGAGCAGAGATTGTATGCAAAGCTGAAGAAATGTCAATTCTGGCTTGATAATATTTCTTTTCTTGGCCACACAGTCTCTAAGGAAGGAATATCTGTTGATCCAGCAAAGATTGAAGCAATTGTTGAATGGAATAGACCAACTAATGTGACAGAAGTCCGTAGTTTTCTGGGTCTAGTTGGTTATTACCGAAGGTTTGTGGAGGGATTTTCCCGTATAGCCTTGCCACTGACCTAGCTAACCCATAAAGGGATTAAATTTGTTTGGTCTGATGATTGTGAGAAAAGCTTCCAAGAGTTAAAGAAGCGCTTGGTATCAGCTCCTATTCTTACCTTACCAACTGGAAGTGAGGGTTTTTCTATTTACAGTGATGCCTCCAGAAAAGGGTTAGGATGTGTTCTTATGCAAAGGGAGAAGGTGGTGGCCTACGCATCTAGGCAGCTTAAAACACATGAATTAAACTACCCTACTCATGATTTGGAGCTAGCTGCTGTAGTCTTTGCCCTGAAAATTTGGAGACATTACCTGTATGGTGTATCATGTGAAATTTTTACTGATCATAAAAGTCTTAAGTATTTATTTACTCAGAAAGAGTTAAACTTGAGGCAAAGGAGATGGTTGGAGCTGATCAAAGACTATGATTTGAAAATAAGTTATCATCCGGGAAAAGCAAATGTAGTGGCTGATGCGTTGAGCAGAAAGGCCGGAGGTAGCTTGGCAACCTTAATCACTTCTCAAGGAGAAATTCTTCAAGATCTTAGAAAGCTGAGTTTGGAGATCCAGATGCATAACTCTACATTCTCACTTGCTACTCTTAAGATACAATCTACCCTGATCGATAAAATTTAGGCATCACAGATGAGTGATTCAGAATTTCAAAAGATTAGAGAGAAAATACAATCTGGGATAATCTCAGAATTCCGAATTCATGAGGATGGATCCTTAAGATTTAGAAACAGGTTGTGTGTTCCAGGGGATGCAAGTCTAAAGAAGGAAATCTTGATTGATGCCCACAATGCTATTTATACTATTCACCCTGGAAGCACAAAAATGTATAGAGATCTTAAGGAAAACTTCTGGTGGAAAGGTATGAAAAGGGAAATAGCCATGTTTGTGGCTCAATGCTTAACTTGTCAGCAAATAAAGGCTGAGCATTAGAGACCAGCAGGACCTCTACAACCCCTAGCTATCCCTGTATGGAAATGGGAGAATGTCACAATGGATTTTGTTTCAGGATTGCCAAGGACTCTCAGAGGATTTGATGCTATTTGGGTTGTTGTAGATCGATTGACAAAGTCAGCTCATTTTCTACCTATCAAGGTCAATTTCTCCATGGAAAGGCTAGCAAAATTATATATCGATGAGATTGTTAGATTGCATGGTATTCCTGTATCAATTGTATCTGATAGGGACACTAGATTTGTTTCTCAATTTTGGAGGAGTTTGCATCAAGCTATGAAAACCAAGCTGGAGTTTAGTACAGCCTTTCATCCTCAAACAGATGGGCAGTCAGAAAGGACGATTCAGATATTAGAAGATATGTTGAGAGCATGTGTTCTTGATTTAAAAGGGTCTTGGGATGATCATCTGTCACTGATAGAATTTGCATATAACAACAGTTATCAAGCAACTATTAAGATGGCACCTTTTGAAGCTCTCTATGGGAGGAGATGTAGGACCCCGGTATGTTGGGATGATGTTGGCGAGAGGAAACTTTTGGGACCAGATATTGTGCTGCAAACCACAGATAAAATCCAACTTATTAGGAAGCGACTGTTTACAGCTCAGAGTCAACAAAAGAGTTATGCAGATAATCGGAGAAGAGAACTGGAATTTATGGTGGGGGACCATGTGTTACTTAAAGTGTCCCCTACTAAAGGAGTTATGAGATTTGGGGTGCGAGGGAAGCTAAGCCCTCGGTATGTGGGTCCTTTTGAAATCTTGGAGAAAATTGGAGCTGTGGCTTATCGGCTTGCTTTACCACCATCTCTTGCTGGTGTACATAATGTTTTTCATGTTTCTATGCTGAGGAAGTATGTACCTGATCCAAATCATGTAATCGAATTGGGACCACTTCAATTCAAGGAAAATTTGTCTTATGAGGAACAACCAGTGAAGGTGGTGGATAGAAAGGAACAAGTCTTGAGGCGACGCGTCATTCCTTATGTTAAAGTCTAGTGGAGTAATCATTCAGAACGAGAAGCCACTTGGGAATTAGAAGAAATCATGGAAGTTAAATATCCTCAACTTTTCCAGAACCCAGGTATGTAAATTTCGATGGCGAATTTTTTTTTTTTTAGGTGGGGAGAATGTGAGGACCGGTTCTTTTGGGCTGGATTTGGGCTGAAGTCGGCGGCCCTTGCCGACTTCAGTTCAAAATTTCTATGGTTCGGAAGATCGGATTTTCCGGCGAGAAATCCGGACAAATCCGACGACGCCGCCGGAGAGGGGGGAGATAAGGATTCTTCCTCGGGTTTAAAAGGACTGGGGTTACCTCTGTTGAATCCAGGAATATCTTCCTGTGGTGGAGCGGCGACGGTTCTTCGAGTGCCCCTGCCCTCGCCGGAACGCCCCTTCACCGGAGGTCGTGCGATCGGAGTCGCCCTCGCCGGTAAGTCCTCTCTCCCTGGTATGGACAGTGGGTGTTCGTGCGGCTTGACGGAGGGGAGAATCCGGTTGATTTTCCTCTCCGTTGAAGCCTTGGGTTGTGGCCGACAGTGAGAAAGCCACCGCCGGACTCCTCCTCTCCGGCAACCGTCTTGGGCGGCCGATCGCGGGGATTGCCGCCGTCCCTTCGCTTGCTCTTGGGGGGGGAGAGTGGAGGAGGGAGAGATGGATTTTGGTCGGCCGAGAGGTACTGTTGCAGGCGACAGTCTCCGGCTCGGTGCTCGCCGACTGTTGGTCGGACGGCCACCATAGGGGTCGCCGGACTTTCTTCCTTCTCCGGCGAGAACTCCGTGATGGTCGGACGGGAGGATCGCCGTCGATCCTCCCTGCTTCTCCCAGAGGTTCGGGCAAAGGCCATGGCCGACGAAGGCTGGGCTCGATTTGATCAGGCTTGGCTGGGCCAAGCCTGTTATGGGCCGGGCTTAGCTGGGCCGGGCTGGGCTGGGCTTGGCTGGGCCGGGCCTCGTTGGGCCGGACTTGGTTGAGCCATGCCCTGTTGGGCTAGGCCTTTTATCTTGAATGGGCCAACCCAGTACCAGCAAGAAGGAAGGTATTGTTTGGGGTTGCCCCAAGGGAATTATTTTATTTTTTTTAAATTAATGATATTAAATAATAAACAAAATAAATTGTGATTCAGGATCGTCATCCCCCTTGAAAAATCGGGATTAGTGCTGAGTTGGTGAAACAGTAAGTTATCACTCACCGATAAAATTTTGCCATGCACGTTGTGAACCCATTATTTGATATGTTATGAATTTTATTGTTATATTCATGCTACATACACGTATCTTGATGCATTATGAAATTTAACCATAAACTAAGATGTAACGAGTCATGGGATGAGTTGGTTGTAATTGCTCCCTAGTCCAACTATGATCACACGAGGATCTAGACTCCTTTTGGACCTCCAGCGGGGCTATCGCTGGCACATGACCGATGTGCGGTATGTGACACAGGAGTTGTTATTTTATTCTAGCGCATGCTGGGAAGCATGTCCCTCGTGTGATACTCAGAGCTAGATTCCTTTTGGGCCTCCAGCGGGGCTATCGCTGGCACATGACCGATGTGCGGCATGTGACACAGGGTCTAGGCTCTTTTGGGGCGAGCCACGGGCCGATCGTGGCCATAGTATGAGGAACTAAGTGAGTGTGTACGGATGGCCATCCTAAAAAAAAAAAAAAAATTGTATTCTGTCAGAAAAATAAATAAAAAGGTTAATAATAGGAAATTGCTTATAAATTTTGGTTGCTCTTATGTATGAAATTATTCTAGATTCATGGTAAAATATATATTTGTGACATGTGATGACTTACTGAGTTTAAGGGAAACTCATTCTTTTCCCTTGCATTTTTTTTTCAGGATCAGAGGAACATATGGGCCAGGGATTCAATCAGTGAGGCATAGGATCTAGTGGACACTATCATTATTTTTTTTATTTATTTCATGAAATTAGATCATGATAAATGTATAACGGTTGGCTTTATGACATTTGAATCTACTTGTCTACTTTTGCTTTATTAATATAATGCCTGGTACTCATTTTCTTTTTTTGTAAGAAATGGTTGGTACAGGCCTGGTATGTTCTTGAAAAATATTGAATTCCCATAACATACGGCCGTCTGTTGCACTTCTGGCCCTGGTCTTGGATTTGGGGCGCGACACGCGAGCATAAAATGCAGGAGCAACATCATCGAGTCCAGTATTAAGACTACCCGGTTTCATTCAGCGTGGTGTTGCGATTGTTTTGACCTTCATTTCTGCGATCGTGATCGGTTTCGCCGAGGAGGATGTTACATATATCGTTCAAACTGATAATTCTACCACCACAACTTCCGTCGATGTATTCATCAAGTCAACCTACTCTGCTGCATACGTGTAAGACCTCCAAGACTAATTCTTTTGCATTACTTACTTGATCCAAGCACACGCGATCGAGCTTCATAACATTTGTCCGTATCTCATCTCGTGCTTGCTTTTAGCCATGGCTGCTGGTTGCCTCCAATTGCAGTCGATTTCATGGTATTGCATTGCCCATTTGCACCTGCTTTATGGTGGAGTAAAATTAATCAATGCGAATCAATTCTACGTACGTACTGGAGCCGATGCAAGTTTACGTACAGTATTCGACTATTCAAGCATGCATGCATGCATGCATGCTAGATTGAAAGTAATTTAATTTGTTAATTAGGTATATATAGAGGGGAGTCCCATCATGTAATTGCCATGCATGCATCCTGAATGAGAAAATTAATTCTAGTTACGTACTGATCTGTATTCCCCTAAACTGTAGGCATGCCCTATATATATATATATATATATATATATATATATTGACAGGTTTGAGAGTAGTAACCTTCGAGTGAATCGAAACTGGAGTCTTCTCTCTTGGAGCTAGCTCTGCATTATTTAAATTTAAATTCATTAAATATATGCCTCGGGGCCTATTAATTTAACTGGAAATGGGAAATTTTCGAATGAGTTCTGCATCATTAATTACATGTATATTTCATGGTTCGAAAATTTCAGCAGTCTAAATCGAATCATAAGGTTATCAAATGTTCTTCTTTTGCTTTCAAATTAAAAAAAGGAAGACTTCAGCACTAAATTTTTTAGCTCGACACTTCACATCGGCAACCAATTTTCAATATAATTTTTTTTTTTTTTCATCTGCCATGTTTCGTAATACACAGGTACTTCATGGTGGCCAATGTGCTCGTATTCGTTTACACTCTTATATATATATCCCTGGTGATATCATCACTTGCCAACAGATATGGCTCGAGTAGTAGCATGGAGCTACCCTCGAACATTGCTGATATATTGATGGTAGTTCTCCTCTTCTCGAGCAATGGAGCAGCGATCGCAATCGATATCGTGGCTGAACACGGGCAATCACGCTTAGGATGGGATAAATTTTGTGGTGACTTTCATAAATTTTGCAGTCAGCATCCATTGCATTGTCGATGATCGCATCCCTGGCTTACATGATTCTCGTTATACTCGCAATGGTTGGTTTTCACAAGAAGTCTCCGTAAAATTTGAGATCGGTGATTTATTTTATCTAGGTTTGCTTAATTTTATCCATATGTTTTCTTGGTTATGGAAGAGAAGTGGAAAATTGTATTTGAAAATGTTGTGTTAGGCATTATTTAATCATGCTCTTATTTGCAGTTTGTCAAAATTGGGTGCAACGAAAAGAAAAAGTGCCATAATTCCTATTGTATTTCTCAAAAATAAAAAAAAAATAAAAATTTATATTATAAATTCGGTTGGTAGGTAGGTAGTAGCTCGATTGGCAAGTCTATGGCATCAAGATGTTGAATTTAAACATGACCTCTCACTCTCTCTCCACCTTGCTTTCTCCCTCTTCTTCCCGAACAAAAGAAAAAAAAAAAAAAACTAGTATATTTTTTTTGTTCTCTCCTTTATTTCGATTGAATGAAATCCACTTGGACTCTATCCATGTTGATAGAAAGTTCCGGTGTTCGATTGCCGGTGGTTCTGGCAAAAATATTCGATCGAGAAATGAACAATTTTCTTTTAGTGAGAGCGTGGCATTGATGATCGTTACCACTGGCACTCTCTCGTCTCTTTTTTTTTTACCCCTCCACCCATATCTTATGAATTATTGAAATTTTAGAAATGAAGCTGCCCACATATGACAATTAGGATCCTAATTATAAGATCAAGTCCTCGATCATCTTCTACGCACCTGGAGTTTTTTCTTAGAAGTAGCACCGTTTACTTGCTGATAATTAAGGATCCTAATAATTAGATCCTAATATACGGTTGATTTTTCTTGTACTGCCAACACCATCTACACCGGTGATCGAGACATGAGCCTTCTTTGATCACAGCGTCAATCCCATTGATGCATAAAAACCTCTACATAGCTGCCATTCATAATCAGGAGTTTGATTTGGTGATAGTTGGGGAGTTTTCTCTCCATAATATTGGGGCTCTACTTCCGAAATTTTGATCGAGGAGAATCATTGGATTTGATATTCAGCCACCATGGATGAGGTTGGATAGGATTTAGAAATAAGGTTTGCCATGTCAAGGAGCTGAATTGCACGTTAAACTTTTAAAGATCAAAGATTAGCCATATAATATTCGATCGAGATGATTTCTTTTTCTTTCAATTTAAGTTTTCAATATTTATAACATAGCCTCGATGCCTTGGAGGGTTGAAATGAGTTGAAATTCTATCTTTTGGATCCTGATGCAAGTTGGTCAAATCATTTTTTTTTTTTCTTTTGAAAAAATTCTGATTTGTCATATCTTCCATTTATGGAAGAATTAAATGGAAAGACATATATAAGATAAAGTCAATATTAGAGTCAACATCTATCCTTAACTAATTTTAATTTTTTAATATTTATTTCTACTATTTAAACTGAGAGAAAAATTTGATCCGAACCGTGCAAGGACATGTCTCACCATTATAAATAGAGGTTACGAATCTTAGCTTGTTGAATTGATTAATAAAAGAAAAATGAGCCTGAACCATACTTTTGCCAATTTTTTCACTTTTATTTTTCTGAAATCTCTTGAAAAATTCGAGTTAAGCGAGTTGAGACAATTCTTCGTTCTTAATCAAATCAAATCGAGAAGAAGATAAAAAAAGATTATTTTATGTGATCACGATACTCAAAGCTCTTGACATCATGCTTGATAACGGCTTGAAAACCATGATTAATTAGATACCCGAGATGTTTACCATCCACGATGATTCGTACTCTATTTGGAAAATTTTGAGAAAGTTGACTTTTATGTTGCGATCGATCGGGGCATTTCATATCTACAAGAAGAATAAAAAATGGAGCGAACCATAAAATCTTAGGTAGGGAAGGCAATTTATGACCCTACCTATCAATTTGACCATGAACTACCTACTTTAAATAAGTTTGGGTTTGACATAAAGAGATTTGAGTTATAAATGGATCAACCGATGTAGACCTATTTATTAAATAAATCAGATTCGTGTTTAAATCTTTGATTCGTTTAACTCATTTTAACTTAATTAATAATTGGATGAGTCATGACCTTACCCATTTAACCTATTCTTGCAATGTTTAACCCTATCAATTTAACTTGTTTGACTTGCTTAAATCTATTTAATCCATTAAATACCCATTTAACCTTCTTAACATGTTTGATAAATAGGTTATATATGCTGAGCTGGCTTGCCTGTTTAATAAATAGGTTAGAATCAAATATAAATTTTTAATCGATTTGATAAATATATTAGATTTGGATTAATAAATTTTCGATCCGATCCATATCTAACTAGACCTGACCTGATTGCACTCCTGACCTCGCACGTTGTGAATCATACAGGCTCATGCAGTGATTTGGGTGTCAACCCACCGTCGTATGACCTCCTTTTTTTTTTTTTTTTTAAATCATGGTGGTCGTATATGCATGGAAGGGCAGTGCAATCGTGCCGTATTTACCACCCCTTTCGAGAGGAAAAAAAAAAAAAGAGAGAGAGAGAGAGAAAGAAAGAGCCACCTCCTAGATTGCTTGTTACTAAGCGAGTCCCATAACTCACCTTTGCACTCCCTTGGTCTCAAGGCCAAGTAATTGGTTTGAGCAATGCTCATAGTCAGTTCATAATTGCACCCGATGGCAGTAGTTAAATTTGCATCGATCACGATCATCTAGAACGTATAGATGTCTGAAAACTTTGTGAAACAGCTCCAAATATTGGAACACCGGGACTCGAACGTCCACATTTTCCTCTCTACAAGATGACTACCATCGATCTATATATATATATATATATATATATGTCGGTCCAAACCTGATCGATGCCAAGGTAAATTAACTGGATGTGTTGGCCTTGAATCGTGGAGCTAGCCAATCGTAATTAATGAGAATATTATTGGTTTATATTTAAGAGTAAAAGATGTACGTAGCCGATTCTTTCAAGGAACCTGCATGCAGGTTGATGGACATATTCTTCATGTTGGAACATTATATATATATATATATATAAACATTGTTAATTTGGGATTCGGTCCTACAAAAGTTTTGCATGCATGGCTTGGAATTCCCTTTAATTGGACCATATATACCAAAGTCGATCTTCTTCCTTTCTTCCTTCCTTGGGTTCCCGGCGACCCACGGTTTGAAGAAAATAATCCAGTTGCTTTTCCAAAATATCCAAAGCCAACCACCATGCATTCATTCCCCAAGTCACACCTTGCTTGATCGACACTTCATTTCTGGATGAACTGGCTATCGAATCCGGCTATGATCACCCTCCCGTGAGACTACCGCGAAGAAAAAAATAAATAAATAAATCAAGGAATGCCGACGGGGTAGGATAGGTAAGCTGATCGCGGTAATCAGACGTACTAGATTTTGGTACGCAAGCCAAGCCACCAAATTTGTCCCTTCATCCGTAGGAACTTTAGTCATGTTCATATACATAGTTTTTGGTATATAAGTTCATCTTCCCCTCCTGTCGAACATATTCAACATAGATTATATTTCTCTTCATCATTCTTCTAAGCACCTCGGACCCTCTCTCTATCTCTAAGTTAATAATCAGGTAATGGAGTCCCAAACCTATCCTCGATTCGATGGAACACAAGGGGTAAGAGTAGGTGGTAATTATGTTCTGCGAGGTATTGCGATCGTTCTGACGTTCATTTCTGCGATCGTGATGGGCGTCGCCAGGGAGGATGTTACTGATAATTACTACGATGGAGAAGTGAAGTCAACCTACTCCGCTGCATATGTGTAAGCCTTCTTTTTTTTTTTTTTACATTACTTCCTCGCACAAACATCATCGCACAAACATCGTCACACCGGTGTATATCTCATGCTTGCTTTTAGCCATGGCTTGTGGCTACCTCTAGGTAGCGAGTTGCTCTTCGCTAATCGATCGAATAAGGATCGAGTAAAGAGTGAAGTTCTATTGCTTTTAACCCAATTTGGAATGAGAAAATTCTTATCAGTGGTATGTATCGGAGATATTGTTATCCTGATTTTAGACTTATCACTTGCAATGTAACGGTTTGGAACGATCATCGATCATTTAAACTATGTATATTATATATATATATATATATATATTGAAATCAACAATCCATATATCTTCTATGATACGTGCATATAGAATCCCTAAGTTTATAATAATGAGATTGCTAGAGTTTAGAAGAATTTTTTATGAAGATCTATCCTATTCTGCATTTACAAAATTTATTATGCATTTAATAGGCATATTTTTGCACATCATGAAATCTAATATTTGGTATCGGAGCCCATATTTTCACGATAAATGATTTATTATTTTAAAATTTTTGATTAAATTCTCGGTAGCTTAATCTTGGTTCTAGAGATTCAGGTTCTAACGGGATGTTCTATGGGATTTCGGATTAGGATACCATCCCATGTATTGGAACGGGAGACCCGGCATCTCCTGGGACATCTCCCGTCCCGAGTATCAAGACATGGCGGGATGCTAGCACATCCCTTTCCATGAAAAAATCAAGACATCCATATCCCATGGAATTTAAAACCTTGCCTAGTTGATAATAAATAAATAAATCATGGAGGAAACATGAACTCATCCCGTCTCCTCCTCCCTTAGTTTTTGTTTTGATGGAAATGACCTCCCGCTTCCATATGGTCACCCTCCGAAGGTCTCGCCATGCCGGTCTCTCTAATAATTTTAATATGAAGGATATAGGTAAGGCATCTTATTATTGGTATTAAGGTTCATAAGGATAGATCTCGATGCATTATAGGTCTATCTCAGGAAACTTATATCAATAAGGCTTGAGAGAGATTCGGGATAAAAGATCGTTCATCGATTGCAGTACCGATTATGAAGGGTGATAGATTCAATTTGAATCAATGCCCACAAAATAAGCTTGAAAGAGAACAAATGCAAAGCATCCCGTATCCTTCGGTTATAGAAAGCTTTATATATGCTCGGGTTTGTACAAGACCTGACATTGCTTATGTAGTTAAAATATTAGGAAGATATCAGAGTAACCCGGGTATGGATCACCGGAGAGATGCCAAAAGGATGATGAGATACCAAAACAGGATCGAGGATTACATATTTATAAACGAACTAATAGCCCGAAGATAGTTGGTTACTTCGATTCATACTTCACTGGGCATGTTAATTCATAAAAATCAACATCTGGATATAGTTTTATGTTAGTTGGCAGAGCCGTGTTTTGAAGAAGTGCAAAAGAGAGCTCGACTACTACTTCTATCATGGAGGCTAAATTTATTTCTTGTTTTGAGGCTTCCTCGTATGATATATAGTCAAAAAAGAGTTTTATTTCTGGGTTTAAAGTTACGGATTCAATTTCTAAGCCATTAAAAATATATTGTAACAATTCAACTATAATTTTCTTAGCTAAAAATAACAATAATAATAATCGAAGTAATTAAATACATCGATATCAAGTATTTAGTTATAAAGGAATATATTATGTAGAATAGAGTAGTCATCGAATATATTAATACTAAATCGATGATCGCCGATCCTTCGGCAAAAAGTATGCCACAAGCGAGTTTTATGATGAAGCACTAAATTTTGTTTGGCTTGAAGTTTTACCTTGGTAGCATGATTTCAACTTTTTTTTTTTTTCCCTGTCCATAATTTTGCAACACAGGTACTTAATAGTGGCCAATGTGGTGGTATTCGTTTACACTCTGATATCCCTGGTGGTAACAGTTGCAAACAGATATGGCTCGAGTAGGATGGAGCTACCCTTGAACATTGCTGATCTAATGATGGTAGTTCTTCTCTTCTCGAGCAATGGAGCAGCGATCGCCATCGATATCGTGGCCGAACAAGGCCAATCACGATATGGATGGAATAAAATTTGTGATGCGGTTCATAAATTTTGCTGGCATGTTACAGCATCCATCGTCTTGTCGATGATCGCTTCTCTTGCTTACACGATGCTCGTCATGATCGCGGTTCTTGATCTTCACGACAGATTTCGGTAAAATTTGATCAGATCAGTGATTTTATTTACTAGGTTTTTTTTTTTTTTTTTTTTTTTTTGGCTTATCTGTATGTTTTGGTTGTTACAAAAGAGCTCTATTTGAAAATATTAATTGTAGTAGATATTATTTATATATATATATATACTCTTGTTTTGGAGCACTCGTAAAAATTTGCTGTAACATTGATAAGATATCTTGTCCTGACAATCTTAAATATATGACTATTGTAATTTAGATCATCTGCTTGGCACCATCCTCCTCTTGTTTTAGTTGCATTTCTCAAAAATAAAAATAAAAATCATGTAGTGTATATTTGGCTGATAGGCAGTAGCACGATTAATAAGTCCATAATTTATTTTTTTTTTTTTTATGAACAAAAAAAGGAGAGGAGTTAGATCCCGGGCACGGTCATTTCCAGACGGTCTTCCAATCTCAATCAAAAAATGTTCGATACACGGTGCATATTAATTTTTTCGAATAAATTCATAATTTTTTTTTAAAAAAAAAAAAAAATCTAAATGGCACGATTAAGAGATGCATGCTTGTTTCCTGTCCATGCTTTGCTTGGTGGACTAGATTTATTTCATAACGTTTTCTAGCTTTTCCAGCTGCCTTGAGCATCCGTGTTGAATCTAATTATGATCATGTCCGAAGCCAGCATAAAGACAGCTATATTGGTGTAACCCGTAAATGCATGGCAAATCTTTTCAAATTAATTTTAATAATAAATTGATAAGAAACTTCACGTACTGGAAGTGGAGGAACTGATCGATATTAGACGTGGGCCTCGATTAATTAAAACCCAACAAGCTACCGAATATAACGTACATCACATCGATCAAGCACCGTTGGTTTTTTTTTTTTTTTTTTGATAGGAAAGGCCCATGACAGGACATATATATTCAGGAAAGGTTACAGAAGTTTACATACAGTGACAAAAACAGAGAGTAAAAATAGAAATTACTAGTACAATGAAGACGGCCCAAAAAAAAAAAAAAAAAAAGAAGAAAGGAAACCGTACAAGATCCAAAATTACCGGTATAATGAAGACGGCCAAAAAGAGAAAGGAAACTGTACAAGACCCAAATTTTAAGTTCACCATAACTGCTAAGCAATCAGAAATTGAAATCTCAGCCCACCCGCTGATCCGTGAAACTGAAGACATGGGATGAAGGTTAGACTCATCGGCCTTTGAAGTAATACAATAACAAAATGGACGGCAGATTTTGGTAATCCTTCCCTTTAAATGTATACAATGTTGCAGTAGAGGTGGTCCCGTGACATGAGAGGATGCAGAAGTACTAAATTGGAAGAACCGAATATAAGCTTCCTTTGAGGTACAAGTAAACCATGTGAGAACAATCCATTGTATTATAAAAAGATGACAGCTTATAAATCCATCCGCAGGCAAATATTAAATAGTGCAGGATAAATTGATCTCCCAAAAAGTAATTGGAGCAAGAACAAAAGTCCTGCACAAGCAGAAGCACCCATGACAGCATCTAAGCATTTCGTTGAATGAATTGTCCAGCAAATCTTGGTAAGGCAGCATTTCTTTGTAGAACACGCATGATTAAGAGAACAGCAGCAATAACGATAAAGACATCCTGAATACATATGGCAGCCCAATGTAGCAATTGTGATAGAGAACAGCATCCATAAGAAATAAGAACCGGCATCCATAATGGTAAGGCAGCAATAATGATGATTAAGAGAACAGCATCCATAGTGGTAATGGCAGCCCAATGTAGCAATTGTGATAGAGTGAATAAGAAATAAGAAACATGATCCGACCTGCAATACAGATATCCCACTTCCCCCTACCGGTCCAAATATGACTCCATACACATATGCCGGCCAATTTAGGATTCTGGTGAAGTGGAGCAGTAAGGAAGCTCCAAGATAAGCAGTGTAATAACAACCAAGGGAAATAGAGGACCAAGCAACCCGTTTGCAGCTATATAGAAGAAAGACAACCAGCATAATATATAAATAGGCAGTCAAAACCATAGTAAACATTTGAGGTGAGTGTATTTCCTCCATAGGTAATTGGACCGGTGGTAACTTATGTTTTGTATCAAAGGAGATGTGCAGAGCATATTTATAATGGGCCGGCACAGGAATTTGGCATGGGTGGTTCAAGAGCTCGGAATGAACAGGATGAGCCATAGAGTAGAATGATTCGGTGATCTCCAAGCGGGAGGAGCTGGGATCCATGTTGATGTTGTTGATTGGTGCTATGAAATTTGGAACCTGCAAAACAGGCAAAATTGTTAAGATATAATCTTGTTTTTTCTAACTATTATTTTGTTTTTTCCTTTCTTTTTTCCTGCTTTTGTATATTTTCTCCAGCTATGTATCCTCATTTCCTGGGGTTCATTTTTATCCTTGAGATGAATTCCATTTTTCTTCTCTCTTGGATTGGCGGCAGCATTGTTCTGCATATAAGTCGGAGAAGGTACCAACTCAGCTGCAAAATAAGGCTTCCCCGTTAGGAACAGGAAAAGTTGAATGAACTTTGAGTGGCTAAGGCAGCAAAGATTTAGCTTAAGATGTCTGGTCATCAAGATGCAACTTTGGGGAAACCTGCTAATGTTCATTTGGAATAGATCTACGACCATTGCTGTCCCTCCAAAGCTCAGACAAGAAGGCGTCAGGGATATCGTTACCTTGGTCGTAAGTAAAGTTTCCCTCATGGCATGCTTAGCAAGATAATGGGCCATCTGATTAGCTTGACACGGTATATACATCACCGAGAATTTGGGGAATAAGTTCTTCCAATTCAGAATGTCAAGCAACATAGGATTAAGATTGTAATGATTATGATAGTATTTGTTGATAAGGTTGATAACCAATTGACTATCACCTTCTAGGATGAGCTATTGATGAGTGTCGTCGGAAATGGATTTAATACCATACCAGGCTGCACTCAGCTCGGCATTGAGGATGGACGTGGTGGGTATTTTCTTCCCAACCGCCTTTAACATAATGCCATCAAAATCTCTAATGATATAGGCTATAGAAGTAGCCTCCGGCTTAACAGAAGTATCAAAGTTAAGTTTGAGAGATCCTGGGGGGGGGGGGGGAAGCCAACCAACCAATTTGGGACCCCTACCAATGAAACGGTGGGGTAATGGTGCTTCCCAGTACCTCAAGGTCATGTCTAATTCTTGTTCCGGTGAGGAGTGATTGAATGTGGAAAATGAGAACACCATCCACGAAACTTGAGTATGAGTCAGGAATTTGTTCTGAAATAGCCTTGTATTGCGCGCCTTCCATACCTGCCAAACAGAGTAAGCAATAATGGAATTAGTAGTTTGATTGGACTGTGTACTCGACATCATTGTTAGAAGTTCGAAAATAGAATTAGAATGAAAGTGAAGGTTATAGAAATGTTTGATGAGGTGCCAACAGTCCTTCGCAAACGAGCAGTGGATGAATAAGTGATCGATATCCTCCTCCTGATTTGGGCATATATTATAATATATATTATAAGCTGGTAAAATACCTTTATTACAAAGGATCCATTTTGACTGCACTTTGTAATTTACCAACTTCCACCAAAAGGCTCTCACCTGCCGAGGAGTTCGAAGTTTCTAGATCCAATGATAAGAAAATGTGGTTACCTGTCTGGGTTGATCAATGTAGGGGTACATATCTCTCTGACTAACCTTATTTATGGCCGTAGGCTCCCATATTGTTATATCCTGCCAACTTCCCATAGGAATAAGGATGGGAAGGATAGTCTGAACAAGCTCTTTGGAGAAAAGCTTGTTAAGGGTAGGAATATCCCAATCCCTGCCCGATGTAATAAGCCTTTTCACACTCCAATCCTAGATCTCCATCTCCATATTTATAGTCGTAGGCCAGCAAGAGAGCGGGTTGTGAGAAATCCAGGGGTCGTTGTACATGTTGATAGTATCCCCGGATCCGATAGTATAATCACTTTGGGACCCATCTTGTTTCCGAATTCCACAATACGGGCCCACGAATGAGTACAGTTACGAGGCCTCCTGTAATTTGCCCATGAGGTGGGAAGGCTATACTTGACTTTGACTATTTGGGCCCATAAAGTATGAGGCTTCAAGAAGAGCTGGGCTGCCAGCTTAGCAAAAGAAGCCCTTTGCTTGTCCAAAAGAGGGACAATACCGAGACCCCCATCAACCTTCGGCTTACAAACCTTGTCCCAAGAAACCAAGTGGAGCCCTTTGCTATCATTAGAATGGCCCCATAAAAATGCCCTGATGGTTTTCTCGATCTTCTTGATTACTCCGCGCGGAACATAAAGAACGGTCATGGTATAATTAAACAGGGAAGCTAAGACCGAGGTAACAAGCGTCAAGCGACCTGCAAAGGACAAAGTTTTCCACTTCCATGCTTCAATCTTGGCATTCACTGCATCCAACAAAAAATTAAAATCAGTAGGACGCAGTTTTTGCCCAGACACCGGAAGCCCAGGTATTTCATGGTTCCTTTTTTTTTATCAATGCTAAATATAGAGGTGATACGATTTTTGACGTCATGATTGATGGAAGGGTTGAAGGAAATATGCGGTTTCGTGGCGTTGATTGCCTGACCCGAAAGATTATTATAGGCATCAAGGATGGCTTTTAAACATATAGCATCGGTTAGGGTAGCACGGGCAACTAATAACATGTCATCCGCAAAAAGCAAATGTGATAAACACGGCCCATTGTGGCCCACTTTGAACGGTCTCAGCAGATGATGACTGGAAGCATAATTAATCATATCAGAAAAAATATTGGAACATAAAATAAAAAGAGAAGGAGATAAAGGGCATCCCTGGCGAAAGCCTCTGGTTGGCTGCATCCAATTCGTAGGGGTTCCATTGACAAGAATTGCATACTCGTAACCAGTAACACATTGCGTGATCATTGTCGTAAACCGCGGGTGGAACCCAGATTGCTGCATAACTTTCATAAGAAAAGACCAAAGCATTTTATCGTAAGCCTTCTCCATATCTAATTTTACAATCATCATTGCCCTCTTTTTAGGAGCCTTATGAATGGAATGCATAATCTCCTGAGTCAGAAGAATATTCTCAGTTATACTTCTATCCAAAACAAACGCTTCCTGCTCCACCGATATAATGGATGGAAGAATAGGTTGCAGCCGATTAGCCAAAATTTTAGCCACGATCTTATAGATAGTATTGCAAAGACTAATCGGACGATAGTCGGTAATGTCCTTCGGCCGGGCCTTCTTGGGAATTAGGACAATAAAAGTCCTTTTCCAGGTCATCGACATATGGCCTTCTTGGAAGATGTACATTATAGCTTGAAGGACCTCCGTATGAATAATGTGCCAAAAGTTTTGAAAGAACAAGGGTGGAAATCTATCAGGCCTAAGCACCTTGTCCGATGGCATCTACTTGATTACATCCAAGATTTCCTGCACAGAGACAGGTTTGATTAGACTATCATTCTGTGACGAAGTAACTTTCGAAATTGCAGTGAACAAAGGTTCGTTATCTTCCGAGCCCTCCGTCTGCCATCTTTGCTTAAAATGGGCATAGACCATCTCCTGAATTAGTTCATTTCCCGTAACCATATTTTCTTGTTGGTCTTTCAGGGATTGGATATTATTTTGTCTTTGGTGCATAATTGTTGAACGGTGAAAGAACCTGGTGTTGAGGTCCCCCTCCTTTAGCCATGTAACTCGAGATCTTTGATGCCAAAACGTTTCCTGTAATTGAAGGTTGATGTTAAACTGATGAATATGCTTGAGGAGGTGCCTGTGGTCATCATCAGAAAAAGTGTCAGAATGAGATTCCTTAAATTGCAGATCAGAGATATTTTGTTGAAGTTTGTTACCCTGCCAGAAAATGTTACCCAAGTACTTCTTCCAATTTTTTAGAGCAACCTTAGTTTTATATAGAAGCTTAGATAATCTTACCGGAGGAGTACCGCTAACCTCAGCTTTCCAGGTTCGTGCTATGGTGTGGTGGATCCCCTGACGTTGCAGCTACATTTTTTCAAATCTGAACGAAATTTTTGCACTCCGGCTATGCACCTCAATTGACAGAAGGATCGGGCAGTGATCCGAAGCAAATCTCATCAAGTGTTGTAGCGTGGACACCGAAAAATGATGAAGCCACACTGGGGAAGCAAAGGTCCTGTCCAGCCATTTCCACACCCTAGCGGTGCCCGTCCTATTATTACACCAGGTAAAGGAAGGGCCAGTATAGCCAATATCAGTGAGACCAGCTTGGGCTATGCATCGATTAAATTCCTTTACATCCCTTGTCATGTGAAACGGACGGCCACCTCTTTTATCTTCTCTATTTAAAATACAGTTAAAATCACCAATAATAAGTAAAGGGAGATCAATAGAGTTGACAGAGGTAATTTGCTGCCATAAAGTTCGCCTGTCAGTGCCATTAGTGCTAGCATAAATCAAAGCAACCATCCAGGATTGACCATCATTAGGCGTAATTATTCCAAAAGCAGCCTGTCTGTTAGCATGAGTAAAGTCCACTTGGCCAATGTTTAATTTCCAAGTGATTATGATACCCCAGACAGACCCAGAGAAGGAATCATGTAGACTCCCCAATTGGGACCCATCATCTACTTAATCCTGTTAATAGCCTGGTCTGACATCCTAGTCTCTAGAAAATAACACATATCAAGTTTATAATTACGTAACATATTTTTGACATAATTAATAAAAGGGGCCTTAGCCGCGCCCCTACAATTCCAAACTAACAATTTCATTTCACAAGGTTAGGTGGCTTCGCCCCTCCGGGATTGTCCACATCAACATACATGTTAGACGATGATTGCACAATAGGAACATTAACCAGACCACTATCGAAATAGTCACAAGGCAATTGAGAATTCAGTGGTTTAGAAGATTTAATAATTACAGAGGATACCCGAGACATATAATTATGATGCTTACCTTTGCCCTTGGTTAGAGGTACCTGCGAATCTTTTTGTCCGCTGTTCTGATCCAGGTCACTCTCCATCATTTGACTGTCTAGATTAGATTTAATCGATGTAATAGGTCGCCAGATTTTCCTTACCTGGTTTTCCTTCTTTCCTTGTTTGGGTCTGTATAAAACCAGTTGAGAGTTAGACTCTTGAACATCAATTTGTTCTTCCCTTATAATTACCTTGGTTAAAGGGGATTGATCCTTCCTGGACCCTCCTTCGTTTGTTACCATCTTGGCTGGAGATCTTTTTTTTTTCTCCTTAGCCGATTTAGCAGATGAGTCCACTTTCCCTGTAAATAGAATCCCTTGCATGTCTGTACTCTCTTGCTCTTCTGGGTCTTGATTCAGAGGGGTTAATCTAGAACTCTTCATAGCATCCAACGGTTGTGAAGCATTTTTAATCGGAGACTGTGTCCTTACCTGCCTGTTATTTTGGGCTCTTTGGTTGCTTTTATCTCTTATGTTGACCGCCGAGTTGGGCTGAACCTTTGTGACTGACGATTGATCTTGCATCAGAACTTTAGCTGCCCTAATCCAAGGGCCATACACCTGTTTATTTGTAAAATGCTGCGGTAGTTCAGAACATTTACATAACATAGAAGAGTCGGAATTAATAAGCCCACAAGTATAGCAAATATCCGGTAACTCTTCATAAATAAATTCCTGTCACCAACAGTCTTCAATTACCTGGATTTTTGTGCCCTGGTAAATAGACCTTGAGACATCGATGAGGGTAAAAACTCTAGCATAACCCATTCGAGTTGAGTTTGCCATCCAATCATCAAGAAACAAAGGTGTGCCAGCCTCCAAGGCAACTTTAAGGATCTTATCCTTGTCCCACAACTCGACCGGAAGATCTGGCAACCTAATCCAAACCCTTGCCTGGGTAATGATATCTTGGCTAGGCTTGAAATTGGGTCGCCATGCCTCCAGGGCCAAGAGTTGTCCAACTAAGGACCAAGGTCCTTTCTCCGGGACCTTGATTCTATCCTCTTCTAACCAAAATCGGAAGAGCATAAAATCCTCAGACAAGGAGATAACCGTGAGGTTATCCTTTAAACCCCACCGGAGCCTAAGCTCCTTTGGGTAAACTCCACAAGCAGTCCATTCCCCAAAAATCGGCCAATTAAAGCTAGTCTAAATACAGATTGAGCTTCTCTTACCTCTTCCGAGGAGAAAACCACTATCTTAGAGAACCTTTGTTCTAGGGCTTCGATGTCCGCTGTTGAAGCTCGCGAAGATTCCCAACGAAATCGCCTGACTCCTTGGACCACCTGAGACCAAGAGCGAACAGTATCATGGACGAAACCCTCGGCCCCCTGCACTCGTGGAGAACTTTTTCTTTTTCAGTTGCCGAGATACTCGGAATTTCCAAGTATTCCACAAAGATCCGACCCATTTATTCGGGTGTAGAAGTAGCTAATCTGGATAATGCATCGGCTCGAGAATCTTCGATTCTAGGGATGTGACTGATATCCCATGAATCGAATGAAGTCCCCAGTTCTTTGACTTTCTTTAAATATAAATTCAAAATGGTGTCATGAACCTCAAAGTCCCCTTTTACCTGATTGATGACCAGATGTGAATCAGACAATACCTTTAATCTTCTGACATTTACCTCTTTTGCAATTTTCAAACCTGCTAAAAGAGCCTCATATTCGGCTTGATTATTAGAAGCCTTGAAAGAAAACCGTAGTGCATACTCTATGGCATCCCCATAGGGACTAGATAAGATTAACCCCGCTCCGCAGCCAGAAGAGTTGGATGCCCCATTTACATGTAATATCCAGGGTGCATCGGTCATTTCTATTTCAATAGATGATTCATTGTCCTTCCAGGTACATTCGGCTATAAAGTCAGCCAATACTTGGGCTTTCATTGCAGACGCTGATAAATGATGTCATATTCACTCAGTTTAATTACCCACTTTGCCATTCGACCAGAAATATCAGGGCATTGTAAAATAGTTCTTAAAGGTTGATCAGTCAATATAATGATACGATGAGACTGGAAATATGGTCTGAGCCGCTTGGCTGATATTACCAAAGTGTATACAATCTTTTGAAGTTTGGGATATCTAGTTTCTGCATCATGAAGAACTTTACTGATATAATAGATGGGCTTATGCAATCCGCCAGAATCCTTTCTGACCAATATGGAACTAACTGCTTCATCTAATGTAGCCAAATAAAGGTATAAATCCTCGCGTTCTTGAGGTTTAGATAGTATGATCGGGTTGATCAAGTACTTTTTCAGTTCTTCGAATGCAGTTCGACAATCATCCGACCAATTGAACTCTTTGACTTGCTATAAAGCCTTGAAGAAAGGCAAACATCTCTGAGCTGAACGAGAAATAAATCGGCTTAATGAAACAATTCGTCTAGTCAACTGTTGAATCTCATTCTTATTGGCTGGTTCTCTCATATTTAAGATAGCCCAGATTTTTTCTGGATTGACTTCAATTCCCCGATGTGTAACCATGAATCCCAAGAATTTTCCAGAAGTTATACCAAAGATACACTTGGTCAGATTTAACTTCATATGATTCTGGCATAAAATATCAAAAGCTATTTGTAAATCTTTAATATGATCATCAAATTGATTGCTCTTAACAATCATATCATCAATATATACCTCCATGGTCTTCCCGATTTGATTCTCAAAGATTTTATTTACTAATCTCTGATAAGTGGCCCCGACATTTTTGAGACCAAATGGCATCGCTTTGTAACAATATATCCCCTTATCTGTGACAAAAGATGTTTTTTCTTCATCTTCTGGATTCATTCGTATCTGATTGTATCCAGAAAAAGCATCCATAAAATTTAAAAACTCGTGTCCAGCCGTTGCATCAACCAACTGATCAATTTTTGACAAAGGAAAACTATCTTTCGAACATGCCTTGTTAAGGTCGGTATAATCTATGCATATTCTCCATTTTCCATTTGCTTTCCTGACCATCACTACATTAGCCAGCCAGTCAGGATAATGAACCTCTCTAATGAATCCAGCATCAAGCAATTTGGTAACTTCTTCATTAATAACACTTTGTCTTTCTGGGGCAAAGTTTCGTTTCTTTTGTCGAACAGGTCTGATGAATGGATCAACCTTAAGTTCATGCTTGATTACCTCAATAGGAATTCCTAACATGTCAGTAGCTTTCCATGCAAATATGTCGGCATTTGCCTGTAAAAAATTAATCATTTTCTCCCTTTGATCTACAGTAAGCTTCCAATCTGAACTGTTTTGGTAGGATCATCTTTTGTCAGAGGAATATGAATGATTTTTTCCATTGATATGCTAATTTCATCGTTCGGATCACGTGGATCTATTTGTTCAGAAGTTGGTTTGTTAACTGATTGCTGATTCTGAATTGTTAGGCATTGCCGAGCTATTTGCTGATTTCCCCTTACTACCCCAATTCCACTTGAAGTCGGGAATTTCATCAGAAAGTGATATGTAGATACAACGGCTTGGAATTTATTCAAGGCAGGTCTCCCCAAAATGGCATTATAAGCAGAAGGAATCCGAACAACCATGAAAGAAAGGAGGTAGGTTCTTTGCTTTGGTGCTGTCCTAAGAGTTATAGGAAGGGTAATTTTTCCTTCAACTCCTACAGAATTTTCGCCGAATCTAGTGAGCGGTGTATGAATTCTTCGTAATCTATTACATGGTAGGTTTATTTTGACAAATGCATCATAAAGCAATACCTCTGTGGAACTTCCATTATCAACTAAAATTCGATGTACATCATAGTTTGTAATAATAGCGAAAATTACAACAGGGTCATTATGAGGCGTTCGAACGCCTTGTAAATCTTCATAAAAAAAATAACACTTCCTTGAAACCTTTTAGGACTCCACTCTTCTTCAAGACATGCATGGCAAATCATTCCAACCGACCCATCAGTTGGCTGCTGGTTTGGGAGTTTCGTTCCATCAGTGATCATCCTCGGAATAGCTGGCCTTGGTATTGCTGCTTCGATTGGTCGGTTCTGATTGACTTCGGATATACCTAGCCAAATAACCTTGTTTAATCAGAGCCTCAATTTCATCTCGCAATTGAATGCATTCTTCTGTGGTATGGCCATGATCCCGATGATAGCGACAGTATTTGGCTTTATTTCGCATAGCTGGTGGAGCTTTCATTGGCCTTGGCCTTTGTAAAAAGTTTTCTTTCTCAATCTCCATCAAAATCTGTTCTCTTGAATGGGTCAATGGAGTGTACGTATTGACTCGGTTGACATAGTTTCTACCGATCAAATCTCTTGGCCTTTGATTTTGCCGTTGAATAGATCGGATCCCAAAAAATCGAGATTCGCCTTCTTTGGCTCTCTTCTTGCTTGACATTAACTTTTTCTCCACCTGTCGCCGATTCAACGCCTGTTCTTCGGCCTGGGCATACTTTTGGGCACGGACCAGTAATTCTGAATAATTGGTCAGGAATTTCTTATCCAAAGAAAATGTAAATCTAGAGGCTCGCAAACCTTTCTTCATAGCAAACATCGCCACATATTCATTAAGGTCAGGTATCTCCAACGTGGCAGAATTAAATCTCTTGATATAATCTTTCAAAGATTCTCCTTCTGATTGCTGAATAAAAAACAAGCTATCAAAATTTCTGGGCATTTTTTTGCTTGTCCCGAAGTGAGAGACGAACAGTTTTTCTAGTTGACCGAATGAGTGGATGGCGTCCGGCTGCAAACTGGAATACCATATTCTGGCTGACTTCTTCAAGGTTGCAGGAAAGGCAAGACAATGTAATACGTCCGACGCTCCCTGAATTAGCATATGAGCTTTAAAGCTACCCAAATAGTCTAAAGGATCAAATGACCCATCATATAATTCGATCGGTGGTACTTTGAAATGATGTGGGATCTTTTCATCCATAATCTTCTTGGAAAAAGGGGGAAGAATATTATAACTTGGGGCAACATCTTCTGTTCTCATCTGCTCCAAAATTTTGGCAACCTGCAACTCCAACTTCTTGAATTTTCGATCAAAATTTCTTTCTCTTTCAAGGTGTTGAGCTTGGGTAATGTTAGGAGTTGATTCTCCAGATGAGGTTGACCGAGATCGTGGTTATTTCTCTTCGTTTTGCTTCTTGGAACGATGACGAGATTGGTGATGATGTCTTACAGGAGGTAGTTGACCTGAAGAACATTGATAAGAGGAATGTCTTCTGGGGCTGAGATGTTTACTTACCTGGAGTGTTGGTTGCCGGCTGGTTCTTGATATAGCTGGTTGCATCGGCTCCTTCATAGCCATTTCTTGAAGATTCTGCATCGCTATGGTAAGCACTTCTACTTTATCAAATAGAGCATTCAACTTTTCTTGATCAAAATATACTGCAGGAGAAACTTTCACCCTTCCCTCTGGAACAGGGTCATTTCTTCTTTCATCTGGAACAGGATCTGTTGCTTTGCCATCCAGAACAAGATTTTTCCCTTGGTTGTCAAGGACAAGATCGGTTTCTTTCGAAGAATTGGGAGCAGCTCCTGTTGGCAAATCCTTCTTCCTACCCTTCACCATGCTTCCTTTCAGATTTTTTAGAATTGTTTTACAGAGAATTTCCCTTCCTGGCGCGCTAATCTGTTGCGTCCAAACAAATCGCAGCAAGCTTGAAGTAAAAGAGAAACGGGCCAGATGGATTTGATCCAGTTCTCTATCATCTTTCAAGCTTGATGGCGTATGGATTGGAATAGATATGATATAAAGGAAGACTTGATGGAAGGTGTTCGAAAAACTTGAATTACCAAAAAGTCCCCTCTCCATTATAATTGTGGGTATTTATAGGCTAAGAGTTAACCGTTTACAGCTGGAATCCACCTATAAAATGATTAGTCCAGATTGTAAACACGTGCAACCAAAGTTGGTCGTAAGGAATTAACTATTTACGGCTGGCATCTATCTGTAAAATGGTTAATCCAGAATTACACATGTGCAACCAAAGTTGGTCGTAAGGAATTAATCTTCTTTCCATAGTTGGTCGTCTCCTTCAGAGTTGATCGTCTCCTCCAAAGTTGATCGTCTCTTCCAGAGTTGATCGTCTCTTCCAGAGTTGATCGTCTCTTCCGAAGTTAATCATCTCTTCCGAAGTTGGTCGTCTCTTCCAGAGTTGATCGTCTCTTCCGAAGTTGATCGTTTCTTCCGAAGTTGGTCATCTCTTCAAGAGTTGATCGTCTCTTCCGAAGTTGATCATCTCTTCCAGAATTGGTTGTCTCTTCTGAAGTTGATCGTTTCCTTCAAAGTTAATCGTCTCCTGTAACACATAATTATTACCAAATTCCATTCCCAAATAAATCTATCGATTACCTGGAAATGGATCAATTTCGTGTCTGTTGGTTATTAATCGGCTTCACATCCTTTGGATGTTGACGAATTATTTTCTGACCATATTTGTGCCTTTCAAGTATTGATCGGTTCGATACCTTTTGGGCGTAGACCAATTTCAATTTCAGACTCTTAAGAGGTCAACTTAAACAGATCAATTTACCATATCCCAACAATATATATATATATATATTAATAACCTGGATTAATTAAAGAATAATTATGGAATAAGTACAACCCAAAAAGTCAGCGCGTAAAATATCTCTAAACTGTGTAGACGTCTTCTCGAGAAGGGATTAGGAAACCTCTCCCGAATGATGTGTCACAAATGAAACCACCCAGTTAGCAGCTGAGTTAGTTTCACGCTAAACATGACGGACCAAAATACCAGTACTGTCCCGTAATAGCGCAATAATTTTCTGAAGGAGAGGAAAACAGGGAGTAGAGCGAAAAGCATTCTGGATCCAGAAAATAATCGTCAAAGAGTCTATCTCAATAATAAGACGATCGAAATGGAAGACTCTCTTGACATACCTGATCCCAATCTAATCATCATAAAACTTCATTATAAAAATAATAAAATTAAAAAGATGAATACTTCGCGTAGCAAGAAAGCCAACTCTCGATGCCCGGATCACATAAACGTAGAATGTTTCTTTGCTCTCCTCTAAATTCTAGTCCATTGGAGCACCGTGCTGGGACGGAAGGTAAACTTACCTTTAAGAGGTGATGCTATTCTCAACTTTATGTATGAATATATGTGCATCCATGCCTTCACGGTAGACGATCTCTCTCTCTCTCTCTCTCTGACGCATGCATGATGGAGTGTAGAGCGTGGGTTATGAGCCAACGGACGGATGATTTAGGCGGTCACCATTCAAGCATCTCCAACCAATCCACCGGTGACCGTCACCGTGGTCGCCAAAACAGAATATGTCTCCGCATGCATGCAAGCCACTTATATATACTTCCAAATTAATAACTTGTCATGCACTAATGCATATATATATATATATTAATATTATTATTATTATTATTATTATTATTGGATGGGAGAGGAGGGAGGGGTGTGAGGGTGGCACTGCAGTGTAGCTCTTGATAGCCGCCATCAAAAAGTAGATAGCCATCATACGGGCACATATCATATCATATCATATATGATGTATGTTATTTGATAACCATTTATCTTCCAATAGCAGTCATCTGAAAATGAATAATATTTTACTGCATGGCTCATGTATTGCAAAGATTCTTGTTAAATTTCTACTAGGTGCAATCATGAATATATGAGCATCCTTAATTAGACAAGTAGTAAAAGCTAGGATTACTGGTTGGTTAAGTCAAGCCAAGATATACTTGTCCCTACCTAATTTAATTTATAGGTCATGATTTTGGGTCCTGGTCCAACTCATTCGCTGATCAGGAATATTAGATCGGTCCATGGAAAGGCAAGTCTTTCGGGTTGGGCCATGTCAAGTATGATCGATATGGATGTAGGGCTTGAGCGTGGAGGTCTTCCACGGATTTGAAGGAGAAAAGGAATCGCATATTATTATTCCGATTCAAAATTAAGATTTGATAGAATTAGAATTGCAATTCTAGTCAAGCATATAATTATTCTATCCTAGCTAAAATGTAATTACTGATAATTAAATATAAAATCACTAATAACTTAAATAAAATTAAAAACAACCAGCTTAAAATTATTTTTTTATTTAATATTTTTAATTTCATCCAAGTTCTATCATTTTTAAGTTTTTTCTCGATAAAATATCATTTTTAAGTTTACCAACTATGATTCTCAACATAAAAATAAAATATAAACAATTAAGCGATACTAGATGAGAGGGGATGTAATTGTTGAGATTAAAAAAAAAAAAAAAAAAAGCTTAAATAAAATTTTATTCAATGAATTGGAAAGAATATTTGGAGTAAAGAAAGGGGTTTACATGAATCGGGCTAGATCGAATTTGTATCGGTCCAATATTTTTCCGGTTACTAAAAAGGAACATCCAATATTTTTGCTCCTCACGTGCATTGTGAGTGCTCAGGGCCTCAAAGTTAGTTTTCAATATTTAAAGCAACTACTTCAAGTTACATGGTAGTAGCCGTTTTGATCGTTATATCATTGCTTCGCATGGGATCTTATTAATCTATGAGAATGGAGTTTGACTTTACCCGACGCCAAATTAGATACAATCCAGTTTATCCTCACCTAACTTCAATTAATACCACCTTTATCTATCTCGGCCTCTATCTCTGCTAGCTACTACGTACCACGGCTCCTGGAGTTCAAATCCGTTCCTAAAGTTTGACTCCAATTAAATTATTTATTATTTTCTACATAAATTCTCACTAGTATTTTTTTTTCCCCCCCTCTGCTTCTTTCCATTTCTAAGTAGTTTAATAAATTATGTGCAGGGTCTGCACCTATAACCATAATTATGTTTTCTTCCAATTAGATTGCTCAATATTATTAATTATGTTTTCTTCCAATTAGATTGCTCAATATTATCCACCTCTATAGGTTGGTCTGCACCTATAGCTCAATTTGTCGGCTAGTTATAAATTTTTGAAAATATTAAAATATAAAATATTTTTATTTGGGGTTATCTTGCTCGAACACAATCTTTAAAGAACCGTGAACCACCATCCTTGCATCTAGTCAATTGCCTAATAAGAGACATGGTACATATGAGTTGCCCAACCAATATTGGACCACACCAATCTCTCATGCATCCCACCAATGCCCTCTCATCATCAAGATTTTTTTTTTTTTTGGTTTTGGTTTTAATATATGAAACAGTCCTCGAGAAAATATTCAAAATCTCTGAACTTTGTTATCTGCAAGGAGGATATCTTGACTATATTTGCTAATTTCTGATCTACTTTATTGGTTGAGATTTTTATATCTATCATCTTATATATAATTTTTGTATCTAAGCAGAGGAGGGTACGTAATCACCGATGCAAGTCTTATATCGTCTGAGATTTTGATATATTTCTTTAAACAACTCTATTATTTTTTGGAGTACAAATTCAAATTGAAATCTTAGCTCATCATAAATGGCCCCAGTCTCTGTACCTTGAGTTACTATACTGCATAAATGGCCCTAGACCGTACCTTGAGCTATACTATAATATATATATAGATTTGTCCCTTTTCCTTGAAGAAAAAAAAAAAAAATGAAGCATGGTTCCTTGGTTCATTAATGAAGACAAATTTTGTTGCCCATGCTTGCCCCTAAGTTATGTACTACATGGCCCTACCCACATGTGGTCACGACTACTGAGTTGTGTCGACGTACCCTTGCTTGCAGGAGATACAGCTCAGCTTTGTGTTTGATAATATCTCATATGTTGCTGGCTTGCAAGGCTGGCTCATTTAAGGTGAAAGAACAAGTAGCAAGTCATCATCAAACTTTGTTAGCAGAGTTAATTTATTTCTGCTCCTCAAATTCTTTCTATTGTTATTTACAACTAACTTAAATTTCTTTTGACTACTTGCAGATACTTCCTCATAGCCAACGTGATCCCGTGCATATATATACTCTGTGATCTCATTAGCGACATCGACCATGAAGTAATTTGCCATTGTTGTTGTCCATCATCGACATAGCAATTAATGGTGGCTCTCCTATTCTCAGGCAACGGAGCTGCATGCAATTACCTTCGGAATGTTGGGTGTGCATGGCAACTCGCATTTGCAATGGAATTAGAAGGTGTGCAATTTCTTCGGAAACTTCTATCTTGATATCGGACTTTCTTGGCCTTGTGTCAATGCTCGGATCTCTGGCCTACGTGCTTCTAGTCCTTCATGCTATTATTAGTCTTCACAAGAGATCTCCCTAGGCTGGAACAAAGAAATATAGTTTACTCCATATATATATATATATATATATATATATATATATGCTAGAGTGAGAGGCATGCTATGAGTGCAGCCGGGGACAACATAATGCTAGTGAGTGCACTCAAATGGTGCAATTGGACATGTTAATGGGGTTTTACCGGTCCTATGAATGCTCACCCACTACAACTGCTAAGCCATGCAACTAATGGTGATGCCAGGTTGAGCTACCTGAGAGCAATTCAACGTATCAATTAGTCCAACTATATGAGGACTAAAATAGGTGAGAAAGCCATGTTTTTTATTGTATGCATCAATCTTCATGGTCATGGTTTTTTTTGGTAAAGGCCATGTCCCAAATTATATTAGGAAATAGGAAAGAAAGATACAAAGTGCTGTACATGCCAAAAAAGTAGTTCAAACCAAGCTAGAAGAGTAGTTACAAGCCAAATTAGTAGTAGAAAATATATATAGAGTCTTAGAAAAGACAGTTGGAAAATAAAATAACTTAAATCTCGACAAGAAACCTCCGAAGCAGAACCTGGAAAACATAGATATAGCTATGTGAAAAACATGAAATCCAATAAATGTGGTTGTAGAAGAAATGTTATTAGACTCCGGTGCCAGATGAGTAGTCGAGCAATAAATATAAGAAGGGATAATGATGTTCCTGAGAGAACATAACTCAACCAGCAACAGTTGATGAGAACCTTGCGCAGAGTTGTATAGTGAGCTTGCTCCTCGATAAGAAATGTCAGCAGTAACTGTAATAAATTATTTTCCTGAGCATAAATATAAGAGTTATATGATAAAGACTCCCCGTCAGATTTTGGATGTGGCACAGTCACATGGCTAAAATAGAGTGATATAAATTGAAAACAAAGTGGCAATACTGCATCTGCCAATGCTTCCAGTAATGTATAAGTAAATTAAAAGAACAGTAATTTTTATAAAGAAGATTATATGCAATGTGATTCGAAAATAATAAGCATGATGGAGCTTCATGAGGGAGAGCACAGTTCTAAACATGTTGAGTAGGGTAAAAAAACTTCTATCAATGAATCATCTGATAAGAAGTCCTGTGTACTACCTTCCTGAAGTTTGATTAGAAATAAAGTTCGATAACATGAAGGATAGCTTGGAGATGATCCAATTATAAGTTTTGATATGACTGAGCACTTTGGAATCAATATTTGGTGACTCATAAAACCAAGCACATATAGCGACAAATCGAATATAATACCATGTGTTGCTGCAACTTCTCCCGGACCGGGCTCGGTTGGCTTGGCTAGAATGCTCCTCTTCCGGTTCCTGCAAAAAAGTCTCCGAGGGCCGGTGATGTTCTGGCGGGGGACACTTCGATGCTTAAGTTAGCGGGTGCTTGAGGGCAACAGAATAGAGGAATCAATGAAGTTGAGCTTGTGGAGCAGGAAGAGAATCCTTACCGCCCAGAGTCCCCCAGTTTACCTTATATAGGTGCAGAATGTTACTAGAATATGTTAGGGGCTAAGCATTGAAAGACCAATCTGCCTCTAGGAGAATCCGAGAGTGGCCACGTGGCACCAGGATGAGACAGCATCATGGAGCTAGTGGAATAGTGGTGCTGATGTGTCACGATTCTGTTGTAATAGAATTATGGTATCAGTTGGAAGAGGTTTCTAGAGTACCCTAGGCCATCTTTGGAGTGGCCCTTCCGAAGTAGGTCGGTCGAACCTCAACAAGAGTGCGTCAGTCGGACCTCAGAAAGAGTGGGTCACCCGGACATCAGCAAGAGCGGGTCGGTCGGACCTCAGCAAGAGTGGGTCACCCGGACGCCAGCAAGAGTGGGTCGGTCGGACCTCAGCAAGAGTGGGTCGGTCGAATCTCGGTAAGAGAGGGTTGCTCGGTCCGATTTGAAGGTAAGCCGATTGGGTATAACACCATGTAAGAACAATTTTGCAAACAACTCTAAAACATCCTGAACTCTAACATGAACCAACTCTAAAACATCCTGAACTCTAACATCCTGAACTCTAGCATCCTGAATAGAGGCAAAATATGAGAGCCTGAAGCTGAAGAAGTATATTGTATGAGGCCATGAACTGCCTCCCAAGTAGAAAGAAAACAACATCCAATGTGGCTTTGATCTCTAGCTTGATGATGTAGCCCATGTCGAGGAAACTGATTTGTGTTGCAATAAGTATCGGCTCTTGTAACTTGATGAAAAAGCATTATGAAAAAACTCGTGATAAACAGCCGAAGAGATGAAGAGGTAAACAAAGATGAAACAGACGATGCTAAGATAGTAGAGCCGTAAATATGAAGTATAAGGTAAACTATACTGAAATAAAGCATGATGAAATGATAGAGCAGTAAATGTCCATGATGAAAAGCCCGACGCAAGAGTAACACATGATGAAATAATAGAGTTATATAGCCATGAGTGAGTGCAGCAAAATGAAGTAAGCCATAGAGTGATAGGAGCATATAATAGATA
The DNA here is from genome assembly GCA_021397845.1 of Areca catechu. Classification (NCBI taxonomy): domain Eukaryota; kingdom Viridiplantae; phylum Streptophyta; class Magnoliopsida; order Arecales; family Arecaceae; genus Areca; species Areca catechu. Next base: position 11,666,979 of record CM038045.1, read on the forward strand.
TCCAAAGTAGCATCTAATAAGATATCACTGAAATAGTGAGTGTTGATGCCAAAAAATGCAAGAGAAGATAGTTGTAAAAGCACATCCGATGTAGTTACAGGGTGAATGCTTATAAATATGCAGACCCAGCACTGAGCAATACACTTATAATCTTTGCTTTCAAGAAGAAGAACAGTATAAAGACACCGATTCATAGAATACATACCAGCTCCAGTAGCTTATTGGATAAGCATTCTGAAATTAATGATGTTGAAAAGCTGAAAAGATGAAGCAGCAGATGTTATGAGTTCTCCTGAAGGAAGACAAAAGAAAGAATAGAGAAGGGTGGCAGAACCAATGTAGAAGAAGAATAAAAAATGAAAATGGAGAGTATATATATTTTGATTCCATAAAATGAAAATAGTAGAATATTGAAGAGTGATTTGGCAATGTCGAACATTCGTAACACCTGCACAGAAAAACAGAAAGGTAAAAAAACCCTTTAGTGCTTCTTTTTTTCCTTGCCGATTCTTTTGATCTAATTTAAATTTTTTCCTGCTTTCTTTTTTATTTTTTTCTTTGTTGCACAATTTTCATCATTTTTCTTCTATTTTGAACTTTGTTTTTCCTTTTTGTCTTCTTTCGAAGTAAGGTGGGAATGGCAAGCTGAGATAGAGTTTTGGCATAACCCAAGTTGAGCTTATAGTCTAGCAGATTAGGAGCCATTGTAATATACTGGGGGCAAAAGAAAGAAGAAAGACAATACATGCAAACACCATAAACAGTGTAGCAAGTAAGACAAGTCCCTTGATGCAGGGTGTCAAGGGATGCGGAGTACATGTAAGAAAATAGATTTATCATCTCCATCTTCTTTGAAAACCAATTCCATAAAGGTTAGTCCACAAGATAGCCGCAAGGTCTAGAGGAACCGATTCATTTTGATGAATTGTAAAATCTCTTTTCGAGCTAAAGATGCTAACAGTTCTACAGCTCGATTAGCTTCACGGTAGACATGCCGAAAAGATAATGTATGAAAAAGAGATTTCCAAGATAAAATATCTTGTAAAAGAGGGTCGATGGCTGAAGAATCAGTATGATTTTGAGTCATCCACTTTATCATCGTTTGAGAGTCTCCTTCAACAAGCAGCTTATTAGCATGAAGATGAAGTAAAAATATTTTGATTCCATTCCAAGCTGCAGTAAGCTCAACATTTGGGATAGTGGATTGCATAATCAGCTTGTCCTTTGCATGAACTAGAAGCCCATAGCAGTCATGAATAATATAAGCAATGGAAGTAGTATTAGCAAAAATAGAAGCATCGAAATTTAGCTTGAGAACTCCCATGGAAGGGGGAAGCCAACAAATAAGATTGGGGCCCTTAAGAGGAGTAGATAGAGGGTTTGGACCTTTCCAGTTCCATAACTGGCTCTTAAACTGCGTCATATTAATATTGGACATGTTTGAAATGTGAAAAGCATCTATGGTCCTAACCATATGAGAGTAGGTCATAAAAGAATTTTAAAAGAGCCTTGCATTCCGAGCTTTCTAAATTTGCCAAACAGTATAAGCAAGAGTACATTTTTTCTCCTTATCAGTTTGAGAATGAGATAGAGTAGTCTCAAGGTCAGATAAGGAATTGAAATTATACCTTCAACCATAATAAGAAGCCAATAACTGCAAACAATCTTGCACGAAAGGGCAATTAATAAAAAGATGCTTAGAATCTTCGATTTCAGAGGGACAAATATTATAATAAATGTGATCCTCACTAATGATACCTTTGTGACAAAGTAGTTGCTTACACTGCAGTTTTTGCTTCACCAGCTTTCACCAAAAAGTCTTGACTCTCATAAAAATCAATAACTTCCAAATCCAGGCAAAAGATGAATGATTTTTTAGGTTAGGATTGGTAAAGATATGGTACATATCCTTCTATGCCACCCATACCTGATCCATAGGGCCCTATGTAAGATTATCCTTCCAACACCCCACATGCATTTGGATTGTAGTAATTTGCTGCAGCATGTCATCAGGGAAAAGGTTTTGTAATAAATCAGTATTCTAGCTTCTATTAGGAGTAATGAGATACTTGATGTTCCAACCCTGAACATCAATATCCATATTAAGATGGGTAGGCCAGGCAGATAAAGGAATCATAGACATTCAGGAGTCATTTAGAAGATTGATACTCTTCCCAGAACCAATTGTCCAAATGAAGTGAAACATGATTTTGTGACCAAATTCTACAATCCGGGTCCAAGTATGAGAGCACTTTAGCGGTTCCTTGTAATTATGCCAAGTAGCTGGAAAAGAATACTTGGCACTAACAAGTTGGACCCACAAAGAGGAAGGGTTCAAGAGCATTTGTGTAGCTAATTTAGCAAATAAGGCCTAGCGCTTATCAAATAGAGGGACTATACCAAGCCCCCCTCATGTTTCGGGGTGCATATGTTGTGCCAAGAAACAAGGTGCATACCTTTGTGGTCGATAGGATGACCCCAGAGAAAAGCTCTAAAGTCCTTTTCCAGGTATATCAGAACAAAATTTGGAAGATAAAGAACCACTATTATATTGTTGGATAATGAAGACAACACATATTGAATTAACATCATTCGACCAGCAAAAGATAAAGATTGCCACTTCCACGCATCAATTTTTATATTCACATCTCTAATAGTAGCCCAGGTGACCAAGAGCTTGTCATCCACAAAAAGGAGATGAGAAATATGAGGACCATTCCTGATCGGAGTAAATGATTTAAGTAGGTGTTGTTGCACTGCAAAATTAGTAAACTTGGAGAAAATGTCAGTGCAAAGGATAAAAAAATAAGGGGATAGGGGGCAACCTTGACAGAGTCCTTTATTAGGAGAGATCTAACGAGTAGAGGGGATCCATTTATTAAAATGGCGTATTGAAAATTTGCAACATAGAGAAAGATCATATCAACGAATTTGGGATGGAAACCAAAATGCTACATCACTCTCTGAACAAATGACCACAACAGCTTATCATTCATCTTTTCCATATCAACTTTCATGGCCATTAGGCCTCTCCTCCTTGAAGCTTGATGCAAAAAATGCATAATTTTTTAACCGAGTAGAATGTTTTCAGCAATACTTTGGCTCGGCACAAAAGCTCCCTGTTCAATAGAGATTCATGTAGGAAGAAGAGGCTGCAGTCTATTAACCAAACTTTTTGCAGTAATTTTATAAATAGTGTTACATAAACTGATAGGCTGATAGTCATTAATGGAAGATGGATTATTCTTCTTAGGTACTAGAGTAATAAAAGTCATTTCCAGCTATGAGGCATAGTACCCTGGTTAAGCACAAAGATAACTACGTCCAAAACTTCCTTGTGAACTATCAACCAGAAATTTTGAAAAAAGAGGACCTGAAAACCATCCGGACCCGGAGCTTTGTTAGGTGGCAACTCCTTGACCACAGCAGTAATCTCCTGCATAGAGACAGGATTAATCAAAATGTTGTTTTGAGATTGACTTGCAATGGTAGTCGAGGGAGGTGACAAATCAGTCTCTTCCGGCACTTGAGTTTGCCATCAATGGAAAAAATGGGAATAGATAAGCCTTCTTATGCCCTCCTCCTCTGTAACTTGGTTCCCATTTTGATCATTAAGGTGTTGGATGGTGTTTTGTCTTCTTCTTAGAATTGTAGAGTGATAAAAAAATTTTGTGTTGGAGTCCCCAGCTTTGAGCCAGATTATTCTTGATTTTTATCTCCAAAAAACTTCTTGGGCTTGGAGGTTAGCATGATAATTCTAAAGTAAAACCAAAAGCTGATTATGATCATGTTCAAAAAATTCATCAGAGTGAGCTTCTTTGAGTTAGGGGTGATAGATATTTTGTTGTAACTGTTGACCTTTCCAAAATATGTAACCAATACTTTTTTTCCAATTCAACAAAGTAATCTTAGTTTTGTGCAAAAGTTTTGATAGTTTAACTGAAGGAGAACTCGTAACTTTGGAATTTCATGCCTTCAAAATAGTATGACGAACCCCCTCGCAATTTAACCACATCTTCTCGAATCTAAAAGGAGTCCTTTTTCGGTGATGACTATATCAGTAAGGCCTGCCATGGAAATATAGTGACGAAACTCTTTAATATCTCTGGTGACATGATAGGATTTACCACCTTTCTTATCTTCCTTATTTAAGATACAATTAAAATCACCAATAACAAGAAGCGTTAAGTTAAAAGAATTAGCTAAAAGATTTTGATCCCAAAGTATTCTTCTTTTAATACCACTAGTGATAGCATAAACAAAAGCCATCATCCAAGATTGACCATTGATAGACAAAATGATCTCAAAGGCCGCCTGTCTGTTGGTATGTATAAAGTCTACTTGATCCAAGTTAAGTTTTCAAGAGATAATGATACCCCTAGATAGGCCTATAGAGTTGATCATATAAACCCCCCACTTTGGGCCCATTATATGCTTAACATGATCAATAGCTTGAGAGGACAACTGAGTTTCCAAGAAACAACAAATATCAGGTTGATAATTGCGTAACATATTCTTGAGGTAATTAATAAAGGGAGACTTAGCAGCCCCCCTACAGTTCCAAACTAAAAGCTTCATTTTGGATTAAAAGTCGGCCTCGTCCCGCCAGGCACCTCCAACGAAAGCTTTATAACCGAGGTGGATTCAATAGCAGGAACATCAATTAACACTGGATCAGTGCAAATTGAGGGTGATGATTGAAACTCCCCTGCATTCATCGGGTGTAAAAGCACATGTGATAATTGTGTAACATAATATTAATGCATACCTGTGTCTTTCACTTGAAGTACCTACTATTCATTTTGAATCATTGGGTGGGAACCATCACATTCTATACTTGAGTTTCCTTGCTTTGATGCAGATGAAAGAACTAGTCGCTAGATTTCATAAACATTCAGAGTCTTCCTCCCTTGCTTCGGCATGTATAGTATCAGTTGCATCCCGGGATCCTGCACCGGACTTCCCTCTTCACGAATTAACACCTTTGAAGTATGAAGGGAGTCAAGTCTAGGAGGACTTCCTTTATAAGCTAATTTGATTAGAAAGCGCTTCCTTTTTTCCTTGTGAACGCCGGACACTGATGTTTCCCCCTTCTTCGAGGAAGATAATACACCCTCCATCTATCGAGTAGCATTATCTTCTTGAACTTGGCTCAAGGGAGCGAATCTAGAATCCTTTAGCAGATCATCCTAACCTGATGGAGTATGTTTAATAAGAGATGTTCTTTTTTATTATTTTTTATTGTGGATCCACTGGTTCTTACCATTCCCTTTGTCAGGAGTAGTATTGGTCCTTCTAGAGTTGTCTGATACTTGATTCTAAACCAAGACTTTAGCAGTCCAAATCCAGGGGCCGTATACAGGTTTGGTTCTTAATTATTTTGATAAGTCCAAATATTTATAGGTCATAGAGGAGTCTGAAAGGATATGTCCACAAGTATAGCAAATTTCTGGTAACTCATCATAAATAAACTCCTGCCATAAGCACTCATTATTTATCATAATCTTTATACCGGAATAAATTGCTTTGGAAGCATCGATGAGCACATACACCCAGGCAAAACCCATACGAGTAGAATTTGCCATCCATTCATCTAGGAACAGAGGTTTACCCATGGCGGAGGCTATCTTTAAAATTTTTTTATTTTTCCAAAGTTCCACCGTAAGTCCAATAGTTGAATCCAAACCCTAGCTTGATGAACTCCATTAAGGCTAGGTTTAAAATTTGGGTGCCATTCTTCGAGGGCCAATAGTTTACCAGCAAGGGACCAGGGTCCATTCTCCAGAACCTGGTCCTTGTCCTGCTCAGATTGCAACTGGAACAATAAAACAGCCTTAGATAAGGATGAAACCAAGAGGTCCCCTTTTAAATCCCACCGAGCGTAAGCTCCTTTTGGATAAAGTCAAGAGAGAAACCTCTTCCCCAAAACCAACCCAGAAGAGTAGATTTAAGAAGAGTTCTAGCTTGACTTACCTTGTTTGATGAGGAAGCAATAACCCTGGAAAATCATTCCTCCAGTGCCGCAATGTCCTCATTTATGGCTCTACATGTTCCCAATGGAAACGCCGAATACCTTGAACCACCTGGGACCAACTATGCCCTGAGTCTGTAGTCGACCTTTCTTTTCCTTTTGGAGCTCCAGTCAAAAGTCCCCGAGGCGTAGCATTCGAGCTCGGAGAATGAACAGAAGTGGCTCCTTGATCCCCTTTAGTGCTCCATTTGACTCCCATTGACTAATTCCTTTGATTCTGAGTAGTGACAGCATCCCTAAGGGACCTATTAAGAGTAGTCTGTCCCTAAGCCGGATGATGAAATGACCCCCTTTTCTCACTATCAACAAAAGCCGAGCTCTATTCATGGAGAGTAGACCTCCCATATTTTTTTCCCTCACCTCGTGGCCCCTCTTCTCCCCCGCAGGGAAGATCGGAGGAAACCCTAAGTGGAAGCTTTCCTTTCTCACTCATTATTGATCTGTTGCTGGACTTTCTCGCTTTAGAAAGACCGACAAACTTTGATCTTCATGGTCATGGTTGAAGGTAAAATGCATCAATGTTTTTAGAGCTAATCCAAGTATAACAGTGTCGGATGTGGAAGTCTACCTCTTTGGAACATGATATTAATTAAAGTTCCGAGGCCAAAAAGGCAATGAGTTGCAACTAGACTTAATTTCTAGACCATGTTGAATCCAACCCAATCTGATTACACTCTTTCCTGAATTCCAGAGAATTACACATAATTAGCCTATAAGAAAAAAAATAAAAAGGACTTAAATGGAATGGAAGTTGCTTGCTGAGATGGAGGCAAACATGAGATGATACATTGAACTCTTGAACTCCATAATCATGTAGGCGGTCTAACGAGCACGGTTGAAAAGTTTGTGAACAAAGTAAGCAATGTTAGCATAGATGTTGTGTAGCTTCAAGCGTCATGATTTACTTCATTCTTGGTTCCATATTATAGTTTTAGTGATATATAATCCACCTATGATTTTATTATTCTTGATAGGAGTGTAAATGATTCCTAAAAACTCGATAATCCGACCTAATTACATTGTTATTTCTCATAATGTTTACATGTTATTTACAATTATTTTACTACATAATATGTTTATATATGATTAAGTAATTAATTCATATATGTTTCTAACATTTTATGTTTGAATTAAAGTTGAAAAAAAAATTGATCCAAAAAATTTGATTGATTGATAAGATTAATATTTACTTTGATTCAATCCAACTTAAAAGGAAATTGGATTGGGTTTGGTTTTAATTTTATAAAAAAAATTGCACACTTGATGACCATCAACTCTTCACCTTTTTTTTTTTTTTTCCCTTGTAATATCTGTCTCGCCATTAGTTTGGTCAAGCCCACTCCAAGCTGAATTCTTCTGATCAGAGAAGTAGACACGCGTCACAATCTGGGAGACTGGATGGAGAGCTTGTTGCGATCGCCATAAATGGCGATCTATACCGCATCCTCCGGCACAGAGACTATGCGAATAGGTTTCCTAAACAGGCATCAGACATCTGGCCACCATCATCATCTTCCAACTAACAAAGACCGCATCAAAACCGTGTCAAACCCTCCCATCTCTCCCTCTCCAACCCCATCCAAAAAGTTTGTGGGAAGTACTAACACTTTGAAGGTATATATATTCGTGCCAAGACTTGCCGAGATTGATGGAATCATAAGAGCAAGCAATGGAAGGGGACCGTCGACGACCAAAGGCTCCAAGAGGCACCATGGAGGACTACAACACTCCTCCTCCTCCTCCCTTAACCAATTTGCCAGAGGCCAGCTCTTCGAGAGAGAAGGCATCGACGAGCAGCAAGAAGGATATGCTCCACATGGAGCGCAACCGAAGGGAGAAGATGAACGAGTTCTACGCCATGTTGCAGTCCATGGTTCCCAATCTCTTCCCTAAGGCTGAGACACGCACTCGCTCTCTTCTCTTTTGCTATCATTTCGGCTATAATTTAAGTTTGTCAATGAAGTTTTCTTGTTTTCTCGATGGAAGGATTATTGGCTTTTTAATTGCATGTCTTTCTAGTTTTTAAGTTCTTTAATTGTAAGTTTGCATTGCATGAAAAAGATTTTCTTTTTGTTGCATTTTGAACTAGTTGGACCAACATATATCTATTAGAAAGATAAAAGTTCCTTACTCTTGTTGCATCTAATATATGTCCAAAAAAAAAAAAAAAAAAGGTCATTCCTCTGCTTCAATATGCATGGTTATATATGTAATGTAACCAAATAGTATTCATTAGTTTCCTTGAAACTTGAGGAGCAATTACAGGATTGACACATGAATGGGAACAAAATGACATGCAGGCAACAAGGGCAAGGGTCGTCGATGACACCATAGCATACATTAAAGGTCTGGAAGAAGTGATCATAATGCTTGAAACAGAGAAGGCAGCAAGAGAAGCGTTGAGCAGACACGTCGCGTTAAGAACCACCCAAAGCAGTTCCTCGGTTGATGTCACCGTTTCAGGCAACACGACGTTCTTCGGCATACACCTCGCTGGGTCTCGACCAAGGCTTGTGACACAAGTGTTGGAGGTGTTTGAGAAGCACAAGGCCGAGGTCTTGTCAACCACCGTTGCATGTCATGATGGAAATGCTACCATAACGGTCACCGCAACAGTTTTGGTGGAAGAGGCCGTGGAGAGGATTAAGGGAGAACTCATGACCATATAATATGGTCATAAAATTTAGCCTCCATAACTTACCAAAAAAAAAAAAAAGGTTGGCTTCCATATGTACCTGTGCTTCCTTCTTCCTTTTTTTTAAAAAAAAAAAATGGAAGTACGTAACGTGATAGTATGCATGCATATATGTACGTATGTATTTATTGGAAAAAGAAAAGAGATCGAGGAAAATAATTAATACAGTTTTAGTCTTTCATGGAGTTATGAGTACGTAGAACCACTCACCCTGTTGTTCTCAAAGATCAGTCATAGTTCAGAGTCCGAACCTGAGGACAGAGCTTCCTTTAATTTTGGATCAGTTGCCAACCTACTCTCTCTCTCTCTCTCTCGCCATGCTGTGCATGGCTGGTGTGCGTTTTCCAAAAGAAGGGGATGGTTACTAACTCCTAAGGGGTCTAAGCTAGCCTTGCTTGAGGATTGTCAGGTTTTTGCGGCGCATGGGGAAGCAAAGCCTGCAGCAGAGATGAGAGAGGGACAGCAGTGTTAGGAAGCACCCGGTTTTCTTGTTTGTTTAAGAGATCAACTGCTCCTCAATTTGGGTAAGCTGTGATGATACGTGCATGTGATCACAAGGCAAATCCCAATGGTTTTTACCGTTGATCACAATTCTCTGGAGTTATTGAGCATTTCTTTGTTTTAATGGTTATCATTTGAATTTAATGTAAACCACTTTACATGATTACTTTCTTAAAAAATAATAATAATAAAGTCATGAGCACTTGATTAGTTCGCATGTCGATCGAGTAATATTGTGAGGTTGTAATTTCACTCTAGGGTTCTTGTCTAATCTTCTTCCCCACTCCCAATCTTTGTTAGGCGTGGAGCCTTATCCTAGCGCACAAGTCCAGTCCAAGAAGGAAAAAAAAGAATCGGCTGGTTCGGGCCAGGCCTGGCACAGGTGGATGCACGGAAATGCGCGGGCGGACGCGCGCGGGCGCGCGGAGCGCGGCCCAGGCCCACGCGCAGCACTCACAGGCGCGCGTGGGCTCGGCCCAGGCAGCAGCGGTGGCTCCCTTCGGTGTTTCCCCGTATTTCCCATGCATTTCGCGCGGCATACGCGTGGGCCACAGCATTTTTTTTGATCTGGACCGTCCGATGGTACGATCATATGGCTGAAATGGATCCGACCTCTTTTGGGCTTGATATGGCATTGTTTTTAGCACGATCTGGGCTCTTGATCTTCGATCGGATGGCTGGAATTGGTTTTGGATGTTTTAGGTCTTCTACGGCGATCTGAAGTTGGTTTCTTCTCCTGTTCGTCTCTTTAAAAGTCGTAGGAGGCCTGTGAGCGATTAATTGGACACAGAGGACGCAAAGAGCAGCCCTAAAGACTTTTTTCAAGAGAGAAAAATGGCAGAGAAAGAGAGAGAAAGAGAGAAAACTGGGGAGGCAAGAGATCTTCCACCAAGAAATTATTTCTGGGTGAGAGATATTTTTTTGGGATAATTTTTTTTTTGTTTTCTTCTTTTCTTCTCTTGTTTGAGGGCCGAGGTGAGCATCCTGCAAACTTCCTGTAAATCTTTTATAGTGAAGATTTATTCTTATGCGGCCATGGACGTAGGAGCAGGAGTCTCCGAATCATGTAATCCCTTATGTTTGCTTGTGTTGTGATTTATTTTTTGCTAGGTTTTCTTTCTTCCCTGTGAATTTTATATTCCACTGTGAACTGTTCCACAACAACTGGTATCAGAGCACCAGGTTTCAGTGGGAGCAATGACAGGAGACGAAGGAAAAGTTAAGATCGACAGGTTTGATGGAAAGGATTTCGGCTTCTGAAAGATGCAGATAGAAGATTATTTGTATCAGAAGAAGCTTCACCAATCGCTGTTGGGTAAAACCTGCTGATGTGTGGCAAAATGACTGGGATTTGCTGGACCGCCATGCTTTGGAAATTATCCGGCTGACGTTGGCCAAGAATGTTGCGTTCAATGTTTTGGAGGAGAAGACGACAGCAAGTTTGATGAAGGCTCTGTGTGACATGTATGAGAAGCCTTCGGTCTCCAATAAAGTTTATCTTATGCATCGTCTGTTTAATCTCAAGATGAGAGAAGGTGCGTCTGTCACGGATCATATCAATGAATTTAATTTGATTACCAGTCAGTTAAGTTCTGTTGACATCAGTTTTGATGATGAAGTCTGTGCTTTGATCCTCTTATCATCTTTGCCCGAGAGCTGGGGGCAACTGTGACAGCTGTTAGCAGTTCCTGCGGATCAAACAAGTTAAAATTTGAAGAGGTCTAGAACCTGATTCTCAGTGAAGATATTAGGAGAAAAGAAGCTAGTGGGAGCTCTGGATCTGCCTTGACGACTCAAGAAGGCAGAGGGAGGACTGCACAGCGTAGCAACAACCGTGGGAGATCCAAATCCAAGCAGAGGAGCCAATCAAGACCTAGGGGTGATGGCTGTTGGCACTGCGGTAAGAAGGGGCACACCAGGAAAAACTGCTGGACAAGGAAGAATAAAGGACAGAAGGAAGAGTCAGTCAATGCAGCGACCGAGATTACTGAAGATGCTTTGTTCCTCAGTGTGAACAGTCTGATGGAGTCATGGATCCTAGACTCCGGTGCTTCGTTTCACTCTACCTCACAGATGGAATGCATGAGAAATTATATAGCTGGTAATTTCGGAAAGGTTTATCTGGTAGATGATGAGCCTTTGGACATCGTGGGGAGAGGTGATGTTCATATCAAGATGCCGAATCAGTTGGTATGGAAGCTGAAGAATATCAGACATGTCCCTGGTTTAAAGAGAAACTTGATCTCAGTCGGGCAACTGGACTCGGAGGGTTATGTCATAACTTTTGTTGGCAGCTCTTGGAAGATCGTCAAGGGTGCTATGGTGATAGCACGTGGAAGCAAGTTGGGCACCCTCTATATGACTGGTAACATGAAAGACGTAGTGGCTTTGGCACAGGCAGACTCGGAGTTGTGGCACTACCGTCTGGGTCACATGGGGCAAAATGGAATGCAAGTGTTACAGAAGAAGGGCAAGCTAGATGGTCTGAAGACGACGGATGTTGGTTTTTGCGAGCATTGTATTATTGGTAAGCAGAAGAGAGTCAGCTTCATCAAGATAGGCAGACTACAAAGATCGAAAAAGCTAGAGCTAGTTCACACTGATGTGTGGGGTCCCTCTCCAGTGGCATCCCTTGGAGGCTCAAGTTATTATGTGACATTTATTGACGATTCCACTAGAAAGGTATGGGTTTATTTTCTGTAGAATAAATCTAATATGTTTGACACTTTCAGGAAATGGAAAAGTTTAGTGGAAAATGAGTCTGGACAAAAGATCAAGTGCCTAAGGTCAGATAATGGAGGCGAGTACAATAGTACTGTGTTTAAGGACAACTGCACAGCTAATGGGATCAAGATGGAGAAGACTATCCTGAGTACGCCATAACAAACGGGATAGCTAAGCGCATGAACCGTACCCTGAATGAGAGAGTGAGGAGCATGAGGCTCCAGGCTGGATTGCTCAAGATATTTTGGGCTGAGGCAGTTAGCACTACTGCCTACCTGATTAATAGAGGTCCCTCCATCCCTCTTAATTTTAAGATCCCTGAAGAAGAGTGGACAGGTAAATCAGCAAACTTATCTCACCTGAAAGTCTTCGGCTATGTCTCCTATGTCCACGTCAATGCAGAGAAGAGAGACAAGTTAGATACAAAGTCGAAGAAGTGATTCTTCATTGGTTATGGCACTGATGATTTTGATTATAAGCTATGGAGCGAGGACAAGAAAATCATCAGGAGCAAAGATGTGGTGTTCAATGAGAGAAGCCTGTACAAGGATCGAGGTGTTCCAGATAGAGCAGAAGAGACAGACAAGGAGAAAGAGCAAGTAGAGTTGGAAGAGATCACTGAGGAGGACATTGCTGAGGGAGCAAGAGTTCCTGAACCTGAGCCAGAGACACCTCAACTGAAAAGATCTACAAGGACCCCGAAACCACGTATAAGGTACTCACCCTCGTTACATTACCTGCTGTTGACAGATGGAGGGGAGCCAGAGTGCTTTGATGAGGCCATGGAGAGCAAAGATTCGGTCAAGTAGGAGCTCAGCACATTACCGGATAGAAAGAAAGCACTGCATAATAAATGTGTCTATAAGGTCAAAGAGGAACCCGATGGCAGTAAGAGGTACAAGGCGAGGCTAGTCGTGAAAGGATTCCAACAGAAAGAGGGTATAGATTATACCGAGATTTTTTCTCCTGTTGTCAAGTTCTCTACGATTCGAGTTGTTCTGAGCATTGCAGCTGCGCAGGACCTATACCTAGAGCAACTGGATGTTACTACTGCCTTTCTACATGGAGAGATAGATGAAGATATTTACATGCAGCAGCCTATTGGCTTCAAGATCCCTGATAAAGAAGATCAAGTATGCAAGCTGAGGAAAAGCTTGTATGGTTTAAAACAAGCCCCCAGGTTATGGTACAAGAAATTTGATGGATTCATAATCAATAATGGTTTTGCTAGATGCCAGGAGGATCATTGCTGTTATTTCAAGATACTCCAAGACAGTTTCATGATATTACTCTTGTATGTTGATGATATGTTGATTACTGGGCCAGACATGCAAGAGATTGAAAGATGGAAGCGGGAGCTGTCTAAAGAATTTGAAATGAAGAACATGGGCGCAGCAAAGCAGATACTTGGGTTGAGGATCGAAAGAGACAGAGCGGCAGGCATACTGAAGTTGATTCAGAGTAGCTATATTAAAAAGGTGTTTGACAGATTTAACATGTCAGATGCAAAGCTGGTGAAGACACCTTTGGTCGCATATTTCAAGCTTTCGAAGGAACAGTCACCCAAGGTTGATGATGAGCTGAAGACAATGGCCAGGGTTCCATATGCTTCAGCCGTTGGCAGCTTGATGTACACCATGGTTTGCACGAGGCCGGATATTGCACATGCAGTGGGAGCTGTGAGCAGGAATATGGTAAATCCGGGCAAGCAACACTAGAAAGCTGTCAAATGGATCCTGCGATATTTTAAAGGTACCAGGATGTTGGCCTATGCTATAGGAAGGGCAGTTTGACTTTACAGGGATATGTGGATGCAGACCTGGGTGGCGATGCCGACACGAGGAGGAGCACGACTGGGTATGTGCTACAGTGTATTGTTCTGTGACAGTCAGAGTGCTATTCATCTTGCAAAGAATCCGATGTTCCATGCGAGAACGAAGCATATACAGCCGAGATATCATTTCATCAAGATATTGCTTGAAGATGGATGTTTGTCACTGAAAAAAATTCATAGCTCAAAGAATTTAGCAGATATGCTGACAAAGGTGGTCACTGCAGAGAAATTGGGGCTGTGTATGGCCTCAATTGTCCTCCGGAGCTAATTGATTAGAGGCGTCGCACAAGATACTAACTTTTGTTTTGAAAGTTTGTTTTGTTTTCAGGTGGATGCTGATATTGTGTCTAAGTCTCCAAGTGGAAGAGTTGATATGCGTGGAGCCTTATACCAGCACAGAAGCCCAGCCCAACAAGAAAAAAAAGGATTGGCTGGTTTGGGCCAGGCCCGGCGCAGGCGGGCATACGGACGCACGTGGACGGGCACGCAGGCGCGGGCAGACGCGCGAGGGCGGACGCGTGCGGGCGGGCGCGCAGGCGTGCGTGGGCGGGCGCGCAGGCGCGCGCGGGCAGGCACACAGGCCCAGGCCCAGCATGCGGGCGTGCGTGGGCGGGCGCGCAGGCGCGCGCGGGCAGGCACACAGGCCCAGGCCCAGCATGCGGGCGTGCGTGGGCCCGACCCAGGCGGCAACGGTGGCTCCCTTGGGCGTTTCTCCGTGTTTCCCACGCATTTCCCCGTGTATTTTGCACTGTGAACGCATGGTCCACAGCATTTCTTTTGATCTGGACCGTCCGATGGTGCGATCGGATGGCTGAGATGGATCCGACCTCTTTTGGACTTGATCTGGCATTGTTTTTGGCATGATCTGGGCTATTGATCTTCAATCGGACGGCTGGAGTTGGTTTTGAGTGTTTTAGGTCTTCTATGATGATCTGGAGTTGCTTTCTTCTCCTGTTCGGCTCTTTAAAAGCCGTAGGAGGCCTGTGAGTGATTAATTGGACATAGAGGATGCAGAGAGCAGCCTTGAAGTCTTTTTCCAAGAGAGAAAAAAGGCAGAGAAAGAGAGAATACTGGGGAGGCAAGAGATCTTCCATCAAGAAATTATTTCCGGGTGAGAGATATTTTTTTGGGATAATTTATTTTTTGTTTTCTTCTTTTCTTCTCTTGTTTGAGAGCTGAGGTGAGCATCCTGTAAATTTCCTGTAAATCTTTTATAGTGGAGATTTGTTCTTGTGCGGCCGTGGATATAGGAGCAGGAGTCTCCGAACCATGTAATCCCTTGTGTTTGCTTATGCTATGATTTATTTTTTGCTAGGTTTTCTTTTCTCCCTGTGAATTTTATATTTCACTGTGATCTGTTCCGCGACAATCTCAAAATAGGAAATTAAGGGGCCACTTTGCTCTAGGGTTAGGTCAATTGATCATATGTTGTGTTCATAAGGCTGCCTATAATCCTTCCTCATTAACCCAAACTCTGGTGTTCTTGAATCTTCTATATATATACTTTGGTTGTGATTGGTCTCTCTCTCACACATGTGCACGTAGGGAGAAAATCTTAAATTGAGGGATGAATTATGGAGTCGGGTACAATATGAGATAAGAAGTAGAATTTCAAATATTTTAATATTTATAAAATTTAACAAATATTTTTCTATTTTTATTCATAAATTTTCATTTCTTTTTCTTTATGATCTTCTAAATAGATCTTGGTTAAAGAGGACACATCTTGCAAAGAAATATACTAAGGAGAGGTTAAAGTATGTATTGTTGCTTTTGAAATATAGAACATTATGTACTTACACAAATTTTAAAGTGCTACATCCTCTATCATTCATCTACTTGCATAGATATCAAAAAACTTCAACAGTTATCATCTATATATCTACATAAATCTTAAAGTGCTCCATTCATTATCCATTCGCTTGAAAATAAATCAAAGCACTTCATTCTCCATCATTTATTTACCTGCACAAATCTTAAAATACTTTCTATCCTCTATCATCTATCCAATTGCACAAATTTTAAAGCATACTATCTTTTATCATTCATCTACTTGCACACAAATATTAAAGCATTATGTCCTTTATCATTCATCTGTTTGCAAAAATCTCAAGATGTTCTATGTTCTATCGTCCATCCGCTTGCATAGATCTTAATGTATTCCATTCTTGTTCATCTATCTATGTGCACAAAGCTTGAAGCATCCCATCCCCTATCATTCATTCACTTGCATATATTTCAAAGCATCCAATCCTCCATCACTCATCAATATACACATATCTTGAAGTGCTTAATCCTTCATCATCTATCAACTTCCAAAACTATCAAATTAGCTTGTCCATTATCCATCCACCTGCATGGATCTTAAACCAATCCATCGTTTATCATTAATCCATCTATCAAATCTCAAATTAATCAATCCTTTATCATCCATCCATCCATATAAATCTCAAAGCATTCCATCCGTTATCATCAATTCAGTTGCATAGATCTTAAAATACTTCATCCTCTATTACCAATGCACATACATAAATCTCAAAGTATCGCATCCTCTATCATCCATCTATTTACACATATATCAAATTACTCTATCCATTGTTATTCATCTACTGGCACATATCTCAAAATGCTTCGCCAACATGACTCTCCTTCCATTCTCTTCAATTCCCACCAAAAGGAGCCATTTACTAAGTTCGTGGAATTAAATGGCAGTTCTAGAATTTTATAAAAATTTAGTTATCCTGTGATTCTCATGCGATAACATTTTATAACGAAGCTAAATGGTTGGGCCATATTACAACAAATTTGATATTTTAATGATTAATTGACACTTCCTAAATTTTTGGTGTCTAAGATTAAATTGCCCAAAACTTAAGATGTTTCTATAATTTTCTATATAAAAAAAAATTATTGTTGATGTGGCATAACCGCTGACATGGGGCCCGCATCTGACCCAGCTGGCAAAAGGCACCACCTGGATACTGTCACCAAATAAGCACCGAGGTCAAGCTCTCGTCCAAGATCGAGCTCCCGGCCGAGGTCGAGCTCCCGTCCGAGATTGAGCTCTCAATCGAGGTCGAGCTCCTGGTCGAAGTCGAGCTCTTGTCCAAGGTCAAGCTCCTGGCCGAAATCGAGCCCCCATCCGAGGTCGAGCTCTCGTCCGAGGTCAAGCTCCTGGCCGAGGTCGAGTTTCCATCCAAGATCGAGCTCCCGGCCAAAGTCGAGCTCCCATCCGAGGTTAAGCTCCTAGTCGAAGTTGAGTTCCCGTCCGAGATCGAGCTCTTGTCCGAGGTCGAGCTCCCCACCTAAAGTTAAACCTGAATGAAAATAGGTGGGTATGGTCTCCCCTCAAATGATCGTGGAAGCGGCTGGGATAGCAACCTCACTAGGTGGTGTCGCCATCCCTGCTAGATCCCCCCGTGTTACTCAAAGAAATAGCACCTTCTGTGGAGGGGTATTCTGCTAGGACATGTTGCCTGCACCTTCTGCAAAGGGGTGCTCCACCAGGGCACGCTATTTGCACCCTCTGTGAAGAGACGCTCCGTCAGGGCACACCGCTTGCATCCCCTACAGAGAGGCATTCTGCCAGAGCGCCAGGACTTGCAGGATACTATCAACACTTTCTTTGGAAAGGCACTCTGCTCAGGGCATCGCACATTGCAACTCACTACCTACACCACCTGAAAGAGAAATGTTTTACCAGGAGTTTTAGACCCTGCAGCATCTCCCACTATGCTAGTGCTCCGCCAAGCCCCCAAGCATGGTGGCACGATGCTGTCAGAGGAAGTGTCCTGTCAGGGTGTCAGGTCCCGTGGCATGCCACTCGCACTCATCGCGGTAGGGACGCGTACTTCATAGTACTCCATCTATACTCATGGCAAAATCTTTCTCCAAGAATTTCGGACCTTGTCCCCCTCCTTTCAGAAGAGGCAGGGACAGACCTGCGCTTCGCGCACATGAGGCGCACCAAGAGAATACCAGACTAGGCTCTAAGCCCCACCAGATGAAACACGCTTCTACAAGAAGCCCAAAGGAACCTCCGGTGAAGGTAGGTATGAGCAAGCAAAGAGGAGCCGAGGCAAGAGTAGGAGGAAAATCCGAAGACTCCTCCGAGAACTTCCACCGGAGTGCCCCCGCCGGGATCCCTGGTCCGGGTCTCCTCTTTTTTGCAGGACCGGCCACACTCGGAGGTCTCTAGGCGGGAAGTCCACTCATTCGAGCCATGTCGGATCTACAGGACACGACGATTTAGACGGCAATAATTGTCGAACATAATACTATCATCTTCCACTAGGTAAACAATTCATCTAGGTATTTGATTAATTTCTTCCAACAAACAATTCTTTGTTACTAGGTTGGAAGTTCAATTGTTGTGAACCATTCCAATTTCTTCTAGTTCGAACCTACAACAGGTTAGGCTTACTTTTGCCATTCGTCCCTTCTAGACAGGTTTGCCAAAAAATTATTATATTAGAAAGAGATCATAAATTCAAATCATAATGAGATGCTGTAGAACTCTAAGTTATTACGGGTGGTATAATTTGTCCATGACACGATGCACATATTATTGAGATACTCATGGCTACTTGATTTGGGCATAATGCTTAGGGACTGCATGGCCTTTAAGCTGGAGTTATTTGTTGTCCAGCCTCTTGAGGCTGAGTGAATAAATGGGGCCAAGGCAATTTCAAGCTTGAGTTGGCCTGAAGATTTATTAATTTTTATTTTTTTTGAAAAAAACTAGTCGAGATGGTGGAGTACAGAGATCCAAAGACAACTAAAGCAACGACAATGAAATCATTCTTGAAAAGTAGACAGAGTAATTCAAAGTAGGCATCATAGTGCCCCTCATTGACATACCATTCTGGTGCTGTATGAGAAAAAAATATTCATGCAATCGATTACTCTAATGGATGAGGCTCATATCAAATTAAACTTCCATCCATTCTTGCCAATGTAATCCACTTCCATTTCCCTTTAAAAATTTTAATTATGATTCCCTCTTAATTTGGTAGAACCTAATCATCATTGCAAAATATTTTTGCATGCCATACCATGTGATTCATGCTATTTAACAAAGCAATTTAACTACCCTCCCTTTTTTTAATTCAACAACTTTTCCCCATCTAACAACACTTGGACTCTCCTCGGATCATCCAATGACAGTGCAATACAATGCCATCAGCATAACATGGGAATTTGCTTACATAAATAGGTGTTAAATGTTCGGTGTCATGTTGAAAGAAATTTCTTTTGGAATCCTTGGCAAATACTACGGGGCACCACTAAGTTACCCATTGAATTTTCTGGATAACACGGTGCTAGCCTGATAACATGATGTGATCTAACCAAGCCACCATCAATTAAAACAACTCTGAATCACACCAATGTTTTTATGCGACATGAGAAACTGATGAGGCACCCCATATCACTACTCTTGGATCCTTAGCCTATACACCTATAAGTCATCTAAATTTGATAGCTTTAGTTGAGATTTCTACAAGGCCCCTACCACTAGGAAGGGGACCGATGACAACCCATCACCTAATTTTGTTTACAAAATGACCCCAGGTCCCCACCCACAACTTCGGGTAGGTAGAAGAGGAGGAGGGTGCCCTCTGCATTAAACTAATCTTTTTTCACTAACTTAAAAATTACTTGAAAGATTCCTGTGCCCAGCTTTAGAATTTTCCAAGAGCAAGAGCCTCGGGTTCCCCTTCCATGATGACCCTTCGAGATAGAAAAATTTGAATTTTAAGCTCCGTTTTCCTCCGCCCGGTCTTTTCCGCGCTATCATTGTGAGGTTGCCGTCGACGCCAAGCCTGCGCGTCATCTACACGCTTCCCCAAACCAATTATTTATTCAAATAAAAACTCTTTTTTAAAAATCATAATTCTACCTCCCCTGGGTTTTTAATTAGCGAGATATCCACAAACAAAAAAGGGGTCCATTGCCATTATAATTTTTTTTAAAAAAAAAAACTCTTTCAAACCTTTTTTTTTTTTTTTATAGAAAAAAACATTATATTAATACCATGCTTAACCAATTACATGCTAGAATTTAGATAAAGACGCTTGTCAAAATATATGGATGAGGCGAGGAAAGAGTGTGCTGGGTAAAATTCTTTAAGCATTAAATCGAAATTCAAAAGTTAATGTATTTATAGAAAATGCTATCTTTTATTAAGCATAATTTTTAAAAAAATCTCTGCGGAGTGCAAAATTAGTAATTGTTATCATTTTCATTACAAACCAAATCAATGGGAAGAAAAAATGTTAAAAAAAAATGTTACGAGGTGATGCTAAATTACTTTGATAAAAGGATCAGAACAATTCACAAGGAAGATGTTCCATACCAACATGAATGCCTCCAATGATGCAAGCATCAAAGGGATAAATCATTGGAACGTTTGTCAAATTTTTTTTAATAAAAATGATGAACGGTTACAAAATATAATAATATCTTTTATTTGCAACTAGTATATATATAGAACGGAGTGTACTTTGTTTATCCTTGTTAAATAAAAAAAATATATTCTTTTGCATAAAATTTGTCTTTTAGAGAAACTCTTGAACTTTTATGATCGGTAAAAAAAAAGGTTAGCAAGAAGGGTCCAAAACACATAAAAAAGCACTTGTAGTACATTTTGGCCGTTATTTTCAGACCTTGCCCTTCCTTTTAATTACGAAAAAGTTCTAATACCCTCTCAAGGGAGTGACAGATAGAGAGAGAGATCTAATCCCTTCTTCTCTCGCCATCTCACACAGTCAGACTCCATTACTCCAACAAGAAATGGGGAGACCCACCTTTCCCGGGTTCCATCGGGTCCTTTTCATATACCCACTTCCTTGCCATTTTGTGTTCCTTCTCACCAAGCTTTATCGCTTTTTTTTAGTTTCTTGGGAATGGTAAAGAAAAAACCTCTCATGGTTATTATTAGATTTTTGAAATATCTTCTTGTCTCCCACTCTTTTATGGTACTCATCAGATCTCTCCGTGTTTTCTGGCATGAATTCTTCAATGCTCGCTCTGAAGTTTGAGCTTCATATTTTGGTTGGCTAAGGCCCTTGTGTTTTCCAGCTCTCCGTCCCTTCTTTTTTCTCACCACCCATGTTGCATGATTTGAAACTCCAGCTTGTTTTTGCAAAAGCAAGAGCTGGTGACCACAAAAGCTCCCTTCGAAACTTTTGTCAGAGGAAAGCTTAGCACCAGATGCTCGCCGCAATCTCTTTAGCTTTAGCTTCGACTTTCGGCTTGTAATGATGCAAGTATAAGAAGGTATTCATGCATAGAATCTCTTGAATTTTGCCGTTGCTTGATGTTTAATACGTCAGTTGGTTTGCTCAGTTCTATTTGTTTTGCAAATTTCCAGTTCAGTATTTAGTTGGTTGAAAGGTAGGAGGAGGAGGAGGAGGAGGAGGAGGAAGGGACTGAAGCAAAGAAGACACTTTTCCCATAAACCATCCAAGGCTTCTCTTGAATGGAACTCATGGAAGAGTCCCTAAGAGAGATCGGAAATTCGAATTTGGATCGGTCTGATGGCACGGTGGCTGCATCTGAATCAGGGGAGGTGCCATCTACTCCCTCGATGGTTTATACCGATGTCACCGTGGTCCCCGAGCATGACAACGAAGCATCGGTGCCAGCGATCTCGAGCTTTCAAGACTGTGTTTTTCTCAAGGGTTCATGCATTCCCTTGTCACTGCCAATTAGCCATATAATTATGAATGTGTGGCCTGATGCTCCGAATTGTTTCATTCTTGCAGCGGACATTTCGGCATTGAGAGCAAAGCAGAGGTCTTTGGATGTTAAACGGCGAGAAGCGCTTGATAGGATACTGGACATAAAAGGTAATGGTGGATCTAAATTTGCACCTAGCAGTGGACGATGTCCGAGCTTGGTTTGGTATTTTGCAGGGAGCATCAGAGTGTTTTGCCGAGTTCGAACTTCTCCTTTGATGGATAACAAAAAGATGATGGCACCCATATCCACTGGACCGGAGAAGATCGCAGTTAGATCGGTAGGAACCAAGAAAGAGTTTAATGTCGATAAGGTATTCCCTCAGGATTCAACACAAGGTAAGATCTTTGGTATGCTTGTTCTGGTTTGCAGATGTTGGCATTTAATCTTTTACACCAAGTGAAATGTTTCTCTGCTTGATATTTTGTAGAGGATGTGTTTCTAGAGGTGGAGCCAATTCTTAGATCTGCGCTTGATGGCCATAATGTGTGCATTCTTGCCTATGGTCAGACCGGAACTGGAAAGACATATACCATGGTTAGTGTTGCTAAGTAGGAGATCTAGTTTGTTCCATGTTTCAGATTCAGGTATACATATATATATATATATGCCTGCTTTGTCAAATGGTACTGATGAATGGAGGTGTAATTCTTCAGGAAGGGACTAATGATGGACCAGGAATAGTGCCCCGAGCTATCGAGGAGCTATTTCGCCAAGTTTTGAAAGACAAATCGGCATCCTTTAGCTTGTCGATGAGTATGCTGGAGGTCTACATGGGTAGTCTCAGGGACCTCCTTTCCCAAAGGCACCCTTCAGCTAGAGCCATGAATTCCATTCCCAAATGGTAAAATTTCTTCATTTTCAGAAGTAGATTTGCAAAAAATGATAACCCACAGTTCTAGGTTTTTTTTTTCCTGCAATTCTGTACATGGATAACAAAACAAGAAGAATAGAACATCACTCTTCTTACTCAGTTGCCCTGTATCTTTCTATTCTTTCCCACTGTGGCTTTACCATTAATCCATCTTGTACTGCAATCAAATTAAAACTAATCCGGCATATTGCTTAAACTTGCATAATTGGTCTGGAGCAGTGGCCTCAGCATTTTAACTGGTAGTAATGGCACTGTTGAAGTTGAGGGACTTACAGATGTGAAAGTACCTGACCTTAAACAAGCGAACCGATGGTATGCCAGGGGGAGGCGCGCTCGTGCTACTTGCTGGACTAATGTCAATGAGGCCTCAAGCAGATCACATTGGTGGGTTGTCGAGCTGCTTCAGATCTTTGATTTCTTTGTTCAAGCCAATTTGATCAGTAATTATTTTATTTCTTTTAGTTTTTCATGTGTAGCTTGACTAGAATTACCATATGCCGATCTGGGGATAAGGTGGAAAATGATAAATCGATAAGCAAACTTTGGCTGGTGGACCTGGGAGGAAGTGAGCGCTTGCTAAAAACTGGTGCCACTGGGCAAACACTAGATGAAGGGAAGGCTATTAATCTCTCTCTATCAGCCCTTGGTGATGTTATTGCTGCGCTGAAAAGGAAGCGAAATCACATTCCCTATAGGCAAGTACTGAACAAGAATTTGTTTGTGAGTTTCAGGAGCTATGATTTCGATTTCCTATCACCAATTGATGTGATTTCTGCTTATATATTTACAGGAACAGCAAGCTCACTCAGATTCTTAGTGACTCCCTGGGTAAACAAAGAGCTACCTAATATTACTCTTTAACAGAATTTTATGTAATATACCTTTAAAAGGAGGTTTATGTGATACAGACCTTTTTCATTTACTTTTGCAGGTGATGGTTCGAAGGTTTTGATGATCGTGCACATCAGTCCTGGCGAAGATGATGTAGCGGAGACAATATGTTCTTTGAGCTTTGCAAAAAGGGTGAGAGCTATAGAGGCCAATGTTTCAGAGGTATTCCTCTTCCCACTTCCACTGAATCTAAATGCATTGCTTAATAAATTTCATTTACAGCTCCATGAAAGATATTATCTATGAAGCCTTGAGATTTTTTTGATGACTCCTGAACTCGTCTAGGATGCAAAGAAGCAAAAGGAAAAGTCTATTTCTGAACTTGAGCAGCAGATACATGATACCGAAGAAGAACTCCATAAAGTGAGGAGCCAGATAGAAAGAGTTGAGAACATGGTTCAAGAAAAGAATAAGCTTTTCCTCGCTGATGATCAGAAGGGATCACCAAGAAGCCCTCTCATAATAGATCAGATAGAAATTGTAGGAAGCCCCCGAACTACAAAGAAAGTAGTTGGCAAAACATGCCATACTTCAGTTCCCCATTTCATGGCTTCCACGACATGCAGTCGTCAGAGGCAAAGTGCAGCTGAAGAAGTAAATAGCAAATTAAGAGCAATGAGATTAAACAGAAGCTCAGTGAATCTCCTTGGATCCCAGTGCCTGAGCTATCCAGGCCCTTATCTCATAGCAAGTTCTCGATGCTCGAAGAATAAAGCAGTAACATGTGAAGCCAACATTTCCAAGTGCAGGCCTTCATTATTTTCTTGCAAACCAGATGATGCTAGCCAGAATAGCACAGATTTAAAGCCATCCAACTTACCGCGGAACAAAAAAGTCTCTACTTCTCAACCCAACTTAAGAGTTTATTCGCATCAACACAGGAGGAGGATGTCTGATTTAATCTAATGAAGGAATGGCAGCAAATCTAATTGTTGTAACAAAAAAAATCCGGCTGTTGTGTGTGAAGTATTGAGTTTGACTTGTTGCACAGATTTTGTCTTGTACATTATTTCCTGGTGACTGATATTGTCTAGTGAGTTGGATTTATTAGTTTGCCAACTTTGACTCAGCCCTTCATTTATTGTTTTAGTGCAAAGGGCTTGTACCAGAAATTTGGTTTGTCTAATTTGAGGGGGTGGTTCTTTGTACTTCTCAGCTCTGTTAATGCCTGTCAATATTCTGATTTGTATACCTGCTTCATTGAGAAAGTATGTCATTGGTGTTATCAGGTGAGGAAAATTTTAAAATAGAAATGCCATGCTCCTATGGATTTTTTTTATTGTCACAATATGCTGATTTCTTTCTTCCCTACCACCCAATCCCCAACTCCCACCCAAAATGTGGGGAAAAGAAAACCTGAATTATTAGAAGCAGGGACAAATTAGCAAGACATTTTGCAAAGGTTGTTGATGTTGGCCTCCCAACATGTAGGGAACTGATTGTGGTTTTTGCCATTATCGATTTTAACCTTGGGTTGTATGCAATAGTAGAAGAACTGACATGGTTGTGGATGTGTTGTGTGCTATGTTGAGGCTGTATCACTGATTAAAAACACATCATTGTCAGCCAGTACCTGATCCAGTGCAGGTTGTCGGTGAGAGAACAAACCGTAGAGTGACAAATCCTGCATAACCTTTTGTCCGATATCTCTGTGTTACTTCACCATTTCATTTCATTAATGCCTCGAAGAAAAAAATGAAAAAAAAAAGGAAGAAAAACAATAAAAAGAATTATTTGCGTTGAAACTGGAATGCTCGCATTCGCTTGATTTAGTGCAGTGAGATGATATCATTCCACATACATCATTGCTTGGTGGTGCATGTAATGTTGAATTTTGTCTTGCAGCAGCACAAAGCTTCAGATATGACATCTCTCTACCAAGCTGAATAGTCTGTCAATCCCATCATCATTTAGTTCAAATCTATCAATTACTTTTGATAGCCACGGAACAACTTTTTCTTGCATTTCTCCATCTATCACCATATGCTCTCGCCTCTTTTTCTAGCTTGTGAGCCTCAGGAATTTGTAACAAAGTTGCGGTATCTATCAACGATATGGACAGGCTAACAAAAAGAGATTCCGTCTCCGTCAAATGTCTATGTTAATGGGTCCTTCACAAGAAGAGCCATTGCAGATATATATATATACATATACACACACTGCTCTTGTGCAAAAATAAAGAAATCATTGGATACAATTAAAAGAAAAGGGCATGAAGGTGTGACTATCCATAATATCCATATCCGAGAGCCCTTCTTTCTCTGCAACAGCAACACTTTGTTGCAGGGAAATGATGCACAGAGATTCCATTTCCCAATGCAATGAGCCGGGTTTGATGCAGTTTTATGTCAGCTACCTTCCCGCACAATGCCGTGGTGGTATGGGCTGCAGTTAGAAAACCATTTCTATGTGCTGGAAGGATTTAAACAATTAAAATTTTGAAAAAAGTATGGTGACACCCCCCAACTTTAAAGGTGTTTCAGAGATAATTTTTCACTTCAAAAAGTTTCGAAACAACTCTTAAAGTTTCTAAATTATTCCAAAGTGGCTGTTTTATTTGTCTTTGCAAAGCATCTTTAGTATATTGCCCGTAATTAACGATCACCGCTGCATATATCTCAAAGCACTATAAACTCATCCTATGTACAAATTTCAAAATATGGCCCATAGTTAAAGAGCAGGATGTTGGGATCTTAACTCTTCGTGAGATAAATAAAAAGCAACCGACTTCTTAAAAAAATACGGAAAAAATAATCGCTACAAACTATTTCTTGGAATCAAGAAACAAGAACCATGCACAGATAGAGAAAAAAATAAATATCAGAAAAAAAATAAGAGATCGTTCTTTATTACTTGAAGAAGAAGTCCTAGTCTCTGTTACAGATTCTGGAAACCACTTCTTTTCTCACTTTAAGAATGCCCAAAAACCGAACAAAGGGGAAGATCCCTCTAACCTCTCTCACGTCCGTGAGAGCCTTTCACGCACCAAAGAACCGTCGCCTCCTCCCTTCACGCGGGCCCCACCAGGAAGAAGTCGGCCCTTCCTTCATGCACGCGCATCTCAAGAAAAGACCATGGCCTCTCTTTCTCCAACGCACATGAGCATACGGTCTTCCACATGGGGTACAGTCTTCCACATGGGGTGCGGTCTTTCCTCACATGGACTTCCTTGATCTTGGTCTTGATCCAATATAATTGGTTACAATCCTAGGTGGTTGGGCTAGCTAACAAATTCCCTAACCACTTATCCAATTAATTACTTAGCCCCTTTCATCAATCAAGAGAAATAGGCTACACCTCTGGACTTAAAATAAAATCCTATAACCCAACTCGGTTATGATACAATATCTAAAAAACTCTCGTCTAACAAGTCACATATGAAAATCCTAATCCTTGGGTCAAATCCCCTTGACCCAAACATGACTCTGGGGTCTTGGGGACTTATAAGCTTAAGCCCCCAAACCTGTGTGTCTCTCCTGGGCTTTGGGTGCGCCATACATGAGCCTACAATCTTCACCTTGGCGCTCCAAAGCTCCAGTAAGCTCTCCCCGGTCCATCAATCCCATCTGTGCTCCACATTTGAAGAAGCCATCCCTTGGAAGAACCTTGGTAAATGCATCAGCCATGTTCTCTGCAGTAGACACCTTGGCGAGCTCCACTTCACCATCTTCCACCAGTTCCTGAATCTTGTGATACCTGATGTCAATATGTTTGGTCCTAGCATGATAGACCGGATTCTGGACCAAACACAATGCACTATGGCTATCAGAATAAATCTTGATTGCTCCCTGTGCAATGCCCATCTCCAATGCAAGTCCCTTCAGCTACATAGCTTTCTTGGCTGCCTCAGAAATACCAATATACTCTGACTCTATAGTAGACAATGCTGTAAACGCCTGTAGACTTGACTTCCATGAGATTGGACCACCATTCATCATAAAGACATAACCTGTAGTGGAACGTCTCGTGTCCAGATCACCACCATAATCAACATCCACAAACCCAAGCATCCGGTCCTGAGCCTCCATGAACACCCTAAAGTCGTCCTCCACGCTACGGTGCTTGTAGCATATGCCAATTCCAACTGTGCCCACTAAGTACCTGAAGATACCTTTCAGTGCTCTCCAATGTCCCTGCCCGGATTAGCCATGAACACTGACTTGGCTAACTGCATGCCCGAGATCTGGTCTACAACACACCATTGCATATATTAAACTCCTAACTCCTGAAGTATATGGTACTCCCGTCATCTCCTCGCCTCCACCTCAGTCCTGGGCGACATCAATTTAGAGAGCTTAACATGACCGGCAAGAGGCAATGCTGCCGGTTTCGCACCATCCATGCTAAATCTCTTTAAAACTCTCTTGATGTAATTCCCCTAAGACAAATGAAGTATCCTCCTGGCTTTGTCCCTGAAGATCTCCATCCCTAGTATCCTTGTAGCAGGACCCAAATCCTTCATTTCAAATTCATATAACAAAGCTACCTTTAGGTCCTCTACAACTCCTCTACTTTTGCATACTATTAACATATCATCTACATACAAAAGTAGGTACAATCTAGAGTTATCTTCGAGAATTCTAACATACACACAGGGATCATACTCACATCTGGTCATGCCAATGCTCCTCACATATGCATCAAACCGTAGGTACCACTGCCTCGGCGACTGCTTCAATCCATATAATGATCTTTGCAAAAGACATACCTTTCCTTCTGATCCTGGCTCCTCGAACTCCTATGGCTGCTCTATATATATTTCCTCCTCCAAATCCCCATGGAGGAAGGCTGTCCTGACATCCATTTGCTCCAGCTCCAAGTCCTGCACCGCTACAATACTCAACAACAATCTAATAGATGTATGTCGAACCACAGGTGAGAACACCTCATTGTAGTCAATGCCTTCCTTCTGAGAGTATCCTTTGGCCACCAACTTGGCCTTGTACCTTGGCCCTTCCTTCTCTGAGATTCCTTCCTTGCACTGAAACATCCATTTGCAACCAATGGGTTTCTTTCCACTTGGCGGTGCTACCAATCGCCAAGTCTTATTTTTATGTAAAGATTGCATCTCCTCTGCCATGGCTTGGACCCACCTATCACGATCCTGGCTTGCCACCACCTCCTCGTAGGTCTCCGGTCCACCACTGGCAGCCACCAAAGCATATGACGTGGTTTCGTCAAAGCGATATTGTACAGCTGCCTTACAATCCGCCTAAGCTTATGCAATGCAATTCCGACGCCTGGATTGGGAGGTGGCTCCTCCCCTTGCTCATCTGGGCCATGAGCATGCATCTCGCTGCTCTCTACACGTGGAGGCACCACTGAAGAGTGCTCCACCTGATCCTGAGATCCTCCCGATATATCTGCAAAAGGTGAAATTGTATATGAGGTCAGTTGTAGCTCAACTGCACCTTGCTGAGCTGCATCCTGCCCAACCGTGTTCGAATGGACCTCCTGCTGAACCTCCACCCCCTTCTGCCTCCTGAGGACTGATCTTCATCAAAGACCACATCTCGGCTGATCATGGCCTTCTTCTCCAAAGGATCCCATAGCCTGTATCCTTTGACTCCTCGCGAATATCAAATGAACACCATCTTCCGGGCCTTGGTATCTAACTTGCTCCGCTGACTAGGATCAATGTGTACAAATGCAGTGTACCCAAATACTCTGAGATGACTAAGCTCCACCTTTCTTCTAGATCATAGCTCCTCTGGAACCCTCCCATTAAGCTTTGTATGAGGTGACCGATTCACCAAGTAGACTGCTGTATCAACTATATCCACCCAAAACACGTTGGGTAACCCTACCTGCAACCTCATACACCTCGCTTTCTCCATGAGAGTCCGGTTCATCTGCTCGACCACTCCATTCTGCTGAGGAGTCCTGGCTACTGAAAATTGCCTCCTAATCCCACCATCCTGGAAAAATCTCAGGAACTCCTTGCTTGTAAACTCTCCACCATTATCTGACCGCACAACCTTCACATGCCGCCCCTTCTCCTTCTCCACCTCTGCCAACCAAGCTTTGAACTTGGTGAAGACTTCTGACTTCTCCCTCAAGAAAAATACCCACACTCTCCTCGAAAAGTCATCAATCAGCGACATAAAATACTTAGCTCCGTTCTCCCCGAAACCGGAGCCGGACCCCAAACATCCATGTGCACTAGGTCCAGGGGCCCTCCGCTACGCACTGAACTTGTGGAGAACTTCACCCAGTGTTGCTTCCCCATCTGGCATGGCTCACATACCTCTGCAACACCTGTATCCAGGTCTGGAACCCGTGCATCCTTCATCAGCTCCTTCATACTGCGTTATCACATGTGGCCAAGGCGATAATGCCACAACCAGTACAAACCCTGTTGATCCTGTGCTGCTGCTGCTGTGTCAAATCCACCACTCTCTACGGACCCTTCAAGCTGATATAAATTATTATCCATTTTCTTCCCTCTCATCACTACTATGGCACCTCTCATGATATTTAGGACACCACTTCCGGAACGACAACTGAAGCTGAAATCGCTCCTCTCCAGGTACCCCAGCGACACTAGGTTCTTCTTCAACTATGGGATGTGCTTCACATGTGTGAGCATCCTCACAACCCCATCAAACATCCTCACTTTGACTGTATCGACTCCAGCCACCTTGCAAAGATGGTTGTCCCCAAGTGTCACAGTCCCCTCATCGATTTTGGCATAGTCAGCGAACCAAGATCGATACGGTGTGTAGTGATGTAAGCATGCAGAATCAAGGATCCAACTGTCCACCGCCTTCTGGTGCAGATCTGAAACAACCATGAGGTCCTCCTCAGATCCCAAATCAGCCACTGTGCTCACAGATTCCTTATCACTCTTCTCCCCTTGTTGCTTCTTCCAAAGAGGACATTTCCTCTTTATGTGCCCAACCTGATTGCACTTGAAGCATCTGAACTCTCTCTTGCCTTTCCGGGACTTTGACCGCCCCCTGCGCCTGCTGCCATCCCTCCCTCTCTTGGTCCTCTCTCCAACCGAGAGTCCCTCCTGAGGTGCTCCATCCGTTGTCATCTTTTTTCTTTGCTCATTGGACCTAAGCACTGACACAATTTCTTCATAAACAGTGTCTCCTTCCCATACAGCAAAGTGGTGACAAGTGGGTCGAATGAACTCGACAATGAGCATAGCAAGAGTAGAGACCTATCCTCTTCCTCCATCTTCACTCCAAGGGTTAGCAAGTCATTGCAGACCTGGTCATATCTCTTGTTGGCTCTATCTAGTGATTTTGATGAATAACAAAACGTTGAGCACATATTGTATACTAATGTGTATTTCTAGCTATAAGTTTTCAAGAAGCAGGCACCTCAAATTCTCAAAAGTTTAAATATCATGGCATGCCGTGGAACGGAGCATTTTTTGCAATTAAGGGCATCCTCTTCATGTAAAAAGGGCTTTTACATGTTCAATTATTGATTGTTTATGTTCCATTTTAGTTTCAAAATATATGTTGTGTTTTTGGCTTAATTCGCACTTGATTATGAACTTTTCAAGGTCAAGTGTCGACACCTGGGAAGTCAAGTGTCGACACTTCAGCATTTGGCACGCAGAAAAACTTCTTGGCACGCCAACTGTCGACACCCAGAATTTAAGTATCGATATCTGCATTTCAAGTATTGACATTTAGGTTTCCAAGTGTCGACTCAAGGCCTGAGATTTTTGAAAATACAGAACTTTGCTAATGGAGGGTTTTTGTATCAAGTGTCGACACCTGTGCATCAAGTGTCGACACTTGAACTTTCAAGTATCGACACCTAGAAATCAAGTGTCGACACCTAGAAACCAAGTGTCGACACCTGAACAGCCAAGTGTCGACACTTGAAGTCTGACAGCCCTAACGGATCTATTTTTCTGACTTGCAGAAATCACTTTTCAAGCTCCAAATGGCTAGATTCGAGGTTCTAACGGTCACACACCATTTTTTGGAAGTTTTTAGTTGTATTTAACCTTCACCAACCTCATTCAAAAGCAAGAGAAGTGTATTGAAGTCCATTGAAAGCCAAAAAACCAAGATTCTCTCAAGAACTCCACATCAAGAGCCACTTAAAGTTTGATTTCCTGAAAAAGCTTACAAGCACATCCTTACTTCATTCCAAAAGAGGAGTTTGAAGAATATTCCAAGGAAGAGACAAGAGAAAGCAATATCTTGAGCTTCAAAGCTTATATTCTACTCTTGAAGAGAGTTTGTCTTAATTTTTGAAATTGTATATTTGCTTTTATCTTGTGATTTGACCTTACTTTCAAGGGTGTCTTGAAAGAATGTTGTTATGGTTTGTTGGTGAGCCAAAGGGACAAAACCAACTAGGATTAACTTTTGAGCCCGAAGACAAAATAAGTGTAAAGGTTTGTTGGTGAGCCTAGGTGATAAAACCAACATAGGTTTTGTCTTGTGAGCCTTTTGAAAAATATGTCGGCTGTAATCTTGATTGGATTATAGTGGAATTCCCAAGGATGGCTTGGGGAGTGGATGTAGGTGCTAGATTTGCATCGAACCACTATAAACATTGTGTTTGTGTGTGATTGCCTCTTTCCTTCTTGCTCTTTGTTTATTGTATTTCATTTACTGCTTTCCGCTGCATTCAATCTTGTGCATTGAATTTATTACTCACAAACACCACTAGATTTTCACATTATTGTTTTAAATTTTAAAAGATCCAATTCACCCCCCCTCTTGGGCTCTATTTCTGGGCAACATCTCTGAATATGAAGAAGTACATCTCCACCTTCCTTCATTCGAAGGCTATATAACTGCTTCTTCAATATCAGCTTGTTGCACATGTTCTTCCCCATGTACAGGGCGTGCAACTTTGACCAAAGACCCTTTGGTGTCTTCTCCTCCAAGATGCTGTACAGTGCCACATCAGCCAAACACCCTCTGATGGCTACACACGTCTTCTTCTGTAATGATAGCCACTCCCATTCTGCCATCTCCTCAGGCTTTTCCTTCAAAGCCAGATCCAGAAAATTCTGCACTAACAGATCCTCAACCCTAACTTTCCACATAGTGAAACTTTCCTTTCCATTTAACTTCTCAAACTCCACCTTGTTGCTAGTACTCATGGTTGATCAGGCTACTGAAAACCAACTCAAACTCAAGATTGAGAAATATCCTGATGGGATCCTAAGATGAAACCCTAAACACCACGTGAATAGGGGGAGGAAAAAGTGCTTCTTCTACCTTCTTGGAAGATGAACCAGAGAGACGCCTCCTTCTTGAATCCTTCTTTTCCACGGACTAACCCGGCTTTGATACCACTTGTTGGGATCTTAACTCTCCGTGAGATAAATAGAGAGCAACTGACTTCTTGAAGAAAGACTGAAAAAATAATCAGCACAAACTATTTCTTGGAATCAAGAAATAAGAACCATGCACAGAATAGAGAAGAAAATAAATATCAGGAGAAAAAATAAGAGATCATTCTTTATTACTTGAAGAAGAAGCCCTAGTCTCTATTACAGACTTTGGAAACCGCTCCTTTCCTGACTCCAAGAACACCCAATAACCGAACAAAGGGGAAGATCCCTCTAACCTCTCTCACGTCCATGAGAGTCTTTCACGCACCAAAGAACCGCCGCCTCCTCCGTTCACGCACGCCACACCAGGAAGAAGTTGGCCCTTCACGCACGCGCATCTCAAGAAAAGATCGTGGCCTTTCTTTCTCCAACGCACATGAGCATACGGTCTTCCACATGGGTTGCGGTCTTTTCTCACATGGGCTTCCTTGATCTTGGTCTTGGTCCAACATAATTGATTACAATCCTAGGTGGTTGGGCTAGCCAACAAATTCTCTAACCACCTACCTAATTAATTACTTAGCCTCTTTCACCAATCAAGAGAAATAGGCTACACCTCTAGACCTAAAATAAAATTCCATAACCCAACTGTGTTATGATACAATTTCTAAAAAACTCCCCCCCAACAAGTCACATATGAAAAGCCTAATCCTTGGATCAAATCTCCTTGACCCAAACATGACTCTGGAGCCCTGGGGACTTATAAGCCTAGGCCCCCAAACCTGTGTGGCTCTCCTGGGCTTTAGGTGCGCCACACATGAGCCTACATAGGAATGGTAACAGGCTAGGTATATGTCGGGTAAACTATTACCCATAATTGTTCTATAATTACATTGGGCAAGCTAGTCAGGATGAGTAGAGTTAAATGGATCGGGTTAAACATGTTGGATTGGATAAAGTTACAAAAATTAACTTTATTTTTATATACATTTTTTTTTTGTCTCATATAGGAACCTTATGAAGAAATACATATATCCATGATGGATTATAGGTGGGTTTTTCAATTACCTATATCCTCCCCATATCCATGGCTGGCCGAGAAAAAGCCACTCCATACAGGTCTAGTATCCCACTGGGGGTAAATGGCCATCCTGGTTAAGGAACACCCTATCGCACAAAATCTTAAAATATTCCAAACTCCATTATCCATCTAGGTAGATCTCAAAGCATTTTTAAATTGCAATCCTGCATAACGAGCATCCCCATCGCATAGATCTCAAAGCATCCCAAACTTCACTATCCACTTGGATTTCAAAGCATCTTTGATATATGATCTGTTGCCGCAACTTCTCCGGGACCGGGTCCGGTCGGCTGTGCTGGAGCGCTTCTCTCTTCCGACCGACCTGCAACAAAGTTTCCAAGGCGCCGGTGGTGTTTCGGCGGGGGACACTCTGATGCTTAAGTCGGTAGGAACTAGAAGGCAACAGAATGGAGGAAACTGAGAAAACAACGTATGGAGAAGGGAAGAGTGAACTTAGCTCAAAACGGGGCCCCCTGGTGCCTTATATAGGTGCGGAATAGTCTAAAATCCATTAGGGAGGAGTCCGAAAAAGATTGCTCTGGCCCTAAGAGGATCTGGAGAGTGGCCACGTGGTGCCCGGATGGGGTAGCATCGTTGGAGTAGTGGAGCAGGACTGCTGATATGGCAGGAGTTTGTTACAACAGAAGAGGTTTCTGGAATCCTCTGAGCCCTGAAGTGGGTCGGTCGGACGTCGATCAAGAGGGCTAGCCGGTCCTCTAAGGGAGGGCGTCTGTAGAACGGTAGGCCGGACCTCAGCAGGAGCGGGCCGTCGGACCTTTACTCCGGTGGGTCGGACTTCAAAAGGAGGGTGGCGCACCGGATCTCGGCAGGAGTGGGCTGTCGGACCTTTACTCCGATGGGTCGGACTTCAGAAGGAGGTATGGCCGTCAGAGCCTGGACAGAGCGATCTGGCCGATCCGCAAAGAGAGACCGGTCTAGCTCGATGACGAGCCGGCAGGGTATAACATGATCCATATTTAAAAATTATCCATTTCAAAGATCTTAAAGCACTCCCAATTGATCTACATGCGCAAATGTCAAAACATTATTAGTATATGGTCCATAGTTAAGGATCACCTACTATGTAGATCAAAGCACTCCGAATTCCTTTCTTCATCCACCCGCACAAATTTGAAAGTATCCTTGGTATAGAGCCCATGTTTAAGGACCGCCCACTACGAAATCTTAAAACACTCCGAACTCCTACATTCATCCACCTTCACATATCTTAAAATACTTTCAGCACCCATTCTTTTGTGGTTAACAAATTTATCCGAAAAACTATATATTTTTAGATAAATATTTTCCAAGCAACATTTAGACAAGAAAATAATTGATTCATATTATTTTGCATGTAAAAAAATGGCTTTGAAATCTATTATTCATGCTCTTTTGTATTACTATTTTACTAGATAAGTTATTAAAATTTATTTATATTTTCCATAATTTTCTTTATACTTTGTAGGTATAAATGGTAGTGGATAACTAAGTTATTGAACATTAAATGGTGACATTGAAAATGAGAATGAGGGCATTTTAGAAATAAAATTTAAGATTTACTTTATTGATTACTGGGAAAATGATTTAGCCACCTCTTAGGTGGATAAATTTTTTCTCCAATTTCATGATTAAATCTTATTTAAGAGAAAGTAACTTACCCCTCTTGAAAAACATGAGAACATGAATAAGTTAATCAATAAAAAAGTTAATTAATTTTTTCATGATATTTATCCATAAAAGAATGAATCCTTAGCATATGATCTATAGTAAAAGATTACCCAAAGCACGGATCTCAAAGCATCACAAATTTTTTTAATTATCTGCTTGCATGGATCTCAAAGCATCCTTAATAGATGGCCTTAGTTAAGAATCACCCACCGTGCATATCTCGAATCACTCCAAATTCCTTCGTTCATCCATCTATACAAATCTCAAAATATCCACGACATGGAGCCCATAGTTGAGTATCACCCATTGCGTAGATCTCAACACTCTAAACTCCTCTGTCCCTTCTCTTACATATATCTTACATATATCTCAAAGTATCCTTGGTATATGATCCGTAGTTAAGAATCATCTACTGTACAAATGTCGAAGTACTCTAAACTTTTTTATTTATCCATCCACATAAATTTCAAAATATCAATAGCACATGGTCAATAGTTAAAGATCACCAACCGTATAGATCTCAATGCACTTGAACCTTCTTATCTATATGCAATCAAGAGACATTTGGTGTCCGAATGGGACGAGGATGTTTTTGTTATTTACAATGCAGTTTAATGGCATTGGCTGGTTGGAAAGCTGAAGGACCACCGTGAAACAATTTAGAAACTTGGATGATCGGCTTGAAACTTTTTAAAGTTGAAAGGGAGTGTCCTTGTAACGTGCCTCGAGTTGATGTATCATCCCTATAGTTTTTCCTCCCTTTTTTTTGTTTTAAATTTTTCGGGGAGGCGGGGGGGAGAGGAACTTCTTGCTTGTGGAATAATATAGGTTGATGTTGCGTAAAATCATACTCGGGATTTTGGGCCTTCGAGAATCTGCTGGAGTGAATCTCAAGGAAAGTGCAACCATCCTCCCACGCCCCCCTCAATCTCTTTTTTCTTGGACATGCCTCTGAATGCATCTGCAACCATATTGGATTCTTTTGGACTCAAATGCATGACGCCGTCTAGTGTCTGCACTCCACAAACAAATTATAAAACAACTTTTCTGAAAAGAATATTGAAAACAAATAAGGAACCAGAAGGACTTCAGAAATAATGCTGTAGAAGTAAATAAGGATTCATCTTTCTTATAAATTAAATCATCCACTAATTTAAAAAAATAAAGTTGATGGCTATAGAGAGAGTCTTACTACTAGTAGTAAGACTCATCAAAGCATGAAACTCCGCCGAACCGTGGCCCTAGTTTACAAGAACTAGGTATCGGAGGGTGGGATAATACCAATTCAAATAGGCAATGAATCATTCTATCAACTATAGCTTCTCAATTGAGTTGTGCTGTACAGCAAGGATCGCTGAACCGGTATCAGGATCCATACCGATCAGCAACCGGTATGGTATGGTAGTACAATACCGTACTGTACCGTATTGGTATGTGTTGCCGTCCCCATCGCCGCGCCCGTGCCGAGGATCAACCGATCCTCCCTGACCGCCTGTCAAGGGAGCCTCCCTTCCTGCTAGAAACCTGCAACAAAGGGGT
The DNA here is from genome assembly GCA_021397845.1 of Areca catechu. Taxonomy (NCBI): domain Eukaryota; kingdom Viridiplantae; phylum Streptophyta; class Magnoliopsida; order Arecales; family Arecaceae; genus Areca; species Areca catechu. The sequence continues at coordinate 11,703,816 of CM038045.1, forward strand.
TAGAGGACCCTGGCCGGGGATTCCGGCGAGGGGGCTCCGACGGTCAAATCAGTAGACGACGAGGAGGAACAGACTCTCGCTCCCAGGCCCTCTAAAGGGTCCCAGGTTTGGAGAGTTAACTAGCGAAGGGAAAGCGCCGGGGACCGGAATCTCGGCTGGGCCTGCCTGCCGAGCTCGCGTCCAGTATTCCCCTCTCGGGATCTCTGGTTTTCTTCCTCGGAGTGAGGCCTTGTGCCGGTGCTTCCTTCTTGTCCCCAGGCTAGTTGGCTTACCTTGCAGTCTCCGGATCCTTCCTTCTTTATCTCCCTCCGTCGTGTGCTTGTCCTTTTCCTCCTCGAAAACTCCTCCCCCCTGTCTTCCTCTCTTTTCCCTTTTTGGTGAAGGGGGCCAGGCGGCTTTCCGACCTCGTCCGCCGGGCCCAGCAAGGAGAAGGCAAGGACAGAAGAGAAAAGGAGGGAGGGCGGCGCTGGCAGAGCGGCCAGTCGTCAGGCCTCGGGCTTCGTGAGAGTGTTCATTTCCCCGAGCGTGGGCGCCATCCGTTTACGGGGCCTGTTCCGTCAGGATCAGATCTCTCGGCTTGCGGGACCTGTCGGGCCAGTGTAAGTCACGTTCCGCGTGCCGCCGCCCTCCGTACGGGGCACCGTCTGGGGTCGGCACGGCCCGAGGGATGGCCTCGGGACCCATCGCTTTCCCCCGGGGGCCGTGCCGCCGCCCTCCGTACGGGGCACCGTCTGGGGTCGGTACGGCCCGAGGGATGGCCTCGGGACCCGTCGCTTTCCCCCGGGGGCCTCTCCGTACGAGCGGTCTGACTTCGGCTGAGTTGGACCTGTCTCCGGGGGTCGACTGGCGAGAGGCGAGAGATCGGCCGACCTCGGCTTAGGTGGACCCCTCCGGGGTGGACACCTGGCGAGGTGGCAGGAGATCGCCTGGCTTCGGCCGAGGTGGACCCGTCTCCGGGCGGCCACCTGGCGCAAGGCGGAGGGTCAGCCGACCTCGGCCTAGGTGGACCCCTCCTGGGTGGACACCTGGCAAGGTGGCAGAAGATCGCCTGGCTTTGGCCGAGGTGGACCCGTCTCCGGGTGGCCACCTGGCGCAAGGCGGAGGGTCAGCCGACCTCGGCCTAGGTGGACCCCTCCTGGGTGGACACCTGGCAAGGTGGCAGAAGATCGCCTGGCTTCGGCCGAGGTGGACCCGTCTCCGGGTGGCCACCTGGCGCAAGGCGGAGGGTCAGCCGACCTCGGCCTAGGTGGACCCCTCCTGGGTGGACACCTGGCAAGGTGGCAGAAGATCGCCTGGCTTCGGCCGAGGTGGACCCGTCTCCGGGTGGCCACCTGGCGCAAGGCGGAGGGTCAGCCGACCTCGGCTGACCTCACACGGGGCGGACTCCTCCGAGCCCGGGCGCAGATGAGTTGGTGGGGGAACTTCGTGCCGAACTCGACCTCGGCAGGAGCCGTTTGCTTCAGACAGTATCGGGCGGTGCGGTCTTGCCGACCCCAGCCTTGAGGACGTGGCGCTGATTCCGGCATTAAAACTCACACGTGGCTCGCTCGCATTCGGCGATACCTGAGCCTGGCCACGTCACTATCACGGCTGTAACAGTATGTATACCAATCTTGGTGAATTGAAAAAAAATTATCTACCTCCCCGTTCACAAGCAATGATCGCTGAACCAAACCTAAATCAAATCTAAACCGAGCCGAACCAAGCCTGAACCGGACTGAACTAGACCGTACCGATCCGAACCGACCCGTGTCGTACCGAACTGATTCGTATCGGTCCAATTCATATCAATTTTTATGGTTCGGGTCCCGAACCATTTTTTAGGACTGAACCATACCGATTCTTGATCGGTACGGTAAGGTACGTTCCGAACCGGATGGTTTGGAATGGTACCAAAAATCTTGTTGCACATATATATTACAACAAAAAACCTCCTACCCTGAAGTTAAAAACCTAAATAGAGCATAAACAAATTAACTTCCTTCAAAGTTTGATGGTATAAAGAGATGCTTATGATTATGTGAATATAAATTCTATTCCGAGAGATTGATTACAGTATAAAATAAAAAAAAAGAGAAATGATCCGGTCTTTTTGTCAAATTAAAAGGCACTATCAATAATTAAGATTTGTATTTAAGAGAGTGCATAGAAATGATCTTTTAAGACTTCTTTTGCTTGTTTCAGTGATTTTAGGTAGAAAGGCATTCTTTCTCCAATTTATATTTTATAATATTATGGGGATACTTCAGGTGCCTTGGATATATCTTTGGAGTGTAGCCTCAGAACCAAATACTCCAATCGCTGACCCAGCCACCGACCTCTCCATTGATCGGAGCTAGCCTCCGAGGTATCTTCACAATTCAGCAATCAGGTGCTGAGGTTCAGCCCACCAACCCATCTGCTGGTCTATCAATAGCACCGAGTCATATGCCGAAGCATGCAACACTTGACAATTATCAGGCATGGTCCTTCAACATGCCTCTTCTCACATGGCCTGCCTCCGAGATTTTAGATAGCCAATCACCAAGATCGCGGGAACATCTGCCCCATGTCAATGATATCACCATTAACAGCGGCCTCTATGATCCACAGGAGTGAATCGGTGCTATAATATAGCAACAGCGAGATCATGGCCCAATACTCTCAGAGTTGCCTATTTTCTTAGCCCTCATTTATAAATGATCAGGGCTCCAAAGACCCCCGGTAAGCAATATTTTCCTACGCTCACTACTTCCTTCTATTCTAGGCCTCTAACTTGAGCGTCAGAGGGTCCTTGCTGGAACCAACTCCGACTGAAAACTTTATTTTGTAGGTCACTCTAGCAATGATTCTTATCAATTAGCGCTTTCTCCAACTTTGAGCCGGAATCTATAGCAACATATAGGTATATAGATAACCAAGTAGCATTCGCAATATTCATTAGTAGCATATTCATTGAACTTGGATATTTTTCATTTTGATTTTTTGTGAGAAAGAGTGAACCTACACACTTAATATTTCATATTTCAAGAAATATTATATGGAAAACCTCAAATCTTATTAACAAGAATATGATTAGGCTTTTGGGAGGGGCTCCAAGTGATTAAAATCTCTTAGGGCTAGTTTGGTTCATGAAAAGTGGAGAAAAAAAGATAATTTCCTGAAAAGTGGAGAGGATTCTCCTTATTTAGTTGAAGTTTTAAAAAGAGAGAATAGAAAAGGCTCATTTTTTTTTTGATAAAGTGGAGCACTCATACAACTCTGATATGAATACAACCAAAAAGATCAGAATATAAAATGTCCCTAAATGGGCCTGGAATGGAATCAGCAGCCATCCAAAGGATAGCACCTAAGTACTAGGCAACATAAGATACAACCCAATCAGCGGCCAAGTCGGCTTCCCATACACATGCTGGATGAGAAGCCAGGCCACACCCAGCAACAGAGAATAAATATCCTACAATAAAGGATGAGTGGCATCTTCCCTGTCATAGGACTAGATTTGCCTGATAATAGTAGATGAGTCTCCCTTGACCACCAGATGATTAGCATAGAGGGTAAGTTTGGCATACACAATGCCTGCCCAGGTAGAATGCAGCCCTGCCCCAAAAACAGAAGGCCCAAAGAAGTGACAGCCACTCACAGCAACAAGTTGGAATTAGGGCCTCTGATGACAAAGCCTGCCCCACCCTCACTGCCCATCACACTGTATCAAAATTGATCATGAAAAAAATTGAAGGGGCTCCCAGAAGATAAATACCCGACGGGTCGCTCGATGAACCGATGGGAGTCCCAAAGGTCTGAAGTCATCGAGGTAAATCATCAGGCTCAGCATAAAGCACCTCATCCGCTTGATACAGAGCGCGCACAAGAACTAACCACATCAATAAGCTCCTTGACCCAAAGACCTAGCTATTCCTAGATAGCCAGAAATGATAAGCCACATAAGCCATATGAATAGCAGAGGACATCACTCGCTTCAAGGTCAAACTCAACCTCATCTATCCAGGAAAAGTTGAGTGGGGCCCTGAATTAGCTAACCTCCAGGAGTAAACCAGCTAAGTCCTATATCTAAGCTGCTCTCGGGCACCAGAAAAGAGCATGATCCATTGTCTCATCTACTGACTCATAAAATAGGCAGAAGGATAGGAGAGGGACACCCCTACTTTTTAAGATCGATCTGGTAGGGAGACACCACCATGACACCTTCTAAAGGAACAAATTGACTATTGGATGAATCCCAATCCTCTAGATCCATCCATCATCGAGACACCATGCTAAAGGCTCCAAGCACAAGTATAAAGATCTCTAACCATCACCTCTACCCATAAGAGGAAACCCACACTCTAATATCCTAAACTCTATGAGTGGGGACCGCAATAGACAGCACTCTCTGAGCTAAATCAGGGCCAAAGAGTTGTGTCATATGGTTAGATCACCACCCACCCCCCTCAGGGTGCAGAAGATCAGAAATGCCAAGAAGTTGCCAATCCCACACTAACAAAAGTAGGCTACAAAGTCAGCGAAAGGTTAGAGATCCATGAACCTGAAGAAGATCTGTGATGCGACCATCACCCACCACCCATCAGATCTAGGCCATAACCCTCATCGCATGGGTACAATCTCCCTCCACATAAAGGAATTGCCCCGGTCTGATCTGATATCCACCGACATCCTTCAAGTTCCATACCTAGCAACCATCAAAGAACTCCAAAGACTATCAGGCAAAGAAGAAAGCGCACTGCATGTCTCATGATGAGGGCCTCCTGCTTGACTGACAAATATTGAATCCTAAGGCCCCCATCCCTCATTAGCTGACAGAGTACCTTCCAAGCCAACAAATGAACTCCCCTACTTCCCTAGCAAGAATCCCTGAGAAAATGCAGAAACTACTACTCAAGCTTTAAGAGGCACATCCTCGGTACCAAGGTATTAGATAACAAGTAGACAGGCATAGAGCTAAGAATAAACCTGACCAGAGTCACCCTACTTATCATCGACAGGGCACAAGACTGCCACGGTGCGTGTCAGGCATACCAAAAATAAATACCTTATTTCCACTACTTATATAAAGTAGTGGAAGTAAGGATCGAATTCATAGAAACTTTTAGCAGTTATTTCATCAATGATTTTAAAAAATAATAACAACAAAAAATTGAAGCTTTCTGACTGAAATAAGTAATAAAATCTAGAGATTCAAATGAAAGAGAAAAGTCTCGGGATTTCAACGGATTACTTGGCGGACAACCGGTACCCTCTTTCTATGTGAATCCCCATATATCACCTATCAATATATAATCTATTTGTGGAGATCACGACCCATACCTATTAGATCATAGCCTGTTCCCCTAAAATATTGATTAGCTAAGATATGATATATATAAAGTAAAACAATTTATATTTTAAATAATCTATTCTAAGAGTATGAACCGGATCCATAGAGCATGGTTCACCTAAAAAATATAGATTATTCAAATAAATTATATAACAATTGAAATCATATTTTTATTTCATAAAGAAAAAGTATAAATAAAAATAAATAAAAATAATAGAACATTGCTTGTTCAAGTACTACAGTGAAATCTCAAGGAATTAGAAATCTAGCCTTCCATGAACTCTCCATTGATATCTTCATGCTGAAAGAAAGACCAGGCAGTAGCAGAAAATGAGAGAAAGTGGAGATGTCATGATGATTGGGAAATAATTATAGTGTGGAGGTTCGATGGAATAGAGGGGGGAGCTGTAGCTTTGTAGTAGATGGGAAATTGGAGAGGGAAGGGTAAGAGGAAATGAGAGAAGGCGATCAAAAAGAAGAATTGAATACCCCATCCTTTAGTTGTGACATTCTTTTAAAGGCAGAGGGGAATGTGTATGGACTGCGTTCGTTTCCATCGCAATCCTTTTCAATAACATTGGTTCCGTGTGATTTATTCGCTTGATCCATCACAACCAGCATCCCGTGTTTGTTATGGCCCCTTTTATCCAGCATTGTTCCATCCAACCATTTTTCAAATATTAAATTTCAAATGTTCTATTTTGCCGAACAACATAGAAGTTCGTGAAAATTCGTCAATTGGTTTCTTGCTTCCGACCATTCCTTACACGTTCAAACATCCTGGTTTGCTCTAACACTACTTCAACTCCTGACAACTTGACGGGCTTACAAGGGTGAAAGAAAAATAGCTGGGGATAAGGATGGTGACGGTGATGGGAAGGGTGCCCGGTCGTATTGAGATCTATGCTAAGATGGATAGGGACTCGAGAAGATGGCGATGAGTAGATGAGTGTGCCAGCGTTGGTTTCTCTAGAAGACTGGGATGGAGGGACAGCAGCAAGCTGCTTGATGAAGATGGTCGTGGCGATGGAGGAAGATGAGGGAGGATGTTCATAGGAGTAGAAAAGTTGCGGCGAACGACAGTGGGAGGTTGGTGGTAGTGATGAACAACAACTCAAATTGGAATAGCGAAGATGGCAATGAACATGGTGGATCAAGCTTCTTCTCGATAGTGGCAGAGATGAACCATGCTTGTGGGAAGGAGGTGGCGGCGTCAGGGTCTCGGCAGTGTCTCATGTTGAGGAGGATGAAGGCACCTATAGAGATGACGACTAGCAACAAGATGACAATGAGTAGTGGAAAGGGAGGCATTGATGGGGAAGATGACCATAAGGAAGGAGGAGGCGGCGTGGGAAGAGGAGAAGGCGGCAGCGAACGATGATGGGCAGCGGGTGACAACGACATCTTGGTATATCATGGTGACAGGAAGCGACAATAGATCAAGAACATGGTGACAAAAAATAAGGAAATACATTTGGATCTTGGAAGAGAGGGCTGTGGAAGAGGTGTAGCCGCTTGTGAACTACTAGGCGCTTCATAGACTAGGTAGCCAGTCCATGGTGGACCGATTACTCTAAAATTCATGCAATCCTAATTTAATTTTTGAAATTCAATTTTGAACTTGTTTTAAGTATGATTTACTTCAAATTTATTTTGTTTGATTCCATAAATCGAGCTCTTCGCATTGATAGTGTTCTTTCATGCAAACAATGCATAGATTAATCAGTTTGAGATAAATAAAGTTAAATTAATTATTAAATTCATACTTATAATGTAATTATCAGCCACCCTTGAAGGTGGTCCTGGATAGCACGCTCCAACCTAGAACAATCCTCCCTCCTCAACCTCCTACCAGGGATCGAAACATCTAGATAGTGACAAACCCCTCCTGTTCCACCACTACCTGTCTCTTCTAATAGCATTTTTGAGCTGGATCTTTATCTTTGGATTAAAAGTAATAATAGATTTAAGAAGATTCACCCTCTACCTAGAAGTATGGCAGTATTCCTCGAGAATCTTAAAGAAGGCTATCGCATTTCAAATAGAAGCTCGGTCCAGCAGCAAACAGTCATCTACAAATAATAAGTAGGAAATGGGTTAGGACCTGGGGCTGGCATATAAGGGTCCAAACTTGAGCTGCTTGCCACCACTTGAAGTGCCCGAGAGAGAACATTGGCACAACAAATATAGAGATAAGGTGATAAGGGACAACCTTGCTGGAGACCAATGGTAGAACAAAAAAATTTCGAATGAGTGCCATTGATGAGAATAGATGATGGGGGACTAATATGCATGCAATTTTTTTTGTATGTTTTACATGTTGAGTTAGGTGATTAATTCCCGAATTTCAGATCAAAATTATTTGTAGGGAATTTTGTATGAATTTTTGAAGATCGAAATGCAGATTAGGACCTAGAAAAGTAGAAAAGAATGATCGCCGGGGCTGAGAAGCCTCGGTTAGGGCAAGTTCTCCTACAATAAAACTACTGGAGGTAGAGGGGGTGTACCTAGCAATGTCTGTGAAGATCGCAGCAAAAGGGTCTCTCGTTCCTCGACGGATGCGGCCTGGAAAACCGAGCCAAAGACCCGCGGATACCCGGCTTTCTGCTCGGTGATCCGATTGAGGCTTGGCTGGAGTCGTTGTATTCGTAGGAACTCGGGGACCTGTAAACGACCTGTCAGGGGTTAGAAAACTCACAAAGGAACAAGAAAACAAAAGGGAAACAACAAGGGAAGGCTTCTTTTGGAGTGGGCGTCCAGGGATCTGAGATGCTTGTTGGCAGCAGGAAGATGATTGCAGCACTGGGAAGAAAAACTCTTGCAAATCCCTTTATGCACACAGCAGGGTATCACACAACTCAATAGAAGAACTCAAGGTTTTCATTCATCAAGAATTCTCCTTCATACAAGAGGCTAGGGTCCCTTAAATAGACCCTTAACCTTGGGCTCCAAGTAAGAGCACATTAGTCTTTACATGAGAATCCTTTTCCCTCTCAAACCCTAGCTAGAAAATAAGAAAATATTAGGTAGAAAAATCCCTAAAAATTCTCTTGACTTGGTCAACACTCCAAGGATGCCTAGGGGGGCGTGTTGGGCTTCTAGGAGCAGCAAGGGGCCGGCCTAAAGGGGTCCGGGTGCATGGGTTTGGGCCTCTGGAAGCTGGGGTGGCCTGGTAGCCAGGTAGCAGGAATATTCCCTAGTATCTTGCTTCTTAGGGGCTTGGGCTTGGTGCCTGGGCTTGATTTCTTTGGGCTAGGATGCAGATGGACCTTTAAAATCATGGATGCCTTGGTATATGAATATATTTTGGCATCTGGAAGGGAATTTGGGCATCTGGAGGGCATCTGCAAGAAATCAGGGTTTTCTGAATTTTCCTCCTGGGGTCTTCAAATCTTCAAGCTGGGTTGGACTTGGGCTATACTTCCATGTCTTCAATCTAGTTGGACTTGGTCTTCACTTGTATGATATAGTCTTGAGTCTTCAATATGCTTGGACAGGACTCAAAAAAATAAAATTAGCTCAACATGAGCTGACTAGCATTGGACTGAACTAGCTCAACATGAGCTGACTAGTACAGAACTGAAATAACAACTAAAAATACTCAAATAACAACTAAAATGGACTCAGATGAGCTAAGTCCTTATTACAGATGAACTCATAAATTATTGATCAATTTACAGAGGGTTGAAAAATCCTCTGTTTTATTCTGGTGCCTCAGGTGTCCCCACCAATAGAGGAAGAAGAGAGCCAAACGCAAGCCACAATCTAGCTGACCCATTTAGGATGAAAGCCAAAACACCACAGAGAATGCTCCAAAAAAGCCCAGCCCATACAATTATAAGCTCGCTCTATATCCAACTTGATAGTCATGAGACCACGGCATCCTGGAGCCCGATGGAGATCATGCATGAATTCTTGGACAATCATCACATTATCGATGATACTCCGACCACCAATGAAAGCCCCCTATTCAGGACAAATCAAATATAGTAGAATAGGCTTCATTTTCTCAATCATTAGCTTGGCATAGATTTTATACAAAGTGGTGCATAGGTTAGTAGGTCTGTAAATGACTAGGTTCAATAGCATCTGACTTCTTTGGCACAAGGGTAACAAAGGTCCACCTCCAATCAACCGATATCTCCCTAGTGGCAAAGAACTCTATCACCACCTTAGCCACCGCAACCTAGATAATGGGCCAAAATCTCTTGAAAAAGAGAAGGGAAAACTATCTAGACTGGGGGCTTTGTCCTCGCCATAGACCAGAGCACTCTCCTAATCTCCTTGGCCGACATAGCCCTGATCAGCTCCTGATTTTCTTGATTAGTGACTTGACACAGAGAATTTGGGAAAGTAAAGGATTGACCTCCCTTCACAGAAGCTAACCACCTCGATATGAAGAAAGAGACAAACTCTAGTCTGACTCTCCTCTCATTATCAACCCACTGCCTACTGGTATCTCTCACAACTCGAATATGATTTCTGTGCCTTATAATAATAGTGCTTGGTAAAAAATTTGATGTTCATGTCCCCATTCCTGATCCACTAAACTCTAGACTTTTGTCTCCAGAATGCCTCCTATTGCCATAGAAGAGCATGATGCAATGATAAGAGCCCCCGGTGATTTGCCATATCCTCGTTAGAAAGGTCACCCTCCTGATCCTCCTTGACTTGAAGATTAGTAATGGCAACTTTCGTAGCCTCCAACCTCACGAAGATATCCCAATCTCTTCATGATTCCATTGAAGGAGCCTATGTTTCAAAACTTTCAGGTCACTCAATATTTGGCGTTACCCCGAATGGGGAGTCTCCAAATCTCACAAACAATGTCCCTAGATCGAGGGTAATAGAGCCAGAACTTCTTAAACCAAAACGGGCTCCAATAAGGAAGGACTCCGTCGAGATCTAGAGCGATCAATGATTAGAGGCAATCCTTGGCAGATGGAGTACATGATGTCTCATATGCAATTGAATCTAATCAGCTTCAACAAAGATCCTATCAATCATCTCCCAGACTCTAATCCCTCCCTGGCGGTTGTTATACCAAGTAAACCAGGGCCCTATAAAACCTAGATCTACCAGGCCATTCCCCTCTATGCATTCACGGAATTCCCTGGTCTCCACCCCTTCAACAAAAGCCCTTCCTCCACTCTTCTCCTATGGACTATCTATGCAATTGAAATTCCCAACCATTAGGGAGGGAATGCTTTGTCCCAAAAGACTAGAAATTTCATTCCACAATTCCCTCTTTTCTCTATGACTTGTATAAGCTATGCTTTCGCCATCTGTACATATAACTATTTCTAAAAAAAGAAAAACATATTATCATGGTAGTTTTTTTTATATAGTTGTTTTAATAGTTTTTCTTTTAGTATCCTAACATAGCATGACTAGATGTATTAGGGCCTCTTATTTTATTAGCTATATATAAATCAATATCTTTTTAAAATTTCTTACTTAATTTATAAATTGTATCTATAACATGCCTTATATTTAATTCATAATATTATTATGATAGTTTTTCTTTTGGTATTATAATGTAGTATGACTAGATAAGGCATTTAGAAAATGACGCATATGATAGATATCATCTATTACCTCCTACTAAGTTACATGAAAATCTTATTTTATTTTAATTTTCTTAGGTTTGTATTGGCAAGCTCTCCTTAAACAAGTTGTATTGGCTATGCTTTTGCCATAATTATTTTCAAAAAAAGTAAATACTTATCATTATATCAATTTTTTATAAGATTAATATGATAGTTTTTTTTTAATATATATTTAATGTAACATGACTAGATGTATTACGGCCCCTCATTTATTAGCTTTATATAAATCAATGTTTTCTTAAAACCTTTCACCAAAAAAATGATGCTGTTACAATCATTTCATAATATCCTAAATGTCCATCTTTCTCTCTTAATATGGATTATTAAAAAATTTATAAATTATATTCATAATATGCCTTATATTTTATTAATAGTATTATCGTGATCTTTTTTTTTTGTATTCTAATGTATATAGAATGATTATATAGGGCATCTAAAAAATGGTGTATGTGGTAACTATCATCTATGACATCCTATTAAGTTACATGAATGTTTACTTTTGTTTTGTTTTAATATAAATGGTGATTAGGGCACTACTTATTTGACTTTCATAGAAATGTTGATCATGGCATAATGGATAAAAGACTCCACGATGAATTGTCATATATGATAAAAAAATTTATAAGATCTCTTTTATTTTTTCTTTTATTTTTTTAAGAATTAGAATTTTTCCTTCTATTATGATTGGATCGGGTTTTTTTTACTATTTTAATCTCCAAAACTGATATCTTTGTTTATTAATTTAAAAGATCCTAAATTAGTTTCCTTCTTATGAATTATGATCATGAGAAGAAATGGAGATCATTCATCTATCATATTAATAAAGCTCCACTTTTTTAATTTTATAATATTTGTCTATCTAAAAAATATACAAAATGAAGCCTATGCAGTGGATAAAGGTTGAGTTTGTACAGTTCAAGAATAGGAATGCAATTAAGTATAGGTGGTACTGTGGTACTGAGTTATCAACTTGCCCTTCATCATTTTCATTGAAATCTATTGATATAATAACATTTTAGCAATATATATATTTATTAATTTTGTGAAACATGTAGTGCCATTTTTGGATTTAATTAATGATTGCTACTGCTGATTATCTTTATCCTTTTAAGGAATCTAGTAACCAAGTCATATTTTTTGCCTAGAATTTTTTTTTAGTATATGTTTTTTTTAAAAAAATTGCTCTATATGAAGCAAAGATACATCATAGTTATATCATATTTTAGACTACTCAGTTAATTCCATCATTCCTCTTATGCTATATAACAAAAATATTTCAAATATTATAGTAAAATTTTATGGCATCACTTTTTCATATTTTATAATTTATTGATATTTAGAATTATTATATCTACATCATCCAATCTTTATTCATAGATATTTGTATAATTTTAAGAAAGCAATATAATTGCCAAATGCATATTAATACAATAAAACTAATGCAATAACATAAAGGCATTTTATAATATTTTTTTTAATTTTTAATACCATGGATGATATGTGGAAAAGCAATACAAAAAAAATTATTGATCATGTATATTTTATTAGCACAATACAGTAATTATTGATTTCAATAATTATCAATAAAAAATATAAATTGCATCATGTACATTGTATAGGTTATGTGCTTGAGTATATATTAAAATGGAAGCTTTTAGGTTTGCAAAGCCTCCATCTACCATGTGTCCATGAATTTTTTTTTCAAAGCTTTGAATAATAACTATACCATTAAAAGCTTTAAATGTAGACTCTGCCATATTAAAAGTCTCCGAGGATTTTTTTATAGTTTAATAAAAAATAATTGACATTTCATCTAGGGGTGGCAATTTGGTTAGATTGGAGTATATATGAGTTAAGCCAGATCCATGTTAAGTTAAAAAATTGTCGACTCAAACTCAACATGCTTAATAAAAAAATCAGAAATTTAAATATATATTGGGAGGGTGAGAAAGGATTGATGAAACAGGTGAGAGGTACATTTTTGTACCTATAAAATTATCCTTCATTTATTTTTTTAACAAAAGTATAATACTTTTTCACTCTTTTATTTATATTATTAATCTATTTTTATTTTAGCTATACAATCAATCTATAATGTTAAATCTTATTACTAATTATCTTAATTTTAGCACATAATTTTCATAATTATAATTAAATAATTATATTTTTTATTTTTAAATTTATATCTACTATTTTTAATTAACTATTTGTATAAAATTAATTAACTATTTAAATTTATTTATAAACTAATTAATTATTTAGATAATTAATCCAAAACTTAATTCATTAATAATTAATTTATAAAATTATTTATTTAACTAATTTAAATTAAAATTAAATATTTGTATAATTATTTACATAATTATGAAATATAAAGATTATAAATTGCTTACTTTTTTGATATAAATAAATATTATAAATTGATAATAATAATAATTTTTATTTAATAAAAATATTATATAAATATTATCCTTATTTGGAAAACTATATTTATTCAACCATGCTAGAATAAATACATATATGAAAATCAGTAAATAAAATATTAGAAGATTCAACAATAAATATATATATGAAAATCAGTAAATAAAATATTAGCAGATTCAGCGGGAATATCTAACAATGATATCCATAGTATATGTTGGGATAAACCGACTCAGCAAAGACTAATTGGTTCAAGGGTATATTTGAACTCCTACTAAATCGCTCGTCCATACCAGAAGGCTCGAAGGTGACTCCACAGGCTGAAGAAGCAACAGCTCGACATTATAGTTCTAGTCTCGTCACTGGGTCAGTCTTCGGCCCATGTCGAAGAGGGCGGTTCCAAAGCATATCCTTGATCCAGGCTATGTCATGCGAGCCAGTCTTCTTCGGACCGCTCCAAAGAAGACTAGTCCGAAGAATATGGCCGCTTCATTCCCCAACTTGTTTCGAGAAGAACTCCAGTCCATTTTGAAGAAGGCTCCGATGTGAATGGCTGGGATGTCTTCAGCCTACCTCGAAGAGGATAGATGCAAGCCAGTCAGCTGATTCGTCCTCGGACCCTTCCGAAAGAGCGCCCCTGAAGCGAATCTCCCATTGATCTCCAATCTCCATACGTGGATATGGTTGTTGTAACCAACCACGTAGCCACTAACTCCAACAACATCAAGGTGGCCAGGATCAGCCACGTGGCCACTAATTCCAGCACCAATAACATCGAGGTGGCCAGAATTAAACAGCAATCTTTTATGGTTATGGAGGGGTTAAGCTAACCAACCCTACTTAACCAGAGGCAAGTGGGCTTAACTACATTCTTGGCACATCTCCCATTATTAATACTGGTAAGAGAGGCACTCAACAAGCAAGCTAAGGCAAGTAAGCCAAGCAAAAACCAAATCCTCTGAGTCTCTTTCACTCACTCTCTCTCTCTCTTTCTGAGAATTCTCCATTCTATTGCTCGAGCCTTCATTGACTTAGGCATCTGAGTATCTTCCATCGGAAAAAATCTAGTCAGGGGATTTGTTTTGCAGGAATCTCGGGAGGCGAGCTGGTGATCCAGCAGCTCTGTCCGATCTACGGAGGTTCGATGCTAATAATATAGAACCTTAATGATGAGTCATATACATTACCAATCCGCAATACTATCTGACTCTTAGTAAATATGTCTGACCTGAAAGTTTGTAAAGTCATTTTTATACACCAGCAATCCTATCAAAGTAGATGATGTTTAATATCCAAAAATATAGAACCAGATAGCCATCAAATAACCATTGAAGAAACTTTTTTAATAAATATGTGAGTAGCTTTTAGAACCCTCAAAGCATATGACATTCCCTTACAAGCAGCAAGAAGTTCCATCATTGGTGCTATAATCTCCACCAATTAAGTATCTCCAGTCACAACAAATGCTTCACTAGGATTTTTTTATAACAAACCTAGCCCTTTCAATGCACCTATGTTTAGCACATTATCATCAAAATTAATTTTAAAGAAAGCTTCAAAGTAAAGAAAGTCTATTCTCTCTTTCATCTCGTATATAAAAAAGAATCACTAACATCCATCCATCCGTGTCATATCAAAAAGGATGGGTCTGCCGTTCATCTTCTTCTCCTCCCCTCCATCCTTTTTCTTATCTTTTATTCATTTTCTTTCTCATCCATTTTTTTTCTTTATCCACCTCTTCTGTAATCCATCATCTATAACAAATACAGGGAAAGCATAGGTTTAATTTTTTTTTTTATATAAATTAAGAGCCTCTAAGTAGGGATGGCAATAAAATTCAAATCCATGGATACCCGACCCGACCCGACCCGATTGGGCCCTGTAGTCAATGCACTGGATAGATATACACCTGACCCGAATCCAGCCCGAATTATTTTAATATTTATATATATATATAATTAATATATATTTTAATAATTATAATTATTAGTTATTAAATTTTAAAATACTTGAATCCTATACCCTAATCATTATATATATATATATTGAATTTTTTTTTTTCATCCTATTCTATTCAAGATGAATTTAAAACATGGTCATAATTAATAGTTTACCAACTTCATAATATAAATTTTGATTGAATATAAAATTAAATGCTGTTGAACTAAAAATATAGTTAAATTTTATTTATTTAATGTACGTATAATTTATAAAATTATAGATGATTTTAAAGTTGATAAAAATGAAAAAATATTTAATATAACTCAATTGAGTTCGGACGAGATAAATCCGATTACCTGATACTCAACTAAAATTGATTTGGATAAAAAAAATTAATTTTAATAATATTTAGATCATATTTAAATAATATATTAAATATTTAAATTTAAATTTGGATAGTTATATCTAAAAAAAACAACCAAGGTCAATGACGTTGTCAACTATATATATATATATATATATATATATATTGGTTGCAAGTTAGGAAGCTTGTTATTACTTTCATATATTTGCACGGAAAAAAATAGAAAAAGGAAAAAGGCAGCTCTGAAAAAAGTTCTCCGGCCACCGCCTCTTTTCTCCCTCCCTTTGCACGCCTCGTCCTCATCTCTCTCCCTCTTCACCTTTGCCCTCTCTATTTTTCCCTCGGCCAAACCCTAATGCCATCGGTCTAATCTAATCCCAAAACCCTTCTTTACTCTTTGAGAGCCGTTGTGTTCCGGCAATGGATGACAGCAGCAGTACAGCGAGCAACGTCGCTCGGGCTATCGCCGCCGCCCTCGACTGGAGCTCCCCTCCCGATACACGAAAGGCGGCCGTCGCCTTCTTGGAATCCGTAAGCATCCCTCATCCCCTCTACTTTCCCCATTGTCTTCTTTGCTTCAATCGATTGCCATGCCTCTCTTCAAGTTATTGATCTTTTTCAGTTTGCATAGATTTCCAGAGTGATTTCTTTTCCCCTAAAAGATGATCTGGTTTAAAAATTGCAGTTGAATAGAGTTCTTGGATCATAAACTTATATATCCATTCACGTTAATTGAAGAAAAGACTGATTGTGTACATGAGCACCTGTTTCCGATGATCAAAGAGTAACCTTGGCTGAAGGGCAAGGTGCGGGTTGCGGTCCTATGTGTTCTCTTAGACGTTCACACTATCTAAAACTTGTCCAGACCTAAAGATTGAGTCTTGCTTGCTAGTGGAAAGAGATATGTGAAGCAGGAACATGGTTAGATTTTTTTCGAATGTTCGTTCATGCCTGTTCAGGGGTTTTGGGTAGCTCGGATGGGATTAAAGTATTTATGTGTCTCTAGAGATATTTCAAAATGTTCACCGGAGGAGATATGATTATTCTACTGGTGGAGTATATGTGCCTAGGCTAATGTAATGCTGAAATCGCCAGGAACCATTGGGCTTACTGTAGGCAAAAACCATTACAATTGATACAATGATGTTAATTATCTTTTTAAAAAATTTTTAGCTAGGAGAGAAGAATAAATTATACATCCTATCACTTGGTAATGATCATCCAGGACCTAACTATCTTGGTTCCTACTAATTAGCATGGATTGCTGACACAAATGAGTTAATGTATGATTTAGTCATTTAGTGCAAAGTATACAAATCAAACTAATCTAGAAAAAAATAAAAATAAAAGATGATTGATCAATGTATGTATAAAGATATTAAATGTTAATGATAGAAATAAATACAAATAATACATTTGTGTAACCCTTTCTAAAGGATATTTTTAGAAACTAAATTGAGTTGGATCATTAACCCACCAAAAAAATTGTTATAATTTTAAGTTGGATTTTCAGTTATTTACTCAAATCATGGTCTTAGAAGCAAACATTCCAACAGCTGATTAAGTAAGAATTTGACTGATCCTATCTTGACCGGATGACTGTCGAGTTGGTTACATAGCTCTAGAGTAATTCATGTTATGGTAACAACACCTTGTGTACATAGATATATATTGAAAGTAATTCATATTGAATAAATACAGTGGATATCCACTTTAACAATTTTTAGTTGAAGTACTGCTTATTGCTAATAGAGATGGCAATGGGCTTGGGTTCGGACCGGGTTTTTAACTATCCAAATCTGAATACCAATAAACTATCCAAACCTAGCCCAAACACTATCGGGACTGAATTTTTTTATCCAAATCCATCTCAAACGGGTATTGGATAATTCGGGTTTACCCGGTCCGAATCCAATTGAGTCACATTAAATATTTTTTTATTTTTATCAACTTTAAAATTATCTACCATTCTATAAATCATACATATATTAAACAAATAAAATCTAACTACATTTTTAGTTTAATATCACTTAGTTTCATATTCAATCAAAATAAAATATATTTAATCTAATATATATTAATTATATATTAAAATATTAAAATAATTCAGGTCGAGTTCGGGTCGGGTGTATATCTATTCAGTCTTGGTCCAAATCCAAAGTTAAGCATTTGGGTTTTATCCAAACTTAGTTAAAGCATTGACTACCCAGTCCAATCGGGTCGGACCGGGTCTGGTATCCATGGATTTGGATTTTGTTGCCATCTCTAATTGTTAAGTTATTACAAAAGAACATATGTTCGCAAGATTCAACAAGAGAAGTCGATGCAAATTTTAAAGACATATCAATCCAATAGATTCTTTTAAAATAAAAGATTGAGAAATACATGGATTTAGGTTCAAGTAGATAAATGAGAAGCTAGACCTGCATGATTCAAGAAATGGCATGTATGAAGTGGGCATGGTTGGTCTTATAGTGATTGTGTGTATATGAGAGAGAGGGAGACTGGCCTTACTTATATGGCATAAATTATGTGATTATTTATCATGATTAATTGCCAAATTAGGTGTTAGGTTAAAAGGAGAGCTTCAATGGGCAACATAACTTGCCATATTTAAAGGAATCAGAAGGGGGCTGCACATCGTGATCAATGAAGGCTAAAGCAATGGGTTTTGGTTTCATGTGGAGGGAGGTGAGGGGAACTAGGTAGGGTGTGGCTCTTGGTTGTCCCTTTAGCTCTACGTCTTGATATGTGAATGGCATGCACAGTAAACACATGCTTATTGGACAATGCAAACAGAAATTTGAAAGATACAATGCCAGAACACATGTAAGTGTGTGTTTTAAATCCACATCGGTCATGCATTGGATAGATCTTAGGTACCTATACATACCCAAGAAATCTAAATAATACCTTTTAGCTAGCCTTTTTAGGTGAGATTTTGGGATTTTGTACAAATGGTATTAGAATAGACCCAATCCATGCTTCATGTGGACTAGGGGACACTGCAACATAGGCCCACCATGGGCAATCTGTGGTATCTTTGATTGGATTTGGATTGTTAACTTGGTGAGAACACTAGGGCATAATGGGGAGAGTATGTGAAGTACCATACAAGCATTTGTTTATTCTCATATCAATAATGTACTGGATATATCTTGGATACTTATATAAGATAAAGGAATGCAAATGGAACCTTCCGGCTAGGTTGCTACATGAAACACGATGCATGGATTGACATGTTGGAAGAGGAATTTTTCTTTTTCTTTTTTTCACTTTGCAACTCATACATGGTATGTGGTGGTATAGACTCGATCTAGAAATGGTTAATGGATATTGCATGACAAAATTATGATGATAAACTTGTACAAGGATTCCTGTTAGTCTATAATTGCTTGGTCAAGAAAAGAGGAGACATATCATGTCATTTTAGCATGCATACAACAATTATGTTTTAGGAGGGTGGAACTAAATGAGTTTTAGGAGTAGGTAAAGTTTGAAAAGAACAATCTTTATAGATGGCGGTCTAAATGTTGATCAATCTAGTAGTATAGAATATGAGATGGTATATGTAGCTTGGGGATTAATATTCAGTTTAAGAATCTGTGGTTTGGTTTGCAGTAATATCACTGTTGATTTACGTTGATATAACATACTAGGACTTTTAAGTAGAGAATTTGACTCGCATGAGTGATTTGAGTGTTTCAGGAATATATTAATATATTGCAATTGATAATTGGTTTGAAAGATAAGAGGAAAATTGGAGATCCTTTCCGAGCTATTATTGGTCATTTGCTTGAAAGGAAAAGCCAGAATTTTGGAAAACCTTAAGGCTCTTTCTTTCCCAAAAGCAGTTGCTTGAGTTTACTTCCGTTTAATTGACCAATGGCCCTAATTCATGTGTCTGGTTCTATCAATATTATTCAGCTTGTGGCATTAAAATAGAGGCATGCTGTCTGTTGGTTCATCTCTCTTCTGCTTCTTTAAACATCTTTAAAATGAAAAAGCACTGTTGAAAGAGTAGGCTTTTCCATTGAGTGCTTCAATGGAGGTACATGTATTTATGTATGTATGTAATTTATGTAATTACTTGTTTAACAAATCAGTTTTGAAGTTCATTGGATATGATGCAGAAAAGAATGGCACTGCCAAGCAGAAGAATTTAGGTCTATGCAAGTTCTAACCTACCGGTTTTGTTCCTGTATTGGCCTTAACCTTCTGTGTATTTCCTAGTAAACTGGCATTTCTCTACTTAATGGGGGAAGATCTCTTGGTTGAGCTGAATTTGCATTATGAACCGGTGTTAGTGTCTATACTTGTTACAAGCCAATAGGAATTGCTTTTGGTTTCATACCAACCCATGGTACACTGCAGACTGGCACAATGTGGTACCATAGTGAAACTTCGTAACATGGAGTTTGCATATAATAGAATCACTAGAGAAGAGGATTCATGAAGTTTGCATAAATTGTGGGAACAGGTTTGATGGCTGTGAAAAATATCAAAATTGCTAATTGGCTGGTTTGGTAGAAAGACAACCAAATTAGGTTCAATATCTTCATCACAGATTTTCTAACTTTTCTGTTATTTATTTGGTTCATTGTTTTTCTTTCTTTTCCATGTTTTTTCTAATCGTTGGTATGCTTGAAAAGTATGCATCAGAAGCACCGATATGGTAACAAGCATTGGTCATGGCTGGTATCATGGCTGTAGTCAATCTGTTTGTTTTACATTTGTTAATGATATATTTATATAGACTGGGGATTACTTATTCTATCTACATAAAAAGGTTGATTGCATGATCATAAAAATCATGGATGTTGATCAAGGAATCTAACAATTAGAGTTAATAGGTTGTCTACAGGCCCTTTAGGCATTTTATTTTATTCATTGTTTAAAATTTTCTAGCTAACTTCGGAATCATATAATTTAGCTAGTCCATATTTGCATGACAAATTTAGAAGAGCCCAAGTATAAATTCAATTTTAAGCTAAAAATAGAGAGTGGTATTGATGATCATTAGTTTACCATTTGTCTTTTTTCATTGATTTAAGAACCATCATTGGAACAAGTTGAGTCCAATGCCAATTTGTTTCTTAAATTGGAGCAAATGGAATTTCACTAAATTATAGTAAATTGGATGTCTTGCTCGTGCTATTTGTTTACAGAAAAAGGACTGTAAAATCAAATTCTTCCTTTTGCATTCAAAATATAATGTCTAGATCTGTGTAGGAGTGGGATTGCCTGATATATCATGATCTCAGAGCTTGTATTTAGAGTTTAGACAGTTTAGTGGAGTTGATATTCAGTTTGAAGATTCCACAATAATGACTGATTTCACAGATGAGAAAATGTGTTGTGCTATAGATAGATTCATGTAAATTTCCATATTGGAAAGTATTGAAATGGCAGGTTTTGATCATTTTTTTCTTTATTACTGTTAAGCTGTTAGCCTTTTTTTTTCACTGTAATAAGTGTAGAACATGAGTATTAATGTTGTAATACCTCAACTAGAAATGGTCTACTAGGATTTTAGGACAATAGGTCCTGAATGTAGTAGTTATGTATTCTCTCTTGTTAACTTCACTCCAAATTGTTATTGTTTTATGTTGCCTCCTTTTGTTCTGTTTACAAAAATAAGCAACCTGGGTGACGAATCCCAACATATCATTTGGTTTCAAACCCTCATGCTTGTCTTCTTTCTGTAAAAAATTTCTGCAGGTTAAAAATGGAGATATTCATGTTTTGGCAAAGACATCTCTTCTTTTGGTTCGCAAGGATTGGTCATCTGAGATTCGGCTACATGGATTCAAAATGTTGCAGGTTCATGATCCTGCACCATCTTTCATATTTTAATATTATTAACAATGGAAAGTAATTAACAAGAATTTAGATTTCTTTTTAATGACTAGCATTAACAGGCTATCATCATATAAGATCATTAGGTAAATGATTATTAAGAACAAACATGTTATATAGATACAGGCACAGAGAGAAAGAGAAATGTCCTAACTTGAGAGCAGGATGTGTGGTATGTGCAACACTTGGTTAAGATATCAGGTTAGTGATTGACAGATGGGCACCCTTTTCTTTATATTGCTGTCCCTTTATTTTATTCCTTATCTTCAAAATGCTCTATATAAATAGAGTGCAAATTTCAGCAAGAAATATGTTTTCATATATTAAAGGTGTGACAAAATAGTGTCTTGGATGATGATTTGCTTTTCAATGGTCAGGGATTGGGAGTTTTGCCAGAGTTTGATATGGAAGATGTTTCTCATTTATAGGTTATAAATTGTGATAAAACTATCTATTGCTTGTCTAATTGCTTATTGCATTTTGTGAGGGCTTTCTATATCATATTAATAGCGTTAGGACTTAGGCATGTGTTTCACATGTGTGGTGTGAGAGAGTGAGTTATAGGGTTGGTTGTATTATCAACCTGTGGAGAGGAGAGGAAGTGGGATAGGGGGTGTGAAGTTGGTTGCTTGGTTGACACTTGACACTAAACACAATATGGGAGTTGACAACGTAAAGTAGCGTAATATGGAATAATTATTATTTCTGTTTTTCTTATTGAAAATAGATTGGTACATGAAGGAAAAAGATGTATCACTTAGCTGTACCTGAACCATAAATCTGGCTCAGAGCATCAAGGTGTGCAACTGCAGTCTTGCTAATGCAATATCACATGCTGATCCAGTTAAAATTTCTCATTGACTTTCCATTTATTGGGGAAAAACGTGCCCCATGTGGAGGCTTGTCATGCAACTTCTTCAAAAATTTTACTTTATCTATCCTTTTATTTTATGGTCTTTATGATTAAAACCTTTTCTTACCATGTTGGATATCCTGATCATTGCTATGTATGTTGCAGCACTTGGTTCGATTTAGGTGGGATGAATTTAGTGTTGCAGAACGGAGTGAATTTGCAAATTTAACCATTAATTTAATATTTGAGATGGTCAGTCCTCGTGAAGAATGGGCATTAAAGAGCCAGACAGCTGCTTTGGTTGCTGAGGTATATATATTTCCTTTGTTATGTTTATGTTGTTGAAGATGATTTGGCTGGAGTCATCTTTATCATTGTTATCTTTTTTCTTGAGGCAGGTTGTAAGGAGAGAATGGGTCACTCTTTGGCATGAGCTGCTACCATCTTTAGTTTCGCTGTCTAATAAAGGTCCTATAGAGGTATCCCATGCTATTTTGAACAACTGGCCATTAATTTTGCTGATTATGAACACAATCATCTCAGTAATACAGTAAATGAAATCTTTTCATGTCAGGCTGAGTTGGTTGCAATGATGCTGAGATGGCTCCCTGAAGATATAACAGTTCATAATGAAGACCTAGAAGGTTGAGTCTCTGTGTGTGTTTTTACTTAGCAAATAGTTTTCCGATGATTAATCTGTCTGAGAATAATCTCAACACGAAAAAAGAAAAGTAATACGCAAGGATCATTGAATCGGTACCGAAACCCATACCGATTAGCGACCGGTACTGTACCATACCGTACCAGTACATATATTGGCCTTGATAAATTAAGAAAAAAATATCTTCCTTCTCCCTTTCAAGCAAGGATTGTCTAACCGGACCCGAACCGAATTAAACCAGGTTGTACCGGTCCAAACCGACCCGTACCATACCGAACCAACCTGTACCGGTCCAGTTCATGCTAATTTTTATGGTTCGGGTCCTGAACCATTTTTTAGGACTAAGCTGTACTGGTTCTTGATCGCTATGGTATGGTATGTCCCGAACCGGACGGTTCGGGATAGTACCGTAAACCCTGATAATACGTACGTTGATTGTTTGATATGATTTAATTTGAGTACATATAACAGGTGATCGCCGTAGGGTACTGTTACGTGGACTTACAGAATCATTGACAGAGATTTTGCCACTTTTATACAATGTAAGTTTGCTGCCCCAAAAAAGATGGGATAAGGTTGTTTGTTTGGTTTTGTTTCTTCTTCTGCATATATATTCTAGCAAGGAGGCAAATAACATCTTACTCCAGTTGCTTGAAAAACACTTTGGAGCTGCTTTGAATGAATATGCTAAACAACGGTTAGATATAGCAAAACAGCATGCGGCCACGGTAACAGCTGCTTTGAA
The DNA here is from genome assembly GCA_021397845.1 of Areca catechu. Taxonomy (NCBI): domain Eukaryota; kingdom Viridiplantae; phylum Streptophyta; class Magnoliopsida; order Arecales; family Arecaceae; genus Areca; species Areca catechu. The sequence goes on from CM038045.1 coordinate 11,727,583, forward strand.
TGCTGTGAATGCATATGCTGAATGGGCTCCTGTTCCTGATCTTGCCAAATATGGTCTGGTTCATGGGTATGTTTTATGATACTCTGGCTGCATTTTCTTTATTCTTTAGGATAATGTGTGCTAGAATTTGGGGATGCTGACCATTTCTTTTCACAGATGCGGGTCTGTACTTCCTTACAATGAGTTTCGACTCCATGCTTGTGAATTTTTCAAACTTGTTTGTCAAAGGTATGCCTGGTCAATCCTTTTCCAATATTCATGTCAAAGTTAAATCTAATTCATTTCTTTAGTTGACAATATTTTGTTTTCTCCATTTGTAATATATATATGCAGGAAAAGACCTACTGATGCTACTGCATCTGAGTTTGATTCTGCGATGGGTACCATCTTCCAGATCCTCATGAATGTATCCAGAGATTTCTTAAACAGATCTAGGTCCAATTCTCGTGCTATTGATGAAAGTGAATTTGAGTTTGTAGAATGCATATGTGAGAGTATGGTTGCTTTGGGTTCTTCTAACATGCAATGCATCATTGCTGATGGAGCCTTGACTTCTCAATTTCTTCAACAGGTGATGACCTAGTGATTCATATGCTTGGTTTGAAGATCTATGGAATATTCCAGTTTTAATATTCATCTTTTTTCTAAAAGCTCAACATTTATGTCATTTTATCATTACCTGTTCTCCATTTGTTATTTACTCTGCCCTGGTGTAAGATGCTTGAATCATTTCGTTTCCTTTCTCCAGTTTTAAGAGAGGTCTGAGGTCTAAAGCGGGCAAAAAAAGGTGTATTGGATGAAGGGGATGTTTGTGTATGTGATAATAGAGAGGAGGGAGACAGTTGTTGCTATGAGATGGGAGAGCTTATTCAGACAGCTAGGGAAAGGGGTTTGGTTGGATTGAGCATTCACCATGCAATGCTCAAGAAACATCACTGAGAAGCTGGGAATGGAAGATCGGTTGTTAGATGATAATACTGGTGATTCTGATGCCAATCCAGAGAATGACACTTGATTCAAGACTGTTACAGTTGTTTGTCTTCCTAGAGATTCTAGGTTTTTTTTGCACTTGACACAAGAAAATGTTAGATATTTGGACAAATAGATGGCGTGCTAAGAGCATAGGGCAACATTGTTGTTGGGAAAGACTTGCCTAAATCAGAACCGTGGTCAAAGTGAAAATTGTGCCCCTCTGTGGTCATTGATGGAATTCAATGGTCTTCTTCTGTTACAAAATTTGGAACTTATCAGTTCTGCCTTGTATTTCACAGACAGCATATTATTAACTTGTGATTGGTTTTCAGCTCGTGATAAAATTGATGATTTTTAAATGTACTGAGCATGCATAATGATTTAGGCCAGTATTCATTTCACAGCACTTGGTTTTGCATATGGAATTCATTTTAAAGTTGGAGGTAGCCTGTTGTACTGATGCTTGTGATTCTTTTGCCATTGTTTTTTCTCTCATTTTCACTCAATTTATAATTTGAAAGTGCCCATATGGTTGCATTAGTTTATTCTGTTTTTTAAATTTCTTCCAAGCGAAACCTAGATGTTACATATGTGTTAATGTTGATCCCTCTCATGGACCCTCAGGCTGAGACATCACTGTTAGAAATCAGAAGGTAGGTTACTGAAACTTACATAAGGTCAACTTGATGTTATATAAGCTGGGTTAAGGTCATGTGGGTGGCTTTTGTTTGAGGTATTAGTAAGACTACTGTGCGGCACAGCATTTGTTGAACTTCTCCATGTGGACTTGCATTTTGTAGGTTATGTATCTGTATATAGGGTCTGGCTTCAAACAATGTTCTTCCATAAGCAAGCAGTCTACCAACTATAGAGAGTTGTGCATTTCTTAACAAAATATACTTACAGGATCTAGATTCTTTTTAATGTGTAACTGTTTTCTGGTTACTTTGTAGTTTTGTTCCGGTGGGTCCATCTCTGAGCATTGTGTGGAACTTGGAGTTGTATCACAAGAAAATGAGATTGTTTAGTTGCATTGTTTTATGGAACAAGATGTACTCATTGATCATTATTGAGGGGTTCTTATGCTGTTGGACTTAGTTTAACATCGGCAATGATTGTTGTCATCCTTAATTTAGACTTGTTGAATGCTTTAAATGGGGCTTGGAAACATGGTTTTTAATGAAAAACCACCGTTGATTATTTTAATCGAGTTGTTTATCTTCTATGAAGTCTATATCTTGAACCTTGATTCGGGAAATGCTTCTCTTGATTAGAGCTCTGTCTCTTTCCTACTTTTGGTGTTTTACCGTATTTTAGCATTGCCAGTACTTGAATTTCGTGTGATCTTTGTAGCATAATATCGCCCTGTCAACAGGAAGGCAGATATCTTCATGAAGATTGTTTTAGATGAATTTGTACTCACTTTAAAGTATGCCTATTAAGTGTAACGAATGAAAGATGCTGTGACTATGTTGTGGCAGTATGGCTACAACTGACCTTCCAGCCCATTCTGATTAACCACTACAGGGACCTAGTTTTCAGTGTTCTGGATGTGCTATATGCCAATTACCTGTTTATTAATAGGTAATAGATTTAAAAATATGCATCTGTACCCAAATTTTAACTTTGTAAATGCATCCATTATGATCTTATTTTTATATTAGCTTTGTATTGTTTTGTATTAATTCTGAATTAATTGTATGTTTTTAATGTTTATCTTTTTCTTTCCAGATGCTGGAGTATTATCAACATTTTAAAATTGCGCTTCACTTTCAATCTTTGCTCTTTTGGCTGGTATGTATCAAGTTCTTGAAGTGCGTTTGTTATATGATGGAGAATGGTTTGTCCCTAAGAAGGCAATTCAATGCCATTGCTAACAGGTGGTGATGAGAGAATCACTATCCAAGACAAAAGCTGCTGCACAGATTTCTGGGGACAACTCAGCTGTCAGTAATTTGGGATTTAATTCTGGACTAGCAGAAAAGGAGAAGAAAGGGGTGTCAGCATTCATTAATCATGATATCTGCAATGCTATTTTGGATGTTTCCTTCCAGCGAATGCTCAAGAAAAATATTGCAGTTGGAACCTCACCAACTGCTGAGGCATTAGAACTGTGGAGCGATGAGTTTGATGGGAAAAGTGACTTTAGCCAGTATCGTTCTAGACTGGTATGCTGTTTCTTTTTCTTGTCATATTCCTTTCTTTCTCTGGCATGCAGGTTGACTAGGTTGGTTAGATAATGCTGTTTCATTTACTAGAACTAAGTTAAATTTATAGGGGTTTTTTATTTTTATAAATTGAAAACAAAAAGTTTTATCTTACCTCTTCTTTAATGTGCTGGAGAACTGCCAGTTTTCCTTGTATTCATATGCAAATGTACTTGATATTTCGATACATTTATCTTTGCAGCAGCTCAAGACCTGACCGATAAAGGCCAGCCAAAAGGTTATTAATTGGGGTCCTTGGTCAAGACATCTCCAATGCAAACGGGACTTAAACCATCAGCATGGGTCCTCACACATCCCTTTGCCCCTGCCCCAACCCATTTTAAGCCCACTTATCCTTGTGAGGGAAGGGTCCAATCAGAAATGAAAACACTATGACTGGCTCCTAGTCCACCCCAGAAGGGTCCATGCTGCAGTGTCCCCTAGTCTGCATAGGCTACAACACGAGCTGGATCAATTCTAATACCATTAATAATGACCCAAGGCCATAACAAAAAAGGCTAGCTAAAAAGTTATGAATTGAAATCCGTAGCCATGCTTGCTTACCCAAGACAGACCCAATGTGGGACTAAACACATTCCTTCAGGGGGGCCACTTTTTGATAGTGGTGCTGCTTATGACATATGCATGACTTTATGTGGTCCACTGTCACCATGGAAAAGAGAATCTTTTATTGAAAACTGAAGAACAACCGTTTCACTTTTTAGATATTGACCTGATTTAGATGCTTCTTGAGAATTGCAGTCTACATATTGGAGATATAGATTTATGATTTTCTATATAACCTTATCTCCATCATGTTTTACTTTGGACTATCAAGACTCTATGTTATAGTTGCTAAAATAGCCCAAATATGCAAGTGCCTGCTTATATTCAGCAAGACTTCTTGGAAATCAGTTATGCAAGTAGATTGCTGGTGATTGTGTGTTTGACTAGTGTAATATATATCAATGGTTTTCCCGAAGCTAAGGCTTCTTGCTTTTTTTGTGCAGTTGGAGCTGATAAGACTTGTTGCTTTTCAAAAGCCACTTGTTGCTGTAGCAAGGGTTTCACATAGAATTGACTCAGTTATTAGAAGTTTTGTACATGCATCAATGTCAGCTCAGGTTTGATATGCAAGTTTGTTTTACCCAGTTTCTAGGCTCAGTACGACTGTTATCATCTTGTATGACGTGAATTCCTAAGTCTAATGATAAATAGACATGCTCACTGTTTTGATGCAATACTTACATCCCAGGAGCTAGTTGTAGTGGAAAGCATGCACATGGGCCTTGAAACAGTTGTAGGTGCAATTTTTGATGGCTCAGCTGAATTTGTAAGCAGTGCTCCTGAAACCAAGTTTGAATTACACAGTATTCTTGAAGGTCATCCATGTTAAGTTACAGTTTTTTGTTGTAGCTTGTGAATGCTTTAATCCTGAAGCATGCTCAAAACTAAATATGCTTCATGAACTCAGGTCTTCTTCAGCAGCTCCTTTCTTTGAAATGGACTGAACCAACACTTACAGTAACACTTGGGCGATATTTGGATGCATTTGGTCCATATCTGAAATACTATCCAGATTCAGTTGCCGGTGTTGTCAACAAACTTTTTGAGCTTTTGACATCGCTCCCATTTGCACTCAAGGTTGTGCTTGATATATTCTGATTAAATAATTTTTGACACTGAATTATCGTCTGATTACCCTCTGTACTTGGACTGCAACAGGACCCTTCCTCAAATAATGCTCGACATGCTAGATTGCAAATTTGTACATCTTTTATCCGGATTGCCAGAGCTGCCGATAAAAGCCTTCTTCCTCATATGAAGGTTATATTTGATTTTTTTCTGTTGCGGTTTGTTTGAACTTGCAGTAAATCAATTGGTTGTTTACAATTTCTTGCATTAGTGATTTTTTAGTATATATGCCTTTCACAATACATGCACGAATATATATTTATGTATGACTTTATGCATGTATTCACCAAGGTTTAAAAAATATTATGTGTCATGCATCTGTTGGCTTCTGATCATCACAGTTTTGTGTATCATGCCTGGTCATGGTGATGCTTGCCACTCACCATCACAAGTGGATGGCTTTCTGCATGATTTGCAACCAGTATGTCATGATTAGCTACTTTTCGACAAATTAACTCTTTAGTTTTAAGTGATCTGTAGAAATGTTATTAGAAAATATTTTAGATGTCTATGAGAGTTGTTATTTAACATGTGAAGTGTCTAGTTTCAAGTAGTTTTTAATGCAGACTAGTACTGAACAAGTATGTTGACAAATTTACAACACAAATAGGCTCTTCATGATTATAACGACATAAGTGGGTGGATAACTGTGATTACATGCCTGCAGCATGTTGGTGTTGCTGATATATTTTGAGTATCATGGGAAACTCATCACGAGTGATATCATGGGAAACTTGTATATCTAGCAAGGATCGCTGAACCGGTACTGAGACCTGTACCGGTCAGCGACCGGTATGGTACGGTATGGTACCGTACCATACCATACCGGTACATGTACCTAAATTGAGGAAAAAATATCTTTCTCCCTCCTTTCAAGCAAGGATTGTCGAACCGGGCCCAAACTGGACTAAGCCAAACCGAGCCCGAACCGGACTGAGCTGGGCCATACCGGTCCAAGCCAACCTATACGTACCAAACCGACTTGTACCGGTATGATTCAGGCTAATTTTTATGGTTCGGGTTCCCAACCATTTTTTAGGACTGAACTGTACTGGTTCTTGACCGATATGGTATGGTACACCCCGAACCGGGCAGTTCGGAATGGTACCGTAAACCCTATATCAAGTTTGCTGGTAACACCTGATCCAATTCTTTGATCAGCTCTTCACCTTCTTAAAAGGAAAAATGGAAATAAAGAAAAGTTGGTAAGAGCTTGAAACTGCCCCAAACAGCAGGAAGCATTCAAGATCCTTTGGCACTGATCGTAAAATTAAAAGCAATTGCATGCTCATGCCGCTATATTGATCTGTATCATTTTTATGATATCAACGCTCGGAGATACTATTTGATTTGTAGCATTATAGGTGGGTGCACCCACACAGAGGTATGCAATCTTGTAGCTTCCTGACACCCTGCTTGCAAAGTGTGTATTATATGATATAATATGTGATGAGCTAGCAATCCAATCCTTGATGCACAGAACATGATATCCAAATGAAGCCTTATCCTGACTATTTGGTAGGGTTGTACTGTTACCACTATTTTGAGGGAGGAGGAGGAATTAAAGTGGCCAAGAAATCATGATAATCCCTGAACTTGTTAAAGCAAGTTTTACTTCGATGTTTTTCTTAATTAATATTTGCATTGCCTGCGTTATTAGATGAACATTTGCACGGCCTTCCTTATCATCCGAACCATATCTTGACTGACTCATGGCCAATATGCTATTACCACTAATTTAAAGGCCTAGGGCTGGTCTTAAAGTACTTTAGCCAATCCAAGGTGACCATCAGATCAGGGAGCAAAAGCTGGACCTGACCTATACATAATCTGGATGACCTTAGATTACCCAAAAACCCAAAATGATACAATTGTTGGAAATCCTCACCCAAACCCGTCTATTTTGAGTAGGTTTAGTTATCTTAACAGGTGCAGGTAAATAATTGAAAGCACAAACTTAAAAGCATCTTGGTTAATGACCCTTGAAATATATGAAAGTTTTGAAATTGCTGTCAAAGTTGAAAGAGTGATTAGACAAACTCTAAGGTTGCATTTGGTGCATTGCCATGCAATTCTGAAAGGTAATGTGGATTACCACTAATGCAGATTGCTAGCAATGTAGATTACAGGTAATGTAGATTATTGTATTTGGTATATGCAGGTAATATTGCACGATATAAAATCAAGTTATCAAAATACTCCTAAAATAAATCTATATTTTATTTAGAAATATATATTTGTTATATTTTATCTATTTTTAAAAATATTTTTTAATATTTTATATTATAAAAAATTATATTAAATATGTTATATATATTGATTAAATATTATTATATATATAAATATAATATATAATAATATATTATATTAATATATAACATTTAATATATATAATATTATATATATAATAATATATATTTATTATTATATTATATTATATTATAATGTTATCTAATATTATTAAAAATTATTTTTTATACTATATAAGTTTAACATAAAAATTTATATATTAAATAGATAATATATTTAATATATTATTTAAATATATTAAATAATATATTAAACTTATATATTATATTATTAAATTTAATATAATATATGTATACTATATATAAATATAAATACATTTAATATAAATATACTGCATTATATTACATATATTATATTATATTAAATATAATATAATATAATATATTTTATATTATAAAATATAAAATATAATTTATATTATATTATATTATAAGAGGGAGGGAGAAGGGGAGGGTAATATTGTCTAAAAGATTACCTCTTGAGAGGTAATCCAGATTACCAGACAGGATATATTGCAATTCAAAAAAATGTACTAAATATAGCAATGTGACGGGATCTTATTAAATTACTAGCAATCTATAGATTGCCTGCTACCAAATGCAACCTAAGTGCATTAGGGACAAAAGGAATACACATTCATGACCAAAGATATCAAAGATCCTTAGAGGAGAATTCCTTACCAATGGTTTAGTTATGGTATTAAATATGTATATATATACATATATATGTATATATATACATATATATGTATATATATACATATATATGTATATATATACATATATATGTATATATATATACTCAAATAAAAAATTAGAGTTTTGAACTTTGAAATATTCCAAAAATATTCTAACACCTGATTTTTTAAAATGCCCCCCCTTTTGGACCAGCAAACCATCTTGTATATGAAAAAGAATCAATGACTGCTAGGAACGGGTCTAAAATTTATCTGCAGTAAGGTCAAGAATGTTGGATGAGGTTAAGGTTTGGTGGATCCATGGTATTTCTACAGAGAGGACAATAATGCGAAACAGAATTTTGGATCCATTTTGGTACTCATATCAGTTCAGCATGGATGATAGATAGCTGTGCATTCATCAAATGCCAAACATGGATCTCAAAGTCTGTCATGCATTGCTGCCTGCAACAGTGGGAACTCTCTCTACTACATGGCAGATTGGAAGGCATTGCCTTTAGCATTAACTGCTCATTGAATATCTTTCTAGAAAATTCAAAACTTTAAAAGAATATGAACAGAACTATATGGTAGCTGTATCTAATGGTTTCATCCATTTTATCGGTATAATTGAAAACACAATGTATGAGTAGCAACCTTGAAGTAGTTACATGTTTTAGTAAGGAATTTTGTGATTCAAGACTTATAATGACATGGGATATCGTCCAAAAAGGCTGGCCAGAAGGTTATACTTTAGGATTTTGGCTAGCATATAACCAATGTGTGACTAAACAGTAGCCTACATTGGTCCTCTCATACTTCCCTTTCATTTAAGCCTCAGCATCCTTGTCAAGAATAGGTCTAATTACAAATACAATCACAAACATCATGATCGGCTCATGGTCAGTCCCAAAAATTCTTATGCTGCAGCATCTCCTAGTCTGCGTAGGCCATGAGCTGGGTTTTCTCTAATACCATCTGCAACAATCTGGAACCTCATCCAAAATGACCGGCTAGAAAGTTATATTTTGGGATCCTTGGCCTTGTTAAAGTACGCAAGATCTTCTTAGCACATAAAAAATGTGGGCCTTAGGGCTGGAAATGGGCCGGCCCAAAGACTATATTTTAAAAATTTTTGGACCGAATCCGGATATTTCTTTGGTCCAAAAATTAAGTGGACTCTATTTTACAGCCCGAAGACTAGTCCGATATGCTTAAAATTTAGTCCGAAACCTGAACCAATTTCAGGCCGGTCTGAAGTTTATTGAGCTGGCCCAGTCCAGTTCCAAACAATGGGCTTTTGGGCCGGCTCATTTCCAGTCCTAGTGGGCCTAAACACAGCCTTCACAGGTCCTTGCAAGCCTTGTGCAAGATTAACCATACAAGGAGCAATCTACTTATAAGAAGTTTTGCTGAAAATGATTTCCAGTTGAAAGAACCAGTGGCTTATTGTTTCTTGGTTTCAAAATTCTTGAAAACTCCTTGATTTTAGAAGAATAGACGTGAAAACAAAAAAGGCTAGGTAGTTAATGGTTGTGCACTAGGCATAAAGGGAAAAGTGGATAATTGTAGATGGATTATGCTATGGATTTTGAGAGTATGATCACTATGTCTCTCAAATCTGATAGGGTTTGCTCTTTAGATAATTCAACAGCAGGGTGGTAATGCCCCCTCCCAAAAATCAAAGCCCAACAAAGCTCTACCCCTACTTAGTAAAAAAAAGTGTTCCAGTGCATGAGACTCCCACCAATTTGAGGTCTGGTTAGATGTACACAGCCTTATTTGCATGTGGAGTGGCTGTTTCCATGTTTCAAACCTTTGGCAACCAAGTCTCAATGGAGGAACCTTACCGTTGTTCCAAAGCCTGCCCTCCCCTACTTAATCCATTCTCAAGAACTCTCAAATAGATTCCTTAAAAAATAACAAGAATATAAATAGGTCTACATCTCTTTCTCTATCCAGTTATCTGTCTGTTTTATTTTTTAATTTACTATCCATTAATTTCCTCTATTGATTCAAATTTTCCTTAAAGTTATTCTTACTCTCACTTCACTTTTTTTGATACCCATAAATGCAGATAAACCACTTCCCAACCATCTCTCTTTGGTGGACTTGCGTTTTGATTGTTTTTCTTTTCTTTAATGATTCAAGTTCTGGTGTTGCTGGGGATCTGACCTACTGGCTGGCAAAAAACTTATCTTGTCATCTCTTACCATGCCAAATCACATGCCAAGCTGTATAGAACAAAAGATATTAAAAAAAACAAATTCTTAAAGAGCCTTTTGTAATTAAAACATCAGAAAAAGGGTTAACTGGGTGTCATCTGGCCTGATGCCATTACTGGTACTAGCCCAGCATGTTACATGCTGTCCATCATGAGTTCACTGGAGCTAGTACTTAAAACCTTGACATTCAAGTATTGTAGGATCCTGATTCAGGATGCCATCATACTCCACTTCTATATCTATATAGAATGCTCCTATGCTTTTCTTGATAGAAATAAGAAAGGGAAAGTCTACACCCAAGGGGGCATATTTAAACAAATTCTAAATAGTTTAACAATTGATGGGATTGGATTCTACCATAAAATATTTTCTCATTTTTTGTTTTATTTTTTTTAACCTTTGGTTATTTTTTATCATCCTTTTTCAGCTTGTTTGCATTGAATTTTATTTTGATTTCATTTTCTGTTGTGTTTCATGTTTCTTTTTTTAGTTTGCTTTATGTGATCACCTAGTTTCTATTTTTGTTTTTCTTTTTATATTCAGTTTTGTCTTTTTTTATTTTTTAAAAAGGCATTCCAGTGTATGAGACTCCTGCCACTGCAGGGGTTAGATATATGCAGCCTTATCCTCACATGCGGATTGTTTCCATGTTTCAAACCTATAACACCCTACTCAAAATGGAGCAACGTTACCAATACGCCAAGGCGTGCCCTCCAAATTTGTCTATGTTTTGCTATTTGTTAGTTTCATAGAACATGCACTTCACCTGCCTCTTTTCTTGTACACATATAAATGCAGCATGTCAAATGGTGTTTTACCCTGATTCTGAAAGAAAATAAAGAAAGAAAGAAAATAAGAAAAAAAAGAAATCTTTCCATTTTGAATGCTAAAAAATAGAATCACACAGTAGGTAGCTAGAAATATTGCGTTGTGTAGCTTGCATATCTTTAATGCCTCTGTCAAAAAAAAAACATCATTATATTTTAACTTCTATATTTTTGATGCAATAGGGTATTGCTGACATGATGGCTTATCTCCAAGGAGAGGGTCGGTTACTTCGTGGTGAGCATAATCTTCTTGGTGAAGCATTTCTTGTCATGGCATCTTCTGCTGGGTAAGTACATTACGTCATGCTTATCCAAGTCATGCACCTTTCAAGCAGCTTAGACTAGTTCTTGATGTACTATTTTTCTTCACGGAGCACTTGTGAATAGATATCTTATTCCATTTTTTTGCATTTAGGATTCAGCAACATCAGGAAGTGTTAGCCTGGTTACTTGAACCTTTAAATAAACAGTGGATGCCATTAGAATGGCAAAATGCCTACTTGTCTGATCCATTTGGTCTGGCACGTCTTTGCTCCGACACACAATTTATGTGGTCCATTTTCCATACCGTAACATTCTTTGAGAAGGCTCTGAAAAGGAGTGGAACTAAAAAGGCTATGATGAATCTGCAAGGATGTTCCACACCCACAGATATTTCTACCTATCCCCATCCCATGTCTTCTCATTTATCATGGATGCTGCCCCCTCTATTAAGGGTAAGTTAATATCTTTAAGAAGCAAGAAGTTTCTGTATCCTCTTTTTTTTCCTTCTTTTTCTTTGTTGGTTGGGGTGGCTTGTTTACCTGAAAACATACCAATGTATGCAAAACTTTTACTGCATTGCAAGGATAAATTTGTTCTTTGAGATAATTTTCAGTGCAGTGTACTTTTGTTCATTTGCAGCTACTTCGTTCTGTGCATGCTCTTTGGTCTCAACCAATAGCTCAAGCTTTGACAAGTGAACTAAGAGCAGCAAAGAGTATGAGCCATGTTGAGCAGGCTACTCTTCTTGGGGAAAGCAATCTTAAACCACCAAAAGGTCAGTTGAGTTTTGCTGATGGGTCTCAGATGGACATGAACAGGGACGGAGAGTCAAATGAAAATGACATAAGGAACTGGTTGAAGGGTATCAGGGACAGTGGGTAAGCATTAGACTTGCTGCATATGCCTTTTACTTATTTAGGTCCTGAAATTTATTTCTCCTTTTTCGCTCCTCTTTTGCCTTGTCTACTGCTTTTAGTTTTGCCTGAACGTTATGATGTATTATAAATTAATTTGCTTGTTACTGGGATATTAAATATGCTGGTATTTACTGCTGTAGCTTTGCCAATTTTGGCATTTTTTTAAACATATTATATCCCCTTAAGGCAGCTGTTTTGCATTGGCTTCAGGTATAATGTTGTGGGCCTGTCAGCAACTATTGGTGATGCCTTTTTCCGATGCATAGAGAGTTCTTCTGTTGCACTAGCCCTTGTGGAGAATGTCCAATCAATGGAATTTAGACACATACGCCAACTAATTCATTTAGTTATTATTCCTTTGGTCAAGTTCTGTCCTGCAGATTTGTGGCAGACGTGGCTAGAAAACCTCTTGCATCCATTATTTCTCTACTGTGAGCAAGCTCTTACTTGTTCATGGTCCTGTCTTCTACATGAGGGTAGAGCAAAGGTTCCTGATGCCTTTGGCGATCTTCCTGGATTGGACCTAAAGGTGGAAGTAATGGAAGAAAAGTTGCTGCGTGATTTGACACGTGAGATATGTTCTCTTCTCTCAGTTTTAGCTTCACCAGGTTTAAACAGTGGACTTCCATCCTTGGAGCAACTTGGGCCCATCAATCTCCTGGAAGCGGCTTCTCTCAGAGATTTGGATGCTTTTGTCTTAAATTCTATGATTGGGTAATATTCATAATATTATGTGCTATGACCCCCATTAAGCTTCAATTTTTGATTCTTGTAAACTGTAGGATTATCATAAGAGGTACAGCTGAAAATTGTGGTTCACTTGCAGCTTTCTCATTATGCACAAAGGTCTTGCTCTTCCTGCAATGAAGATAGGTATCAAAGTGTTTGCATGGACAGATGGTGAAGCAGTGACTAAAGTTATCCCTTTTTGTGGATCCCTCATTCTTCTTGCTATATCAACGAATAATGTGGAACTAAGAGAGTTTGTTGCTAAGGATTTGTTCTATGCAATAATTCAAGGTCTCACCCTCGAGTCAAATGCTATTATCAGTGCTGAGCTTGTTGGTCTTTGTCGTGAAATATATGTCTATCTAGCAGATAGAGATCCCGCACCTAGACAGGTAATTTAGAAATTATTTCCTATTTTTGGCTTTAAAGTCATATGTAAACATGCTTTAACATTTCAAAATTTCTATGTGCAGATTCTATTGTCCCTTCCTTGTATTAAAAGAGAAGATGTACTTGCTTTTGAGGATGCTCTGACAAAAACTAGTAGTCCTAAAGAACAAAAGCAGCATATGAGGAGCTTGCTTTTAATAGGTACTGGAAACAAGTTGAAAGCTCTTGCTGCTCAGAAGAGCACAAATGTCATAACCAATGTGACAGGTGCGCATATGGCCTTTATCTTTTTCATTGTTCAGCATCCTATTGTTCTGATTTTCATATCTGTATGTTCTGCTGTTGCCTAAGATTTTACTTATATTATTTCTTTTACTGCCTTAGACCTGATTATACTGAAAATGTCTTTATTGTGGGAATACATTCAAGTATCACATAATGTGATCAATGCAACAGCAAAATACTTCATTCTGCACACTGGTGCCAGGTTATGAAATGCACAGGTGATACAAAAACAGATGGATTTCTCTTTTAATAGCGAAAAATAAACTTCATAACCTTGATATTGCATGCTTGTGGAATGCTGGCCTAATACTGGCATGATAAATATGATGCCTTGCTTGTGCTTGGCACCAGCCAATACCATGCCATTGCTGCGTGTCAGTGAGGTGCTGAGAAATGATTAAAATTTCAAGGCTCTGTACGAGGTCAGCATGCGAAAGATTTCAACCCTGGGTGCTAACGTAGTATGTACTATTCCGTAGAGGGTGTCAATCTGTACTTTAGATCTTGCTTCGCAAAGTCAACCTGTACTATGAATTATATGTTATAATGTCGTAAAGCTATCATTAGACATGCTCAAATAAATCGAATGATGTCTTGGGTATGTCCACCCCACCAGTAGATGTAAATAAGTCAAATACGGTTGATTATATCATCAGCTTTAACCATCAAACTAAAACATCAGAGTTGCGCTTGTGTAGCAATACAAACAGTGCCAAGAAGTAACATGTCTATTACAGAACGGTGAGTAGCCCATCCCCCACTTGACTGCCCTTGATCTAGATCCAGAATTGTTCTGATCCATGTGCAAACTACTCCATGACCAAGCATAAACTTGCTTAAACTAGTAGAATTGCTCCAAACCACTGAATAACACAAAACCAAGCCTTTTACCCTGCTGCATTGAACCAGGTCTTAACCCACCCCAAACTGCCTGATTCAGACGTAGAACCATTTCAAATTAAACCCGGCTCATTCAAAATTCGGAGACAAATCATGGGTTTTCAAACTCAGAACTGCTTCCCACAAAAGTGGGGTGCCAACTGTTGGGCCAAAGCTCCGGAGGCTTAAAACTCTTTGGCTCCAGTCATCAAGTTATTAACTACCTTGACAGGATTAATACCAAATGATTGCAATAGGAAATGTTGCCACCTGGATTGTCATGGCCCATAGCTCCGGCGCGTCGGGTCCCTCTCGCTGGGCGCTCGGCCTCCGGCCTCGTGAATCGGCTCTCTCCGTCGGGCGGACCTACAAAACAAGGAAGACATGGACCGGGGATTCCGGCGAAGATACTCCGACGATCAAGTCAGTGGGACGATTGAGGAGAACAGAAGACCTCTGAGGTAGAGAGCTTGGAAAACTTTTTGCTTCCAGAGGGTTGATAAGAATGAAAGATAATGTAGGACTGAAGAGAGTCTGTCGTCTCTTACCTCCCCTTACTTCTTTATGCTGGTCTTATGTAGACGAGTGACTCTTGTCGTTTGGGGAGGCGTGTTGGTCTTGGTATAGACCTGTGAGGCTTGTATAGGCCTGAGAGGTTTAGATAGGTTGGTGAACCTTCTTCTTCTGGGCCGTTCAGGAGGTTGGTGAAGGAGCACAGTGTCTCGGGTGGGACATTCCTTCCTGATTGGTGTAAAAAGTGATCTGGGAGGTTTTAATGTAGCCCCTCCCTCTGCGGGCGGTGCGTTACAGGGCCTGTAGCAGGTCTGGCAGGGACGGTGATTTTACGTGTCGGGGCTGCCATCTAGATCTCTTCTGTGCCTGCACTTTGAAAAGCACAACTGGGATGGTGTCAGATGGGCCGTGGTATATGGATCGAGACGAGGCAGGCGAAGGCTCCTCGTGCACACAGTTCGAGGTGCGCGGCACGAGGCACGCAGTCTCTCCACGTGCATGGATCGGGGCGCGCGGATTCCCACTGGAGTGGGGCACTGAGAGCACCGAGGTCGTGCCGGACTGGGAGCGCGGGCATGCCGGATTGGGCAAATGCGAGCCGGACTGGGCGCCACGTGTGCTGGGCGTGCCGAACTGGGAGCGCGGGCATGCCGAACTGGGAGCGCGGGCATGCCGAACTGGGCATGCGGGCGTGCCCGACTGGAGCTGAACTGTGCCACGCCCGCAGCCTCGACGGAGCTGGGCGTGCCGGACCGGATGGAGGCACTGGCAGATCTGGACGCGGTCTTGCCGAACTGGGAGCCGCTGTGGCGAGGTCGCGCCGGACTTGGGGCGGATTGGAGCTAAACAGGGCGCGTCAAGCACAGCCGGACCGGACGGAGGCGCGCCGGACGGAGCTGGGTGTGCTTTACTGGACTGGACCGAACGGAGGCGCGGGCTGATCTGAACGGAGCTAGAGTAGATCGGGCGCGGGCGGAGGTGAAGAGCAGGCCTCCCGCAGGCGGACTGACCACCGAACCGGGCGGAGCCAAGGTGCGGGCCTCCCGCGGGGGGACTGGACACCGGAGAGGGCGGAGCAGAGGCGCGGCCTCCCGCGGGCGGACTGGGCGCCGGAGAGGGCGGAGCATAGGTGTGGCCTCCCGCGGGCGGACTGGGCGCTAGAGAGGGAGGACCTGGGCTGGAGCATGCAGAGCCGGAGCAGGACCCGATGCCGGACCGAAGCGAGCGGGGCGTGTGGGCTTGCCGAGCTGGATTGGAGTCGTGTCGGATTGGCGCGGGGTCGCGCCGGACTGGGTGGAGGCGAGGCGACCTGGCACGGGCGTGACCCTGGCGCGGACGTGCCTCGGGCGTGCCCTGGCACAGACGTGCCGCGGGCCTGACCCTGGTGCGAGCTTGGCAGATAGATCTAGGTGCGCGCACCTCCCAAGCATGCGGGTCGAGGTACGGGCATACCGCGGATGAGGTGCCGCCGAGGTGGGGCCGAGGTGCCGCCGAGGTGGGGCCGAGGTGCCAAGCTGAACTGAACTACCACGAAGCTGGACTTCGCGCATGGCCGAAGTGAGGTGCCGACCTGACCGCCACAGGGGCCGATCGCCTCTTAGAACAAGCAGACCCGCCGTCTTCTTTTGATGGGAGGCTTGGAGATACCCGTGAAGCATGTGGCCACATCAGCCACCAAGGAGGATGCTGTGTCAGGGCCGAATAGATTTTTTCACTATTGTAATAGGAAACATACTAAATACTGGAGCCTCTGTCTGTACAATGCTATAGAGTGGAATAATCAATTGTCAACTGTATGATAATTATATTGGTACTCCAAAGCATGTGAAGATGTGTTAAATAAAGTTTGCTTCCAAATTATATGATGATTTTGCTTAATATAATCGGGAAACTTGGTCTTTACTTAATGTATCATCATTTATTTAGATTTTAGTTATTGTGAATACATGCTGCAGTCGTGAGTCGCACTTGTCACATGTAGCTGGATCACCATCTCAGGGCATGGTAACATAATGTATTAAGATAGGTGTATTGCTTTCCAAGCAGTTGACATGTGATTCTTCTTGGCTGCTTATTTTATGTTCATAACACAACTGAAGAAGGGAATATGATGCATATAAACTATTTTGAAATGGAAACTTTTCATAGATTGCTTTTAGTACATCTGATTTGCAGCCTTTCATAGAAAAGTGTTCCTCTTGGTCGTGCTTGTGATCTATTACTTTTGAAAGGTCTTTTTATCTGACACCATTCATCGACTTTTATTTACCTTGATACTCAGCTAAAACTCGTAGCTCAGCCACTGTACCCAGTGTTGAAGAAGATAATGTCATTGGATTAGCAGCAATTACATGAGACATCCATCATTTGTGGGATTGATATGTTTCTATTGGCTGATCGCCTGTACAAAAATGGATTTCAAGGCCTAAAACAGAGTGATAACCTGAAGGCTTTTCAACAGACGCACAGACAAAGTGAGAACAGGGGCTACACTGCCTGAAGATGAGAATCATGTAGTATTTAGATAATGATGTTAAAACTTCGACTCTCTTTTTCCTCATTAAAGAAACAAATTGTCCAGTAACGATCTACTAAATAGAACTCAGTGAAATGGCTGTGCTGAAAGCTTGATTGACTTGTAAAAGTTGTTCATATTCGGTTCCACTGTACATTTAAATTCTAGTTTAATTTTGCACCCGAAAAAACCATTAGCTTCGCATGTCCAGGGTTTGCATGCTATTTCATTTTTTAACCGATACTGCAAATATTTCGACAATGTTATATCTGTTCCGCAAGGATACCTCATACTGCATGAAGACATCATGTCTCTCTCTGTCTCTCTTTTTTATTTTTTTAGTGTACCCATTCCCTTAAAAATGCGCAGTATATATCATCATGTATATATATCTTGGATTACCTGCATCTCAACACCATTCAAAGCCTCTGAAATGATATCATAAGAAGCTACCTTCTTAATTATTGGTTGTTGTTGGCTCTACGTTGGTGAGATGATGTGCCAGCTGGTTGCTTTTCTAAATGTCATGCGTGATTGTGACTGCGAGGCAGCCCGTGAGCACATGCAACCATCGATCGTATGATACCTGCGGAAGTTGTCTTTTAGCTTTGTAATGGAGATGATGACCAGCCATTATTTGTCCAATCAAGTTTTTGAATAATTTTAATTTAATTAGCTGCTATACTTTGAGTAACGGGTATGTGATGGCAGAAAAATTGTCATTTCATGATTAGATCGATCGTTATGGAATAAAATATTACTGTTTGAACTGACATTTAGTTGAATATAGGGTGGATTTCCATTGAGAATAACAGAGGATGGAATAATTTCTCTTCCTCTTGTAATATTATTCTGCTTCACTCCAGTAATTAGGGTACCACATCAACTGCCTGGAGCAGTAGTTTCGGAGTTATAGGGCTGCGAATATACCGAGCTGTTCATGAACAGCCTGGGTTTGGCTTGGTCACAAGTTTATTCAAGTGCAGTTCAACTAGAAAATAAGCTACGCTCAAACACAGTTTAAAGCTTAGTTCATTAATAATCCGAGCCTTAAGCTTGGTTCAATTATTACTGTCATATATCCAACCAAGCCGACTAGGTGGGTCGGAATTCTTGCACCCTCTTCAGAGATAAGTGGATTGAATAATTATTCCTCCCTTATCCTCATCTTCCAATACATATTCATACTTGCATTTATTCCAAAGAAAAGAATAAATGTTATTCTACTCAATAAATAACCAATTTTCCAATCTTATTTTTGGAAAACTATGGATGAACCTTATCTACAGTGACTCGATACATGCATTCTTTTGATTATACTACGGTTTCTTGCGTATCAAACAGGTACTTCCTGCAGTGCAGCCAAAGTAAGATGGACAAATTGTCCATGGGAAAGAAATCCAAAAATTCTCAGAGATAACTACTGTCACTCCAAAAATGACACATCATAGAGAAATGCTCGAGTAGTCATATTGTCAGAGCAGCCTGCACGAGAACTGAATGGTTATAGGTGACAAATGGGTGACAAATTGTACCTAAGTAAGACTCTTGTTAAAGCCATCTATAATTTCTTACCAAAAAAAAAAAAAAAAAAAGGCATCTATAGTTTCAAAATTGTCACCCATTGCGTGCGCGCGCGCGTGGGCGCACCACATGTCACCGTGGGTGAAAACCAATTGAACTTGCTGTGTAGCGTGTCCTTTCCACTCGTGTGTGGACCATACTCATAGCATTTGGCATAGGATCCACTCACTCCTAGCATGGAGCTCATCCTGAGGGGCTCGACCAGGAGGATCTGTTTTCCTGGATCGTTACTGACTTGATCATCGGAGTGCCCCCACCGGAATTCCCGGCCCGGATCACTGACGTTGGCTGTCTTGCAGGTCATGAGGCACCAGAGTCATCCCGGCGGGCAGACGCAGACCATTCGACACCATCAGCAGCTACGGGCCGCGACGATCCAAATGGCAACAATAAGTACTATATAAAATTAAATAAGATAATATGTAGAATTGGATATTTGAATACAGATCGGATAGTTATCTATCCATATCTATATCTATATATATATATATATATATTTTATGAATGAGAAT
Organism: Areca catechu; assembly: GCA_021397845.1. NCBI lineage: Eukaryota > Viridiplantae > Streptophyta > Magnoliopsida > Arecales > Arecaceae > Areca > Areca catechu. The sequence goes on from CM038045.1 coordinate 11,747,083, forward strand.
ATGAATATGGTATTAATCAGTTGTCTAAATTTATATTCACATTCGAATAGATTCAGATACAAAATCGAGTCAGATATTATCCATATTATTTTCATCCCTATTGCATCGATTGGAGCTGGAGTTCCAAAATTTTAAAAATTTTAAAAATTTAAAATCTGATTTTTCAAAACTTAGGTCAATCATTTAGATTTTGAATTTTAAATCGGATATTTTTGTTTTTCAAGATCCTCCCTCTCTCCCTCTCTCTTTTTGAGGTGATAGCAAGTTGCTTTTACTTCACTCTCCCTTGCATTCTTTTATTTTAGTTTTGCACATGAGGACAACCTTGAAAAATTTAGAAATCCATGTTTCAAAACTTAAGCCTGCACGATGCAATTAACGAAGGCCTGAAGTTAGCTTCCAAGCTGCCCGGAGTCTAAACTAGGTAAGTAATAATCTAAACTACCAAGCGGAAATTAAATTAAACCAAGAAGTAAGAAAGGGCAAAATAAAATTTAAAATCTAAGGGAAGCTATGGAAGTATTTAAATATCAGAAACTGACGGCCATCGGCAAGGATTTTTTTTCTTTTTTTTTGCTAAAAAAGAAAAAAAGGATGGGAGGAGGGTAAACCCCCGCTATAGCTGTCCTCACTGGGTCCCCGTCCTACCAGACCATGTTCGATACGGATAGTAATTTTTGCAATACCCTCCTCATCCGAAGGTGAGTACGTCAGCCTGGCCCCACTAAGCTGCCAGAGTGGAGTGCTTCCCTCGTCCCTAATCACGTGCCCCAAGAAAATTCCTAGATTTAATCGAGTAACCCACACGCTTTGAGTCTCGAACCCGTGATCGGCAGGATGGGAACAAGCGCCCACCAACTGCGCTACCACCTTAGCATGCAGTGACAAGGATTTCACTTACTGAGACAACGTAGCATGCAGCGACCAAGAACTTCATCAACTGGTCTCATCACCGGTCCTCAGAATACTCAAAGACTTGCATTGAATTGAGCATGCACAAAATATCTTAAAACAAACACAAGCTAACATGGACTCGAGATTCGAGAAAGCAAATTTCATTAACTAATCCAATAAGGGTACTGTTGACGCTAAATTCTCACTGACCGGATGGAGCGGCCTACCTGCTGGTTCGCCACCGATGGGAGCCTGCAAAACAAATCCCCATGACTGGAATTTCTTCGGTAGGGGATACTCCGATATCGAAGTTAGCAAGAATTTAGACAGCAAAATGGAGAACTTGAGAGCAGAGTGAGATGGAAATGAAGAAGGTGGCTTTGAAAGAGCTGAATGGAAACTAGCTCTAACTTGCCTGTTCTTAACCTCTCTCGAGTGTCCCCTGTTACCAATATTTATAGGCATGACTGTAACTACTTATGGTTATGAGAGTTAGTTTAGCTAAACTTCCTCATAACAGTAAGCAGTGGCGATCGAAAAATTAGTTATCTCATGGTTATCCAAGCCAGAGCTATTGACCATGTGGATAGTTATAACAACCAGAACAACCTTTAACTCTTGGGGTTGAAGGATTGTTCTGGTGCTCCAGATGCACTCTCTAAGGGAAGATTCGAAGTGAGCCTAACTGCTGCCTCTTCGGATTGCTCAACTGCCTCGCTGACCGGATGAAGGAGCTTGCCTGCTAGTTCGCCGTTGATGGGAGCTTGCAAAACAAATTCCCTGATCGAAATTTCTCTGGTGGGGGACACTCCGATGCCAAAGTTAGCAAGAATTTAGGCAGTAGAATGGAGAACTTGAGAGTAGAACATGATGGAAAGGAAGAAGGTGGCTTTGAAAGAGCTGGCTGGAAACTAGCTCTAACTTGCCTGTTCTTAGCCTCTCTCGAGTGTCCCCTCTTACTAATATTTATAGGTGTGACTGTAACTACTTATGGTTATGAGAGTTAGTTTAGCTAAACTTCCTCATAACAGTAAGTAGTGATGGTTGGAAAATTAGTTATCTCATGGTTATCCAAGCCGGAGCTATTGACCATGTGGGTAGTTATAACAACCAGAATAACCTTTAACTACTTCGGGTTGAAAGATTGTTCTGGTGCTTCAGATGCACTCTTTAAGGGAAGATTCGAAGTGAGCCTAACTGCTGTCTCTTCGGATTGCTCTTCTGCCTTGTTGATTGGATGGAGCAGTCTGCCTGCTGGTTCGCCATCGATGGGAGCTTGTAAAATAAATTCCTTGATCGAAATTTCTCCGGTGGGGGACACTCTGATGCCAAAGTTAGCAAGAATTTAGGCAACATAATGGAGAACTTGAGAGCAGAGTGAGATGGAAAGGAAGAAGGTGGCTTTGAAAGAGCTGGCTGGAAACTAGCTCTAACTTGCCTGTTCTTAGCCTTTCTCGAGTGTCCACTCTTACCAATATTTATAGGCGTGACTGTAACTACTTATGGTTATGAGAGTTAGTTTAGCTAAACTTCCTCATAACAATAAGTAATGGCGGTCAAAAAATTAGTTATCTCATGGTTATCTAAGCCGGAGCTATTAACCATATGGGTAGTTGTAACAACTAGAACAACCTTTAACTACTTCGGGTTGAAGGATTGTTCTGGTGCTTCAGATGCACTCTCTAAGGGAAGATTCGAAGTGAGCCTAATTGCTGCCTCTTCGGATTGCCTTCCTTGGAAAGGTCTGAAGGGATGTTAGTTACATGCTTCAGATCTATCCATTTGGAGTGAATTTAAAAAATAAATAGCTACTTACTGTGGTATTGAAGGGATGAATAACATATTTCAGAGATATCTTCTTCGGATCAGGCTGAAAACATGAAGCCGATCGAGATAATAATAATAATATATTTTAGAGGTGTTTTTTTCGGACCAGGCTAAAGACATGAAGCCGAAAGAAACAATGATAATATATTTCAGAGGCGTCCTCTTCGGACCAGGCTAAAGACATGAAGCCGAAGAAAATAATAATAACATATTTTAAAGACGTTCTCTTCGGACTAGGCTGAAGACATGAAGTCGAAGGAAATAATGATAACATATTTTAGAGACGTTCTCTTCAACCAGGCTGAAGACATGAAGTCGAAGAAAATAATGATAACATATTTTAGACCAGGTTTCAGGAGCACCGATCTAGCCGATATACAAAAAATTAAAATTGGCTCAATTAATGGACCGGTAATTATTTCATATTAAACCGGATTCCATAACAGCTACCCCCCACTCCCAATTTCGAAATATTTTTATTTCAAAAAATGGGAGTAATTAAAATTTATCGTGTATGAATGAAAAGTAAATAATCAATGATGACAGATCTCTGATTTTGTCGCCCGTAATAACTGACTTATGGCATGGAGATCGTGCTAAGGACAGGTGTCAATTTTCTATTACGCTTCAAAGAGATGGCGCAGACTTAAAAAATCAGGCTAATATTTTCATTAAAAAGGGCCTTTATGAGACTTTTATTTAATCGAGAAAGCACACCTGGCGCGATCTTAAGCATTGATCAATATGCTGGAAGTTCATCTTGGCCATTCAAGGCATTTCCCGTGGATCGTAACTGACAATTCGCTAATAAATACCCCTTAGAAAATTGTACCCATGATCGGAGTCGTCGATACGTCGCACGATCGAGGAGATCATCAAATCCCTAGAATAACCCCATCATCCTGCATATATAAGAGAGAGACTTCAAAGAAAGAACTTTTGCACTTTCTTTTGAAACTTCCTTCTTCTTCCTCCTGCTCCACACCATTATTCTTTCAACAAGCTGCTTCGTTTTTTCTTGGAGGTAGAAGTCTTTCCCTTTCTTTTGCTCTTTCCTATAATATTTGAGTCGCTAAGTAACCCAACTATTAGCAGGGATTCATCAGGAGGTGAGCCTTCCGGGGGTAGAGCTCCCATTAGAAAGAGGGGTTTTGAGTCATCTCCCGAAACCATTGTTAGCTCTTTGACTCATACTAAGTTAGAGGGTCATCGGAATCATTTCCATTTCCCTTGTACCTTTGAATTATTTCTTTCCAATCTAGATGAAAGGATAGTCTGTCCTCCTCCTGGGTCAATTGCAGTGTGTGAAGACCACCTAAAGGCCGGTATTCAACATCCTACCTCCGATGAGTCTAAACTTGAAAAATATTTCATCAAAACATAGAAGTTTCTATTCACAGAAAGTAGTACATGTACATATTATCCTTCAATAAAAAAAAACCTTTTATGGATCGGCTTCAGCTGGAATGTCTTCAGTTTAGGAAATGTCGATTGGATCGATGGCTCCTGTTATCCCTTCCTTAGCTGCTTTTTCAATCGTAGTAGGTGCATCAGAAGGACCTTTTGGTGAGTTGGGCTCTTCTACCTCTTCAAGGTTGAATAACTGAACCTCCGAAACATCAAGATTTGAGTAAAGATTTTGTACTTCTTTCACCCCATCGTTGAAGACCGCTCGATAACTGAAGGTTCCAGCTTCAGTTAATTCGTCATCAAAAGTCGAAGACTTTTTGTAGTCTTCGACCGCTCTGCTCAACTGACCTTCAAAGACCTTATTTCTTTTTCCGATGTCTCAGCTTTTTTAATTGCTTCATCGGCCTTATTAACAGCTTCTTCAGTCTTCAACTAGGCTTCTTTGACTGAAGATTCCAAAAAGCAGATTTTCTTTTTCTTCTTTTTGAGCTTTGCCTCCTGTTTAGAATTTTTTGATTGGGCCTTCTCTAACTTGGCCTTTAAACTCTGAACAGTTGCATCGCTCTGAGCAAGCTTTTCTTCCATAGCTTGCTTCAGCTCCTCGGCTACCTCTTTTTCAGACCTAGTCGTTTGAAGCCTTTCTTTCATTTTCTTTCGGTAATCCCGGAAGTCAATGATGCTCTCTTCCATAATAATTATATCGTGGACTAACTGCATTGACCACATGGTATATGAAGTTAGCAAAGTTGAAAATTATGTATTAGAAAGAAGTGAAATGGTATTTACCTTCAGCATGGATGCAAATGCTGAATCAGAGATATCCTCAATGCATCGAAATTTGGTAGTTTTCCAATCTTGAGGAAGCAGAGTATGCTTCAGTAACTCCCTAGCCAGTTCAGGGTTTTCCAAGCCCTGTCCGTCAGTGAAGATGGTCAAATCTAAATGGCATTCCTTGTCTGTTGGAGCATGCCTCCCGGAACCCTCTTGTGGAAGAGGAGCATTTCCTTTCCTTTTACCTTTTGGAGAAGTGAGAAGTGGTTCTCCAATAGTTATGATTGGATCAGAATGATCCAAAGAAGGCGTCGGAGGTGGGCTCCTTGGGGGAGGCCCTATTGGGGATGGACTCCTTGGAGGTCTCGTTGAAGGCGAACTCCTTGAAGGAGGCTTCGTTGAAGGCACATCGGTTTCATCAGATGCAACCCTCTTCGGAGATACACCTGAAGTCCCTTCAGCTCTGATTTTCTTTCAGACTTCGGGTTCTCTTGTAACTAATACTGGCCTCTTCTTAGAGGCTTGTCGAAGCTTTTCGAGATTTGGTTTTATCGGTTCACCTGCAATCAAAAGAAAGAAGGTTCTCATATCAATTAAGAAAAAAAAAAGAGAAAAAGAACCAGCTATTTCTATACCTAACGTAGGAAGCTCGCTGATATGAGCGAGGTGAAGGTTCTGTTCCCTCAACAATTCTTTGGCCATGGGAACTTCAAAACTTGACAATATCTCGAAGTCCTTTTGATCAACCTTCAAGATTTTCTTCCTAGCATTTGCATCCAAACGAGGATTCTTCCATTCAATGTTGAAACCCCAGTGTGGGTAATATATGAAGAAAAAATAGGGTTTCCACCTGTGTATGGCACTGGAAGTTCCCCTAATTAGTCTTCGGCGTGGACGAGGACTGATGACTCACCACCCTTCACCATGAAAATCTCTTTTCAGTACTGTTACAGCCGTGACAGTGACGTGGCCAGGCTCATGTACCGCCGAACGCGATCGAGCCACGTGGAAGTTCCCCCGGCCGAGTCAGCGCCACGTCTTCAAGGCCAGGATCGGCAAGACTACACCGCCCGACGACTGTCTAAGGCAAACTGCCCTCGTCGAGGTCGAGCTCGGCTCGGAGTTCCTCTACCACCCCATTGGCGCCCGGACCCGGAGGGGTCCGCCTAAGTGAGGTCGGCCGAGGTCAGGCGACCTCCTGCCACCTCGCCAGGTGTCCACCCAGGAGGGGTCCGCCTAAGCCGAGGTCGGCCGATCCTTCGCCCTTCGCCAGGTGGCAACCCGGAGACGGGCCCACCTCGGCCGAAGCCAGGCGACCTCCTGCCACCTCGCCAGGTGTCCACCCAGGAGGGGTCCACCCTAGCCGAGGTCGGCCAATCCTTCGCCCTTCGCCAGGTGGCCACCCGGAGACGGGTCCACCTCGGCCGAAGCCGGGCGACCTCCTGCCACCTCGCCAGGTGTCCACCCAGGAGGGGTCCACCTAAGCCGAGGTCGGCCGGTCCTTCGCCCTTCGCCAGGTGGCAACCCGGAGGCGGGTCCACCTCGCCCGAAGCCAGGCGACCTCCTGCCACCTCGCCAGGTGTCCACCCAGGAGGGGTCCACCCTAGCCAAGGTCGGCCGGTCCTTCGCCCTTCGCCAGGTGGCAACCCGGAGGCGGGTCCACCTCGGCCGAAGCCAGGCGACCTCCTGCCACCTCGCCAGGTGTCCACCCGGGAGGGGTCCACCTAGGCCGAGGTCGGCTAGTCCTTCGCTCCTCACCAGTCTGCCCCCGGAGACGGGTCCAACTCAGCCGAGGTCAGACCGCTCGTACGGAGAGGATCCCAGGGAGAGAGACGGGCCCCGAGGCCATCCCTCGGACCGTACGAACCCCAGATGGTGCTCCGTACGGAGGGCGGCGGCACGCGGAACATCACTTGCATCGGCCCGACAGGTCCCACAGCCGAGAGACGCGATCCTGACGGAACAGGCCCCATAGATGGATGGCGCCCACGCTTGGGGAAGAGAGCGCTCTCGCTGGGCCCGAGGCCTGACCGGCCACCTTGCCAGCGCCGCCCTCCCCTTTTTCCCTTCTGTCTTTGCCTTTTCCCTGCTGGGCCCGGCGGACGAGGTCGGAAAGCCGCCTGGCCCCCTTCACCGAAAAGGGAAAAAAGAAAGGGACGGGGGAGGGAAGTCTCCAAGGAGGAAGAAACAAGCGCACGACGAAAGGAGATAAAGAGGGAGGAATCTGGGGACGACAAGGTAAGCGAACGAGCCTGGGGAAGAAGAAGAAGCACCGGCACAAGGCCTTGATCCGAGGGTAAAAACCCAGAAATCCCGAGAGGGGAACACTGGGTGTGAGCTCGGCTAAGAGGCCCAGCCGAGATTCTGGTCCCCAGAGCGTCTCTCTCACTAGTAAACTCTCTAAGTCTGGAACCCCTTCGGGGGACCGTCTGGAGAGTCTGTTCCTTCTCGTCGTCTACTGACTTGACCGTCGGAGCTCCCTCGCCGGAATCCCCGGCCAGGGTCTTCTAACCCCTTTTTTGCAGGTTCGCCGCGGGAAGGGAGGCTCCCTCGCCAGGCGGTCAGGAGGGATCGACGAATCCGCGGCACGGGCGCGGCGACGAGAGCGGCAACAGATTGGCGTGCCAGGAAGGGGGGCAGGACACTGAACCCCAGCGGGAGCCAGCTTTCTGCAGGTATCGCGCTCTCCGACAATGGTGGTCACTCGTGGACGCGAGGCATCCACCAGCCGTGTGGGGGAAGTCCACTCCCCTCCGGGGGGCCACAGCCCTGAAAGGGAGCTTCCGGCTCCTCCTCCTCTTCCACAGCAGCCTACCCCGGTGGACGGATCCCTTGCGGCCATCGTCCAGCAGCTGCAGACCTTGACCTCAGCGGTCCGGCAGCTTCAGCATCAGCAACGGTCTCTAGCCACCCAGCCGTAGCCAGGGACCCCCGTGGCCCGAGCCGCGGGGCAACGTGGGAGCCTGCGCTCAATTCAGGGCAGGCCATCCCATCCGAGGGCCGTCTCCAACCCCCGTGGGAGCCACCGAGCTCCCGCGAAGAGAAACTACTCCAGTTCGGAGGATCACGAGAGCCGATCCCCAGCCGACGGGGCCGAAACGGTGCATCGCAGCAAGCGACGCCGAGGCCAGACCTCGCACCGAGACCGATCGGCGCCCCCTTCACCCGCAGTCTCGGTGGAAGACTCCACCGACGAAGCCATCAGGCGCCAAGCCGAGAGGCGCCTGGAGGAGCAAGAGCGCAAGCTGGCGGAGTTCGCCCGCCGATTCGCCGACCTGCAGAACTCATCGGCAGACCCGACGGGCTACGACTCCCGCCCCCTTTTCTCTGAAGAAATCCAGGCGGAACCGATCCCGAAACGGTTCCGCATGCCGCAGGTGGATCCCTACGACGGGACCACCGACCCCCTGGACCATTTGGAGAGCTACAAAGCTCTCATGAGGGTCCAGGGGGCCACTAACGCTCTTCTGTGCATTGCCTTCCCGGCAACCCTCCGGAAGGCCGCTCGAGTCTGGTTCACCCGCCTCGAGCCTGGATCTATTTGCTCCTTCCACCAGCTGGAAGGAAAGTTTGTGGCGCACTTCGACGCCTGTCGAAAGGTGCCAAGAGAGGTAGACAGCCTCTTTTCTATCCGCCAGCAGGACCAGGAGCTGCTCCGGGACTACATCACCCGGTTCAAGACCGCAGCTCTGGAGATCTACAGCTTGGACGAGCCCGTCGCCATGCTGGCTTTGAAGCGCGGGCTCAAGACGTCCCGCCTAACCTACTCCCTGGACAAGAAGCCGCCCAGGACGTACTCTGAGCTCCTCCTCCGCGCCCACAAGTACATCTGAGCGGAGGAGGCTGACCGCACCCGTCGAGAGTTAGACGGGAAGACTCCGAAGAAGCCGCTCCCGAGGGACGTCCCGGGAGCTCGGAGGCCCGGGCCGTCTGCCGACCCTCGCCCGAATCCGAGGCCGAGGGGCGAGGCCACTCCCGAGCAGAGGTACACCCCTCTCCTCGCACCTCGAACGAAGATCCTCATGGAAATCGAGGGCGAGCGCTACCTCCGCCGACCTCCTCCTCAGAACCCGAGAGCCGTCCGAGACAAATCGAAGTACTGCCAGTTCCACCGCGAGCACGGGCATGACACGGAGGAGTGTCGCCACCTGAAGCGGGAGATCGAGGAGCTGATCAGGAGGGGTTACCTCAGGAAGTTCGTTAAGAACGAGGCCCCCTCTGAAGGACAGCCGCTCGCGGCCTTACCACCTGTCCCTGCGATCGACAACCATCCGACGGAGAAGCCCGTGGGCATGATCTCACGCGGGTCCGGTCGAGCGACAAAGAGAGCCCGGGAAGTCGAGAACCCGGAGAATGTAATCCCTCCCGAGGGGGGGAAGTTAATGATAATGTAAACAACGATGCCGTGGTGGTCGAGATGACCATCGCGAAGCATCCTGTACATCGAATCATGGTGGATAGTGGAAGCTCGGCTGACGTACTTTTTTACGACGCTTTCTCTCGGATGAACTTGTCCCCCAATCAGCTGAAACCAGTGCACACCCCCCTGGTAGGTTTTACAGGGGACTCCGTGGGGGTCGAGAGGGAGATCACTCTCCCGATCACCGCCGGATCCCCACCCCGGCAGGCGACCGTCCTAATAACATTTACCGTCGTCAGGCTCCCTTCGCCTTACAACGCCATTCTCGGGCGTCCCGGGCTCAACCAACTGGACGCCACCATCTCCACGAGAAGGCTATTGGTACAGTTCCCCACACCTTCCGGGCTCGGGGAGATGAAGGGGATGACCCGGCCGGTCCCGCTCTGCCTTCAGACGGTCCCAGGCGCCAGGGGCGCGGAGCTCGCCCAGGATGTCGACGACCTCAATCTGAGAGAGAAGGAACCCAGGGGAGGGCCCGTAGAGCGCCTGCTGGCTTTTCCCCTCGGTTCGGACCCCCTGAAGACGGTGCAAGTCGGGGCCCAGCTCCCTGAGGAAGAACGAACCCGCCTGCTGGAGTTCCTCCGTGCCAACGCTGACGTGTTCACCTGGTCAGCAGCCGACATGCCGGGCATCCCGCCCGAGGTCATCATGCACAGGCTAAACGTGGACCCAAATTGCCGCCCGGTCCGCCAGAAGAAGAGAAGCTTCGCCATGGAGAGACAGAAGGCGATCAACGAGGAAGTAGAGAAGCTCCTCGCCGCCGGTTTTGTCCGAGAGGTCCAGTACCCCAGTTGGCTGGCGAACGTGGTCATGGTAAAGAAGAGTAGCGGTAAGTGGAGGATCTGTGTGGACTACACCGACCTCAACCGAGCTTGCCCAAAGGACAGCTTCCCTCTTCCAAAGATCGACCAGCTGGTTGACACCACCTCGGGGCATCGCCTCCTGTCGTTCATGGACGCCTTCTCCGGATACAACCAGATCCGGATGAACCCGGAGGACGAAGAGCACACCGCCTTCATAACTGACCGCGGAACCTTTTGCTACAGGATGATGCCATTTGGCCTCAAGAACGCGGGGGCAACGTACCAGCGCCTGGTCAGTAGAATCTTCAAAGACCAGATCGGCCGCAACATGCAGGTATACGTTGACGACATGCTGGTAATGAGCAAACCCGACTCAGACCACGTGGCTGACTTGGCGGAGACGTTCGGCAACCTCCGACGCCATCAAATGAAGCTGAACCCGGCGAAGTGCGCCTTCGGCGTCTCCGCCAGGAGGTTCCTAGGGTTTATGGTGATCCAAAGAGGAATCGAAGCCAACCCGGAGAAGGTCCAGGCCATCCTGGACATGGAGCAGCCCGCCTCCAAGAAGCAAGTGCAACAACTAACCGGCCGAGTTGCGGCCCTTAGCCGTTTTATCTCCAGGTCGGTGGACCGCTGCCATCCCTTCTTCAAGGTGCTGAGGAAGATGAATGACTTTGCTTGGACCGAGGAATGCCAGCAGGCCTTCGAGGAGCTGAAGAAGACGCTTGCATCGCCACCATTGCTGTCCAGGCCCGAGGAGGGAGAGGAGCTTACCCTCTACCTGGCGGTTATCCCTGAAGCCGTCAGCTCAGTCTTGGTCCGAACCGACGGCCAGGGGGCCCAGCGGCCGGTGTACTATACCAGCAAACTCCTCCGTGACGCGGAGCTCAGGTATTCTCGGCCCGAGAAACTCGTTTTTGCGCTAATAGTGTCTGCCCAGCATCTCAGGCCTTATTTTCAAGCGCACCCCATCGCTGTCCTGATGGATCAACCGCTGAAAGCAGTGCTCAGCCGACCCGATCCTCGGGACGATTGGCAAAGTGGGCACTAAAGCTCAGCGAGTTCGACATTACGTACAGGCCGAGGTCGGCCATGAAGGCACAGGTGCTGGCCGACTTCTTGGTCGAATGTGCAGGCTTGAACAAGGAGCCCGAGGAAGGCCCCTCAGGTCGGTCGATGGAGATACGCACCGACGAGCCCGGAGAGGATGCCTGGATCCTCCATGTAGACGGAGCCTCAAACTCCGGCGGGAGCGGGGCTGGGCTCTCCTTGCCAACAGCAACGGGGTCGTCGCCGAATGCGCACTCCGTTTCCAATTCCCCGCGACAAACAACCAGGCGGAGTACGAGGCGCTTCTTGCCGGACTGAGAGTCTCCCGCGAGCTGGGCGTAACCAACCTCAAGGCTTTCACTGATTCCCAGCTCGTGGCGGGGCAGGTGTCCGGGGAGTACGTCGCACACGACCCCCAAATGGCGAGATACTTGGAGCTCGTCAAAGAGGGCGCATCCAGATTCCGACGCTTCAACATCTTCCATATCCCCCGTGGGGAGAACGCCCGCGCGGATGCTCTCTCCCGACTGGCGACCCTGCCGGACACGATGCTGGGACGCGCCTATGTGGAGCGCCTTGAGGTCCCAAGCCTCGAAGCACCGGTGGAGGTCCACCAGGTCGGCCATGAACCCAGCTGGATAGACAAGTATGCCGCATACATCACCAATGGCACCCTGCCGGAGGACCGCGAGGCGGCTCGCCTCATCAGGAAGAAGGCCGTGCAGTTCGTCCTGATGGACGGGCAGTTGTATCGAAGATCCTACTCCTACCCCCTCCTCAAGTGCATAGGACCCACGGAAGCCAAGCTTGTGCTCCAGGAGATTCACGAAGGCGTCTGCGGAAACCACGTGGGGGGCAGGGCATTGGCATACAAGGCCCTCCGTCAGGGCTACTTCTGGGAGACAATGAAGGAAGACGCCGCCGACTTCGTGAAGAAGTGCGACCGGTGCCAGCGTCACGCCACGGTGCAGCGGCAGCCCTCCAACCCAATCTCGCAGCTCTCGGCCCCCTGGCTATTCGCCCAGTGGGGGATGGACCTCCTGGGCCCATTCCCGCCGGCGTCTGGCCAGCGGAAGTTCTTGATAGTGGCCATCGACTACTTCACGAAGTGGATCGAGGCCGAACCCTTGGCAAGGATCACCGAAGCAAACGTCGCCAAGTTCTTTTGGAAGTCCATCGTCTGCCGCTTCGGCCTCCCCCACACCGTAGTCACCGACAACGGACGCCAGTTCGACTGCCGGGAATTCGAAGAATTCTGCAGCGACCTCGGCATCAGGCATCGCTTTACCTCGGTGGCGCATCCTCAGACCAATGGGGAGGCCGAAGTCACGAACAGGACCATTCTTCAGGGCCTCCGCACGCGGCTGGACCAGGCCAAGGGCAGGTGGGCCGACGAGCTTCCCAGCGTCCTCTGGGCATACCACACCACCCCGAGGACGGCTACCGACGAAACCCCGTTCAACCTCGTCTTCGGAGCCGAGGCAGTCATCCCGATCGAGCTCAGCCTACCCACACTGCGTGTGGAGCAATACGACGAGACAGAAAACCCAGCCAGGATGATGCTCAACCTGGACCTTCTCGAGGAAACGAGGGACAAGGCCAGAGTTCGAATGGCGGCGTATAGGCAACGTGTGGCCAGATATTATAACTCCCGTGTGCGGCCGAAGGTTTTCCGTCCCGGAGACTTGGTCCTCCGGCGCGCTGAAGCCTCCCAGCCACGGCAATGCGGCAAGTTATCACCCAACTGGGAAGGCCCATATCGGGTGACAGAAGCCCTCCCTCATGGAGCATATTACTTGGAGGAATTGGGAGGTGCCAGGTTCCCCCGGACGTGGAACTCCTCGAACCTAAGGATGTACTATCAGTAATGTAAGGTCCCCTGTTTCTGCAACAAAGTTCCCCCACTTCAAACACTCTTTTCTCGCTTCGACAAGGAAGCCTGCGGCATCGAGCTCAGTCCGGAGATCCTGGGCTTCGGCCTGTAAGGTGGCGCCGAACCCAGTTCGCCCACGCAAGCCCGGAGAACAGCTCAGTAAGCCGCGCAAGGCTTGAGAAAGCCTGCGGCATCGAGCTCAGTCCGGAGATCCTGGGCTTCGGCCTGGAAGGTGGCGCCGAACCCAGTTCGCCCACGCAAGCCCGGAGAACAGCTCAGTAAGCCGCGCAAGGCTTGAGAAAGCCTGCGGCATCGAGCTCAGTCCGGAGATCCTGGGCTTCGGCCTGGAAGGTGGCGCCGAACCCAGTTCGCCCATGCAAGCCCGGAGAACAGCTCAGCAAGCCGCGCAAGGCCTAAGAAAGCATGCGGAATCGAGCTCAGCCCGGAGATCCTGGGCTTCGGCCTGGAAGACGGTGCAGAAATCGTGTCGCCTGCGCAAGTATGAAGGCGGCCCCAAAGACGGGCCCGCTTAAGGCCTACTCTGCCGCCATGCGATCCGGGAGGCCCCAACTTTCGATTTGAGCAATGGAAGGACCAGGCCTGCAACTGTTTCAAGTGTTCCATACCAACATCTCAGAAAGAAAGAAGAAGAAAAGTGAGGTAAGATGAACACGAAGTTTTGTCAAACTGAAACTTTCATTGATATAAAGGATCAGTACAAGCTGGGAGTCCCGACAGGCCGGGAGTCCCCAAAAAGAAACAACAACAGAAGAAGAAAAAGGAAAAACATCCGGGAGAAGGCGCTGGTTTCACTGTGGTGCAGGGTCGGAGCCCTCTGCCGGAGGCGCGGGTGCTGCGTCCTCGACTTCTACGGCGGCCGGCTCTCGAAGCTGCTCCGGAGCCGCAGCTTCACTGGTCGACGGCGCCGCAGGAGTTGCTTCGGCCGCACCGGAGGCCCTGCTCTCGCCTCCTGGCCTCCTACCTCCGATCACCACCCCGCTCAGATCCAGCTCGGGGAAGAGGGCCCCCACCTTCTCCCGGCACATCCGGAACCCCTTCAAGAAGGAGTCCACGGCGGCCTCCCGGACCTCCGACGTGTACTTGTCGGAAGCCCGGAATTTCGGGATGGCCTCCTGCGCCTCCCGCTTTGCGGCCTCCAGGAGTCCGTTGGCGTACGCACTCCGGTCTTTCACCGCGGTTGCGTCTCGCCGGGCCTCCTCCAACTGGCGCTCCAGCCACTGGGAGTGGGCCTGCAGGCGGGCCTTCTCCGCCACCTCCTCCTCCGAGCGGTGCTGGTTGGAGGTCCGCTCCTCCGACAGGGAAGCCTCCAGCTCTTTGTTCCGCCCCTCGGAACGCGCCAGGTCGGATTGGAGGGCCTGGTTGTTGGCTCGCAGCTCGGCCCCCTTCTCCATCAGGTCCTTGACATTGGCCGCGAGCTTGCCGAGCTTCAGCTCCTTCTCGGAGTCCCTTTTGGCGTTCCCTACGAGGAAGTTCCTCAGTAGGAGAACGTCGTTCCCGATCTGCACCAACAAGAACAAATCATGTCAGGATGAAAGGAGTTAGGTTTTGAAAGGAAAAGAAGGGAAGAAGCTCGGACTTACCGTGAAGAGCTGCGTGAGGATCCCGAGCAGCGCATCAGCGTAATCCCGGCCGCCCCGAGCTCGGCGGTCCCGGGCGGTGGAGGCGTACTCCATGATCTTCTCCGCGAGCCCTTTGTCGCGGATGACCGAGTCCCGCTGGGTGATCACCGGTGCCGGGGGCGTCAGGCCGGCTCCTGCGGCGGCCGCCCCATCAGCTGGGGCCGCGGTCGACGGGCCGGCGACGGCCACAGGCTGCACTGTCGAGGCGGCAGCGACGACGGGCCCGGCGCTGGGCGGAGCAGCAGGCGGAGGAGCCCTCTCGGCGGCGGCGCCATCAGGTCGCGCGGCCGAGGCACCAGCGGCCCCGCCCTAAGGCAACTTGGGCGGGGGAACGACAGCAACCGGGCTGGGCACGGTCGCCGTCACGACCTCCCGGCTCGCCTCTGTACGAGCCCTCTTCGTCGCGGGCTCGTCCACCTCAACGACATCCCGCTGGGCTGCGCCCTCCAGGAGGTTCTCCAACAAAAATTTCATCCCTGCAAAACAAAGGAACAGGAAGTCAGCCGGCTCAGTCATGAAGAAAAAGGGGGGCAGAAGTCAAAGTGGAGACGAGTCTCACCAGTCTCGTGGATGGGACTGATCCTGGCCTCAAAAAGGTTCTGCTCCGAAAGCAGAACGTCAAGTGCTGGGACCACGTCGCTCAGGAGATGGGAATAGGACTCCTGGTCCGCCGACTCGACCCGAGAATTTCGGTTCGGGGTCCGGTCCGGTTCACTCCAGGCCCAGTCG
Organism: Areca catechu; assembly: GCA_021397845.1. Lineage (NCBI taxonomy): Eukaryota > Viridiplantae > Streptophyta > Magnoliopsida > Arecales > Arecaceae > Areca > Areca catechu. The sequence goes on from CM038045.1 coordinate 11,762,500, forward strand.
ACATCTTCGACTGAAGCGAAGAAAAATCGACTCTTCCAGCCCTTCACCGAGGAAGGGATGTCGAACCGGAGACACCTGGGCCGGGGCGAGATATACCACCAGCCGTCATCGGTGGAGCACTTCTTCAGGGTAAACAAGGCCCTGAAGAGGGAGAAACGGGCAACGAACCCGTGGAAGTGACAGAAGACAATGAAAGAGAAGATGACCCGGATGGCGTTGGGAGCCAACTGGGCCGGGACAAGCCGAAAATGGCTGAGGAAGGAAAGAAAGAAGGGGTGCAGAGGAAACCGAAGACCCCCAAGGAGGAAGTCTTCGTAGAAGGCTATGCGGCCGGGGCCACTCATGGTGACGCGCTCCCCGGACCGCAGAACAAACAAGCGAATGGACCTCGGGATGCCGTAAGCATCCCGGAGCAGAGAAAGATCGCCTTCGGTCATGGTGGAGGCATGACCAGAGGGACCGGCGGGAAGAGAAGGAGGTGCAGGAAGAGCAGGAAAGGCCGGAAGAGATAGAAGGGGTCGGCAGGAGCAACCGGAGGAGGCCGGATCCCCCTAGGGATGCCAATGGTGACACCCCCGGGTTGCAGACGCCGGCGGATCTCCTCCGGGATTGTCTCCTCATCTGAGGAGGAAGAAGATGGAGTCCTCGGCCGGGATGGACCGGCCTCGTCCGGGTTGGAAGAAACATGGCGACGGCGCGCCATGAAAAAGAGAAGGACAGAGGATCGAAGAGAAAAGAAAAAGAGGAAAGGAAGGGGACCGGAGAAGGAGAAGAAGGCACTCACCGAAAATGCGCCAGACGAGTGCGAGGCAACAGGAGTTAGTCTGCAGCAAACCGCCCACGGAGCAAGGGAAAAGGCCTCGTTCTGGAAAGTCCCCTCCCTTTCAAACTCGGCCGACAGCGATCGTACCCGTCATTCCGCCTCAGGCCACTGGATGATCGCCACGTGGGCGCACGCCCGACACCGACGCCTCGTTAGCAGAATAACGGCCTCTGCCTCGAAGCGACGCATTAATCGCAGGCAAGTGGGCGACGCGTGGCGGCTCCCCATAGGTTCTCAGTCGCATCGAGCCACGGCGACGAGGATCGTGGCAATTATGATGCAAGATCTTCGCCTCCCCACGTCATGTCCGCATTTAATCCCGACGTTCCGTTCTACGATGCCTCGACGGAACGGCGGGCTGGGGGGCAACTGTTACAGCCGTGACAGTGACGTGGCCAGGCTCAGGTACCGCCGAACGCGATCGAGCCACGTGGAAGTTCCCTCGGCCGAGTCAGCGCCACGTCTTCAAGGCCAGGATCGGCAAGACTACACCGCCCGACGACTGTCTAAGACAAACTGCCCTCGCCGAGGTCGAGCTCGGCTCGGAGTTCCTCTACCACCCCATTGGCGCCCGGACCCGGAGGGGTCCGCCTAAGTGAGGTCAGCCGAGGTCAGGCGACCTCCTGCCACCTCGCCAGGTGTCCACCCAGGAGGGGTCCGCCTAAGCCGAGGTCGGCCGATCCTTCGCCCTTCGCCAGGTGGCAACCCGGAGACGGGCCCACCTCGGCCGAAGCCAGGCGACCTCCTGCCACCTCGCCAGGTGTCCACCCAGGAGGGGTCCACCCTAGCCGAGGTCGGCCAATCCTTCGCCCTTCGCCAGGTGGCCACCCGGAGACGGGTCCACCTCGGCCGAAGCCGGGCGACCTCCTGCCACCTCGCCAGGTGTCCACCCAGGAGGGGTCCACCTAAGCCGAGGTCGGCCGGTCCTTCGCCCTTCGCCAGGTGGCAACCCGGAGGCGGGTCCACCTCGGCCGAAGCCAGGCGACCTCCTGCCACCTCGCTAGGTGTCCACCCAGGAGGGGTCCACCCTAGCCGAGGTCGGCCGGTCCTTCGCCCTTCGCCAGGTGGCAACCCGGAGGCGGGTCCACCTCGGCCGAAGCCAGGCGACCTCCTGCCACCTCGCCAGGTGTCCACCCGGGAGGGGTCCACCTAGGTCGAGGTCGGCTGGTCCTTCGCTCCTCACCAGTCGGCCCCCAGAGATGGGTCTAACTCAGCCGAGGTCAAACCGCTCGTACGGAGAGGATCCCAGGGAGAGAGACGGGCCCCGAGGCCATCCCTCGGACCGTATGAACCCCAGACGGTGCTCCGTACGGAGGGCGGCGGCACGCGGAACATCACTTGCATCGGCCCGACAGGTCCCACAGCCGAGAGACGCGATCCTGACGGAACAGGCCCCATAGATGGATGGCGCCCATGCTTGGGGAAGAGAGCGCTCTCGCTGGGCCCGAGGCCTGACCGGCCGCCTTGCCAGCGCCGCCCTCCCCTTTTTCCCTTCTGTCTTTGCCTTTTCCCTGCTGGGCCCGGCGGACGAGGTCGGAAAGCCGCCTGGCCCCCTTCACCGAAAAGGGAAGAAAGAAAGGGACGGGGGAGGGAAGTCTCCAAGGAGGAAGAAACAAGCGCACGACGAAAGGAGATAAAGAGGGAGGAATCTGGGGACGACAAGGTAAGCGAACGAGCCTGAGGAAGAAGAAGAAGCACCGGCACAAGGCCTTGATCCGAGGGTAAAAACCCAGAAATCCCGAGAGGGGAACACTGGGTGTGAGCTCGGCTAAGAGGCCCAGCCGAGATTCTGGTCCCCAGAGCGTCTCTCTCACTAGTAAACTCTCTAAGTCTGGAACCCCTTCGGGGGACCGTCTGGAGAGTCTGTTCCTTCTCGTCGTCTACTGACTTGACCGTCGGAGCTCCCTCGCCGGAATCCCCGGCCAGGGTCTTCTAACCCCTTTTTTGCAGGTTCGCCGCGGGAAGGGAGGCTCCCTCGCCAGGCGGTCAGGAGGGATCGACGGATCCGCAGCATGGGCGCGGCGACGAGAGCGGCAACAAGTACGAAGAGGGAGGTGAACAGAGAAGTTTTTGGCTCTACATTGCGGAGTCTGCAAAGGACTAAAAACCCGTAAATGTTTCTAAAGCTATTCGGGGTTAATTGGGCTAGAACTACTTGGTACAGGTTAAAAATTTTCACGAAAAAAGGATGAAAGGGAAACCGAAGACTGGTCTTTAGGTGGTCTTCATACACTGCAATTGACCTAGGAGGAGGACAGACTATCCTTTCATCTGGATTGGGAAGAAATAATTTAAAGGTACAAGGGAAATGGAAACAATTCCGAAGACCCTCTAACCTAGTATGAGTCAAAGAGCTAACAATGTTTTCGGGAGATAACTCAAAACCCCTCTTTTTAACGGGAGCTCTACTCTCGGAAGGTTCACCTCCTAATGAACCCCTACTAATAGTTGGGTTACCTAGTGACTCAGACATTATAGGAAGGAGAGAAAAAGAAAGGGAAAGACTTCTACCTCCAAGGAAAAATGAAGTAGCTTATTGAAAGAATAATGTTGCAGAGCAGGAGGAAGAAGAAGGATGTTTCAAAAGAAAGTGCAGAAGTTCTTTCTGTGAAGTCTCTCTCTCTTATATGTACAGGACAATGGGATTATTCTAGGGATTTGATGATCTCCTCGATCGTGCGACATATCGGCGGCTCCGATCATGGGTAGATTTCCTAAGGGGCATTCATTAGCGGATTGTTAGTTACGATCCGCGGGAAATGCCTTGAATGGCCAGGATGAACTTCCAGCATATTGATCAATGCTCAAGATCGTGCCAGGTGTGCTTTCTCGATTAAATGAAAGTCCCGTAAAGGTCCTTTTTAATGAAAAGATTGGCCTGATTTTTTAAGTCTATGCCATCTCTCTAAAGCATCAATAGGAAATTGACACCTATTCTTAGCACGATCTCCACGCCATAAGTCAGTTATTACGGGTGACAAAATCAGAGATCTGTCATCATTGATTATTTACTTTTCATTCATATGCGACAAATTTTAATTACTCCCATTTTTTGAAATAAAGATATTTCGAAATTGGGAGTGGGGGGTAGATGTTGTGGAATCCGGTTTGATATGAAATAATTATCGGTCCATTAATTGAGCGAATTTTAATTTTTTGTATATCGGCTAGATCGGTGCTCCTCAAACCTGGTTCGAAATATATTATCATTATTTCCTTCGGCTTCATGTCTTCAGCCTGGTTTGAAGAGAATGCCTTCGAAATATGTTATCATTATTTCCTTCGGCTTCATGTCTTCAGCCTGGACCGAAGAGAACGCCTTCGAAATATGTTATTATTATTTCCTTCGGCTTCATGTCTTCAGCCTGGTCCGAAGAGGACGCCTCCAAAATACATTATCATTATTTTTTTCGACTTCATGTTTTCAGCCTGGTCTGAAGGAAACGCTTCTGAAATATATTATTATTATTATCTCGATCGGCTTCATGTCTTCAACCTGATCTGAAGAAGATACCTCTGAAATATGTTATTCATCCCTTCAGTACCACAGTAAGTAGCTATTTATTTTTTAAATTCACTCCAAAAGGATAGATTTGAAGCATGTAACTAACATCCCTTCGGACCTTTCTAAGGAAGGCAATCCAAAGAGGTAGCAATTAGGCTCACTTCGAATCTTCTCTTAGAGAGTGCATCTGAAGCACCAAAACAATCTTTCAACTCGAAGTAGTTAAAGGTTGTTCTGGTTATTATAACAACCTGTTATAGTATTAAGAAAATCCAATCGGCCCTGACGTAGCATCCTCCTTGATGGCTGACGTGACCACGTGCTTCACGGGTACCCCCAAGTCTCCCGTCAAAAGAAGATGGCGGGTTCGTTTGTTCTAAGATGGATTGACCCCTGCGACGGCCAGGTCGGCACCTCGGCTAGCCTACTTCGGCCTGCATGGAGCCCAGTCAGGCCAGGTGGACACCTCGGCCAACCCACTTCGGCCGTGCCCGAAGCCCAGCCAAGCCAGGTCGGCACCTCAGCCAGCCCACTTCAGCCATGCCTGGAGCCCAGCCAGGCCAGGTCGGCACCTCGGCTAGCCTACTTCAGCCATGCCTAGAGCCCAGCCAGGCATGCAGGACAGCCCACTTCAGCCCACGAAGCTCTCCAGCTCCGATCACCCCAGTCTGGCACGTCGAAGCATGCCCATGCAGGCTCACGAGTCAGCTCTCCCATGCAAGCTTCCATGAAGTGAACTAGTGGGAGAGGAGCGATGGTGGGGGCTCCCATCGATCACGCACCCCGACCGGCCTGGCTCCAGTCGTCTCGGCCTGAGCGACGACATTGACAGGGAGCGTCCGGGATCGGCTCAGCGCCCAGCTGGTCCGCCACCGTCCAGCACAGTGCTTTGTGCCCCGATCGATCCATCGCGCCTCCGCCCTGCGTCCGCCCGCAGCACGTTGAAGCTCTCTGGCACCACACGCGCAGGGAGCAGTGCGGCTCCACCCCGATCCGACACGAAGTCGAGCCCCGGCTCATGAATCGCCATAGCGAGAGAAGAGAGGCACCTCAATCCGGCTCCGCCTGGGTGCATCCGCGAATGACTGCGCTCCATCCCGGCGTCGAATTGGCACCTCGCTCCAGTCCAGCACTGAGGTCCCACTCATGGCCCCGCTCGCTCTGGTTCGGCTCTGCCCTGCAAGCGCCTGCAGCATGCCGAAGCTCTCTGGCTTCGCACATGCAGGGAGCAACGCGGCTCTGCCCCGATCCGGCGTGGAGTTGTGCCCTGGCTCGTGCATCGCCGTAGTAGGAGAAGATCGACACCTCAACCAGCTCTGCACCGTCCGTGGCACGCCCGTGCCCGGTCCGGCACCAACATGGCATCCTCTCGCATGGCGTCTCTGCCAGCTCCGTCTCCGTCCACTCCAGTCGGCATGCCGGGAGTAGCATGCGCTTGGACAGAGCTTTCCGGCTCCTGATCTCAGCCACATCGACCGGGACGAGGCTCTCTGGCTCCGTCCACCTCAGCCCATGTGATGGCATCCCTGAAGCAGCTTGCCCGAGCCAGTTCAGCAGCCTGGCATCCCGCTCCAATCCGGCTCAGACAACACCCCGGTCCGGCTCCGCTCGCGGGGAAGCAGCACGCCTTTGCATGCCCGTGCTTCCACAGTCCGGCTACGCCCGAAGCCCCTCCGACATGCCCGCACCGATTTGGCTGCTGGGGAGCTCCGTGGTCCAACTCCAGCCCTGACACGCCCGTGCACGATCCGGCACGTCAATAATAGCTAGGAGCAGCACGTAGGTTCGCACCATGCACCCCGATCCACGTGCATGGAGCCTCTATAGGCCTCGCCTCGACCAGCATGCATGGGAAGCCTTTACGGGTCTTTCCTCGGTTCGCACGTCTGTATGGCAACCTGGCGTGTAAAGTCCAGTGCATCTCTCGCCCACTTCGGGCACACTCTTCTCAGCCCATGTGCTATGCGAGAGCAGTGCCCTAGCTAGTTCAGTACTTCAGCATCTCATCCCGACTCAATCGCTGGGAGCATCGTACAGTTCGGTTCCATCCACGTGGACTCGGCTTATTTCTTAAGGAGCCCCATCCATGTGGGTCCAATAGCATGCCACATGCAAAAAAGGACTACGTTAAAGCCTTCCAAGCCACTGTTTACATTAATCAGGAAAGAGTGCCCCACCTGAGATAATGCACCCTCTCATCAACTTTCTGAACCACCTAGAAGAGGAAGGTTCACCAACCCATCCTGGCCTCACAGGCCTATCCTAGCCTCACAGGTCTTTGTCAAGAAGAGCATGCCTTCCCAAATGACAAGAGCAATCTCATAATGGATAAGAGGGACCTCCAGCCAAGGTAAGAAAAACTACCACACGCTTATTGACTGGCTCTCGGGCCATTATTTTTCCTACACAGCTCCGGCTGTTCTCCCAACTAACTTGAGCATCGGAGTGTCCCCGCCGGTGCTCTCGGTCGGGACTTTTTGCATGTCTCCATTCACGAGGAGTGACGGGGGAGAAGGATTCTTCCCCATCGGAGAGGCCTACAGGATGACCAACACAGTTCCAAACCCCTCTCATTCTTACAACAACCCCTCCGAACATGGTGTCTCCACCAAGTCCCGTAGAGAAGGGCCTATTCCCCTTGATCGCCTCTGATCGACGAACCCGATGATGCTGGAGGGGAATCTACTCACCTAGGCCACGTAAGAGCTGCATGCCAGAGCGATCTAAGCGGCAACAGATTGGCGCACCGGGTATGGGGCAGATCAATGCTCCTCAACAGGGTGGGACAATAGTGGCCACCTTTGTCCTTGGTCCCCGAGGGGCAGACCAGGGGCACAGGGGTGGGGGCACGAGAGCTCCCCTCTCTCAGGGCTCCAAGGAATGGCCTCGAAAAAAAAAAAAAGATCCTGAGCTGTGAAGGTGCATCGTCACCCTCAACAGGGTAGCAAGCAGCAGGCCAAAGATGAAGCCACCTCCGGGCAGTGCCACCTTCCAGGAGGCTTATTCAACGAGAAAAGAAAAGAAGAGGAGAAGGAAGAAGGGTCTAATCATAGGAGAAAGAGATTCATGCTCGTAGGCTTTTCAAATGCCTGTCACTTCTCAGGGGCCCCATTCTCCTATGCAACAGGATCTGATTCCTCCCATGCAACGAACTCCTACTCTCCCATGCAGCAGGATCTCATCCCTCCCAAGCAGAATCTCATCCCTCCCATGCAGCAAAATCTCATCTCTCCCATAAAACGGGGTCTCATTCCTCTCATGCAACGGGCTCCTACTCTCCCATGCAGCAGGATCTCATCTCTCCCATGCAACGGGGTCTCATTCCTCCCATGCAACGAAGTCTCACACTCCCATGCAATAGGGTCTCACCTCTTCCATGCAACGGAGCTTTCTCCCATGCAACGGACTCCTACTCTTCCATGCAACGGAGTCTCACACTCCCATGCAACAGGATCTCACCTCTCTTATGCAACAGGGCCTCATGCTCCCATGCAACGGAGTCTCACACTCCCATGCAATGGGGTCTCATGCTCCCATGCAACAGAGCCTCATGCTTCCATGCAACAGAGCCTCATCCTCCCATGCAACGGAGTTCCATCCTCCAATGCAACGGAGCTTTGTTTCCCCATGCAACCGAGTTCTATTCTCTCAGGTAGCGGAGTCTCATTCCCTCCTAAGATGGTAGTTGGCGAATTTAATTTTAGCCTTCTCAAGGAAGAAATATAATTTTATTTTATTCATACAATCAGAGCTCAACAGGTAACTCCTTTCCCTATTATATTTGTAATGTGAAAAACCGTGTTTCAGTTTTACAGGAAAAGTTCTTGTACTACTATCAAGGGCAAGTACCACAGTCCACCAGAGCCTGCCACTGCCCACAAGGTTTCTTGACAAGCACCAAAGCTGGGAGCCTTAATGCCCCACATTCAAGCCGGGAAATTTCTGAAGCCCCGCACTCAAGCCGGGAGCCTCAGTGCCCCGCACTCAAGCTCGGAAACTCCTAAAGCCTGGCACCTCAAGCTCGGAAACTCCTGAAGCCCGACACTCCAAGTCCGGAAACTCCTAAAGCTCGGCACCTTAAGCCCGGAAACTCCTGAAGCCCGGCACTTTAAGCCCGGAAACTTCTGAAGCCCGGCACTCTCAAGCCGAAAAACTTTCGAAGCCCCACACTCAAGCCGGGGGTCTCAACGCCCCGCACCAAAGCCAAAAAGCTTCTGCAGCTTTGCATTCAAACCAAGAGCTGAAGTCAAGCTCCTTCTGAAGCCGAGCTGAAGTCAAGCTCCTTCTGAAGCCGAGCCGAGGCCAAGCTCCTCACTGAAATCAAGCTTCTCAATGAAGCAGAGCTGAAGCCAAGCTCCCTAATGAAGCCGAGCTCCTCACCGAAATCAAGCTCTTTGACAAGACCGAGCTTTCTGTTGAGGTCAAACTCCCATTGAAGATGAAGAAGACTGACCCCCACCATAGCTGGAGAAGGCAACGAACGGAGTACGATTCCCAAAAGGAGGAAGCAATGAAGGCCCCGTCACTTCATGCACACCATGCGAGACGTGGAGTGGGATTTTGTCCTCCACTCCATGCAAACATGACACAAACGGTGAACCTGTTCCTCCATACAACGTGGGCATTGGATGGTGCAAAACTCATAAATGCATGCACTGACCTGCTCCCCTTCTGAGGATTTCCGCAATACCATCGTCATGAACCTTGTTAAACATCCTCGGCCACCGGAATGCACAGGGTCGACCACCATGGAAGCTTGTGATGGCTGCATCTCCACCAACTGGGGTTTATGACAGCCGCGCCTATTCCTTGAGCTCCCTTGCCGGGCAGCTCCCTCAAGGTCAAGACGCCCTGGCCGAGGTCGAGCTCCCACTCTTCTAGCTCCCTCGCCAGGCGACTCCCTTAAGGTCGAGACATCCTGGCCGAGGTCGAGCTCCCACTCTTCTAGCTCCCTCGCCAGGCGACTCCCTTAAGGTCGAGATGCCCTGGCCGAGGTCGAGCTCCCACTCTTCCAGCTCCCTCACCGGGCGGCTCCCTCAAGGTCGAGATGCCCTGGCCGAGGTCGAGCTCCCGCTCCTCCAACTCCCTCGTCGGGCGGCTCCCTCAAGGTCGAGATGCCCTAGCCGAGGTCGAGCTCCTGCTCTTCCAGCTCCTTCGCGGGGGGCTCCCTCAACGTCGAGATGCCCTGGCCAAAGTCAAGCTCCTGCTCCTCGACCCTTCCGGCGGCTTCTACGCCCTCACCAAGGGCCCTGAGGGGTGCTGTAAGCCTGGCCGTGTCAACTATATGCCCTGTCATGTATGTGGCATCCAAGTTGTGCACCTCACCAACCTCTTCCTCTATTGCACCGCCTTTTATCCGGTCAAAGAGGAGTCATACTGAAATGCTAGCACCATCGCAATGCAACTAACCTTCGGTCAAAGTACTTACAAGCAAGTGAGTTTCAGCAACACTACCTTCTACTTTGATTCGCAGGCCACTCCCTGTTCATGAAGAGGACAACCGCGACACGATGCCTTCATTTAGGCTCTTAAAGACCAACGGCTAAACTCCAGCAAGTTCAGTTCCATCCAGTGACTGACTTCTTACAACCAGTACAAGGCCTGCTACGACATAGAACTGAATGGATAAAGCTACTCCCTTCATCCAAAACGATGGGAAGTAACGCTTTAGACTCAGGGAGTGGGGGCATGTTAAAGTATTAAGAAAATCCATTGGCCCTGACACAGCATCCTCCTTGATGGCTGATATGACCACGTGCTTCATGGGTACCCCCAAGTCTCCCATCAAAAGAAGACGATGGGTCCGCTTGTTCTGAGGGGGATTGACCCTTGCGGTGGCTAAGTTGGCACCTCGGCCAGCCTACTTCGGCCGTGCCTAGAGCCCAGCCAGGCCAAGTCGGCACCTTGGCCAACCCGCTTTGGCCATGCCTGGAGCCCAGCCAGGCCAGGTCGGCACCTCGGCTAGCCCGTTTCAGCCATTCTTGGAGCCCAAACAGGCATGCAGGGTAGCCCACTTTGGCCCACGAAGCTCTCCGGCTCCGCTCGCCCCAGTCAAGCACGTATAAGCATGCCCATGCAGGCTCACGAGTGAAATCTCCCATGCAGGCTCCCACGAAGTAAATCAGTGGGAGAGGAGCGATGGTGGGGGCTCCCGTCGATCACGCACCCCGACCAGCCCGGCTCCGATCATCTTGGCCCGAGCGATGATGTCGACAGGGAGCATCCGGGATCGGCTCAGCGCCCAGCGAATTCGCCACCGTCCAGCACGGCGCTTTGTGTCCCGGTCTGTCCGTCGCACCTCCGCCCTGCATCCACCCACAACACGCCGAAGCTCTCCGGCTCCGCACGTGCGGGGAGCAGCGCGGCTCTGCCCCGATCCGGAACGAAGTCATGCCCTAGCTCGTGCAATGCCATAGCGAGAGAAGAGAGGCACCTCAGTTCGGCTCTGCTCGGGTGCATCCATGCATGACCGCGCTCCAGCTCGGCGTTGACCTGGCACCTCGCTCCAGTCCAGCTCCGGGGTCTCGCTCGTGGCCCCACTTGCTCTGGTCCAGCTCCGCCCTGCGAGCACCCGTAGCACGTCGAAGCTCTCCGGCTCCGCACGCGCAGGGAGCAACGCAGCTCCACCCTGATCCGGCGTGGAGTCGTGCCCCGGCTCGCGCATCGCCATAGCAGGAGAAGATCGACACCTCAACCAGCTCCGCATCATCCGCGGCATGCCCGCATGGTATGCTCGCGCCCGGTCTGGCACTAGCGCGGCATCCTCTCACAAGGCATCTCAGCCAGCTCCGACTCCGTCCGCTCCAATCGGCATGCTGGGAGTAGCACGCGCTGGGACAGAGCTTTACGGCTCCTCCTGATCTCAGCAACAGCGATCGGGATGAGGCTCTCTGGCTCCGTCCACCTCAGCCCACGCGACGGCACGCACCCCTGGAGCAGCTTGCCCGAGCCAGTTTAGCAGCCCGGCATCCCGCTCCAGTCCAGCTTCGACAACACCCCAGTCCGGCTACGGCCGCGGTGAAGCAGCGCACCTTCGCACGCCCGCGCTTCCACAATCCGGCTCTGCCCGAAGCCCCTCCGACACGCCCGCACCGGTCTGGCCACTGGGGAGCTCCGCAGTCCAGCTCCGGCCCCGACATGCTCGTGCATGGTCCGACACCTCGGCAAGCCAGTTCAGCACCTCGATAATTGTTGGGAGCAGCGCGTAGGTTCGCACCACCACCCCAGTCCACGTGCATGGAGCCTCTGCAGGCTCGCCTCGACCAGCCTGCATGGGAAGCCGCTACGGGCCTTTCCTCGGTCTGCGCGTTTGTATGGCATCCTGGCCCATAAATCTAGTACATCTCTCGCCCACTTCGGGCGCACTCTTCTTAGCCCGTGTGATATACAGGACCAGCGCCTGGCTAGTTTAGCACTTCAGCATCTCATCCCGACTCGATTGCTGGGAGCATTGCACAGTTCGATTCCATCCACGTATGCCCGACATGCTTTCCAAGGAGCCCCATCCATGTGGATCCTGTAGCACGCTACCTGCAAAGGATAACTATGTTAAAGCCTTCCAAGCCATAGTTTACACTAATCAGGAAAGAGTGCCCTACCCGAGGCACTGCACCCTCTCATCAACTTTCTGAACCACCCAGAAAAGGAAGGATCACAAATCCATTATAGCCTTACAGACCTATCCTAGCCTCACAGGCTTATATCAAGAAGAGCACGCCTCCCCAAATGACAAGAGCAATCTCAAAATGGGTAAGAGGGATCTCTGACCAAGATAAGAAAAACTACCACACGCTCATTGACTGGCTCCCATGCTATTATTTTTTCTATACAGCTCCGGCTGTTCTCCCAACTGACTTGAGCGTTGAGTGTCTCCGTCGGTGCCCCCGGCCGGGACTTTTTATAGATCTCCATTCACGAGGAGCGATGGGGGAAAAGGATTCTTCCCTACCAGAGAGGCCTACAGGATGACCAGCACAGTTCCAAGCCCCTCTCATTCTTACAACAACCCCTCCTGTTGCCGTTCTCGTCACCGCGCCCGTGCCGTGGATCAGCCGATCCTTCCTGACCGCCTGGCGAGGGAGCCTCCCTTCCTGCGGAGAACCTGCGACAAAGGGGTTAGAGGACCCTGGCCGGGGATTCCGGCGAGGGGGCTCCGACGGTCAAGTCAGTAGACGACGAGAAGGAACAGACTCTCCCTCCCAGGCCCTCTAAAGGGTCCCAGATTTGGAGAGTTAACTGGTGAAGGGAACGCGCTGGGGACCGGGATCTCGGCAGGGCCTGCTTGCCGAGCTCACGTCCAGTATTCCCCTCTCGGGATCTCTGGTTTCTTTTTCGGAGCGAGGCCTTGTGCCGGTGCTTCCTCCTTGTCCCCAGGCTAGTTGGCTTACCTTGCAGTCTCCGGATTCTTCCCTCTTTATCTCCCTCCGTCGTGCGTTTGTCCTTTTCCTCCTCGACAACTCCTCTCCCCCATTTTCCTTTCTTTTCCCTTTTTGGTGAGGGAGGCCAGGCGGCTTTCTGACCTCGACCGCCGGGCCCAGCAGGGAAAAGGCAAAGACAGGAGAGAAAAAGAGGGAGGGCGGCGTTGGCAGAGCGGCCGGTTGTCAGGCCTCGGGCCCTGTGAGAGCGCTCCTTTCCCCGAGCGTGGGCGCCATCCGTTTATGGGGCCTGTTCCGTCAGGATCGGGTCTCTCGACTGTGGAACCTGTCGGGCCAGTGTAAGTGACGTTCCGCGTGCCGCCGCCCTCCATACGGGACGCCGTCTGGGGTCGGTACGGCCCGAGGGATGGCCTCAGGACCTGTCGCTTTCCCCCGGGGGCCTCTCCGTACGAGCGGTCTGACCTCGGCTGAGTTGGACCTGTCTCCGGGGGCCGACTGGCGAGAGACGAGGGATCGGCCGACCTCGGCTTAGGTGGACCCCTCCGGGGTGGACACCTGGCGAGGTGGCAGGAGGTCGCCTGGCTTCAGCCGAGGTGGACCCGTCTCCGGGTGGCCACCTGGCGCAAGGCGGGGGGTCAGCCGACCTCGGCCTAGGTGGACCCCTCCTGGGTGGACACCTGGCGAGGTGGCAGAAGATCGCCTGGCTTCGACCGAGGTGGACCCGTCTCCGGGTGGCCACCTGGCGCAAGGCAGAGGGTCAGCCGACCTCGGCCTAGGTGGACCCCTCCTGGGTGGACACCTGGCGAGGTGGCAGAAGATCGCCTGGCTTCGGCCGAGGTGGACCCGTCTCCGGGTGGCCACCTGGCGCAAGGCAGAGGGTCAGCCGACCTCGGCCTAGGTGGACCCCTCCTGGGTGGACACCTGGCGAGGTGGCAGAAGATCGCCTGGCTTCGGCCGAGGTGGACCCGTCTCCGGGTGGCCACCAGGCGCAAGGCGGAGGGTCAGCCGACCTCGGCCGACCTTACACGGGGCGGACTCCTCCGAGCCCGGGCGCAGATGAGTCGGTGGGGGAACTTCGCGCCGAACTCGACCTCGGCGGGAGCTGTTTGCTTCAGATAGTATCGGGCGGTGCGGTCTTGCCGACCCTAGCTTTGAGGACGTGGCGCTGATTCTGGCAGGAAAACTCACACGTGGCTCGCTCGCATTCGGCGATACCTGAGCCTAGCCACGTCACTGTCACAGCTATAACAGTTGCCCCCCAGCCCGCCGTTCCGTCGGGGCATCGTAAAACGGAACGTCGGGATTAATTGCAGACATGACATGGGGAGGCGAAGATCTTGCATCATAATTGGCACGATCTCCATTCGTCGTGGCTCGATGCAGCTGAAGACCTATGGGGGGTCGCCACGCGTCGTCCACTTGCCCGTAATCAATGCGTCGCCTCGGGGCAGAGGCCGTTACTCTGCTAACGAGGCGTCGGTGTCGAGCGTGTGCCCACGTGGCGACCATCCAGTGGTCTGAGGCAGAATGATGGGTACGGCTGCTGCCGGCTGAGTTTGAAAGGGAGGGGACTTTCCAGAACGAGGCCTTTTCCCTTGCTTCGTGGGCGGTTTGCTGCAGGCTAACAACTTCTGCTGTTTGCGCCCGTCCGTGCATTTTTGGGTGAGTGTCTTCTTCTCCTTCTCTAGCCCCCCTCCTTCTCTCTCATTTCTTATTCAGTTTCTTTGTCCTTTCCTTCTTCATGGCGCGCCGTCGCCATGTCTCTTCTAACCCGGACGAGGTCGGTCCATCCCGGCCGAGGACTCCATCTTCTTCCTCCTCGGATGAGGAGGTAATTCCAGAGGAGGTCCGCCGGCGCTTGCAACCCGGGGGTGTCACTATTGGCATCCCCAGGGGGATCCGGTCCCCTCCGGTTGCGCCTGCCGTGCCCCTCCGTTCACTCCCCGCCTTAATTTCTCTTCCGGCTCCGCCACCTCTTCCCGCCGGTCCCTCCGGTCATGCTTCTACCATGACCGAAGGCGATCTTTCTATAGGCATCCCGGGATCTGTCCGTCTGTTTGCTCCGCGGTCCGGGGAGCGTGTCACCATGAGTGGCCCCGGCCGCATTGCCTTCTACGAAGACTTCCTCCTCGGGGGTCTTCGTTTTCCTCTGCATAGGCATCCCGGGATCTGTCCGTCTGTTTGCTCCGCGGTCCGGGGAGCGTGTCACCATGAGTGGCCCCGGCCGCATTGCCTTCTACGAAGACTTCCTCCTCGGGGGTCTTCGTTTTCCTCTGCACCCTTTCTTTCTTTCCTTCCTCAGCCATTTTCGGCTCGTCCCGGCCCAGCTGGCTCCTAATGCCATCCGGGTCATCTTCTCCTTCATCGTCTTCTGCCATTTCCACGGGTTTGTTGCCCGTTTTTCTCTCTTCAGGACCCTGTTCACCCTGAAGAAGTGCTCCACCGATGATGGCTGGTGGTACATTTCGCCCCGGCCTAGGTGTCTCCGGTTCGACCTCCCTTCCTCGGTCAAGGGATGGAAGAACCGGTTTTTCTTTGCCTCGGTTGACGACGTCGACTGGGCCTGGAGCGAACCGGACCGGTCGTCGAACCGGAATTCCCGAGTCGAGTCTGCGGACCAGGAGTCATACACCCAGCTCCTGAGTGACGTGGTCCCGGCGCTCGAGGTTCTGCTCTCTGAGCAGAATCTTTTTGAGGCCGGCATCAGTCCCATCCGTGAGACCGGTGAGATTTGGCCCCGCATTAATTTCTGCCCCCCCTCTCTCTTTAAGATCGAACTATCTGACCTTCTGCTTTCTTCATTTTGCAGGGATGAAATTTTCTCTGGAGAACCTCCTGGAGGGAGTGGCTCAGCGGGAGGTCGTTGTCGCGGATGAGCCCGTAGCGAAGAGGGCTCGCACAGAGACGAGCCGGGAGGTCGTGGCGGCGACCGTGCCTGGCCCAACTGCTGCCGTTTCCCCGCCCAGGCCTCCTCGGGGTGGCGCCCCTGGCACTTCGGCCCCGCGGCCTGGCGGCGCTGCAGAGAGAGCTCCGGCGCCCGCTGCTCTGCCCATCGCCGGGCCCGTTCCTGCCACCCGCCCGACGGCACCGCCAGTGGCGACCGCCGGCCCGTCGGTTGCGGCTCCGGCCGAGGGGGCAGCTGCCGCGGGGGTCGGCCCGAAGGGTCCAGCGCCGGAGATCTCGCACCGAGACTCGGTCATCCTCGACCGAGGACTGGCGGAGAGGGTGATGGAGTATGCTTCCACCGCCCGGGACCGCCGAGCTCGGGGCGGCCGAGACTATGCGGACGCGCTGCTCGGCATCCTGCCCCAGCTTTTTACGGTAAGTCTGAGCTTTCCCTTCTTCTTTACTTCCAACCCGAGGCCTTCTGCCTTGATACTGACATGCGCTGTTTTTGCCTCTGCAGATCGGGAACGACGTCCTCCTACTGAGGAATTACCTCGTAGGGAACGCCAAGCGGGACTCCGATCGGGAGCTAAGGCTTGGCCAACTCGCGGGCGATGTGAAGGACCTGATGGACAAGGGGGCCGAGCTACGAGCTGAGAAGCAGGCCCTCCAGTCCGACCTGGCACGTTCCGAGGAGCGGAACAAAGAATTGGAGGCCTCCTTGGCGGAGGAGCGGACCTCCAACCAGCGCCGGACTGAGGAGGATGCGGCGGAGAAGGCCCGCCTGCAGGCCCATTCCCTGTTTTTGGAGTGCCAACTGGATGAGGCCCGGCGAGAGGTGGCCGCGGCGAAGGACCGGAGCTCCTACATCAACGGGCTCCTGGAGGCGGCGAAGCGGGAAGCGCAGGAGGCCGTCCCCAAGTTCCGGGCTTCCGACGAGTTCATGTCGGAAGTCCGGGAGGCCGCCGTGAACTCCTTCCTGAAGGGGTTCCGGATGTGCCGGGAGAAGGTGGGGGCCTTCTTCCCCCAGCTGGACTTGAGTGGGGTCATCGTCGGTGGCAGGAAGCCGGGGAGCGAGAGCGGGGTCCCCGACGCGACCCAGGCGACACCTCAGGCGACACCTGTAGCACCTCCGACCGGCGATGCCGCAGTCCCGGCACAGCCCCAGGAGCCGGTCGTCGTGGAAATCGAAGAAGTGGCGCCCGCGCCTCCGGCGGACGGCACCGACCCTGCGCCCCAGTAATCGTTGCTCTGTAGTTTTGTTCTCCTTTCTTTTTCTTCTTTTGGGGAGTCCCGGCCTGTCGGGGCTCCCAGTTTGTACTGAAAGACTTCGTTTAATGAAGACACAGCTTTTACCAAAACTCGTTCATCATTTTGCCTTTTCTTTTTTCTTCTTTTTGTTTCTGAGATGTCGGTCTGGGACACCTGAGATGACTGTAGGCCTGGTCCTTCTATACTAAATCGAAGGACGGGGTCTGCAGAGTCATGTCGCGGCAGGGCAAACCCTGAGCAGGTCCGACTTTGGGCTGCCTTCAAGCTTGCGCGGACAACACAGTTTCTGCACCATCTTCCGGGCCGAAACCCGGGATCTTCCGGACTGAGCTCGACGCCGCAGGCTTTCTCAAAACCTTGCGCGGCTTGCTGAGCTGTGCTCCGGGCTTGCGCGGGCGAACTAGGTTCGGTGCCACCTTCCAGGCCGAAGCCCAGGATCTTCCGGACTGAGCTCGATGCCGCAGGCTTTCTCAAACCTTGCGCGGCTTGCTGAGCTGTGCTCCGGGCTTGCGCGGGCGAACTGGGTTCGACGCCACCTTCCAGGCCGAAGCCCAGGATCTTCCGGACTGAGCTCGATGCCGCAGGCTTTCTCAAACCTTGCGCGGCTTGCTGAGCTGTGCTCCGGGCTTGCGTGGGCGAAGTGGGTTCGACGCCACCTTCCAGGTCGAAGCCCAGGATCTTCCGGACTGAGCTCGATGCTGCAGGCTTTCTCAAACCTTGCGCGGCTTGCTGAGCTGTGCTCCGGGCTTGCGTGGGCGAAGCGGGTTCGACGCCACCTTCCAGGCCGAAGCCCAGGATCTTCCGGACTGAGCTCGATGCCGCAGGCTTTCTCAAACCTTGCGCGGCTTACTGAGCTGTGCTCCGGGCTTGCGCGGGCGAACTAGGTTCGGTGCCACCTTCCAGGCCGAAGCCCAGGATCTTCCGGACTGAGCTCGATGCCGCAGGCTTTCTCAAACCTTGCGCGGCTTGCTGAGCTGTGCTCCGGGCTTGCGCGGGCGAACTAGGTTCGGTGCCACCTTCCAGGCCGAAGCCCAGGATCTTCCGGACTGAGCTCGATGCCGCAGGCTTTCTCAAACCTTGCGCGGCTTGCTGAGCTGTGCTCCGGGCTTGCGTGGGCGAAGCGGGTTCGACGCCACCTTCCATGCCGAAGCCCAGGATCTTCCGGACTGAGCTCGATGCCGCAGGCCTTCTTGTTGAAGTTAGAGAAGAGTGTTTAAAGTGGAGAAGCTTTGTTACAGAAACTGGGAGCCTTACATCACTGGTAGTACATTCTCAGGTTCGAGGGGTTCCATGTCCGGGGGAACCTGGCACCTCCCAATTCTTCCAAGTAACATGCTCCGTGAGGGAGGGCTTCTGCCACCCGATAAGGGCCTTCCCAGTTGGGTGAAAGCTTGCCGCATTCCCGTGGCTGGGAGGCTTCTGCGCGCCGGAGGACCAAGTCCCCGGGACGAAAAACCTTCGGCCGTACTCGGGAGTTGTAGTATCTGGCTACACGTTGTCGGTATGCCGCCATTCGGATTCGGGCCTTGTCCCTCATTTCTTCGAGGAGGTCTAGGTTGAGCATCATCCTGGCCGGGTTTTCTGTCTCGTCGTATTGCTCCATGCGCAGCGTGGGTATGCTGAGCTCGATCGGGATGACTGCTTCGGCCCCGAAGACGAGGTTGAACGGAGTTTCGTCAGTAGCCGTCCTTGGGGTGGTGTGGTATGCCCAAAGAACGCTGGGAAGCTCGTCGGCCCACCTGCCCTTGGCTTGGTCTAGCCGCGTGCGGAGGCCCTGAAGAACGGTCCTGTTCGTGACCTCGGCTTCCCCGTTGGTCTGGGGGTGCGCCACCGAAGTGAAGCGATGCTTGATGCCGAGGTCGTTGCAGAAATCTTCGAACTCTCGACAGTCGAACTGGCGTCCGTTGTCGGTGACCACGGTGTGGAGGAGGCCGAAGCGGCAGACGATGGACTTCCAGAAGAACTTGGCGATGTTTGCCTCGGTGATTCTTGCCAAGGGTTCGGCCTCGACCCACTTTGTGAAGTAGTCGATAGCCACTATCAAGAACTTCCGCTGGCCGGACGCCGGCGGGAATGGGCCCAGGAGGTCCATCCCCCACTGGGCGAACGGCCAGGGGGCTGAGAGCTGAGAGATCGGGTTGGAGGGTTGCCGCTGTACCGTGGCGTGACGCTGGCACCGGTCGCATTTCTTCACAAAGTCGGCGGCGTCCTCCTTCATCGTCTCCCAGAAGTATCCTTGACGAAGGGCCTTGTATGCCAATGCCCTGCCCCCCACGTGGTTTCCACAGATGCCTTCGTGAATCTCCTGGAGCACAAGCTTAGCTTCCGTGGGTCCAATGCACTTGAGGAGGGGATAAGAGTAGGACCTTCGATACAGCTGCCCGTCCATCAGGACAAACCGCACGGCCTTCTTCCTGATGAGGCGAGCCACGTCTCGGTCTTCCGGCAGGGTGCCGCTGGTGATGTACGCAGCGTACTTGTCCATCCAGCCGGGCTCCTGGCTGACCTGATGGACCTCCGCCGGTACTTCGAGGCTTGGGACTTCGAGTCGCTCCACATGAGCGCGTCCTAGCATCGTGTCCGGCAGGGTCGCCAGCCGAGAGAGGGCATCCGCGCGGGCGTTCTCCCCGCGGGGGATATGGAAGATGTTGAAGCGCCGGAACTTGGACGTGCCCGCCTTGACGAGCTCCAGATACTTCGCCATCTGGGGGTCGTGAGCGACGTACTCTCCGGACACCTGCCCTGCCACGAGCTGGGAGTCAGTGAAGGCTCTGAGGTTGGTCACGCCCAGCTCGCGGGAGACTCTCAGTCCGGCGAGAAGTGCCTCGTATTCCGCTTGGTTATTTGTCGCGGGGAACTGGAAACGGAGCGCGCACTCGGTGATGACTCCGTCGCCGTTGGCAAGGATGAGCCCAGCTCCGCTCCCGCCGGAGTTTGAGGCTCCGTCTACATGGAGGATCCAGGCGTCCTCTCCAAGCTCGTCGGTGCCGACCTCCATTGGCCGGGCCGGGGGGTCCTCCTCGGGCTCCTTGCCCAAACCTGCGCACTCGACCAAGAAATCGGCCAGCACCTGTGCCTTCATTGCCGACCTCGATCGGTACGCAATGTCGAACTCGCTGAGTTTCAGTGCCCACTTGGCCAATCGCCCCGAGGTATCGGGTCGGCTGAGCACCGCTTTCAGCGGTTGATCCGTAAAGACGGCGATGGGATGCGCTTGGAAATAGGGCCTGAGACGCTGGGCAGACACTATTAGCGCAAAAACGAGTTTCTCGGGCCGGGAATACCTGAGCTCCGTGTCCCGGAGGAGTTTACTGGTATAGTACACCGGCCGCTGGATCCCGTGGTCGTCGGTTCGGACCAGGACAGAGCTGACGGCCTCCGGGGTAACGGCCAAGTAGAGGGTAAGCTCCTCCCCCTCCTCGGGCCTGGACAGCAAAGGTGGCGATGCGAGCGTCTTCTTCAACTCCTCGAAGGCCTGCTGGCACTCCTCGGTCCAGGCGAAACCATTCATCTTCCTCAGCACCTTGAAGAAGGGACGGCAGCGATCCGCCGACCTGGAAATAAAATGGCTAAGGGCCGCAACCCGGCCGGTCAGTTGCTGCACTTGCTTCTTGGAGGCTGGCTGCTCCATGTCCAGGATGGCCTGGACCTTCTCTGGGTTGGCCTCGATTCCTCTTTGGGTCACCATGAACCCTAGGAACTTTCCGGCGGAGACCCCGAAGGCGCACTTCGCCGGGTTCAGCTTCATCTGGTGGCGTCGGAGGTTGCCGAACGTCTCCGTCAGGTCGGCCACGTGGTCCGAGTCAAGTTTGCTCATTACTAGCATGTCGTCCACGTATACCTGCATGTTGCGGCCTATCTGGTCTTTGAAGACTTTATTGACCAGACGTTGGTACGTCGCCCCCGCGTTCTTGAGGCCGAAAGGCATCATCCTGTAACAGAAAGTCCCGCGGTCAGTTATGAAGGCAGTGCGCTCTTCGTCCTCCGGATTCATCCGGATCTGGTTGTATCCGGAAAAAGCGTCCATGAATGACAGGAGACGATGCCCCGAGGTGGTGTCGACCAGCTGGTCGATCTTTGGCAGAGGGAAGCTGTCCTTCGGGCAAGCTCGATTGAGGTCGGTGTAGTCCACACAGATCCTCCACTTACCACTACTCTTCTTTACCATGACCACGTTTGCTAACCAGCTGGGGTACTGGACTTCTCGGACGAAACCGGCGGCGAGGAGCTTTTCTACCTCCTCGTTGATCGCCTTCTGCCTCTCCATGGCAAAGCTTCTCTTCTTCTGGCGGACCGGGCAGCAACCTGGGTCCATGTTCAGGCTGTGCATGATAATCTCGGGCGGGATACCCGGCATGTCGGCCGCCGACCAGGCGAACACATCGGCGTTGGCACGGAGGAACTCCAGCAGGCGGGTTCGCTCCTCTTCGGGGAGCTGGGCCCCGACTTGCACCGTCTTCAGGGGGTCCGAACCAAGGGGAAAGGGTAGCAGGCGCTCTACGGGCCCTCCCCTGGGTTCCTTCTCTCTCAGGTCGAGATCCTCGATATCGTGGGCGAGCTCTGCGCTCCTGGTGCCTGGGATTGTCTGTAGGCAGAACGGGACCGGCTGAATCGTCCCCTTCATTTCCCCGAGTCCGAAGGGCGTGGGGAACTGCACCAGCAGCCTCCTCGTGGAGATGGTGGCGTCTAGTTGGTTGAGCCCGGGATGCCCGAGAATGGCGTTGTAAGGCGAAGGGAGCTTGACGACAGTGAATGTTGCCATGATGGTCGCCTGCCGAGATGGGGATCCGGCGGTGACCGGGAGAGTGATTTCCCCTTCGACTCCCACGGAGTCCCCTGTAAAACCTACCAGTGGGATGTGCACTGGCTTTAGCTGGTCGGGAGACAAATTCATCCGAGAGAAAGCATCGTAAAAAAGTACGTCGGTCGAGCTTCCACTATCCACCATGATTCGATGTACAGGATGCTTTGCGATGGTCATCTCGACCACCACGACATCATTGTTTACATTGTCATTAGACTCCCCTCCCTTGGGAGGGATTACATTCTCCGGGACTTCCCGGGCTCTCTTCTCTGCTCGGCCGGACCCGCGCGAGATCATGCCCACGGGCTTCTTTGTTGGCCGGTTGTCGATCGCAGGGACAGGCGGTAAGGCCGCGAGCGGCTGCTTCTCGGAGGGGGCCTCGTTCTTGACGAACTTCCTGAGGTAACCCCTCCCGATCAGCTCCTCAATCTCCCGCTTCAAATGGCGGCACTCCTCCGTGTCGTGTCCGTGCTCGCGGTGGAACTGGCAGTACTTTGATTTGTCTCGGGCGGCTCTCGGGTTCTGAGGTGGAGGTCGGCGGAGGTAGCGCTCGCCCTCGATTTTCATGAGGATTTTTGCTCGAGGTGCAAGGAGAGGGGTGTACCTCCGCTCGGAAGTAGACTCGGCCCTCGGCCTTGGATTCGGGCGAGGGTCGGCGAACGGCCCGGGCCTCCGAACTCCCGGGGCGTCCCTTGGGACTGACTTCTTCGGAATCTTCCCGTCCAGCTCTCGACGGGTGCGGTCAGCCTCCTCCGCCCGGATGTACTTGTGGGCGCGGAGGAGGAGCTCGGAATACGTCCTGGGCGGCTTCTTGTCCAGGGAATAGGTCAGGCGGGACATCTTGAGCCCGTGCTTCAAAGCCAGCATAGCGACAGGCTCGTCCAAGCTGTAGATCTCCAGGGCTGCGGTCTTAAACCGGGTGATGTAGTCTCGGAGCAGCTCCTGGTCCTGCTGGCGGATGGAGAAGAGGCTGTCTACCTCCCTTGGCACCTTTCGACAAGCGTCGAAGTGCACCACAAACTTTCCTTCCAACTGCTGGAAGGAGCAAATGGATCCGGGCTCGAGGCGGGCGAACCAGACTCGAGCTGCCTTTCGAAGGGTTGCTGGGAAGGCGATGCACAGAAGGGCGTCGGTGGCGCCCTGGACCCTCATGAGAGCTTTATAACTCTCCAAATGGTCCAGGGGGTCGGTGGTCCCGTCGTAGGGCCCACCTGCGGCATGCGGAACCGTTTCGGGATCGGTTCCGCCTGGATTTCTTCGGAGAAAGGGGGGCGGGAGTCGTAGCCCGCCGGGTCAGCTGACGAGTTCTGCAGGTCGGCGAACCGTCGGGCGAACTCCGCCAACTTGCGCTCGTGCTCTTCTAGGCGCCTCTCGGCCTGGCGCCTGATGGCTTCGTCAGTGGAGTCTTCCACCGAGACCGCAGGTGAGGGGGGCGCCGATCGGTCTCGGCGCGAGGTCTGGCGCCGGCGTCGCTTGCTGCGATGCGCCGTTTCGGCCCCATCGGCCGGGGATCGACTCTCGTGATCCTCCGAACCAGAATAGTTTCTCTTCGGGGGAGCTTGGCGGCTCCCTCGGGGGTTGGAGATGGCTTGTGGATGGGACGGCTTGCCCTGGATTGAGCGCAGGCTCCCACGCTGTCCCGCGGCTCGGGCCGCGGGAGTCCCTGGCTGCGGCTGAGTGGCCAGGGATCGTTGCTGATGCTGTAGCTGTCGGACCGCTGAGGTCAAGGTCTGCAGCTGCTAGACGACGGCCGCGAGGGATCCATCCGCCGGGGTAGGCTGCTGCGGAAGAGGAGGGGGAGCCGGAAGCTCCCGTTCGGGGGTGTGGCCCCCCGGAGGGGAGTGGGCTTCTCCCACACGGCTGGTGGACGCCTCGCGACCACGAGTGACCACCATTGCTGGAGAGCGTGACACCTGCAAAAAGCTAGTTCCCTCTGGGGGTTAGTGTCCTGCCCCCCTACCTGGCGCGCCAATCTGTTGCCGTTCTCGTCACCGCGCCCGTGCCGTGGATCAGCCGATCCTTCCTGACCGCCTGGCGAGGGAGCCTCCCTTCCTGCGGAGAACCTGCGACAAAGGGGTTAGAGGACCCTGGCCGGGGATTCCGGCGAGGGGGCTCCGACGGTCAAGTCAGTAGACGACGAGAAGGAACAGACTCTCCCTCCCAGGCCCTCTAAAGGGTCCCAGATTTGGAGAGTTAACTGGTGAAGGGAACGCGCTGGGGACCGGGATCTCGGCAGGGCCTGCTTGCCGAGCTCACGTCCAGTATTCCCCTCTCGGGATCTCTGGTTTCTTTTTCGGAGCGAGGCCTTGTGCCGGTGCTTCCTCCTTGTCCCCAGGCTAGTTGGCTTACCTTGCAGTCTCCGGATTCTTCCCTCTTTATCTCCCTCCGTCATGCGCTTGTCCTTTTCCTCCTCGACAACTCCTCTCCCCCATTTTCCTTTCTTTTCCCTTTTTGGTGAGGGAGGCCAGGCGGCTTTCTGACCTCGACCGCCGGGCCCAGCAGGGAAAAGGCAAAGACAGGAGAGAAAAAGAGGGAGGGCGGCGTTGGCAGAGCGGCCGGTTGTCAGGCCTCGGGCCCTGTGAGAGCGCTCCTTTCCCCGAGCGTGGGCGCCATCCGTTTATGGGGCCTGTTCCGTCAGGATCGGGTCTCTCGACTGCGGGACCTGTCGGGCCAGTGTAAGTGACGTTCCGTGTGCCGCCGCCCTCCGTACGGGACGCCGTCTGGGGTCGGTACGGCCCGAGGGATGGCCTCGACACCTGTCGCTTTCCCCCGGGGGCCTCTCCGTACGAGCGGTCTGACCTCGGCTGAGTTGGACCTGTCTCCGGGGGCCGACTGGCGAGAGGCGAGGGATCGGCCGACCTCGGCTTAGGTGGACCCCTCCGGGGTGGACACCTGGCGAGGTGGCAGGAGGTCGCCTGGCTTCGGCCGAGGTGGACCCGTCTCCGGGTGGCCACCTGGCGCAAGGCGGGGGGTCAGCCGACCTCGGCCTAGGTGGACCCCTCATGGGTGGACACCTGGCGAGGTGGCAGAAGATCGCCTGGCTTCGACCGAGGTGGACCCGTCTCCGGGTGGCCACCTGGCGCAAGGCAGAGGGTCAGCCGACCTCGGCCTAGGTGGACCCCTCCTGGGTGGACACCTGGCGAGGTGGCAGAAGATCGCCTGGCTTCGGCCGAGGTGGACCCGTCTCCGGGTGGCCACCTGGCGCAAGGCAGAGGGTCAGCCGACCTCGGCCTAGGTGGACCCCTCCTGGGTGGACACCTGGCGAGGTGGCAGAAGATCGCCTGGCTTCGGCCGAGGTGGACCCGTCTCCGGGTGGCCACCAGGCGCAAGGCGGAGGGTCAGCCGACCTCGGCCGACCTTACACGGGGCGGACTCCTCCGAGCCCGGGCGCAGATGAGTCGGTGGGGGAACTTCGCGCCGAACTCGACCTCGGCGGGAGCTGTTTGCTTCAGATAGTATCGGGCGGTGCGGTCTTGCCGACCCTAGCTTTGAGGACGTGGCGCTGATTCTGGCAGGGAAACTCACACGTGGCTCGCTCGCATTCGGCGATACCTGAGCCTGGCCACGTCACTGTCACAGCTGTAACACCTCCAAACATGGTGTCTCCACCAAGTCTCGTAGAGGAGGGCTTGTTCCCCTTGATCGCCTCCGATCGGTGAACCCAGTGATGTTGGCAGGAAATCCACTCACCTAGGCCACGTAAGAGCTGCAGGCCAGAGCGATCTAGGCGGCAACACTACCCACATGATCAATAGCTCTGGCTTGGATAACCATGAGATAACTAATTTTCCAACAGCCACTACTTACTGTTATGAGGAATTTTAGCTAAACTAACTCTCATAACCATAACTCGCGGGAGGCTAAGAACAGGCAAGTTAGAGCTAGTTTCCAGCCAGCTCTTTCAAAATCACTGTTACAGCCGTGACAGTGACATGGCCAGGCTCAGGTATCGCCAAATACGAGCAAGCCACGTGTAAGTTTTCCCGGCGGAGTCAGCGCCACGTCCTCAAAGCCAGGATCGGCAAGACTACACCGCCCGACGACTGTCTAAGGCAAACCGCCCTCGCCGAGGTCGAGCTCGGCTCGGAGTTCCTCTACCACCTCATTGGCGCCCGGGCCCGGAGGGGTCCGCCTAAGTGAGGTCGGCCAAGGTCGGGCAATCCCCTGCCGCCTCGCCAGGTGTCCACCCAGGAGGGGTCCACCGAAGCCGAGGTCGGCTGATTCTCCGCCCTTCGCCAGGTGACCGCCCGGAGACGGGCCCACCTCGGCCGAAGCCAGGCGACCTCCTGCCGCCTCGCCAGGTGTCCACCCAGGAGGGGTCCACCTAAGCCGAGGTCGGCTGACTCTCCGCCCTTCGCCAGGTGGCCGCCCGGAGACGGGCCCACCTCGGCCGAAGCTAGGCGACCTTCTGCCACCTCGCCAGGTGTCCACCCAGGAGGGGTCCACCCAAGCCGAGGTCGGCTGATTCTCCGCCCTTCGCCAGGTGACCGCCCGGAGACGGGCCCACCTCGGCCGAAGCCAGGCGACCTCCTGCCGCCTCGCCAGGTGTCCACCCAGGAGGGGTCCACCTAAGCCGAGGTCGGCTGATTCTCCGCCCTTCGCCAGGTGGCCGCCCGGAGACGGGCCCACCTCGGCCGAAGCCAGGCGACCTTCTGCCACCTCGCCAGGTGTCCACCCAGGAGGGGTCCACCTAAGCGAGGTCGGCTGATCCCTCGCCCCTCGCCAGTTGGCCCCCGGGGACGGGTCCAACTCAACCGAGGTCAGACCGCTCGCACGGAGAGGGCCCCGGGGAGAGAGGCGGGCCCCGAGGCCGTCCCTCGGGCCGTACGAATCCCAGACGGCGTCCCGTACGGAGGGCGGCGGCACGCGGAACATCACTTGCATCGGCCCGGCGGGACCCGCAGCCGAGAGACCCGATCCTGACGGAACAGGCCCCATAGATGGATGGCGCCCGCGCTTGGGGAAGAGAGCGCTCTCACGGAGCCCGAGGCCTGACCGGCCGTCCTGCCAGCGCCGCCCTCCCCTCTTTCTCTTCTGTCTTTGCCTTTTCCCTGCTGGGCCCGGCGGACGAGGTCAGGAAGCCGCCTGGCCTCCTTCACCAAAAAGGGGAAAGAGAAGAGGACGGGGGAGGGGAGCTTCCGAGGAGGAAAAAGACAAACGCACAACGAGGGGAGATAAAGAGGGAAGGATCTGGGGACGACAAGGTAAGCCGATTAGCCTGGGGACAAGGAGGAAGCACCGGCACAAGGCCTTGCTCCGAGAGAGAAACCGGAGATCCCGAGAGGGGAACACTGGGTGTGAGCTCGGCAAGGGGGCCCAGCCGAGATTCCGGTCCCCAGAGCATTTCCTTCACCAGTTAACTCTCTAAGCCTGGAACCCTTTCGAGGGTCCGGCTGGGGAGACTGTTCCCTCTCGTCGTCTACTGACTTGACCGTCGGAGCTCCCTCGCCGGGATCCCCGGCCAGGATCCTCTAACCCCTTTGTTGCAGGTTCTCCGCGGGAAGGGAGGCTCCCTCGCCAGGCGGTCAGGAAGGGTCGGCTGATCCGAGGCACGGGCGCGGCGGCGAGAGCGGCAACAATCACCTTCTTCCTTTTCATCTTATCCTACTCTCAAGTTCTCTATTCTGCTGCCTAAATTATTACTAACTTTGGCATCGGAGTATCCCCACCGGAGAAATTCTGATCATGAGATTTGTTTTGCAGGCTTCCATCGGCAGCGAACCAGCAGGCAGTCCGCTCTATCCGGTCAGCGAGGATTTAGCGTCAACAGCTACATAAGGATAATATAGGATCTAGAACCTCCTGCAAAAATAAACTTCTAAAGCTAACAAACTATTTGCCATTGGCAAGCTTCCAGAAGAGGCTCTTTTTTTTATGGTGAACTAATGGACATTGGAAAGGTTAGGATGATAGCTTAATTGCCATCAGATGCCATCCAAAGCTGACATCTCTGTTGCTAGATTTACCTAGTGTATGTCTTCGAGTCAGGCTAACCATGACTCTCGGACGGTGCTCTGGGTTCTTTGGATGGTTGGTGGATGCCATCATATATTTTTAGAATCCATCTTGGATTTGTTTCCTTCGCGGGCAAGCCTTTTAAAAGTTCCTTCTGATGATGACCTCGACATTACCAATAACAGTGAATTACATTGCTGTTTAAACATTATTGGTAGGATCCATACCCTCCTGCTTTTGACCATGAACTTGGCACCGTTAGATCTTATTCGGACGGCGACCGTGGCTACAACTAACAGTGAGCTTCGTACCGTTGGTTCAAGGTTAACCTTTATCACCTTTAATATATATATATATATATATTAGCTTTCGTCATGCTATCCTACCCTTCACCTTGATTCTCGGAAATTCCAAGGCATATGACTTAAATGTAATTGAAACCAAGGCTGCCAAACCAAAAGGTTGGATGTCTGTCCTGCATCACCTGGTGCAACAAATGAACAGGTGGATTAGGGTTGCTTCTGCTATAAATTTTAAAGAACAAATCTAGCCAGTCCTCAGCTCTTAGCAAGGAGCAGGTTCCATTCAGAAGAGTGTGTTTATCAAAATGTTTTAGAGAGAGAGAGAGAGAGAGAGAGAGAGAGACGTTTGGTCTTATACTCATTTCCCTATATTTGGAAGACAGTGGTTTGAGGTTTTCTATTTTTGAAACCCAAAGTTGCAAACCTTGAGAAGATCGCATCATTACACAGTTAGAGGTACTGGTTGGTTGGTCAGTCAGTTCATGACAGATAAAGATGGAGCCAAGCTAAATATCTTGATTGCTGTACGGCTACCAAGCAAAGCAACAAATCCGGCTTGGAGTTGGTACAGCACTCAATTCACGAAGCATTCACGAGCTCAAAAAATACCCTGAGAGGATTACTCCGAGGACTCCGATGCAATGATCGTGACAAGGAGCATGCGCAGTTCACAATTACATGCAGCTCGGACACGGTTTCCACAGCATTGATATTCATCATGGATTCGTAATCGATTAAAGAAAAAGAACAAAGAACTGATACATGAATGTCGCCAGCAAACAAATACTGATTGTAGCATTCCACAGTCCATCAAATCATCTATCCAACACTTCATGCAAGCTTGGTTAGGTCAGAAACATCATGCACTAATTATGTAACACAAATCTTCAAGCATCATCCCATCCATGCTAGAGTGCTTCCATCATACAGATACCTGGCTTGCTCGTGATGCTGAAGGACTCTGGAAAACGTTATGGGAGAACCAGGCTTCACTGAAATACTCCAGGATCGTGTCAAGAAGAGCCGCATGATCCATACATCGCTGCTTATCGTAATTATCTGCAGCATTTAACAACTAAGCATTGTAGTTAAATTTCACGCAAACTTCGTACACATCAGAAGCAAGCATACTGCTTCAAAATTTAAACCTTCATAAAGAGTACAGAGTCACTAACAAGAGGAAATAAAAGACCCTCATATACATTAAGTATGCCTAACACGCAAAGCTTTCATGCCAGTCCTTGCTAAAACATGTTATAGAATATGGAACATATAGTTCCATTCATTTCCTTTATAGACTGTAAAACCTCGAAGCTCCAGCTACTTTGCAGCAGCTAAATCCGTGATGATGATAACATATCCTTGTCCAAGCTCAATTTGGTGCTGTTCGAACCCAACCCATGTACTCATCACTTGAAGAAATGATCGAGTTAAACAAAAAGAGTAATTAAGTGGATGAGAAACAGAGATAGAAATCAGTACCTCCACATTATCTGATAGCACCTTACACTGTCCAGACACAAGGTGGGGTGTCAGATCTCCGCCCAGCAACTGTCCTGTAAACATAGAGCTTCTCGACAGGGCAATCATCGGGCTGTGAAGCCCACAACCCTCCTCTCTTCTCATCCATAACCTCTACATTAAGCAATGGCATCTTCTGGGCCAGCAACCTACATGCTCCCAAGCTCACAGGGCAAGACGACATCCAAAGGGATCGCATTGTCTCCAGCTTAGCAGCATTGGCCAACAAAGCCTTGTCCCCAAATGGGCAGTCCCTGATTTCCAGCTTCCTTAAGCTCTTGCAACCTGAGAGAATGTAATGTAGACCTGCATCACTATCCCCGGCAAAGGCAATAGAGAGCATCTCGAGGCAATCTGCAGAGGCCCCAATGGATCTAAACAAATTATCAGTGAGAAGACCCGAGACGGAGAGACGCCTGAGATCCTTGCAGGATTCTGCAATGGCACTAAAGCCTGCATCAAGTGGCTCTAGAGTGACATAGTCAGGTGTGTGGGGATCAATGATGCATAAACGGAAGCACGTGAGATTGGGACTGTTCCTGGCAACAGTAAACAGAGCAGCATTGGTCATTTGCCTACAGAAGTAGAGAACAGACTGGAGCATTGGGCATCCCTCAGACACGGTCACAAGGCCATGCTCGGTGAGAGATACAGGATCTGCACCATAAGGATCACAAGGGAAGACACGCAGTTCTTGAAGCAGCTTACAAGATGATGCCACAGCAGCTAGGCCATCATCCTCGATGATATCCATTACCTGATAATAATTAATGTTCATTCATAGTAAGTATGTAGAAAAAAGTTAACAGAGATTAACTAGGACAAACAGATAAACAGAATATACCAAATAAAAAGGCCATGATCAGAACTTTGACAAAGTTCAAGGCTAATCAGCATCCAAATGATATTGTTTTGGTACATCAAAAGGAATGAATGACTGAAATGAACTTGGTGGTCCTAGGGCAATTAATGAAATTATCTCTGAGGTTAGGTGGAAATGGCATGTCAGCTTTGTCCATTCTACAAATATAATTCTAAAACTAAGTTATCAAGGACAACAAGAGGAAAGGAACATGGATGAAAAAACATGTTGCAATATAAAACAAATAGGAGGCGATGTGGATTTACCCATAGTCGTTGAAGATTCTTGCACCGGCTGACTAGCTTGGTGAGGGAAGCACCATTCACGAGAGCATAACATAAATTCAATGATGTGAGGCCATCACAGACTGGGTATAGTGCAGGGAGATATTCTGGAACAGCTTCACAGATCCCTGATAGGCTTTTCATGCTTTTACAGCTTGCAAAGGCTGATTCAAGCTTGGAGAAGAGCTCTGGACGGTATTCTGCTGTGAACCTGCCAGTTCCTAGGTTGGCCAGCCGCGGGGCCCTGCGTAGGAGGTTGACAAGCCTATCAAGAGGCACAGCATAGTTGAGCTTAAGGGTCTTGAGGTTGGTGCATCTGCTCACAAGGTGCTCAAGGACAGGAATATTGACGTCCTCTTCTAAGCTAGCAATGCTCAAATTTACCAAAGAAGTGGAAGAGTCAGGAAAATGGCTGAGCCAGTGCACACAATTCTCCTCCACTACAGTTTCCTGCAAGTCTAGCTCCCTCAGATTTCTGCAATAATGAACATGATCGCATGAAAAGATTCAGGAGAATATTGACTTTATTTATCATATGAAAGTTAGATGTACAGGCTGGCTCATACCAAAAAAACAATACATTTACAATCAAAAGTAGACACTTCTCAGAAACCGATTGCAAAGATATTTCAGTGCGAGTTTTCAAAAAATAACAATAAAAAGGACTAAACCATTTAATGTATAATGGTCATACAAGTAGGCAAATCACAAAATATATGCATGCATGTGCTCTTCATGATCATAATTCTGTTTCAAATAATTGAACCTCAAGTAGATATTTAGATATAACAAAAAGATGATTTACAAAAGACAGCTGCTATTTCACAGAAAGGAATGAAATTAAAAAATAATGTTCAAGGACCTAATGTTTTTGACAGCAGAAACCAAGAAAGACCTTTTTTTTTTGGGTTTGGGTTGGGGGGGGGGGGGGGGGGGGGGGGGGGCGGGGTTGTGCTGGTATTTTATCACTGAAGAAGTGCACATGCACTACACCATTTCTTGGGCTACAAGAGTTAGAACAAAGTTGCGTTTTTGGGCTGCAATACAAGGGTTAGAACAAAGTTGCATATGACAATAGGCACCCTCTTAGTCATTCACTATAACAAAACAGCTTCCTGCCATTGCCAGAGCACGGTTGACAGATTCTACACAGCAGCATTCCAAGATGTACCCTAGTCTGAAGGCATCTCTATATCCAAGCAGTCAATCTGGCTTGTATATCATGAGAGCAACTTGAAAATGTCAAAAGAATCATACAAATTTTTCCTTGCAGTATGAATAAAAGTCTTATATTTCCCATAGTACACTACTATTCAGAAAATTTGCTTTTACAAAATTCTATAACTTCAGCCCATTAGCTAGCATTTCTATACATTAACTATTGTCTTTTGCTTCTTCAACCTTCCTTATTTCTATTGAGTATTCCTTAGCAAATTTCTTGGACAGAATTAGACAGGCAGGCCATGGTGAATTAAGAATATTTCCTCTCAGATCCATTCATAATTTCCAACTTTCTTATTGCATAACTAAAGGGAGGTCACATATGAATAGAATTCAACTTTATTAAAACAATTAGCAAGGATTTATGAACTTTTTAATTTGGTGGACAAGCCCCCAAATAGACAAGGAACAACTCAGACAGGATTCCAGCAAATCCTGTCAGAAATACATAATCTAGGGGGCTTCTCTCGGTCCCTCTTCATCACATTTTGAATCACAACAAGGAACCAAAGATTTGGAGGACGAATAGAATCCCAAAATGGGAGCGAACCAGAGATTAGAACACCTGATCTTCTCAATGTATTAAAAGTTGCACCCTTGTCGGGCAGGAGATGGAGCTTTCCACCTCAACCTTGGGTGCCCCCGGTTTGAGACAAAAGCTAAGGCAAATCAGTTAACACAACCCAAATTTCATTTTACAAAAGAGATATTTTTAGCGAAAGCTCAAGTCCAGCACTCCTTCAGATTTCGAATTTCCTTTTTTTATCACTTTAATCAACGAACCAAAATGGATCATCTACAAAAAATTAAGCCTAAAAAACATCCGACTACTGAAATACCCTTATAGATCTGTAGGGGCTCTTATTCCCTCGCCCAAAAAAAAAGGAAAAAAAAAAAAAAAAAAAAAACTCATTCAGCGTCCCATTTGTCCCTAACAAAGAACCTAAACTGACATCAAAATTAAATTTTTAGGACAAAATAATCACACAACTTGTAGCGTTCCGGATGACCTAGCACAGGAGACTTCTCCCTTAATCGCTTCCCCCTACATTATCCCACTGTCCCCACCGGGGCAGAAGCTAAATCACCACCAAAATCAGAGGCAAATAAACCCTACGTCCACAAATTTAGAGTTCCAGACGTCCCGAGACAAGAAAATCTTCTTATCGGCGTTTTTATTCCCAAAACATTCACACCTCCATTGTACTAAAACAGCGACATCTCGACCCCAAACCCCGCTCCCAGCACAACGAACTGGAATTGAAGAAGAAAAAAAGAGGCATAAGAGGGAGAGAGGGAAGGGAGGAGAGAGAGAGAGGGAGAGAGAGAGAGAGAGAGAGAGAGAGAGAGAGAGAGAGAGAGAGAGAGGAGAGAGAGAGAGAGAGAGAGAGAGAGAGAGAGCGAGAGAGAGAGAGAGAGAGAGAGAGGAGAGAGAGAGAGAGAGAGAGAGAGATGAGAGAGAGAGCGAGAGAGAGAGAGAGACGAGAGAGAGGAGAGAGAGAGAGAGAGAGAGAGAGGAGAGAGAGAGGAGAGAGAGAGAGAGAGAGAGAGAGAGAGAGTGGAGAGAGAGAGAGAGAGAGAGGAGAAGTGACCTGCAATTAGCCGCGATGGCAGCGAGGCCGGCGGTGCTGACGCCCTCGCAGAAGGAGAGCGCGAGAACGCTGAAGTTCTTGAAGGACCTGGCAATGAACTCGAGGCAGTCATCGCTGACGACCATGCGCTTGAGGTGGAGCTCCTCGAGGTGCGGCCACCCTTCCGCCATGGCGGCGACCCAGGCGTCGGCGCGGGCACCCCAGTCGGAGGGGACGAGGTTGAAGTCGGCGAAATGGGGCTTGCCCTTGATGGAGACGACGCGGACGTGGGGGAAGCGGCGGATGGCGGCGGCGGGGGCGACGGCGTAGCAGTTGCCGACGAAGATCCGGCGCCGGGAGCGGCGCTCGATGCTGTACCAGCCTCGGCAGACGAGGGAGACCGCGTTGCGGTCGCCGTCGGCGACGAGAAAGGAGAAGACGTGCTCCCAGACCTCATCGGGGAACATGGCGGCCCACCCCCCGCCGGCAGGCATCGTCGGCCTTCCGTTTGTTGGGTCCGATTGCTATCGGACGGTGGAGAAAGGAGGATCCCTCGGCGAGGAGGAGGAGGAGGCCATCATCGTCATCAAAAGAGAGGAGATAAAGAGGAGAATGGCAGCCATTTCTCTTTTCTTCCTCTGATTTGAGGCGTGCGTGCATCACGAGATGGACGGATGCGGAATCGACACGTGGCAGGAGGAAGAATGATGGCCGTTGGATGGCCATGGCGTTCTTATCCAGGGTGGTGACGACCCGGAACCGGTGGGAGCGTATTTGTGTATACGTACGTAGAGCTATGCATGCAGATATGAAAGAGAAAATGGGGCAAAAAATTGAAACGGGAAGCGGCAAAAAAAAAAAAAGGCAAAACTTCCTGAAAACAGAAAATAGCTACAATCTTTCCCAAATTATTAATTTCCCCATAAAACAAATAATCAAAAATATTTTTTAAAAAAATAGATTTTAAGTAATTTAGCTACAATCTTCCCAAATTATTAATTTCCCCATAAAACAAATAATCAAAAATATTTTTTTAAAAAATAGATTTTAAGTAATTTTCTAACATGAAATAGAAAACAGGTAGAAAAATATATTTTAGTTATCCTCAAAATAGAAATATAATTAAATAACATAAGGCGAGACAAGTGTATTTTAGATTAAAAAGATTTCTATTTATCAATAAAATATATTGCATGAGAGTATCATATCATTATATTTATTAAACAAGAAATTTTTTGATAATTTATTAACGATGGTAGGATAAAAGAAATGAAGAAATTTGATTACAAAAATATAATAAATAATTTTAAAAATCGAAATGATGTGTTTGCCACTAATATAAGATTAAAAGTAGGATAGATATGACACACAATATTGGATTTTATGATGAATAAAAATTTTATTTAATGCCACTGATATTGTTTAATATTTTTAAGATTTGATCCAATATCTTTATCGGTTATATATTATGACTTAATATATATTACATAAGATATTGTTGCCGATCTCGCCGCCGCGCCCGTGGCCTCGGAACCGCCGATTCGACTAGACCGTCCTGCCCCCGGGACCTCATGGCTGGACTGAACTGCAAGGCAAGGTCAGAAAACCCTGGCCGGGGATTCCGGCGATGGAGCTCCGACGATCAAGTCAGTAGACGGCGAGAGGGAAAGAATCTCTAGGACGGGCCCCGAAGGAGTCCCAGACTTAGAGAATGTGCTAGCAAGAAAGGTGCTAGAGAGACCAGAAACCCGGCTGGATTCCTTTGCCAAGCTCACGCCAAGCGACCCCCTCTTGGGACCTTGGATCTTGCTCCTGAAGCGAAGAAGTTTTCCAGCCTTTGTTTACCTGTCTCACTTACCTTGTCGTCTCTTCTCTCCTTCCTTTTATCTCCTCCCGTTGCCTGCTCGTCTTCCGCTCCCGGGAGGCTCCCTTGTCGCTCTCATCTCCTTCCCTCCGCCCCTTTCTCTTTCCCCTTCTGGTTCAGTAGGCCGGGCGGCTTTCCGGCCTCGTTTGCCGAGCCCAGCGGGGAAAGAGTAAGGGAGGGGGGCGCTGGTCAGACCGCCGACCAGACCTCGGGCCGGGTGTGAGCGTTCTCCTTCCCAGGCGTCGGCGCTGTCCGTTATCGGGTCCTGTTTTGTCAGAGCCTCGTCTCTCGACTGCGGAACATGTCGGGCCGATGTAAGTGATGTTTCGCGTGCCGCCGCCGTCCGTACGGGGCGCCTTTCTCGGGGTGCGGTGCGCACGGCTCGAGGGGCAGCCTCGGAGCCCGCGCATCCGTTCTTCGGGACCTTCTCTGTACGAGCTGGCTGACCTCGGCCGAGGTGGACCCCTCCTGGGTGGACTGAAAGGAAAACTAGTAGCGAGCATGCTTTGTATTTTAAAACTTTTTCAAAATAACATGCAGCGGAAGCATGATAAAATGATTAACATTTAATCTAAGCATGCTTTAAAACTTTTCTATGCTATTTGTCCCAAGATCTTGCATGAATGATTAATATAAACAGTGAAATCATGAATTCATGCTATGAACATTTCAAAGCAATATATCTATATATGTAAAACCATACCTTGTATGAAATGGAGACGCTCTCCGCTGCGAAAGATCTAGGAGCAGGAGGAAGAACTCTGCTTAGCCGCACACGTGTCCGGCCTCTACAGGTGGTTCACACCAGGGCTCTTTCAAAATCTACTTCCACTCCAAGTGCTAGCTTGTTGTGGAACGATTTGATCGGGACTCCTATTCTTCTTTCGATGCCGGACTCTCCGAATGAATGAAGAAGCTCAAGAGGTGGAGAATGAGTGGTTGGAACCCTTCCCAAACACTCAATCCTAAGACCTAGATCTCTAGGTACAAAAATGCACACTTTTCTCCAAAAATCTCACACCTATAAAACTAAAACTTTTCCTAGTTTCTTCCCTTTGATTTTTCAGCATTTCTTTGCTGAATTTTTCCTTATTTTCGTCCTCCCATTTCAGCCCCTTAAGTAGATGGAGAGGGAGAGGGAGAGTGGGGAGTTATAGGTGTGGTAATAGGTAGTTATGGGGAGTTATGGTCATGGGAAGTTACATAACTCCCCAAAATGAATTTAAATTTATTTAAATTCAGATTAAATGTATTAATTGATTTTAATTCATAACTAAAATCAATTGAGTCAAGTGTGCATTCATTGGGTTCAACCCGATTGGACCCAAATCCATTTTGAACCAAATCTATTTGATTCGTTCCAGATTTTTATAGCTCAATCAAATTGGGCTATCAAGTAATCACATTACTTAATTCACCTCCATGCATCACCAACTATTAGTGAAAATTTCATGTCACAACTTTTGTGACATCAAGTGTCTACACTTGCGAAATCAACAAGTATCGACACTTACACAAGTGTCGACACTTTCAAGAATATCAAGTGTTGACACTTGGATAAAGAAAAATCCTTTTTCTCTGTGAGTCCACGAACGATTCCCAATCGTTCTCCGATCACTAGATCAAGTAGAAACCCCTATGGTGTGTGACCCTATAGGTTCGAACACTAAGCCGGTAGCACTGGAACATTTCCAATACCAGTCAAAGTTGCCATCTAGCAATGACACCCGACGTCCGGATAGGTCGAAGTTGCAGAG
Source organism: Areca catechu (assembly GCA_021397845.1). Taxonomy (NCBI): domain Eukaryota; kingdom Viridiplantae; phylum Streptophyta; class Magnoliopsida; order Arecales; family Arecaceae; genus Areca; species Areca catechu. The sequence goes on from CM038045.1 coordinate 11,799,502, forward strand.
CAACAATCAAGAACCAGGAGATATGGAAACCTGTAATTAATCCCTTGACCTCAATGCTCAGGAAGACTTAGGGTTTAACTGCCCAACCCATAAAGTCCATCAACAATGTGTCTCAATCTCACAAGTCCTGTAACACTTTACAGTGACTACCCTGGCCAAGGTTTTGCTAAATTGAAACACAGTAAGATATCTGCTCCAAACACTTTGGAGGGGTCAACCCATCTTGATCCGATCACCGCTACACGAGTACTTAACTGTCCCAGAAACCTTCCGTCCCTGGATTAGAAATCCAGATAGTCCAGTACCAAAGTACAATGAGTTGCTTGCAAGCTACCATGACGATCTCATGTCTGAGAGATAACTACGTCCATATCAAAACTCTAGGCAAAAAAGTACAACGGGTCACGTTCGATGAAATGTCAAACACAACATCTGCATGCCATATCAGTGTCTCTACACTCCTTGGTTAGAGGACAACCAACGACTATGGCACACAATGACCTATACTTGATATACTATCATCCTGAAATAAGTGTATCATTTGGTTGCGAACAATTTTAGGACTATATGATATATCCTCTCTATATCACATACAAATAGTCCTAAGGACTTCATCACTGAAGAACTCATTACAGAAAGATGAAATAGTGATGAACTGCCAGAATAAACATTTTATTCAATAATATAATTCATATATAATTACATCAAATGTACAACTGTTTACAGTAGAAATTGGCTTTGGGACACATTTCCCAACATGGACACCTGGCGGGGCAGCAGAAGGGCGCTCGGCTTCGGCCGAGGTGGTCCCGTCTCCAGGCGCCACTTGGCAAAGGAGCGAAGGGGCCCGGCTCGACCTCGGCCGAGGTGGGACCGTCTTTGGGTGCCACCTGGCGAGGGAGCGGGGGAGCTGCCGAACTCGGCCGAGGTGGACCCCTCCTGGGTGGACACCTGGCGGAGTGGCAGAAGGACGCTCGGCTTCGGCCGAGGCGGTCCCGTCTCCGGGCGCCACCTGGCGAAAGAGCGAAGGGGCCCGGCTCGACCTCGGCCGAGGCGGGACCGTCTCTGGGTGCCACCTGGCGAGGGAGCGGGGGAGCGCGAACTCGGCCGAGGTGGACCCCTCCTGGGTGGACACCTGGCGGAGTGGGTAGAAGGACGCTCGGCTTCGGCCGAGGTGGTCCCGTCTCCGGGCGCCACCTGGCGAAGGAGCGAAGGGGCCCGCTCCACCTCGACCGAGGTGGGACCGTCTCTGGGTGCCACCTGGCGAGGGAGCGGGGGAACAGCCGACCTTGGCCGAGGTGGACCCCTCCTGGGTGGACACCGGGCGGAGCGGCAGGAGGGGCCGGGCCGAGCTCGGCTTCGGTCGGGGTAGGGCCGCAACTGACTTGGCCGAACAAAAACTCCACGTGGCTCGAGTCACGCCCAACGAAATCTGAGACACGCCACGTCACCGTTACGACCGTAACAGATATAAATTAGAAAAATAAATTAATTAAAAATGATAATATGATTTAACAAAATTTATAAATTATATGTAAATGAAATATTTTAGGGCTTTTCACACATAAATAATAAATATTCTTGATAAGCGAAGGATAACATAAAAATAATATCATAACAATTAGATGAATGTTACCATTAACAATAGTATAATTAATTTAAAAATTGATAAAGAGCATAAAAATTAAAAATTGATGAAGAGTTAAAAAACTGCTCTAACATTTTGACCAGCGACGGTTACATCCTTTAAAAAAAATGACTGTTAATACATGTACACGCTCTTTCTGCGAGAGGCCGGCGTTGGCAGGGGCCGCGTTTCTCGAAATTCATGGGTATACGCGTAGGGGATGGTCGAAGCTACTGATGAAGGAGATGTGTCCTCGGAATTCGCTCATGGATTGGACGGTTGGGATTGGAGGGGAATCTTGGACTATCAGGGGGTGGTCCTAGTGGCCTTTGGAACCGTGGAGCACGTGACCGGGGTTGGATGGTCCCTACGAGCTTTTAGTGGGGTATAGCGACAGCAAAAGGTCCCCCAATTTTGTTTCCCCTTCTATTTTATCTCCAAGCTTGTTGTTACATTGTTGGAACTCGGGACTTTATTTAATTTAATAGACTCTTATTTAATTTAGTAATCCACCATTAGTTTACTCTAATTAATGCTAGACACTTTCTTGACCCATATAATAATCAAGCCATTTGACATACCGGCCCCCAACATTTTCCTATTAATATTGAATAAGAACACCTTTTTTTTAAGTAATTTAGCATGTTGTTGCCACGATAAATTATTTTATCTATATTTGATCTAGATTGAATTTTTAATCTTTTAGAGTTAGACCTGGTAGTCTAGCCAGCTTATTTCATCAGATATGTTAGATTTCTTTTCATGACAATTATATTTCGAATCTCCATTTAAAGTGCAGATCTATTATGATTTGTAATGTTTATTTTGATTGCCTATCATTTATGCATCAAACAATCATGTATTATTGAACATGATAGAATATATAATGAGGGTGCATCCTTATCATGTATACTTGCTTTATTCTACTACTTGCTATCAATAAAGAAATGAATAATAGTGGATCATTAAATTAAACATTTAGTTTATAATATATATTCAACAAAATTGAAACGGACACGAATTCTTTATGGTACCTCCGATACATCATACGGTGAGGTGCATTACACACTGTCCATCACTCGATGAATGATAATACGTAGGCATGCAAGGCATGCATCACATGGCCCGCATCCATGCACAGGCATCCATCATGAATAGATGATGCATTGCATCGCATCATACATTGTACCGTACGGTAACGTGCATAATTTAAATAATCAAAACTATTATAGTTCATTTAAGTCAAAGCAAAATTCAATATGATCCATACCTAACTCAAACATAATCAAGCCTCACTTTTTAGGATATGCTTTATTCGAGATGGAACGATAAACTTTTGGTCTAAACAGGATCCATATCAAGTCAAATACAAGTTGCCCGGTTCTACCCAAATCGGTGCATATTACTTTCTCATTTATTGAAACTAAAACTGCCATCCTTAATCTTGTTTATGATAAATAAGGAGGACCAATTTCAACTCCTTACAAAATTAGTATCAAAAAAATTATAATGCAAAATTTCAAGGAGGATCCAAATAAGGATAAAGATGGTTTACGCTAAGAACCAGCCAATTTGTCATTAGATTGCTCATCTTGACTCCAGATTAAAAAAATCTTGCAGGGAGAGCACATGTAATATTTACACTTTCAAAGGTGCTACAGGGAAAAAATAAATAATTAAATAATAAAAAAATAAAAAAATTAGAAAGAGGTAAAACATTTGCAAATGATGATGGTCCTATTAAGATTGTATCATTAGCGGTCAGCTTACCATATGATGTGTAATTGTGTGCAGATGGATGGATGGATGGACAGCACGGTCGTTGGCAGGGTGACGAGGTGACCACTCCCGGTGTCTGATGGGTCATTCACTCTCCCATCCATCCCATTCGTATGAAGGGTCCCACCGATCCCGGCGGTGACCGTATACCCGAACAGTAAGCTTCGCAGGCTCCATCTCACGAGGATCCCATCACCGCCAGGGGGCCGTTGCCATAAAGGAGGCCCAAGGAATGGGTGGCAGCTTTAAAAGCCAGCAGCTGCAGCAGAGTCGGTTCCATCCATCTACTACCGTAGTCCACAAAGAAGAGAGAGAAAGTTGATAGAGAGAGAAGAGATTGGTGAATTTTTTTTTAAAAAAAAAATTGGTACTGACGAGGGGCAGCAGCCATTGTCCGATCTGATTGACCGAATTATTTGACGATTCAAATTCCGTAAATGCCCTCCCATGACGTCACCACCCTACACCCTTTTCCAGCCGAACAAACCATCTCTTTTATACATGATGACCAAAATACCCCCACAGCCATTGTCTTTTTTTCTTTTTTTTGAAATTACCATGTAATTAACAACAATATTGTTTAAATTCTTATTTTTCAGGCATGAAAGGTAAAAAACTTAGATAAACAATCTTACTCGTAGCCTAAATGGTTAGGCGCCGCATCCATCCTGTTTGCATCTTCAAAGCCAATACAATTCTTGATTAAGTATGATAATGATAGTTGCTAATTTTTATTTTTTAATTAATAAATCAATGCCCCCCACAATATTGGATTTCTATGAGCATATATAAATTTTATCTTAATTTTAAATTATTATAAATCATGATCTTGCAGGAGGGCCTCGCATTTCCATAGTAAATTAGCTAGAATAGCATTTTACCCGGGTTTCAACCATTGCCCTCTAATCTATGCTCTTGAAATGTAATTTTAAATTTTAAATTTTTTATTAATATATTCTTTTAAGAATAGAGCAACATAGTCAATGTTAAAAGAGATACCTCCACTAACTCATGTACAGTTTAGTCACACATTATATTCATGAAAGGGCTGTGCAATTTAGGTTCCTTCTTTTTTTCCAAAATATATATATTTTTTATTATTAGAAATATATTTTTTAATTAACTATGGCCATTATCTGATTTGATTACTAATAATGAATGCATGGTTATTATTGTTGCCAAATCATCCATCCCTAGAACTTCGTTGGTATTAGGCGGTCTCACTGCCTTCTTCGATGGGATGAGATCATGCTCCTGGGCATCTCTAAGATAGAAATCTATAAAAATAATATCTTTTTTTGGTACAGATGGATGGTCACCATAGATGGATGCGAGAACTACCCAAAAGATCAAGAAAAAGAAGTTCCCGAAGGGTCTCCGAATGCAGTCATCCTGGTGCCAAGACCAATCGCCAGAGTGCTGCGTAACAAAAGATGCGACCCAGTCGGCTGCACAATTCACCTCCCGGTAGACATGTCTAGTCAAAGTCATCCTAGGAGGCTGAAAAAAGCTCCAGATGTCATGAAGGAGAGGGTGGCCATCACAATGCTCTCTCCTACCTTGAATCCAACTCATAACAGTGAAAGAGTCTCCCTCAATGAAAATCCTTTCTGCATGAAGCTCGTGAATGACTCTCCTGATACCTGTCCATGCTGTATTGAGCTCAACTTCTGGGACTGAAAGCTCATGAAGAAAGAAACCCCCATCGCTAGGAGCTTGTCGTCAGCATCCTGGATAACATACCCTGCACCATCAGAGGCACCTCATACACTGCTATCAAAGTTTACCTTCACAAATCTCATAGGAGGGGGCTCCTAGGAGATATATAAAGCCCTTGGGCTGCTGACGAGGCAGCATGGGAGTCTCAGGAATATGAGGTAGCAAGGGGCGAAGCAGTGCCAAAATGATGAAACTCCATCGCCATGAACAAGGCTCTCTAGATAATTCGATGTGGCGGAGTCGTCACAGCCTCGAACACCACAGCATTCCGGGATAGCCAAATGTAATAGGCAATGTAGGCACAACGACGTCAATCCTCAGGCGAGAATGTCTAAGAAAATCAAAGAAAGGGCCTAAGCAGGGTCCGTCATGCTCATCCCAGAGCCATCTCCCTATAAGCCTCCAGATACACCTCACCCTAGAGCAGGTAAGAATGGCATGCTCGATAGACTCATCCTGTAGGCCATAAAGTGGACAAGACCCGGTAATGTCCATGCTTTTATGCTTGAGCAAGGTCCTCATCGGGAGGCTGTCCCAAGCCATCTTCCAAAAGAAGAGGCGCACTTCGGGTAGACGGACAGTCTCCAAATCCAATCTGCTGCTATACTCCTATTCGATGGTTCCCTGCACAAATCATAGAGGGTACTCGAAGGGATCTTGGACCATCAAGAATGATCCCACAACCTCAGATCCTGACTAGAAATCGGGATAGCAAGAATCCGATCCCCCGCTGGGTCTCAAATAGTCTGGTAACCTCCTGGACTTTCCAGGTCCTAGCATCATCCATCATCAAGTCATGACTCGAAGGTTGTCTAATGCCTCCATGCTGATAAAGGTCGGCCACTTGGACAGAGGTAAAGAAGAGATCCAAGCATCATGAATAACATCAATAGTGGATTCATCACCAATCACACACATGATATGGGCCATTATAGTGGGACCCCGGGCACGGATTTCTCTCCAAATAATAGAGCAGCTATGGGAGGTTTGAATCTGAAGTCCTTGAGTCTAAATCCCATAGCGGGCTCTCATCACTCTACTCCATAGACAATTATGCAGAAGAAGATATCTCACTGCATGTCGAGCGAGGAGCACCTCCCTCATGACTAGAAGGGACTGGATCTCGAGTCCTCCGTCCCTAATCGGCTGGCAAATAGTATTCCAAGAAAGCAAGTGAACTCCCTAACTATGCTGCCTGGAATTTCATAGAAAATTTTAGAAGAGTTACTCTATCTCCCTCATGCAGGATATGGGCAGCATAGTGTTCGCCAGAAGATAAATAGGGATTGAGCTCAGAACATATCTGATGATAGTAATTCTGTCGATCATGGATAAGGTAGAAGCTTGCCATCCCTCAAGTCAATCTCGGACCTGCTGTATCATGGTCTACACTCCAACCTCCTCATTCTTTCATCGGTTATAGACACCCCCAGTAAGTCAGGATCCCCACCTGCTTAGAAATCCCCACACAGCTAGGATAGAATGTTTCGTCCGAGCTTTCATCCTAAGGCTAAAGATGACCGTCGACTTTTGTAAATTGACTAGTTGACCCGAGTCATGGCTGTAGGACTCCATAATGGACACCAAACATCTTGCATTCTGGAGAGAGGCCCTCCCATGAGAAGTCAATCATTTGCACAAAAGGAGATAAAGAAAGACTGGACTCCCGGGGCGAGCCAGTAAGGGACTAATAATGATCTTTGGATAGCAACCCTCAGAGCTTGGGAGAGCATCAGCATATAAGATGAACAGGTAAAGGGACAGAGGGCAACCTTGCAAAAGCCCGACCGTGGAGGAGTACTCAATCAGAGCATCATTCACTAGAATGGTGAAAGAAGGATTCTCCACATAATTTATAGTTCACCTGATCCACCTCTCGTGAAGCTAAATTGATGAAGAGTTCAGCGGAAGAAAATACCAGCCCATCCGATCATAAGCATGCTCCATATCAAGTTTGATCGCCATAAGACTCTGTCGAGATGGGGCACACCTAAGATTATGCATGAATTCCTGGCAAGGAGGATATTATCAATGATAGAGCATCCATTGATAAAAGCCCCCTACTCAGGGCTGATTAGATGGGGCACAATAAACTGTAGCCGGCCGACTAAGACCCTCGCACAGATCTTGTAGAGAGTGGTACAGATACTGATCGGTCTGAAATGGCTAGGAGCATAAGAATTAGGTCTTTTGGGGATCAAAGTAATTAGAGTTTTCTTCCACTCAGCAGGGATGCCTGAAATAAAGACCACCTGAACTGCATCGACCACCTCGCCCCTAATGATGGTCCAGTACCTGTGAAAAAATAAGGAAGGAAAACCATCTGGACCTGGGGATTTGTCTTCCCCGAGGGACAAAAGGGCTTCTCTCACCTTAAAAGAAGTAATGGGATGAGTTAAGACCGAATTCTCCTGATCAGAGACTTGGTCCGTCGGATAGTGACCCTGGGTAGTCATATCTTCTCCCAAGGGAAGGGTCCATCTAGATTTGAAATACCACAGAATCTGCTTGCTGATCTCCTGATTATTAGTAATCATGTTCCTATACTCATCCCTGAGCTACCTAATCTGATTGGCAGACCTCCGGATCATCGTAGCCTGATGGAAGAATCTGGCATTTCGGTCTCTTTAATCCATTGCACCCTTGATTTTTGCCTCCAAAAAACCTCTTGTTAACTCAATAAAGAGCGGTGGAACAAGAGGCAACAACGAAGCCTCCCAAGTCTACCTCTTAGAGACCCCTCTCCTGATCCTCACGCCTTTGAAGCTCAGCAATGTCAATCTCTACCTCCTCAATCTTTCTGAAAATATTGCCAACCGCAGTCCGATTTCAGTGAATAAGCCTACGCCTAGCAAGCTCTAATTACCAGGTCAGCCGGTATCTCGCATCCCCATAAATCGGCACCCTCCAAACTACTTTAATCAGCTCCCAAGACCTCGGATAGAAGGTCCAAAGCTCTTCAAAGTAGAAAGGAGATTTGAGTGCAATCCTTGGTAAGTGCTATACCTGATACCCAGGAAACCGCTGCATCCAGTCAGCAGAACCAAGCACCCGATCAATCCTCTTCCAAACTCTGGCAATACCGGATCGATTGTTATACCAGGTAAATCTAGACCTAGAGTAACCTAGATCAATCAGACCAATGTCGCCCATAAAGTCCTTGAACTCCTTGGATTTAATACTATGCCTAGCCCTCTTGCCTCCCATCTTCTCATGGAGACCTGCAATATAATTGAAATCACCATCAAGTAGAGAGGGGATACCCTGAGTAACCAACCTAGAACTCTCATGCCATAGCCTCCTCTGCTCCTTATATTCAGTGCTCGTATCATGCTAGAAATGAGCCAGGGCTACCCACCTACTCCGATATGACCATGATCACTTGCTGCTCATAGCTATGAAAAGCATCAACTCTTACAGATCCTCGCCTCCACATCACCAAAATCCCTCCAGACAGTCCTCTAGACTCGATGGCATAGATATACCACATTGGTTGAAGCCACCACCTCACTCAATCCAGGCCCCTTCCCGAAAGTCGAGTCTTAAGGAGAACACAAACATCAGGACAATACAGATGGATCAATTTGCTAAAAGAAGTCTAGAACGTAGGTTTTTTCGCTTCCCAGGCATTTCAAACTAGAATCCTCATGATGACACTTGAGATGGAGGAGGGTCTATTCCGGAGCTCCCCTCATCCTGGTCCATTGCAATCCCAGTTGATGATGTAATCATCTCTGAGGCTCCATCTCCTATCCCTTGGATGTGTTTCAGTCTCTCAATAGCCACCTTATGGGTCAAACCCTATGGCTCCACCATCATGTCTGGCTCCCGATTGTGTGATCCGATCTCAGGCTGGGCGTTAGTGCCCTGTAACATTGTTCGGGATGTGCTAGACATCACCACTTCTGGACCGCCCGCTGCTAAGATAAAAGTTCCCCGATTTCCCTTCCCAACCAAAAGAGATTTCTTGGTTATAGTACTGCTTGACTCCTTGGCCCTACCTTGTCCTTCCTTCCCAACACTTTACCAAGCCCTATAGTCTCAGAGGCTTTTGATCCCCGCTTGGATCCTGCACTAGCAATGGGATACAACATAGAACGGGCTTGCTTGGAGTGGTCGGATCCCTTGTTGGTTTCCCTCCTCGCCCCGTCAACCTCCAAACCTAGACCCAGAACTTCCAGGTCAAGTTGCAGTGGCTTGAAACAACCCATGGGCTCCTTTGCTTGAACTTCTTCTCCCAGGAAAGACGAAGGCCGAATAGGAGACTTCCGGTGGGCCACCTTAGCTGGCTTGGACCACCCCTTCACATCTGGCACACTATCCATAATGCCTCCTTCCGGGCAAACAGGTTCTTTCCCCAGGTTCCGTTGCCTCGGTGTTCTCCCAGGTTCTTTTGAAACAGTCTCCTTCACCCCCAAGACCCCTGGTTTTTCCACTAGTGGCAACCACTATCAGATTGCCACCAACCATGGACCCAAACAAAGGCCTCCCGAGCCCTCACCCTCCATCTCCTCTGCAGTCCCGATGATGTTTGCCAAGTGGATCCCTAGCTACTCGTCAACTCTTCCGACTGAGCAAACATGCTTTGGTCCATGAAACAACCCACACCGGAAGCACACCCCGGTGAGATTCTCATAAACGAAGTGCTGCCAGCGGTTGCCTCCCGGCCCGTTGATCAAAACCCCCGGGCACAACAGACAGGAAAGGTCAATGCAGATTGAGGTCTAGTAAATCCCCCCCTTTTCCATTTTGCAGTACATTCATCCACAGTTACCAATTTCCTGGCTAGATTTGTGATCCTCCAAAGTATTGCTCACCCCTAAAGCTCGATCGATAGCTGATGTAACCAAACCCAAACCAATTTCGATCGAATCACCATTGCTGAAGGGTAGAATTGTGGTCACCATTGTTCGATTGCCAAAGCTTGCCCGCTTAGCACCCATGGCCGATTAAGGATGGCATCACGATCCTCAACTCTCTGGAACCTGAATATGAGAAGCCCTTGTTCCAGATTGAAAGCTTCAATGGTCCCCTTTAGGCCAGCCTGCTATCGAAATTCGTGCACTGTCGCCTTTGCAACGATTTTCTAGCCAAGCGATCGCGCCACCAGCCCCTTCACCAACCAATCATCTGTCTCTCCCCTCACCTCCTCATCCGGAAGATCCACCACCTCCAGGAAGTGATGAGCCAACTCCTCCACCTTGTCCGATGAAGGCTCGGAAGAAACCTAAATTGGTCGACTGGTAAGAGACTTCTTCCCATTAGTATTCGTAGATTCTGTCTCCATTGAGAGTCCTCCAGCATTCTCTCTTTTGCTCACCATCCCAGCCACCGGCGGTAGCACCCGAACATCATGCAAATTCTGGCGATCACACACGAAAGAGGAAGAGCATAGATTTCAAGCAAAGACTCAGCAGGAGCGAAGGTTCTAGAAAGAAGTACCTACGATCTTCGTACCCTAACGGAGACCTGGATGTCGATGAAGCGACCGTGCCAAAGGCGACCCCTTTGTTCACCATCGACTCTCCTGCTCCCCAAGAGAGTTTCCCCATTGCCCCCTTTCCTTCAGTAGCATCGGCTCATGTTCTCCCAAGAGGGTTCACCGTCGCCGGCTCCTGCTCCCCAAGGGGGTCTCGTCGTCGTCGGTTCCTGCTCCCCAAGAGGGTCTCACCGTCACCGGCAACAAGGCTGACTCAAGGAGGGTTCCCTAGATAGGGGAAGCTTTTTTTCGAAGAGGGCGAAACCCCAATAGGAAGGTAACGATCTAATCTCTTTCAACAATCCCTCTTGACCGGTGGTAATTGATAGGAGCCCCTCTGATGTTCAAGTCAGTAAGGGGAGTTTGAGCAAAGTAGCTGGAGCTGAGAGCCATGACAGAAGAGTGCCAGAATGAGCATCTTATAAAAATATAAAGACATACCTATCAGAGGTCCCCTTTTACCAATTTATAGGGCTATACAGGATAACCGAATGCCATTTGAGAGGTGACCTCCTTTGACATATATAATAGATTCTATTGAATGTTGGGATCTCATCTTTTATATTTTTTTATTAATATCTTTTTGTTAGGATGGTATCTTTTGCTAGGATTTTGTTTGCTATGATCTCTACTCGGACGATTGCAACTTATTCCCTTGTGCTTCTTGCTTGGGCATCGTGGGCTCCAAGCATTAGAATAGCTTGTTTATTGTTAATTATAGTAGCCTTGACACTATCCTATTATTGTCGACTAATTTTGGTTTGGTAGTTAGTCGATTTTGGATAATTACTCGGTTTCCATGTATTGAGGGACGTCATGTTAGCTGGCTTGTAGTCACTCATAGTTACTCGGTCTTAAGTGCCGTGCTTACTCAGCCAAGGTTACTCGGTCATGGTTGCTTGATCATAGTTACTCATTTATGGTTACTTGTCAATAGGTGCTCAACCATGGTTACTTGGCCATGGTTGCTTAGCCATAGTTATTTGACTAAAGTTACTCAACCAAGGCTGCTCAGCCATGGTTACTCATCCATGATTGCTCATTTAAAGTTGCTCGACTAAAGCTACTTGGCTAACATTATTTAGCCAAAGTTAGCCAAGATTTGCCTCTAGCTTAGTCATCAATCTGGTTCATTCATATAGGACAGGTAGTTGAGTTGTTGCCATAACATTGCCCCTTACTTCCAAGCCCAAAATGATGCCGATTAAGTGCTTCGAATTTTGTTGCTTTTGGACAAAAGGAGTAGTGTTAACTCTCTGGCCTCGACATGCAATAGCATTTATACTATGGCTATGTTAGTCGGCTATTCGGGCTTCAGTGGGTCTGAAGGAGATGAAAGGTGCCCCAACTCATTCATCTTTGTTAGCCGAGTATTAAGTGGTTGGAGGGGATGAGATCCAAATAAGATGGAGGTTGAGAATGCAGCCATCTTCGTTGACTAGTTATTAAATGGTTAAATGGGAGTGAGATCCGAATAAGAATAGAACTAAGATCTGAATAAGATAGAGATTAAAAATAAAACCATTTTCATCAATCGGTTGTGAGTCAACCAGATAAGAGTAAGATCTGAATAAGAATAGGAGTGAGACCCGAATGGGATGGAGGTTGAGACTGCGGTCATCTTTGTCAATCGATTATGAGTCGGTCGGATGGGAGTGAGACCTGAATAAGAATGAAATGAGATCCAAATAAGATGGAGGTTAAGAATGCATCTATCTTCGTCGACCGGTTGTAAGTTGGCAGGATGGGAGTGAGATCCGAATAAGATAGAGATTGACAACACAACCATCTTCGTCAACTAGTTGTTTAGCAGTCGAATAGAAGTGATATCCAAATAAGATAGAGGTTGAGAACGCATACATCTTCATCGACCGATTGTTGAGCGACCAAATGAAAGTGAAGTCCAAGTTGGAGGTTCTGAGCCAGCCATCTTCTTCGATTGGGTATTAATCGATTGGATGGGAGTGAAATACAAAATAGAGATTATGAGCTAGCCATCTTCTTCGACCGAGTATCAATCGACGGATGGAAGAGACTTAAGATAGATATGTGAGAATGCAGCTATCTTTTTCGATCAAGTATGAGTTAACCAGATAAATTGAAAAGCTTTGGTGGGCCCCACGAGCATTGGTGGGTCTCATGGACTTTGATGGATCTATAAGCTTTGGTGGGCCCTATAGGCATTGGTGTGTCCATCTGGCTTTGATGGGCCCCATGAATTTTGGTGGATCCCGTAGACTTTGGTAGGCCCTGTGGGCTTTGATGTATCATGCATGCTTCAATAGACCCTACAAGCTTTAGTATGTCTAACGAGCTTCGATGGCTTAGCAAGCTTTGATAGGCCCCGTTGGCTTTTATAGGCCCTATGGGTTTTGATGTGTCCTACAATTTTCGGTGTGCCCTGCGAGCTTCGATGGCTTAGTGGGCTTTGGTAGGCCTCAATAGCTTCGATGGGCCTAGTAACATTTATGTCTCAGATCTTGGTTTGCCCCCAAGACTCGCAAATAGTTGCTGCTGATCTACTGGTTGAGGAGCATTGGTCTTTAGCTCAGCTGTTCGTCATGGTGCAAAGAATGTCTAGTGCGACCAGTGGAGGCGTCCTGCATTTGAGTTATCATCATTCAGCCTCTAGCTGCAAGATCTCTTCTTGATGCTGCCTCCTACCTAGTGTGCCAACTGGTATTGCCAAATCACCCATCTCTGGAACTTTGTCAGTGCCGGGCAGTTCCGCTACCTTCTCCGGTGGGATGAGATCTTGTTCCTAGATATCTCTAAACTTGCAAGAATAGTCCCCTTTGACCGGTAGTAATTGACGGGGGACCCTTTGATGCTCAAGTCAGTGAAGGGAGTTTGACAACAGCTCCATAGTAAAAGAGTAATAGAATGAGCGTCTTACAAGGATGTAAAGATGTACTTGTCGAGGGTTCTCTTTTATCGATTTACAGGGCTATGCAAGGTAATCAAATATCGTTTGGGAGGTGACCTCCTCTAACATATGTAATATATTTTATTGGGTATTGGGATTTTGTGTTCCGCATTTTTTTTATTAGTATCTTTCTATTAGGATGGCAGCTTTTGCTGGGATCATGTTTACCATGATCTCTGCTAGGATAGTTGTAACTTATTTGTCTCTGCTTCTTACTTAGGCATCACGGTAGGGATGGCAATGGGCCGGGTGCATAACTATCCAAACCCAAACCTGAATACTCAATAAACTATCCAAACCCGGTCCAAACACTATCGGAACTAAGTTTTTTTTTTTTTTTTTTCCAAACCCATCTCAATCAGGTATCGGATAATTCGAGTTTACCCGGCCCAAACTCAATTCAGTCATATTAAATTTTTTTATTTTTATCAACTTTAAAATCATCTACCATTTTATAAATCATACATACATTAAACAAATAAAATTTAAGTACATTTTTAGTTTAACAGTATTTAGTTTCACATTCAATCAAAATAAAATTTAAATTATCTTAAACAAATAAAATTCAACAAGACTTAATTCAATACTTTCGAAGTAAATAAAGATATAAATATAATTTAAAAGTACATCTAACTCGAGGTTCCAAGTTATAAAAAAATATAAAGAATAATTCTCGATTAATCCTTAGTTGCAACATCATTTTTCACCTGATCCACCTATAAATAATTTATTATTGTTAGTAATGATTGATTATAATGATCATGAAGAATAGAATTTGTTAAAAAAATACTAAAACAACTTTTACTTGAATTGTTGTCTTCAAAAACAAAATCTTTAAAAATATCACAAATCTTTTCTTGCTCTTCTTTGGAAAGTATAGTATTAGTATCTATACAAAGCATCAATTAATTTACATAAACATTAACAATCATCACATTAAATTAAAAAAATCTAATTTAAAAAAGTAATAGTATACAAGATATGAAAATATCTCTATTTAATCAATTGCCACCACAAACCAAGGCTTTCATAGTTTCAAAATGTAATCGATTGCGGTATGGAGTCAACAACCTTTTACTAGTGTTAAAAGTAGATTCAGAAGCAACAGTAGATACGGGGATGCCAAACAAATCTTTAGCCATCATTTGTAATATTAGATACTTAGATCCATTTATTTTCCACCAAAGCAAGACATTAAAATAAGGAGACCGAGGTATTTCATCTTTCTGCAGATAGTGATCCAATTCAATTTTCGTAAAGTGCTTTTGGCCTTCTTTTTTTCTTTACACATACAAATCAAAATCAGCCAATAGATCATTCAAAGGTCCATGATCACTCTGTATCAAACTGGATTCTTTCTCATATTCCTTTTCCATATTAGCCCTGAATTGATACTCATTAAGCAATTCATAACAAACTTCATGTAACTTCTCAATCTTGTCAGTAGCCATATCCTCGTAAATTTTGCTAAAATAATACTCAATCAAGGACATTTTAAATCTTGGATCTAAAATTGTAGCAACCTCAATGAAAATATGGATCTCATCCCAATGTTTGATGAATTTAATCAACATCTCCTTTGCCATTTTCTCAATCACTTCAAAAGGAGACTCAAGCCACTTAAGTAACTCTAATTTCACATCACATATTTTTGGAAAATACAAATTAGCTATAGAAAATTTGGTACCAAAAAATATCTTAGTCACTGTATAAAATAATTTCAATTTATGACACACTTCCTGACCAAGTATCCAATCATTATCACTAGGATAATATTAAAATCCTGGCTCACGTTATTTTAACCTAGGAAAATATATTTATACATCAAAGTATTCTCCAACATTAAAAAAGTTGAGTTCTACCTAGTTGGACAGTCAAGACCCATCTTCTTGGTACAATAAACTCATATTTGACGAGCCATTTCTTTAAACTTTTCACACCTTTTAAATGATGCTGTACAATATTCCACACTATCATGAATATTTTCTATCCCTTTCTTAATTACCTCCAAACCATCCTTCACAATTAAATTCAATATGTGAGCACAACAATGCATATGTAAGAATTTACCAATCAACAATAAAGTACTAAGCTGCAACTTATCTTTAAGAATATCAACCATTGCATCATTGGTGCTACAATTATCTAAAGTAATCGTCAATAACTTAGTGTCAACATTTCAATCTAACAAATATACAATAAGTATCTCGGCTAAGTTCATTGCAGTATGTGGAGAAGGAACATAAATAAACATGTTCAACATCATAAATTATTAGCAACTATATAAAATAAGTCACTTAAGTACATCAAATATAAAGCATATAACATCTAAATCACTTACCTTAGAATTCGACTTTGTAATGCCCAATCTTGATCAACAAAGTGTGTGGTGATAACCATGTAACCTCGCTTTTGATTGCTTGCTATCCACATGTTAGTAATGATTGCTACCCTAGCTACTTCCATTCTTTTCAATTAAATTTGTAAGTTGTTTCTTCTATTCCTGTATATAGTCTTGATCTCATCCTTGATGGTATTTCGAGTAGGAATCTTGAACAACGGTTGTACTATATTCAAAAATCTCCTAAATCCAACATGGTCCACTATATTCAAAGAATATTCATAAAGAAGAATCATTGCAGCCAGCTCTCTCTTTCTAGTTTCTTGATTAAATAAATAAGCTGATATTGTTTATGATTCATCCTTTTCCTTTGCAAGCTTATTTACCAAAATTTTTTGTTTAATATCTCCATATTTCCTCTCCGGACATATCTCGTAGTGACTGTGCAAATATCTAGTCCCATTTTTTAAGCCACCACTAAGCAACTTAGTACAATAGTTGCACTTTGTCTTTGGAACTCCATGAACATCGACATTTGTAAAATGACTCCAAGTGCTACTTCTTAGTTTGCCATTATTTGGACCTTTTCCTTGATCTTGGCTACTTGTTTCATCTACATGTATAGGTTGGTCTAAACTTGTACCAGCAAAAGAAATATAAGGTAACGTAGATGGTTGTATATGCTGATATGAATTTATAGCAATAAGAGAATTATTAACAAGCACAGGTGGTTGATTCATTTGAGTAGTGCTTTCTATTTTTGATTCCATGTGTAACTCCTATATTATAAATATAAATATATAAATAAAACACAATTATAATCTCACAATTTCATAAATATAAATAATTAGATTAAAATATTCATAAATATAAAGATTTAATAGTATAAAGTCATGAACTAATAATAACTACATTAATAATAAATAGCCATATTCTTGATCATTTATATTCTTCCAAGATCCTACTTAAATCTATAGCTTTCATATTCTTTAATAATCTAATACTTTAATATTTATTACTATATTAATTTTTATGTCTTTTTTATTAAATAAAATTTTAAAATTTATTTAATTAAATTTTGTTTTAAGAAAAAGAAAAGTAGAAAGGATTAAGATGCTCAGAAAATTAAGATGTTTAGAGATATATGTGTAAAATTTATATTATGAATTTGGTAAAGTATTAACTATGAACTGTCTTGAATTCATGTTATATAGGATAGGATGAAAAAAATCAATTGCACCCCAATATATATATAATATTATTATTTATTTTTGCAGTTGAGTTACTTGAGTAGTTAACCCAGATCGAGTCCTCGAGAGATAGATGTGGTCTCTGACTCTCTGGATCACTTGGTCTGTCGACAACCCCACCATAGTGAGGCCCTCGCCCCTCGCCCTCATCCATCGGTAGCCGCACAACACTTCCACCCTCCCCGCCGCCCTCCTCACCGGTGCCCTCTCCCTCAGTCCTTCCCCTCCGCCATTGCACGTTCCTCCTCTCCCTCGTCCGCCGGTCGCCGCACCTTCCACCCACCCAACCCCCTGCCGGGCCCGCTCGATGCTTCCACCCTCCCACCGCCCTCCTCGACGATGGCACCCTCTCCCTCAGTCCCTCCCCTCCATCGTCGCACATTCCTCCTCTCCTTCGTCCGCCGGCCACCACACCTTCCGCCCACCCAACCCCCCGTCGAGCCTGCCTGATGCTTCCACCCTCCCCGCCGCCCTCCTCGCTGATGGCACCCTCTTTCTCCCCTCCGTCGCCGCACGTTCTTCCTCTCCCTCGTCCGCCGACCACTACATGTTCTGCCCACCCAACCCCCCGTCGAGCCCGCCCGACACTTCCACCCTCTCCGCTGCCCTCCTTGCCGACGGCACCCTCTCCCTCCCCTCTCGTCTGTTCCTCCTCTCCCTCGCTCGTTGCCTCGTCGCTGATGTCTCCCCCATCGCCCCCGGATGCGCCGCTCTGCCCTCCCCTTCAATGCCGCCCTCCTTGCTGACGGCAACGAAAATCTAAAAAAAAGAAAAACCACTCGACGACTCACCTGGATGATGACCGGAAGTCCGAAGTAGGAGGAAGCCACTACCACTGCTCGCTGCTCACTGCCACTTTTTCACCGATCCGAGAGGAGGAAGAGCCATCGAAGAGGAAGAGGAAGGGGGAGCAAGCGCCAGGGAGCTGGAGATTAATCGGTGATTAATCGGAGAATAATCATTGGAAAAAAGGGTTTAGTATTTTAAAATTTAATAAGTAATAAATAATAAATAATATAATATATATAATATATTATATATTATTTATATTATTTAAATATTTAAATAATCCAGATCAGGTTCGAGTCGGGTGTATATCTATCCAGTCCCGATCCAAACCCAAAGTTAAGATTCGGGTTTTACCCAAACCCAGTCAAAGCATTAACTACTCCGCCCAATCGGATCGGGTCGAGTCGGGTACCCATAGATTTGGATTTTATTGCCATCCCTACATCGTGGGCTCCATATATCAAGGTAGCTTGTATGTTGCTAATTGTAATAGTCTTGACACTATCTCAGTACTATCGACTAATTCTGCTTTGACAGTTAGTTGGATCCGAGTAATTACTCGGTCGCCGTTCATCTAAGGATGTCATGCTAGTTTGCTTGTAGTCACTCGTAGTTACTCGGATTCAAGTGTCATACTCACTTGGTCAAGATTATTCGATCGTAATTAATCAGCTACAATTACTCGACTATGGTTACTCATCCATGGTCGCTCATCCAAAATTATTCGGCTAAAATTATTCAATCAAGATTATTTGATAAAAATTACTCAGCCAAGATTTATTTTTAGCATAGTCATCGATCTGATTGGTTCATAAAGATTATGTAGTTAAATTATTGCTATAATAGTTATATCCATTTGTATTATATTTTTAAATAAATTTAATTTAAGATTTTCGGATAGAAAATATTTATTGTTTCAATGATATCGGGTATTAATGTCATTTGATGGATTCCGTTTTGTGGGAAGTGAAATAAGGGGGTACTTTGGTAAAAGGACGAGGGCAGGGTCTGCGAGGTATGGTACACAAAATGGGAGCCCACGGGGGCTTGTCCTTTCTCGAGGCCGCGGTTGCAGTTGGACGGCTGGGATCGGTCGGTAGACCGAGAGTAGATCTCCACCATTGGGAGGACAGGTAAGCTCTGCCAGACAGCCAGAGGGCCGGAACTACAGCTTTGTTAATAAAAAGGATTATTTAATAAAAAAGAAATAATAATAATAAAATAATAAAAGAAATGGAACTCTCTTATCGATGGGAACCTCTCAGTTGATGGTTTGGGAGGAACCGCGGTGTAAAAGACAAAAAGGCTCCTCCTCTGCCTCACTTTTTACATACCATGCGAGTAACCATTGGTTACGGCTTCTAATAAATAAATAAATGAATATATATATATATATATATATTGTATGTGTTGTACAAAATTCGTTTTTTCTTAATCGAACCGGTGCAAGTAGGCTTCCAGTTAGTCCGGCTAATCCATTTCATCAGAAGTCTGACCAGCCGACCTACCGAAGTAGAGGTCTGGCTGATCCATTCCACCAGAAGTCCGACTGACCAACCCACCGAAGTAGAGGTCCGACCAGTCTGCTCCCCAGAAGGCTTGACGGACGTTCTTCATCGACCAGCCGACCCATCACCATTGGATCCGACCGACACATTCTTACTCCGGAAACAACTCGAAGGCTCCAGAAGCCCTTTCCAACTGGTACCAAAATTCTGTTACAATAGACACCACCTCATGGCCACGACTCGGTGCCACCTGGTCGTCATCCTGATTCTCCTAGGGACAAATTGGGTATTCTCCACCTGTCCCTTAACCGAATTTGGCAGTATTCTACATCTATATAAGGTGACCGGGGGACCTCGTTTCAGGGGCCAAGTACTTTCTTTCTTTTCTATTCGATTCCTCCATTCTGTTGCCTTCAAGCTCCCGTTAATTTAAGATCGGAGTGTCTCCTGCCGGAGCACCATTAGCTCTTTGGGACTTTATTGCAGATACCGGAAAAGGAGCGCTCCAGCACAGTCGACCGAACTTGATCCAGGAGAAGACGCCACAACAGTATGTATGCATTAGTTATAGATTTATATTTTAAAACATAAAAATTTTGAATACATAATTTTAAATAATATATTTTGAATATATGTATATATATACATATGTAATATATATATAATTTTAAAAGTTTTGATGATCGGAAAGGCCCGTTACATGATAAGAGCTTTGTTTGTAAGAGAACATTCATTTAGTGCAATTTTAGATTTTAGCAAAAAGAGTGCTTGATATACGTATATGCTTTGAAATCTTATTTCAATGGATGATCGGGTAATAGATGTGTAATTATATATATATATATATATATATTGGAGGGGGTATGTTGGATCAAATTTGGATTTTGTTCGGATAAAAGGAATGGACCAAGTTGTAAAAGGCCAGATAAAGCCCAAAAAAGTTTTACAGAAGGACTAATTAGTCCTCAATGCTATAGAAGAGGTAAGTGATTGACCGACTTATAAAAACCCTTTAATTCACCAGGCCGATCAACACCCAAGGTTGATCCATACATAAAGCTGATCAAGGCATAAGGCCGATCAACATCCAAGGCCGGTTTATGCATAAGGCCGACCAAGACATAAGGCCGACCAACGCCGAAGGCCAATCCATGCACAAGGTCGATCGACTCATGGAGTCGATAGATGCATAAGTGCTGATCATCACATGATAGCTAATCCATCGGAAGAATAATAAATATGACAAGAAATAAAGTAGTTATCCTATCCGAATAATCAATTACTGTTGCTACAATCACGTGTTAGATCCAAACGAAATTAACCATCTAAGGCCCTTCTAACTGAATTCAGTTAAGGCCCAAGCCTATAAATACCGATACACGGGGACCTCCGAGGGTAAGTAAGCTCAACTAGCAGAAATACTATCTCATTCTTTAGCCATTTTTCTTGAGATTCCATATCTGTTTACCGAATTCTTACTGATTTAAGCATCGGAGTATCCCCACCGGAATCCCTCCGATGAGTGGACTTGTTTTACATATTCTAAAGAAGCCCAGAAGAGCGAGCCCATATGGTGCACCGGAGTCATACTAGTTTGGCAACAATAGATTGGCATGTCAGGTAGGAGAAGAAATCATTTATTTGAAGAAATCTTGAAAGAAAAAATGATCAAAGGAAGGGTGCAGAATCTTTCTACTGGAAGAATTCATCCATCACCCAAGAAGAATGATCTGTCCCAGGACAATGAAAATGTCACCCCAACTGCTAGCTTGGGTCAACAACAACAACTGGACGTCCTTCTGAACAAGATGGAGGTCTTGACTGTAGCTATCCAAAACCTCCAAGAAGTGGCAGTTAGCGGATAGCAACGCCCCATCGCTTCTAGATGCAGTCGACATTCTCCCATACATGAGATCCAACGTCCAGGATCAAGCCATCGTTCTCGTCATCACCTTTCATTAAGCCGACACTCCCTTATGCAATGGAATTCCCAACCCCGCGATCATGGAGAAGGTTGGAATAGAAGAAAACACCGCAAATCTTATTCTCTCCAACGAATCCACTCCAAGAAGTGCTCAATGGAGCCAAGATAGCCGGAGACTGGATCATTTCGAGAGGAATTTCTACAAGTTGCCAAACTCGATGACCAGAGAAAAAACGAAGACAGGCTAACTGCTTACGACACACGACCACCTTTTTCTAAGAGAATCATGGAGGAGAAAATTTTGTCCCACTTTAAGATTCCCTAGTTGGAACCATATGACGGGATGGCCAATCCATTCGATCACTTGGGCAGCTTCAAAGCCCATATGATGATCCGGGGAGCAACTGATGTCCTCCATCGTCTCGACTAGGTACCATCCATTCCTTTGAACAACTAGAAAGATTATTTGTATCTCATTTTAGGACCAGCCGGAAGATGCCATGGAATTCGGATAGCCGCTTCTTCATTCAGCAACAAGAGGGCAAAACACAGAGCGACTACGTGGCTCAATTCAATTCTGCCACATTAGAAATCCCCGACCTCAATGAGCATGTTGCCATGTCGGCCATGAAGAAAGGTTTCCGGTCATCCAGATTCACATTTTCTTTGAACAAGAAGTTTACCACTAACTACTCTGAACTGTTACATGAGCGCAGAAGCATGCGTAAGCTGCCAGTCGATGCTAAGTGGAAGGAAAGTTGGCCCCAAGGAAGAAAAATCTGAAAGGTAATGAGCTTCGGCCTTCCAACAATACGTCGACCCAGCGGCAAAGCCCAAAGCCGAAGAATCCGATCGGCAAGGCTTTCATCAGCAAATACGACACCTATACTCCTCTATCCCTCCCAAGGGAAAAGATATCAAAGGAGATCGAAAAGAAAAACTTCCTCTAAAGACCACGATCGATGCGAGCACTAGCAGCCTCCCGTAACAAAGCCAAATATTGCTGATTTCATAAGGACCATGGACACACCACTAAAGAATGTATACAGCTGAGAGATGAGATCGAGGGATTGATCAAGCATGGATACTTAGGAAAGTACATCCACAGTCAAGACCACCCAGCTAAGATAACAGCTCCAAGGCAGATCACTGATGGTGCGGAGCTTCCTAAGCAATGACCCACCGATGGCATGGTCGACATGTTATATCGCCGACCACATGATAGCACCTCGAAGAAACTTTGAAGGAGCAACACCATCAGCTTTTCCAAAGATGACCTACAGGGAGTTCAAGTACCCCATGATAATCCAGTTGTAGTCTCCGTCATTATTGTAAATTATGATGTACGAAGGATTTTAATAGATAATGGAAGTTCGATCGAGGTCTTACTCTACGATGCCTTTCTCAAAATGAATTTATCTAGAGATAAATTGTAGAGAACTTTAGCACCTCTTATCGGATTCAGTGAAAATTCAGTAGGAGTAGAAGGAGAAATAACTCTCCCTATGACCTTTGAAATCGAACCAAGACAGAAAACACTCCTGATCACATTCATGGTTGTCCAGACATTTTTAGCATACAATGCCATTTTATAATGACCCGCCTTAAATAAATTTCAAGCCATCATTTCCACCTATCATCTACTGGTATGATCCCAACCCAAAATGGAATTAGTGAAAAAAAGGGAGATCAACGAACTGCTCACCAGTGCCTGTTGATTCAAGACTGACAATCATCAGTCGGCATAATTACTCCAGAGCAGATAGATTCCAGAGATCGAACCAATGACATCAGAGAACCAATTGAAAGAACCATTCATGTTCCTCTAATAAAAGACGATTCAACTAAGGTGGCCCCGATCGGAAGTCTACTCGATGAAGATTTGAAGACAAGACTGACCAACTTCTTGCAAGAAAATGCTGATATCTTTGCATGGTCAGCCATAGATATATTGGGGATTCCTTTCGATGTGGTTACTCATGAACTCAAAGTCGATCCTAAGAGTTGACCAGTTCGCCAGAAGAAAAGGAACTTTGCCCCTGAGAGGCAGAAGGTCATCAATGAAGAAGTAACTAAGCTCCTTGATGCAGGATTCATAGGAAAAGACCATTACCCTGATTGGCTCACCAATGTGGTGATGGTAAAAAAGGTTAACAAGTGAAGAATTTGCATCGACTATACTGACCTTAATAAAGCTTGCCCGAATGATAGTTTTCCTTTATCCAAAATTCATCAGCTTGTTGATGCCACCACGAGACATAAACTTCTAAGCTTTATGGATGCCTTCTCTGGTTATAATCAAAACTGGATGAATCATGAATACGAAGAGAAGACATCCTTCATTACTGACAGAGGGTTATATTGCTACAAGGTGATGCCCTTCGACCTCAAGAATGCTGGAGCAACGTATCAAAGGCTAGTCAACAAGATCTTCGAAAATCAGATCGATAAAACTATGGAGTCTATGTCGACGACATGATTGTTAAAAGTATTCAGGCTGACAACCATATCAGAGATCTCCAAAAAGCCTTCGACGTACTACAAAGATACTAAATGAAATTGAACCCCACTAAATATGTCTTTGGAGTAATGTTGGAAAAACTCCTAGGCTTTATTATCACTAATCGAGGAATCGAAGCCAACCCGGAGAAAATCTGAATGATACTCGAGATGAGACACCCTGTTAATAAGAAAGAAGTCCAATGTTGACCGGATGGATCGCATCATTAAGCCTATTCATCTCTCGGTCGACTGAAAGGTGCCTGCATTTCTTTAAGTCATTGCGACAATCACAAGGCTTTGAGTGGTCAGATAGTTACCGACAAGCCTTTGAGGATCTCAAGAAATACCTAGTCAATCCAACTCTACTATCTAAACCTAAAGAAGGAGAAGGCCTATACTTTTAACTCACTGCATCGAATGAAGCTGTCAGCTCGATGCTAGTTAGAAAAGGATTCGACGGCACTCATAAACACATCTACTATACCAGTAAAGTACTTCATGATGCTGAGGTAAGGTACCCGAAGATCCAGAAACTGGTCTACACTCTGGTAATATCGACAAAACTATTGAGACCCTATTTTTGATCTCATCGGGTCATTGTGTTGATTGATCAACCTTTAAGGACCATCTTGTAATGCCCCGATATTTCAGGTAGAATGGCCAAATGGGCAGTGAAGCTAGGAGAATTCGATATCTCCTATCAATCCCGATCGACGATGAAAGCTCAAGTATTAGCTGATTTCATTACCGAATGCACTTGGAATAATAATGAAGAAGAAACACAAATATCCATTGAAAATGCCGAAGATGATCTCAATTCTACATGGATTCTTCATGTGGACGGTGCCTCGAACTCCTCTAGTTGCAGAGCCGGTTTGATCTTAGCTGATCCCAATGGAGATGTTGTAGAATATGCCCTGCATTTCTCTTTTAGAACTTCAAACAATCAAGCGTACTATGAAGCTCTTTTGGTAGGACTTAGGATCGCTAAGGAGCTGGACATTCGGAAGCTGAAGGTGATATCTGATTCTCAACTGGTGGTGAACGAAGTCAAAGGAGGCTTCGAAGCTCGAGATACAACTCTGGCCAAATACTTAAAGAAGGTTTGGGAGTCGATCGCTTAGTTCGATTCTCTGGACATCAGTCACGTCCCTCGAGTAAAAAATTCTCGGGTCAATTTACTATCCCGCTTGGCCACGATGACGCCCGACTTCGTGGGTTGGACTTTTGTTGAATACTTGGAAACCCTCAACATCTCAGCTGAAGGAAGGGAAGAGATCCATCAGATCAAACAGGAGCCAAGCTAGATGGATCGATAATCAAGTACTTAGTCGACAAAACTTTGCCCAATGATGCCACCAAAGCTAAACGGCTCCGTTGGATAGCTTCTCAATACATCATCTTGGAAGGGTCCTTATACAAGAGATCCTTTACTCAACCATTGCTAAAATGTCTTGCTCCTTCGGATGCTGATATGCCCTCAAAGAGGTTCATGAATGCATATGTGGTGATCAACTGGGGGGCAGATCTCTGGCTTATAAAATTATATATCATGGATATTACTGGCCAACCATCCAGAAAGATGCGGCTGACTTTGTGCAAAGATGCAATCAATGCCAGAGGTATGCCAATTTCAAAGGCATCCGTCTAGTCAAATAACTCAACTAGTCTCTCCTTGGCCATTCTCTCAATGGGGAATGGATATCCTTGGCCCCTTTCCTCCAGCATCTGGGCAATGAATATTCATAATTGTTGCAATCGATTACTTCACTAAATAGGT
Source organism: Areca catechu (assembly GCA_021397845.1). NCBI lineage: Eukaryota > Viridiplantae > Streptophyta > Magnoliopsida > Arecales > Arecaceae > Areca > Areca catechu. The sequence continues at coordinate 11,825,126 of CM038045.1, forward strand.
TGAAGCTGAACCCTTAGCTCAAATTACTGAAGGCAAGTTGAAGGTTTCGTCAAAAACTCCATAATCTTCTGATTTGGAATTCCTTATGCCATCATCACCGACAACGGGAGGCAATTTGACAATCAAAAATTCAATGACTTCTGTGCTCAGTTCGATATTCTACACAAGTTAACCTCCATTGGATATCCTCAAGCCAATAGTAAAGCCGAAGTAACCAATCGGATAATTCTCCATGGGCTAAAAATCTGGTTAAATGAAGTAAAAGGACTTTGGGTTGATGAGCTTAATTCAATTCTTTGGGCTTACCGGAGGACTCCTCGATCCACCATGAGAGAATCTCTAATCAACCTAACTTACAGGAGCGAAGCCATGATACTGGTAGAAATTGTTCTTCGATCTAGAAGGACTGATAACTTTGAGGAGCTAAATAATTCAAATAAAAGAAGAGTCGATATAGATCTTCTTGAAGGCACAAGGCTCCAGGCATAGCTACGAATGGCGGTACACCGACAAAGAGTTGCCCTATACTATGACTCACGAGTCAAAGCCAGAACATTCTGACCTGGAGACCTAGTTCTGTGAAAGGCGAAAGTATCTCGATCCACAGACCAAGACAAACTTGTCCCTAATTGGGAAGGCCCTTATCAAATCACTAAAGTGATACGACCCGAAACCTACCAGATCGAAAGCCTATATGGCTACCGAATGGCCTGACCCTAAAATGTAAAGAACCTTCGCAAGTACTATCAATAAAGTAATCTCTCTTTCCTCTTTTTGATCTATCTGATAAACACAGAGTAGGCCTGACCATTCGACTCTATCAGTGCATCTGATAGCTAAGGAGTTGGCCTAACCCATCGATTCGATCGTTATATCCGACAACCTAGGTTTGGCCTGACCCGCTGATCCAAACCCGACAAACAGAGTTGGTTTGACCCACCATCTCATCGGTATATTAAAGAAAGGCTAGTTTGACTATCTAAGCTACAACATTTCTTAAAGAGAATGTTAACACCCCCTAATACATTTCTTAAAATATGGAATCACCATTTCATCGACACCACACTTGGTAGAAATTATCACGTAACAAGCGATAGAGAAAAAGCCGATCTACTCAGACTTGGAAAATTTCCAAAAGCACATTCATGAAAAAACACCTGCATCGGGAATCAAGGACAAGACCGACAGGCTCATACTTAGAAAATTTTAAGACACTTATATGAAAACACAGTTATGAAAGAAAAGATGATTTCATTCATATTGAAGGAAAGAATTGTAGGCCAAGGATGATGCAACCTAAGAAGGGGGGTGAATTAGACTTTAAAACTTTTTCGCAAGACTTTAAATAATGTGCCAATTCAAAGCATGTGTTTATGAGCATGATAATAAAGTGCAGAGACAATAAAGAAATAAATGTAAGAATAAAAATAATCACAAACACATCAAGTTTATAGTGGTTCGGTGCACTCCAAGGCACCTACATCCACTCTCCAAGTTTTTCTTGGGAATTCACTATAATCACACTAGATTACAATCGATTAGTTTTCCGGGCTCACTAATCAAACCCAACTTATTTTTCCGGGCTCACAAGTCAAAACCTCTTGATTTTCACGGGCTAACCAAAAACCCCCTTAGTTTTGGGGCTAACCAAGAACCTAGCCAACAACCTTAATGGTTTTCCGAGATAACCAACAACCCAACTTGTTTTCACGGGCTCACAAGTCAAAATCCTTGTTGGTTTTTATCACATAGGATCACCAATAACCTAGATGGTTTTCTCAAGGCTCACCATCAACTTAGATACTAGTTTCAATTCCATTGAAACTAGTAAGCAATACAAGTACAAAAATAACAATGAAAATATAAAAGCTTTCTTACAAAAAGCGGATTTATCTTCAAGGTACTTGATTGTTGTATTAAGCTTGTCTTCATGTTGTAGAGCTTCAATGGATGCTTGAAGATGCCACTCTTGGAAGCTCCCTCTTCACTTTGAATCCTTGGAGGCTCAACACTCTCAATATTGAATTCTTAAAAATCCTTTACATATTTTTTCTTGTAAATCAAAGGATTTATCATTCAAACCATGGATTCTCTTTTTCCCAAGAGCTTAGTGGTATATAAATAGCTCTCCATACCTTTTTGACCATTGGAGGAGAAATTATAGCCGTTGGAGCCAAGTTGGAGAAGTTCCATACTTCAGAAAAACTAGCTGTTACAGTCCAAGTGTCGACACTTGATCTTCATGAGTCGACACCTTGAGTTGACACTTGGTTTCCATGAGTCGACACTTGACCAAAAATATCTTCTGAAGTCTTCTGCACTGCACTGGTAAGTCGACTCTTTAGGTCCATGAGTCGAAACTTGACCAAACTCCTGAGATCACCACGTTCTGTATCCTGTTTGGTCTCAGGCCTTGAGTCGATACTTCACTATTCATGAGTCGACACTTGGATTTCATGAGTCGACACTTAGCTGCACTAGTGCTAAAATTTCTTCAAAATTAAATCTTGAGTACATATATCTGATTTACACACTCAATGCACAATTAGTACTTAAATATACTTAAGTATTTTATCATAATCAAAACCAGAGTCAACAATCTCTCCCTTTTTAATAATAACAAAATCTTTAAGTATATAAATAAGATAAGCTCAAAAATAAATATAACATGCTCTAAAAGATTAACTAGAATCATAGGCAATGTAGCAATAAAAAAAAATATTGAGCTCCCCCTCAAAATATGATTTAAAAAAAATGATTTTTCAAAAGCTCCCCCTCAACATATGATTTGTAAATTCTTTTCTAAAATTTTCAAAAATTTCAAACTTAGGCTGCCATGATCTTTAACTCAAAACTATTAGATTTTCAAAAAGAGTACCAGGTTCTGATACCAATTAATGGCTAGGGATGATGCAACTCAAGAGGGGAGGTGATTTGGACTTTAAGATTTTTTTGCAATACTTCAAATAATGTGCCAATTCAAAATATATGTTTGTGAGCATGATAATAAAGTACAGCGGAAATAAATAAATAAATACAAAAATAAAAACAATCACAAACACATCAAGTTTATAGTGGTTCGGTACATCCAAGGCACCTACATCCACTCTTCAAGTTTTTCTTGGGAATTCACTATAATCACACTAGATTATAGTCAAATAGTTTTCCGGGCTCACTAATCAAACCCAACTTGTTTTCCTAGGCTCACAAGTCAAAATCCCTTGGTTTTCACGGGCTAACAAAAAATCTCTTGGTTTTTATGGGCTAACCAAAAATTCCTTGATTTTCACGGGCTAACCAAAAACCTCCTTGGTTTTGCGGGCTAACCAAGAACCTAGTTAGTTTTAGGGGCTCACTAACAATCTTGATGGTTTCTGGGCTAACCAACAACCCAACATTTTTTCACGGGCTCATATGTCAAAATCTTTGTTGGTTTTTATCACATAGACTCACCAACAACCTAAATGGTTTTCTCAAGGCTCACCATCAACCTAGATACTAGTTTCAATTTCATTGAAACTAGTAAATAATACAAGTACAAGAATAACAATGAAAATATAAAAGCTTTCTTACAAAAAGTGGATTTGTCTTTGAGGCACTTGATTGTTGTGTTGAACTTGTATCCATGTTGTAGAAGCTTCAATGGATGCTTGAAGATACCACTCTTGGAAGCTCCCTTTTCACTGTGAATCCTTGAAGGCTCAACACTCTCAATATTGAATCCTTAAAAATCCTTTACATATTTTTTCTTGTAAACCAAAGGATTTATCATTCAAACCATCAATTCTCTTCTTTTCCAAGAGCTTAGTGGTGTATAAATAGCCTTCCATACATTTTTGATCGTTTATGACCATTGGAGGAGAATTTATAGCCGTTAGAGCCAAGTTGGAAAAGTTCTACACTTTAGAAAAACTAGCCGTTACAGTCCAAGTGTCGATACTTGATCTTCATGAGTCGACACCTTGAGTCGATACTTGGTTTTCATGAATCGACATTTGACCAAAAATATCTTCTGAAGTCTTCTGCTCTGCACTGGTGAGTCGACACTTCATCCGGTGAGTCGATACTTTAGTTCCGTGAGTCGACACTTGACCAAACTCCTGAAATCACTATGTTCTATATCCTATTTGGTCTCGGGCCTTGAGTCGATACTTCACTATTTATGAGTTGACACTTAGATTTCATGAGTCGATACTTGGCTGCATCAGTGCTGAAATTTTTTCAAAATTAAATCTTGAGTACCTATATCTTACACACTTAATACACAATTAGTACTCAAATATATTTAAGTATTTTGTCATAATCAACACCAGAGTCAACAAGAATGTACAGTGAAATCCATGTAAAAAAAATAAAAAAAAGATCTACATCAGTTTTTGTTTCCTTCGGCCAGTTCAGAAGTTAAGGCAGGAGCGGATACCTCCTGAACGTATGCTACTTCGGTTGAAGGAGTAGGTATATCTTTACTCGGTTCTTTTGCTCCGTCTTCCTCATCTGCCTCATCATCAGCAACAATAAAGGAGGAGACATCGAGATCGGGGTGCAATTTCTTGACTTCCTTCAAGCAGTCCTGGAAGCCAATATTATAGCTCTCCACCCCCGCTTCATATATTTCATCGTCGAAAGCCTTGGACTTCTTATACTTCTCGACAACAGGGCCTCTCGGATGGCCAGCTCCGCTCTCTGGTCAGCCGATTCGACCCTTTGCTCAAAGGTAGCGACCTTTTTCTCTAATTCGGCCTTTTTAGCCTTGGCCTCTTCAAGGTTGCAGAGATCATCTCTTATTAATGCTTCGGTCGAGCGCAACTTGTTTCTCCTCTTTTTAAATATGCCAGAAGTTTGGTCATCTGAACCTGAGCCACCTTCAAATCTTTCTCCAATATAAGGTTAACAGCAGTGGTATGGTTTAGTTTTTACTTCATGGCCGCCCAAAATTCTTCGACCACCTCTCTTTCAGCTTCGGTCGATGCCAACTAGTCCTGAAGACTTTTGTTAGAGTCGGCGAATCCACGAACACTCTCCTCGATCAAAGATATTTCATGGATGAACTCTAGGGAAAACATGGGTAAAGTTAGTAGCAATAACAAGGATATGCAAAAGAAGATCTTCTTAACATACCTGCGGCGTCTTGGGATAAATGGAGGTAAAGATGTCCTCCAGCCCACGTTTCTTGGTCACCTCCCAATCTTTCCGAAGGATATTAGCCTGCAGCACGGTCTTGGCTAGCCTTGAATTGTCAAAACCAGCGTCGGCAACATATATCTTGAAACTCCTTAAGCCTTTTTCATCGCCAACTTGCAGTTCAGCTTGTGGCTCAGGCACTATATCGATAACGGGAGCCTTACCCTTGTCCTTCTGGCTAGGCTCCGCAGATGGTTCGGGATTGGACGGTGTTGTTGGTCGCTCAATGGAATTCCTCGACTGTTCTGAGGGAACGTTATCTTCGTCCGAAGTGAACTCCACGATTATAGGAGAATCCCTTCCGACGGGAACTCTTGAAAGGGCAGCAGATGAACGGGTCCTCTTGGTACATCTGCGTTGTTCTCTTACTAAAGTATCTGTTACTGCCCTCTTCTGGATGGCTTGCCTGAGTTTTCCAGCATTTGGCTTCATCTTCAAATTTGCAAAAGTTTGTTGAATAAGACAGAAGTACTTGTGGAAGGAGGGAGACCGTAGTAAAAGATTGTTCAAAAAACAAGAATGGCAATGGTAGAAAAAGATTAGGCCCTCGAGGATGAAAGTCTCTTATATAGAAGACATCAGCGGTCGAGATTTCTTGCCTAGACCACAAACACTCCTGTGATCACACCACATGTACACCCCCAAACTGAGAGAAGTTAATATAACGGCATTGATCTAGAAGAAATCAGTTGAAGAAGATGAAGGGACAAAGATCGATCGGATTTCAAAGTCACGGGATTTTATTGAGACTGATCGATACGATCCCATAATCCGAAGAATAACTTCCTCACCAATGATGGTGTGACATTTGGCAAAGGTAGTACGCCCTAATAATGACACATCGAAACTGTCATCGAAAGCCAAAATTATCATGATTAGAGAATATCTCTTTCCCTCTCTTCATTAAAAGCCTATCTTTTCCCCATACAAAAAAAAAGGGCTAACTTTCATCATCTCCCGCTGTTCAAGCTATTAGAAGGTTTACTTGAACTCGAGAGCTTGGGGGGCAAATGTTGGGACAAAAGGAATGTACCAAGTTGCAAAAGGCCAGATAAGGCCCAAAAAAGTTTTACAAAAGGACTAATTAGTCCCCAATGCTGTAGAAGAGGTAAGTGATCGACTAGATTATAAAAGTCGATCAGTTCACCAGGCCGATCAATGCACAGGGCTAATCCATGCACAAGGTCGATCGATGCCCAAGGCCGATCGAGATGCAAGGCTGATCAGCGCCCAAGGCCGATCCATGCACAAGGCTGATCAAAGCATAAGGCCGATCAACGTCCAAGGCCGATCCATGCACAAGGCCGATCAATGCCCAAGGTCAATCCATGTACAAGGCCAATTAAGGCATAAGACCGATCAATGCACAAGGCTGATCAAGGCGCGAGACCGATCAATGCCCGAGGTCGATCCATGCACAAGGCCACTCGAGGTGCAAGGCTGCAAGGCTGATCAACGCCCAAGGCCAATTCATATACAAGGCTAATGACTCATGGAGCCGATCGATGCATAAGTGCTGCTCATCACATGATAGCTAATCCATCAGAAGAATAATAAATATAACAAGAAATGAACTAATTATCATATCCGAATAAACAATTACTGTTACAAGCACGAGTTAATTCCAAACGGAATTAACCGTCCAAGGCCCTTCTAACTGAATTTAGTTAAGGTCTAAGCCTATGAATACCGGTACACTGGGACCTCCACGGATAATAAGCTCAACTAGCAAAAATACTGTTTCATTCTTTAGTCATTTTTTTTTAGATTCCATATATGTTTATCTGAATCCTTGCTGACTTAAGCATCGGAGTGTCCCCCCACCAAAATTTCTCGGGTGAGTGGACTTGTTTTGCAAATTCTGAAGAAGCCCAGAAGAGCGAGCCCGGATGGTGCATCAGAATCATACTAGTTCAGCAACAATAGATTCTATATGAGCCTTGGAACTATTGATTGCATTCTCACGAGGTAGACATATTTTGAGAGATGCTGTGAATGTAAGGATAAGTTGAACACTGGTTCTGCCCGATGTATTCATACTTATATGATTGAGTTGTAAATTTGTGAGAAGCGCGAAAAAAGAATTAAAAATAAAGAGAGAGACTCCACGGACATATAATTAACGTCCACAAGATATCTAGTGGAGATTTCAAATTTGGAATTGACTAGAGTTGGAGCCATCACAACTTGCAGGAAAGGGATAGCCCGAAGAATCCTAAAGAAATCAAGCTTATTCCCATGGTCTATGAAAGCGTTGAGGTAATTTTATTCCTCAAGCAACTGGCTAGCTAAAGATTTGATTAACGTCATGTGATTTCATAAAAGATAGCTGCAGGTTAATGCAAAACTAGTCTTGCACGAAAGTAATTAAGTTGTAATTGGCTGCTTAATTCAAATGATTACAAGAAATTAAGAACAACGCATGCATCATGATGTGGCTATACAGTTTTCTCACCTTTATTTTTCCAAAGTTCGACTCGAAGTTTTTTTTTTAAAAAAAATAATAATTTTGAGATATTATATATTTTGACCCTCGGTAAGCTTGTCCCTAAAGTTCTATACATTATTGTTTGCACATAATTTCATCTCTTCAACAATCTGTTTTTTTTCCCTACTTCCTTGGGGGAACATATACATAAAACAATATTTCATTGCTTAAGAAATTATATGTGATGAATGATGAATAAACTCTTATCCACCCTGCTTATTACATGTTATCTAAGTTTAAACTTTATTCTTTGATTATAATAATCATCATATAGTGTTCTTGGAAACATTTTTTTGCAGGAAAAAAACAAAAAAATCTTCTCTCTTGTGGAGTCTGTCAAAATGTGTAATGTTGTAACGATCCAACCATTCACAAGCAGGCAATGACCTAGGTTGAAGTAATGCATATCAGGAAACAGGGCATGGCGTAACCTAGTTGCCTGCCTATATGATTAATTTAGTCACCAAGTAAACATAGATAAAGATCACTTTAACAAACCTAATAAACTACCAACACCCGCCTTAGTAAACTTAAGATTTCAATTTTCAATGGATTTGTCAGTCCTAGCAAATTTAATTGTCAAGCTATACTAGGTTAGTGGCCCAACCTAGAAGAGTGGAATCTAGGCTATAGAAGATCTCAAGAATCTCTGTCTGTCTTGAGTTCTCATATCAAAATGCACTATCACCAGCACATAGCAAATCATTTTACCAAGCCATTTAATGACAAGACACTGTATACACCGAACCACTAAACCATCAGGCCTTCTAGTGACATCCCTCATGACCATTATCATTGAATATGAAGTATGTTAGAAGAAGGTTCGGAGTCCAAGATATGTTTTTGTTTTCAAATGTTGGAAAGTTTCCTCAAGTTTTTAACACATGTAGTTTAGACAAATGGTTTTCTCCGATTACTATTCTAAATGAGAAAAAAAAAAAAAAAAAATCATAGTAGTATTGTGTTGTTATGCATGATGATCAATTCACTTTAGCTTGGATAAGGTAATCCATGAATAGTTTCTTACTTTTAAAAACAACCAAAGATTTTTCTTTTCTAAATATCATGTCATGTTTGCTTTTCAAATCCAACAACACATTAAGCATAATTGCTTTCAGGTGCTCTTGTTTTGATCACCCTAGTCCTCATCAATGGATCGGTCTTAAAACTCTTGAATTGGAAAAAAATAAAGAAAAAAAAAAAAAAGAAATTGCAGAATTGTGAGCATCTTAAAGACAATTATGACACCAAGTGGAGATTAAAATCATCAATATTACTGACCATATCTCTACAATGTTGCAGTTGAGTTCTTGCCGATTTAGGACCACCTTCCCATTGGATGGGGTATGGTCCACTCTACGAATTCTTCATCAACATATGGTCAGGGTAGGTAGTACTGGCACATGCATGTTATGTAATCCACATGATGATGATGTTTGAACCTTGAAAGTACTTAAAGGTTAGGCAATAAAACAGTCAATTTATATTTTAATCCCTGCTCATGTCATCACCACTTTTATTTGTGATGCTTTGCTTTTGATTGTTTGGTCAATTGATTATTTGTTGGATTTCTGATATATTTTATTTCCCTGTGCAGTTGGATTCTAATGGCTATCTTGTGGGTCTCCGATGACCAAACTTGATGATCCTGCCACCCTTTTCCGCCCAAGCGTGCACCCACATGAACAAAGCATCCAACTAATTCTATTTAGTGGAACGCATGTGGTATCGGTGCGCCATTAGTGCCCACTAATTTGTTGGAGATTAAACGGAGGGTCCCATCTAACTTTGGTCATCGTGGGCCTCGTAATCGTACGGTCTTAGATTAGATATCCCATGCTTTTTTTTTTCTTATGGAGAAGAATCCATGAGAACTCTAGAAAAGTCGAGAGGGTCAGATGGTTTTGGCTGCTATTACCTACTGCTGGATCCTGTCCTCCGCGGACCATGGTGTTAAGAGAAGGAATCGAATTGTACATGACTTTATTATTTCGGACTGTTTCAATGCCATCTGCTTTGAATTGTTTTTTTTTTTTTGATAAAGCAAAAGAGATAGAGGGAAAAAATCCCGGTGTAGCTACATCATCCCTATAAGTCCCCAACCTGCTAGATAATGTTCGATACAAGCTGCTTACCAGCGACCAATTGATAATGAGACAAGATCCCTACCAACTGAACTACTGCCTTAACAATACTTTGAATAGCATGTTCAACCCTTCATACCAAGCTTGGATTGAGCAAGCCTGAAGGTAGATACTAGATCAATGGTAGAATTCTTATTGGTGCTTTGTTAATTACCACCTCCAACCTAGTTTATATTTCATAATTTGTTCATATGTTCTGGTTTGTGATTACCAGATCTAAGCTGAAACAATGAACTCAAGTAAATCACAGATTTGCTATCGAATCAAGCATCGTAGAGCATTTATCAGCCGGGATTCCATTGAACATAGGGACATTGATGCATAAAATCTAGTGTTGCAACTGGGCTGGTTCTTGGCACAGGGGCAAGCATAAACCCAGATCTGCCTCTGGAGAACTTGTTAGACACATTAGATCTGGGACTGATAGCTTGAAAGATTTTTGAGTTTTGACCATGCTAGGCTTTGGTTTAGTCATGATGCAAAGATTTTTCTTTGGTTTTTATGTGACAAGCAATCGCAGGTTTTAGAGGTTAAATATAGTTTTGGGTTTTCCGAGTTCGGGTCAGGTTTTTGGTCTTTGAAATTTGACCTACTCTAAACCCTATCAGCAAATGAATCAGGTAGGAGAACATACGAGCCTATTCCTATCCTGAAGAGGTCTACATCCTCTAACCTAAAACGAGGTCACAGGTTTAGACACACTGTTGAACTGGGCCTGACTGTTAGTCACTCAAGGACTGACCAAATCATTTGCAGCTCTGCCATATCTGCTCGAAGCGCATCAAGGCAAGACTTGGTACAAATTTATTACGTTCTTATAGAACACAGTTAACGGTAGGCATGAAAAAGAATGCAAGCAAAGGTTGCCAAAAAACCAACCTCAAAACCTTTTAAAGAATTCCCTCCCATGAATGCTTCCATAGCATTTCCCATTTCCGATTCATTTGGTTTGCGGCGGGGGGGGCAATGTGATGTGATCAACCGGAAAATTAAAAAACGGCTCATGTTTTGTCGAAGGTTTCAAACAAGAAAAATTGAAAAGTAACATTTCATGGAAATAACTTTTTCCACATTTCATGAAAAAAAAAAGGGCTAATGCAAGGAAAATCCACTTTCCTGATGAATTGCAGTATTTTTTTATTTTTCAAAAATACCCAAAAACCATCATGATTTTCTTAATAGCTATATTTAATATTTAATCTTAAACTATTAAAAATATATTATTAAAAATTACCATGATGTAAATTATTTATAGAAAGTTTTAATAATTTTTCATATATTTTTATATTCATATATTAAAGAAATTATCGTAATATAAAAAAGTTATCTACCTATTAAAAATAATTAGAATTCTTAAAACTCAACCTAATAAATATTTTTAATAAATATTCTTAAATATTTTAAAATATTTTTAGATTTAAAAAATTTTTAAAATGGTTATTAAGAGTGTGACAAATATTTTACATAGTTTTATAATAAAAAACATATGCTCCACCAAACATAAATCAATCTGAAAAATCCCACTTTTCCATTATTAATATTTTTAAATTTAAAAATATTTAAAAATAATTATTAAGGATGTAACACATATTTTACGTAGCTTTATCAAGAAAACAAATGTTTCGCCAAACGTAAGTCAACATGAAACGTCCCCTTTTTTTAATGATTAATTAAACATGTAAAAGTTACTTTGGAAATATCATACACCTAAATATCAGCTTTTGAGAAAAAAACATTCAGAAAATTCTTTCCGCGAAACAGAAGTCCTTCAAGTTACTTTTTAGCTTGGCTTGCAGCGGAAACATGAGTTCTCTCCCACAACTTAAACACCTATTGGGAGCAAAAGACACCGCACGACCTATCTTGATTAGCAATTTATCCTCCAAACATCATCATCAACTACCCACCAAGCTCTATATCCACCAATTACCCCCGCTTGTTTCTCAGTCAGCCCACAACACAAACATCAGAAAGATGTAATCACCGAATTGGGGACACGGGGAGATCAAGCAAAACAAAAATCCAAGTTTTACCTGTATTATTGGCATCTTCTGCATGAGCTTCGATTCAGATATGCACAGAAGGACAAAGGCAAGACTCGGTAATACAGCCATCTTGAGAATCTACGCAAGAAAATTAACTTGCCATGAATATCCTGCAGAACGAGCGAACTCTCTTTTTTTATAATAAAAAATAAAGATAATTGCATCCAATTATTTTAAGAAACATTAAATTTATGCTGGGCTTAATAGGGTCGAGTGAATTTGCCACTAAAATTAAGTTGAATGATGTCAAAAGATATGACTTTCAAAGCATTCTATTATAGAAACATAACAAAAGAATACATCATAATCAAGTTGCCACTCATCTGCAAGTCCAGACCCAAGTTTATACGCCAAAAGCATGGCTAGCACATTTCAGTTCCAAGTATCCATAAAATATAACTAGAAATATCTCCCTGCAGAAAATAATTTTTTTTTAAAAAAAAAATTCATACTGACTAGATCATCGCTTCTACCAAAGAAAACAATGCAAGTCAACTCTCCTGCAAGACAAGAAACAACATATTACTCGTTTAGTTCGATAATGGAAATATCATGGTGATATTTCATGCATTAAATCAAGATAAAATATTGACGTTGATGGATATACCTTCCAATCCATCACATTCACCTTTCCGATATTCTGTGATTTAGACTACGGGTGCATCACAATATACACGAAAAACATCATATTACATGACTTCACATTATCCTTGAAATACCATGTTACAAAACATCAAAAAAGGTCTATCGTTCAATGAAAATTTATAAGATCCCTTGGATTAGAGATCATGCTGGTTGCTTGTGGAAGTTCAGGGGTTGAATGCCTTTTCCTTTTTCTGTTTTCCTTCCACATCTATTCCCTTTTGTCTTTAATTCTTCATCCTCTTGATGAAATTGGTCGATTTACCAACTTTCTTGAAAAAAAGAAAAGAGAGAGAATATTAAAATACTTTAAATCATGTAACTGTGAATTTCTACATTGCATACTATAGTCCTATAACCTTCCGACTCATGATTTTCTTTACTTGTTCTATTTAAAGTCAAAAACTTCAAATGCAACATGGAAACTATTGCATCATGGTATACCACTTCTAAACAAATAGAAAACAGGGCATTGTACTATCACAAGTAGCAGTAACATAATCATAGCCAGCTAGTGTTAAAATTACAAATCTTAAAATCCATATCCTAATCTAAAATCTAACATATCAGCTAATCAGCACTTATCTTCTCGCCTGCGCTGACCAGCGGTCTTTATTTCATTGGCTGCAAGTCAGGGCTGAAAATGGATCCAATTCCAAATAGATATCAATAATATCCATATACATATCCATTTTGATGAATGCGTATATCGATATAGATATTAACTGAATGCTAAATTTGCTAGACACTGACAATACAGATATAAATCGGACGATTAAACAATGTGGCTAAAATATTATTCAACTTCATGTTTAATTGATTTGTATTAACTTAAAATAAGGATGCATGCCTCCAAACTTTCTTTTATTTTCTTTCTAAAATTGGCAAATGATCCTGCAAAAAAGAAAAAAAAAAAGGAAGTACAATCACTTTATCACCTGACTCTTTTGGTGGATCCTCCCAATTCTGCTAAATTGCACACCTTGAATTGAAAAACTGATCATGAAGGATGAAATCTACCTAATCACAGATGTTATTGTATGGAAAAAAAACTAAATTAAAAGACATTGCAACTAATTTCAAGTTTATGACAACTACAAAAGGCTAAATAGGATTGCAAATGGACTTCGACATTAAGCTACAGACTGAATACTTGCAATATGCATATCCAAAGACTGAATATCGGCTTTTTTTCTTTGACAGATTAATATGCATATGGATACTGGTTGGATGTTAAAATTTGAATCCATGTTCAATTATTTCTGGATACGGAAATGGTTCTTTGATGGATATTATTTGATCCATTTCCACCAAACTGCCTAAGTGGTGTATGTAGCCTGGTTGACAACATTCAGCCGATCAATGCATTGCCTTTTCCAAGGAAGTTGTTCTTGTTTATTTTGGTTCGGCAGTCAGGTTCCACCACTATGGTGATATGGCTGCATTATTTATGACAGTTCAGTGCAAGTTGAATCTATTGGTTACAATAAACATCTAAAACTCACAAGTTCCTATTCCCTACTCTTTCCAGTTTGTTCTCCTCACAGTTCAACCACCTCGCCTCTGATACTCAACCATCAGAAGCTCCAGTCCCATCATCCAGACTGATAACTAAGATCGTTGAACACTAAAGACTCCTTTGGCCAATGAAGAAACTTCAGTTCTTGTTGCAATCATTCTTATTGCTATTAGCATATACTAAAAGGATACTTGGTTGGATGGAGCAACGGCCTTGCTGCTATGACTTAATGAAGGGAGAAGCAAGGGGAGAAGAAAGACTTCCCCTGCTATCTGATCACGGAATTAAGGTGTGCTTTCTCATTAGCCGTAGCATTATAACTGTGAGTATTATCCACAACCCTAATTTTTCCCTCTTCCCCATTGCAAAAAAAAAAAGGCTCAAAGAGGAGATGTTGTCAGACATTGGCAATGATATATCTTCACTCACTAGGAGAAAAACTTGGACCCCCACACACACATGCAGGTGACTAATTCTGTCATAAGTTTTGTAAACATCAGAAATTTATGAGGATTAAAAAAGCATTTGTTGTCTATCTAAATATGCAAGCCTACAAAATCTAATTATGGAATTTTCATTATGGTTAAATATAAGTTAAAAACTGTTAAGTAATGGCCAGATGGAAGATTTTTTTTCCTTTTAGCTACTGACTGATGTTTCAGTACTTGTTTGTTGTTTTTAGATATTAAGCATTAGTCTTATTGGTTACATTCTCTTTTTTTTAACTTAAGGGAGGTACAGGTACATTGGGTTTAGAGAATTTGTTTGCATTGTCATTGATGCAGTGTTCACCATTACATTCCCTCGTATCCTTCAAAAAAAATGGTAAATTATGGTTAGTTCGATTGTTTTCTTTTATTCTTTGTTGTTATACATCTTTTATTAACACCACTACATCAAGACAACTTTGTGCAAAAGAAGTCACATATTAGATCTTAAATAATGCACTCATGTTCACAAATATGAACATCATTAACGGTTCAAATTTATGCAAGGAACAATACTAGGCAGGAATAAATACATATTACCAACAAACATTGCATGCTGCTTGATTATACATAACAAACACTACTCATTTCAGAGGTAATTAAGATTATAATTCAAGTTATACCCCTCAAGATGTCCTTGTTTATCTTTTTTATGGTGACTGAAGGTCCTCCATCAATATTCCAAAACCAACATGAACATCACAGATTATAGATTGTGGGTCTAGCATTTGTTCTGCAATAATACTAAAAGTTAATAGGGCTTCAGTAGTTATTCTTTTGTAAGCATTTTCATTTTTGACACAGCCAAGATAGAAGACCAAACCTTAGCAAGAAGAAGATCTCGCACAAGGATAAATTTTCAAGTGAATATGTCGTAAATACAGCCTAAGCTACTAGGTTTTTGGTTAGATGGGGTGAATTTGTTGTAAATAAAGCCTAAGCTGCTGGTTTTTTGGTTAGGTGGGGATTTAGATTTAGTTTTCTTGAAGAGTTCATGGAGTCTTCTCATCAATCTTGCCTATCAAGGCCTTTGATCCAACCTACCAGTCCCCATTGTTCCCTTTGTTGCTTTCTCTTTTTAATTCTTTCGTCCTTTTCTTTTAGGGAAAACAAAGAAAGAGTCCTTCAATTCCTAGGGTCCAAGTTAAAAAGTCTGAGAGAGAATTTTAGGTTTAAAAACTGTAACTTGAGAACTATTTGCATAAATTAAATTCAAAGATCCTTCTTTCTCAGTTTTTTTCTCTTTGGAAGATTGGCTATAAATTCTATGCCGTGAAATGAGTTCCACCGGATGAAATTGCAGAAATTAAAAAAGCCAGAAATGTATAATCTTTTCTGGTTATTTCTCAGGTCTGAAATTAAATTCAGATCCATATAGTGTGGATCAATTGCTTCTAGAACAATGCTAAACTACTCATTTGACCAGGAGTGCTGCTTAAATAGAATTTACAAGTCCAACTCCATTAAGTCTGATAAGAAGATTAATAAATGCATGAAATAATAGGCATGATAACAATTTTAATTTCATAAGACCAGAACTGATAAGAATCTTGATTAGAATGGGCAAGATTTCCTGGCGACGAATGCTCTATGCCTATTAACTAGACAAAGGACAAATTTTCATGGTTAAAGTTCCTCAATTCTCCAACCAGAATTAATAATAAATCAATCATAATTCAGTAATTAAAGCTCATAGATTGGAGATAAGCAAAGAATTCCATCGAGCAACTTTCACAGAATGTCATTTGAACCGAGCTTTTATAATTATTTGAACATAGAACTCTACGTGCCATAGTCTACGTAATAGACTAAAAGACAAAAAAGTTAAGCAACTCTGCAGTTACTGCTGCAAACACAGAGATTCCCTTGTCCCATTGACATTATGTCAAGCATAGGGTACACTAGAACTACAAAGATTGAGATTTGTCAGAAATTTAATGATAACTCGGAAAAAGATTGAATACTGAGATTCTCAGAAAAGCACAGCAACTGAAGGCGAAGAATGAAGATGGGAGTGACTTACAGGTACCGATGTTATGCCATATTCAGAAATCCATGCTTACCAACTTCAGTTTGGCACAATTGCAGGTGCTTCACCTAAACTTTGGCCTCTTCGAAGGCACGCCCTTCCTTATATCTGGAACACGAGACTTAGTGAGGGATTTTGCCTTCCTTCTCCTCCTCTCATCTTCACTGTCTGACTCATCACCCTTCTCCCTGTCAGCATTACTTGCCTCCCGCTCCAGCTCCTCCCAAGTCTTCCCCTTCTCCTCTTCAGAGTCCTCTTCTGAATCTTCCTCTTCATCTGACTCCACCAGTGACTCACTGTCCTTGGCATCATCATCAGAAGATTCTGGCTCCATATCAGAGGGCTCATACCGTTGGTCTGATTCCTCAGTATTATCAGATTCTGAGTCACTTGCCTCCAAGTTTAGGAACTCCCATCCACCATCTTCAATAAACTTCTGTGGGTCATCCATAATTGTTTTCAGGATCGGGCGCCAATTTAAGTTCAACCTGCTCTCATAATATTTCAGATCAGTAGTGTCGAGCCACTCTTTGATTCCATCTAGAGATGCAGATGGAATGGAATCTATGCGAAGTACATCCTTCTTGAAGTCTTTGAATACAATGGTCATGTCAAAGTTCTTCTGGCCAAGCCCCACCCTTTCCAGATTAACAATTTCAATCTCACTCAAAGTAACTACCAGAAATGGCGTCTCAACAAGTTCAACCAAACAGCTCGAAGTTGGAACAATGAAAGCTGAAGCCTTGTGAGGAACTCCATGGTAACCAAGCTCCCTCAAAGGCATATCAAACTCCAGATCAAGATTTTTGAGTTGTGGCTGCGTCCAAAGTTCATGTACCTTGTTGACAAAGTTCTGAAAATCCATATTTATTCTGTTTTTTCTTTCCCTCTCACGCTGCTCTTCCTCTATCTCATCTGGATCGAGGGCTGATCTCCTTCCACCACCCAATGTCTGCACAACATCCATCACCTCAACATAAAATTGGACATCCTTAGTCTTCTTAGTGCCCACCATTATGTGATTGTGCAGATGAAAGTGCAAGAGTGTAATCATTTCTCTCTCTGCGGGCTGGAAGAAGGCATGCTTAATGTTTCCATACATAATATCTACTCTCTCATCAGGTCTGGAGGTCGAATACCGGAACCCATTGACATGAGCCTCTAAAGTCCCTGGTAGCTTTCTTCCACGACCGCCAAACAATGGGCGTATCCACAAGTCAGGTAACCTGACTGGTTTCATCCTATTGCCAGAAAGCTGTAGTTTCTCCTGAGTAACCAAAGTGGCCCTCTCAGCTCTCTCTGATTCCCTGGATGCAACTTGCCTTCTAAGGGTCTTGATCAGTTGTACCACTTCACTGCTATGCCTCGGATCCTTGGAACGGAAAGTGATCTCCTTCAAATAGATAGCCCCTTGAAATTTAAGAGAGTTTGCATCATGGGGGTTAAAAGGTGTACCAGGCACATTGAATATTATACGAACCGTGCAGGTCCGGTTGTCTTGATGTGAAGTCACACTCTTCACGGTAGAGACATGGAAGGGAACCATGCTTCCATATATTGGCAAAAGAATAGCTTCATTCTTCTGGTCCACTTGTATCACCAGCTCCTTTGAGTAGGGTATATCATTGACATTCTTGTAGGCAAGCAGTTCGGTTGAAGTTCTCACAAGACCTCGCCCATCTGCAGTTGCAGAGCCACCACCAGCTAGCCTCCTGGCAGTCTCTTCATTCTTCTGGCGGGCAAGTTCTGCCTGGTGCTGTCTCCGCAGCTCTTCCTTCGACATTTCCTGGTTGTCTGACCTCAGTGTTGCTTTGGATGGAAAGGGATCAGTGCCACCAACAGGAGGCCTGGCTGTGGGAGGCTCTTCTTCTTCGTCTTCCTCATTAAATGAGTAAGCAACATCCTTGACTGCCTTGGAGCAGCCTGCGGTCAAGACTTCTGGGGGCTTTTCACTAACAATAACAGTATCAGCCAGCAAAAGGGAGAATGTCTGAGTCTTCGGATTGTTAGTCTCGGCTCGGAGGTTCTGAAAACCAAGCGAGACATTAAAAACCATGCCTGCCTTCAGTGGCCGATCAGTTTTAGAATTTACACTAAACCCAGATTCACGGAACTCAAGACCAATTCCCGTTCCAGCTGACTTAGTCATATTTGGAAGGAGCTCTGGTGCTTCTTTCTCAACCACGGCTACTGCAGCTTGGTAAGCTGCACTAACTTTATTACCAGGCTTCAAAGCACCTATTGCAGCATCATGAGCCTTAAGGAGAACTTCATATGCCTTGCTCTGAGTTGCAGTAGCATCAATCAAAAATGTTCTGGCAATATTTGAGCAATAACTGTTGTAACGTGACCCAATTGCACATATGATCACACTTGTTGAGTCATAGTACAGATTGTCATCATTACTTGATGCAATTGGCCGGAGATCAAACTTACCCCCACTCTGAAATATAGGAGGATAGCATATATCAACATTTTCTGCCTTCAGCTTGACTTTGATCTTAGATGGATCAAGTATCACCTTTTCTGTATCATCCATCATTGAAGAATGAGAGACCTTCTTCTCTTCATCAATAGCCTTCTCAAGCTTTGGGACCACAAAATTCTTCATCACCGATGAAGTTAGATATGCAGCTTTCCTGACACAAATGAGCTCGATGGCATCTTTGACAGCAAACAGTTCCGAGAAACCAGGTGTTACATCAGTGAGCTGTAATGTCGAGCCTCCCAGCTTTTCAGACCATGTTTCGAGAAGCTTCCCTTCAGGTGCTTCTTTTGCAATGTATCCAACAATGGGACTACCAGATTTAGACTGAGCACGAAGAGCATGTAATATCTCATCCATCAAGATAGTCCCATCATCATTCTTTGCCTTGACATGTATCACAACATCAGTGCCAACAGCTTCCTTTGCAGACTTCTTAAGGGTTTCAAGCAGGGTCGCTTTCTTCTGACTACACAGGAAGTGGATCTGCTTGCTCATGAAAACCATGATTGTCTCTGGGAACTCGTATCCAAGCAACCAGATATTCAAGGATGATGACTTCAGATACCGAAGATCTTCAGAAGGAGGAGGGGTTGCAATGGTAATAGCATCAGCAGAGCCCCACAGATCAGTTCTGTGCTCCTTCCAGTGTGCATAAAACCCCTTCAGACACTTGTTGAAATTCTCAAGATTGATTGTATATCCACTAGACCCAGAGGCTGATGGTTTTGTGCTTTGATGGTCAGCCATCTACACCAAGTCACATCCACAAACAGCAACTAATTTTTGAAATGATAGCTGAGTTATTATACTCTAACTTCTTGCAGAGAGAAGATCAACCTGAGAAGAAAGAGTACACATATGTAAAGATCCAAATACTGTCAAAATATAAAGAGAAGAAAGAAGATACATCTCTAATTCGGCAACACATAAATCAAAGGATTTCACATCCCGCCATGCATGGTCATGGAAAATGTTTAATCTCATGCTTTCTACGTGACTTGAGATATGGCAAGTGATGTGACACTTCTCTCCTCCTCTCTGTCTTTAATTATTACACTACCTTGGTTCATCCAATCACAACCGCATCTGGTCATCCAACACCACTGATTTCCTTAATCGCCAATGCTAATTATAAACCCTACCAGAGACCTATTCTTTTACCTTTTTCTGGATAAACTATCAATGAACTAGTAAGCAGAATGTGCATGGCGTAAGACTGAATTCCACCGTATTATAAATGCAAAACTAAAATTTCAGCAAAAATGGTTATACCGCACGATAACATTTCCCCCCTTCTCTACAAGAACAGTTAAAAGTTCAAGCAAAAACAATTTGACATCCTCAAATATTGGGATGGTATCAAATTAACATGTCGCCCCAAACTTCTATTTGAAGGAGAACATTCAAAAAATGGAAAGAAAGGCTGTTCAGAAAAAAACAAACAAACCTCAGCCAATGCCCCGAAAATTAATGATAATAATAATAATAATAACTCTGAAATATCTCCCATTTTCACAAGAACATAAACGAACCAAATCCATTATTCCTTTTAAGGTTAGTTCAAGGGCTCGAGGAAAACAAAAATAGCGACAAAACGCACAAAATTTCATCATAATCCCCACAAAAAGCAATAAACTACTTTCCCCTCTCCCACGAACACCAACGAGTACCCCTCCAGAAAACAACAAATTGAGGTTGGGGTTAGCGTTAGAATCAGGGCTAGGGCCATCTCAGTCTCCGAAAACCAGAAAAAAAACAAACAGATTAAACAAGGCAAAGATTCTAAATACTTCGCAATTCTTCCTCCGCCTCGCTCCCACCAACAGCCCCAATCCACCCGTTCCTGCTCCAAAGATCAAAACCAAAGTTAGGGTTAGCGTCGCCACGAGTTCAAATCAAGCTCAAACCCACGCGTCAAAGAAAGAAATGAAACAGCAGACTTACTCGTTTCTCTCCTCCCCGAGAGCCCCGTTCTTCTGCCCCTCCGACTCTGCAGCGGCAGCCGACTTGTTTCCTATCGAGGGAGGGCTAGGGTGCGCGTTAGGGTTCCGGAAATGCTCGAAATAGGGGACTTCGGCGACCCTGGAATCCTCGAAGTAGACGAAATCCAATCCACAGGGAGGATTGGAAAAGAAATGAGGGAAGATTAGAAGAAATCGAGGGATGGGCAGGGTAAAAAGAGAGAAAAATCGAACTTTTATAGAGAGGGGAGAAAGATCGAGAAGCGTAAGAGGGAGGGAAAAAATTGGTCGAGCGAGGGGGATAGAAGAAGGGCTTCGTTGTGCGAGATAAGAATTGGACCTCCGCCTGTAAGGCCATTTACGTGTACTGCCACCGCTTGCAGGTTTTCGAGGACCGGTACACAGCACGGACCGAATCCTCTTGGGCCCCACACTGGCTTGGGCCGGATCATGGTGGCTTTGGGTCGAGGTTGTTACTTTCATGCGGAAGAAGGATTCACCTTCCTTGGCGAGAATCCACACCGTTGAATCACCAACCAACAAAACACCTCTCAGGTTGCATTGCCAAGAAAAAAAGAGAACCTTGAAAGATGATATAGGTTAGAGTAATATTGATTATAGATAATATAAAATCAATTTTTTAAAATATTTTTTAAATCAAATCTATATTTTATTTATAAAATATATTTTTTATATTTTATTCATTTATTAAAAATATAATTTTTATATTAAAATACTTTTATATAAAAATAAAAAATATTTTTTATTAAATTAATTTAATATAAAAATACATTTAAATATATGATATATTTAATATATTACTTAAATATATTCAATTTATATATTATATAATATATTATATTAAAATTACATTAATATTATACAATATCAATATAACATAATTATATAATAATATAATTATCATATTATATTATAAAATATAATTTATATTATATTTATTATATTATTATAAAATATTAAATATAATATAATAAATATATTATATTATATAAAAAGTAAGAGGAAGGAAAAAGGAAGGATAATTTGATAATCTAGATTATCTGAAAAATAGTAATTTAGATTACCACTATTTATACTTTTTATAGAGATAATCCAGATTGATTCTTAAAAATAAATTTAGATTACCAAACATAATATATTATTATTTAAAAAATATATCGAATATAATAATATGATAGAGTCTCATTAAATTGCTGACAATCTGGATGAATTATCTATTATGAAATGCAATCTTAAAGTAATCCATATTTATCTTTCTTCTGCTTATTCATATCTCAAAGCAATATAGAGAGAAAATGAAAAGAAAAAAAAAAGTTTTTTTTTTTTTTTTTCCTTCCTCCCTCTCTTTTTATTGGCAGCTTTAGAGAAAACATGGTACGGCATCTTCTTCACCGAATCAGAGAAAGAAGATGCAGGCAGAAGATGGCTGACGGCGGCGACCAGCGAGCCACAACAGAAGCCAAAAGTCCGATAACATGTGCTGACGAGGACAGCTAGGAAAAAAAAAAAAAGGTGAAGGCAACCAAGTATTAGACCTGAAAGCAGAGAAATTAAAACCAAAATGGAATATCCAAAAATTTCCAACCAAGCTGATAATTGTTCATCTGGAATTTTAGATTCCAAGACTTGAAGGAATGTGGAAAAGGATCAATTAAAGGCTTAGAGAATTGATACAATCTTTCAACATTGCTTTCATGTTGATCCTAGCCGATACAATGAGGATGAAACCAAGAAAATAAAGCCTGTCCGGCCGTAGGAATCGGAATCAGCATGGAAGCACTTGAGGTGAAATTAAATAGAAGATCTCTGGGCACCGGAATCCCCCTCTAATTCGACTTCCAGTCGAGGAGGAAGATGAGTCTGATCGGTCTCATCCCTCTTCCCACCCATAATGGGAGGAGATCGTAAACCCTGTCATTGTAGACATCGTAATAGATAAGCCGTAATGGCCGGAGGTCATAAAACCAGAGGACCACCCTTTTTAATTTAGAAGAGAGGAGAAGCTTTATCTACAAAAAGAGAACAAACCGTGCTGGTAAGAAAGCATCATGTTGCTATAGTCAAGCGTACGATGCTTGTTTGTGGTGACTTCCATTTGCCCCTCATGTCTTCAGATTTGATAATGATATGGTACTTCTTCTAGCACCTGATATTTATAAAAGTAAATACATGAGATTACTAGATGCTGTTGCTCATGTCACCTAACTTCATTTCCTGAAAAGCTGATACTTTGCTTTCTCAATGTTGCCGTGCCAAAAATCATCCACAAAGCCTCCTTGGTGAATCCTCTTCCTTTCAAGTAGTGGTTATTGCATGGCATCTTATTCTTGCAGTGAAACAAGTTGCATTCGGTCCCTCATTTTCCACAAACCTAATACTTACCTAGTTAATACAACATCAACATGGCAAAGTTGTCTAGTTGAGTAGCTTACAAGACATGAGCAAGCATCCTATGGTCTGAGTCCCATGTCTAAAACACCCCGGAGTTTTCTTTTCATCTAGGAGTTCATTGAAAGCATCAGGCTTCTCACAGAGGGCTTCTTTCCTCCTATTCTTTTGCATTGGAAGTGTCATTCCCATGATGAGAAACTTTTTATCCTTTTCCTGAGGTATGCTGTTATATAGAGGAAACATCCATTTGATTCATACAAAACTCAGCTGCTAGATTTAAACTCCATAATATTGCTTGAAAAACAAACTAAATCTGAAATATGTAGTCAATTCTAAGATGTTAATTTGCTTTCTTGCTTTCTTGGCACAAATACTAATAATGAAATACTCGTAGACACCAGCATTTCAAGTGATCCATGAAAAAAGAGTAACGTGGTGCAAGCAAAAAGTTTCTCCTACTACATGGCATCACAGTATCTGCATAACTCAATTGTGTGGTACTAGTGATTGAATTCTGAGTCACCAAAACTGTATCATGTATGGAAGGTTTTCATGCATCAATGGATGCCCCAAAGCATTTTCCATGAAGTAAATAAGCAAATGATGTAAAACTCAGCAACTCATCTACAGGTTCCTCCATTTTAGAGAATTCCAATATGGTTCATCACTTCATCTTCATTTCAAGCCACAGTTTTCATCTTCAGGTTATCGTCCTCTAAAAGTCATCAATCACATTTTAAAGTTTTCTTCAGAATGCATTTCAAAAAGAAAACTAATTTTGTTATGAAAAAACTGAACTGCATGGAAGTAAATTTGATTGTTTTAAAAAAACTGGGCAATGGAAAGGCACCAAAAAAGTTCCAAGAGCCTACATAACACTGCCTTGGCAATGCCCCATTCAACCAAACCTCATGTACCAAGTTACACCAATCTCCTTATGCCACATGACAGGCATGAAATGGGCTGCTTCATGCATTACACCTGGGTGATAGTCCCGTGATTGTACAATCAATCTAGGAAGATAGTCTAGGTTCGGATCTTGGTGCTGTTGTTTCTGTTATGTGTCTGACCTAGATTATTCTTCCTAGTTATATTCCCTAGTGTTTTTTCTCAAAAAACAGAGGTTCAGGACCTTATAATAACAAAATTTTTATGGAACCGGCATGGAATGCATGATAGTGCTAACAATTGAAATTATTTACAAACATATAAAGTACTAAATATGTATGCACAACAAAACTGTCCTGTCCATAGATCAACATCCTATGAATCATACCAGATTTAATCACGATTCCATCTTTCTCTGCACAAATGTCTAATTTAAATAACCAAAAATGTCCCATAGGGGTAAGAATCAGTTCCACCAGGAAGGGAGCACCGATTTGAGAGCCATTTCTCACACTTTGATGATCCAGTCTTGATAGCTGCTAATGAATCACCATTTTGACCTATGTGAGGGCTGCAGCATAATCATTCCACTGAGAGAACCCACATTTGATTAAATAGAAGACAGGCAATTCAACAAGCATAAGCCAATGCATTCTAGAGATTGTTGATGAAATAAATTAATCTATCATAATGCAATGCCCAAAAAAGCAAAAAAGAAAAGAAAACAACTTTAATGTGTTCCACCATTTATCCAACTCTTATGATGGAGGATGTACTACAAAATCACCCTTCCCTTGCAAGAATCAGTCTTGGACACTTAAACCACAGAAACACTCCCATTCGTCTTCTGCATTGTTCCCAGTGGCAAACCTATAACACAGATACAGGCAACATTAAAAGATAACTTTCACTTGATATTGTATATATTATGAAGAATACTGACTTATCCCCTTCATCATGTTACAGGAACAACCAGATGTTTTTTCATGATTCATTGAGTGATGATTGTTTAGCAAGATACAGAACACAACCTCTCTGCAAATTTTACATCTTCTGATGAACTACGGAGTACACAGATACAATGCAAAGTATCATTTAAGAAGATTATGGGATTAAAAGAGCAAGGCAATCTTGGTGATTCAAAATATTGTGCAACTCGGATAACTTGGGGAAGCTGTGTATGACCAAGTCTATCATGACAGGGGAGTTTAACCTGGTCAATCAATATTGGGGAGGCTCAACAGGTAAAAGAACTAAACAGATAAAGACGTGTCCAACTCAAATGATCTCTGTGTTTCAACTTACCCTTGACTTGAGCCAAGTCAAAAATGAATTTAGAACTGTCTGAATCAAGCTGTAAAGTTCTCCATTAATATCAATCCCTTAAAGCTTTCATAAGTTAAATGATATAGAATGTTCAGTTATTTTAAACTACTGCACTAGGGTGATCAATTGAATCCCTATTTCAAAGTGTAACTTTTTAAAGCATGATAGTAGTTAGGCAGCCTTAATGATTAAAGCTACTGGCATTTAAACATGAGGGCTTCACCAATCATTCTATTCATTTGATTAGGACAAAGGTACTTGTGATTTTTACAATGTTTTTCTCCCTAAGAGGATAGGCCTGCAGTTATCACTATTTACAAACAGAATGCATGTGTTTCTTATTTTAATTAGCTTCAGTATAATTAAATGTATGAAAAAGGATATATATATATATATATATATATATATATATATATATATATATATGAAAATTTATATCTACTCTAATTATTTCTCAGCTAACTAATAAATACATGGATAATACTGACCTTTTAGACATTAATTTAAAGCTATATGAAATGGCATCTTCCAAGTAATGAATCTTACAATGCTGGATGAGATATGCTGAGACCATTAGTGGCATGAAGTTCCTATATGCAGATGTTCAATTGCTAAGGTGATTCTAGAATCATGCCAACTTTTCATCAAAGAATAAAAAAGTTATTCTAACTTTTGGACAAGCCCATACAACAAAGGTAACTATGTACAGCAAACCTTTGCCAAAGTTGTATCAGCATCATGGAAGCAGTTCAATGAAGCCAAATGAAGCAAAGGAAATTTTGTCAAATATATAACATACTAGATCCATATATCCCACGATATAATTTTATGCAGCATTTTAGTTTTCTATAGGCCTTCCTCTAGGACTAATTTAGAGCTAAGTTGTTAATTTCAGATCTAAATAGATGTCCCTCAACCGTAAAAGACAAAATGTTTTGACATGTATTACTTCACAAGGATTTTGCTATTGCATGACATATTGAGATGTGCATGGTGGAAGAGAGGGGAGGGGGGGCAAGGGGGATTAGCAGTTAGTGATTCATGATTTTTTTTTCTTATTCTCCATCTTAAACAATCCACTACATACTTCATTTTGACAATTCTCCACCATTTACACCAACCCAAAACCTTCCTCAACCAATATCATCATTAGAATCGAAAAGGATAAGTTATTGAGAAAATCATACTTTTTATGAACTTTTGATAGGGAAGACACCTTTAAAGATTGAAATTTATATCACAACTATGGCCAATTACTTGTACATATAAGCAAGCCCGATGGCATCTTGAATGCTTCAAAACTTAACATAGAAGGAAAGCAGACATCTACTATTTAAACCATTAATTATAAATTTAACAAAAAATATTATTGCCTCCTCGAGAGTGATGCCGAAAAAAATGCCAATAAGACTAATTTGGTTTTTTCCATATCTTTATAGAGGGGTTTGGGAGCCTTGTCCACCCTTGCCCCCTGCTGGCTCTGCCTGTGCATGCCCATGCTGACCAGGGATTAGCATTGCACATGCCACATGCTGTGCCATGCCAACAGTTGGCACAGACAAGCATGCTGTGGGCATGAGACTAATTGCATCGGCACAAGAAAATTTTTGAATTTTATTTGAAAAATAGGTTACTTTAAATTCCTTTCTGATATTTAAATGAGTTAGTTCATGCATTAAAAATAAATAAATAAATAAAGCTATATATGGTGTCATACAATTTAACAATATTACCCTGTCATACAATTATGTTGTAGTTTTAAAACTATAGTATGGCTACATGATAACTAGTATAATGTGGGAAAGGATCTTCCAAGTGCTCTGCAGCCAAGAGCCACTGTTCCCTGTACAAGGCAATGAAAAAGTGGGAAAAAAGTCATTTGAACCTTGCTTAGTACTGGTTTAGGGTATACAGTTTGCAGTTTGAGGCCTGGATTTGGATTGGGCTTTAGCCATTTGGTCTCATTCTATATGCTCCAGTACATGTGGTTACTTCCGCATACATGCATCCCATGCCGGCACCAGTCCAGAACTATATGTGCTGGCTAGCATAAAGGGACCATGACCTAAAACTTGATTGAGATTCCTGCATTTTCTTTGGATAGATAACGGTACTCATCTTTTAGAAGTCTAAAGTTTACAAAAGCAGCTATTTAAAAAGAATGATCATGTTTTGACAGTCCTCATGATGGACAAGATTATTTGATTACTAAGGGGACGTGGACGAAAAAGTGATCTTTCATTGAAAGAGGACAGAGTTTGAGATGGAAACAAGGAAATCATTCAAAAAGCTGATGGGTGTTCTTATTAGATGAAAAGAGTCAATTTTCAGGAATCAGTGGTCATGTTCCTATCTAGTCACTTAGTTGAGAAGGAAACAAGAAAATCATTCACAAATCACAAAGCTGACAGGTGTTCTCATTAGATGAAAAGAGTCAAGTTTTAGGAATAAGTGGTCATGTTCCATTTAGCCACTTGGTTCCTTTTTATGAATTAGAAGATATCATCTAACAAAATCATTATCAGTAAGCTTTATCTCATCTATCTGGTCCAACTCTAAAGAATAATGTAGGATCTTGGAAGGTTGAACAATGTTTTAAGTTCAGCTATCAGCCTAGCATCATCAGCTCTTAAAATCCAGGCCACAACATCTCTCTAGATAAAAGAGGACGCTACCATGAAATGAAAAAGTTGGTTGGTAGAAAAAAGACCAATCTTCTAGGTTACACAATTTATGCTCATGCAACTGCAGAGCATATATAAAACTATAGAAGTTTACCTAGTTCTATCTTTTCTTCTTCTCACAGCTTCCTTGTCTTCATCTGCTTTTTCTTGACCTATTAATTTTTCACTCTTCTCTTTATCCTTTAAAAAAAAAAAATCTTGATATGTGCGGTCTGAGTTTGCTCTTGTAAGCTATTTTCATCATAAATATAAATGGTATATGGATGCACTTCCCTAGACATGCATCAGTAATGGACTTCATTCTTTAATAAAGATTCTCGCTCAATCATTATGCTCAACAAATTAGACACCTGAGGTCCTGTATTGTACGGAGAAAAATATGAAACTTTGCTACACAAACGAACTTCCATGGAGGAAATGAATTGGGTTGCTGTAAAGAGGGACGTCAATAACTGAGTAATAGATGCAAATTTATACATACCTCCTGATTTGGCAAAATTTTACTCATAGTAAAAGATTCATTGTCATCATCATGAAATACTGAGGAATCTATACAACAAGGAGAAAAGAATTCTTCAACCTGATTTTGCAGTGTATGAATATTGTGCAGAATGATATCTGGTTTTCATGACCCCCACTGAAGCTGCAGCTACTTCAGGTTTCGAAAATCTGTTCTCTCTGAAATGATTTGGAAAACTTACAGCTGATGGTAATGCTCCTGAGGTTCCCAAGAGTAGTTCTGAACTTTGTGCTAGAACCTCATCAGGGTTCCATACAGCAGCCAAGGAGTACATATCTCTCTGTTTCCAAAGGGAGAAGTGGAAATGTAATTGCTCCTCACAATGGATTTTTACAAAATAATCAGTGATACAGAATAAGCAAGCAATGCTTTCTATATTGTAAATGACCAATCAGTGGTTATGCAAGCCTGAAAGTTTTTACCAGTCAAAACTCAAAACACTTCATGCATGAAATAAAATGCTCATCGCAAAACATGTTCAAATGGAAAGTCTTATGCATCCAAATGCATACATTCAATGAACAGTCAGATGAATTAAACTGAACTAAGGAGAATGTGGCTGAAGTCTCATGATTTTCCTTATTAGTTTTAGATATCTAAAAAAATTAAAAGTTAATACTGTCGGAACTTCAACTGATTTTTAGGGATGTTTTCAGTTCTTTCCAAATTTATTTCTTGGTGCTTTTTATGTTTTAGGTTATCCAAAACTATTTTATGTTTTTATATTTTCAGTCAAAACAATTCATGCATGAAATAGATGCTCATAACAAAACATGTTCAAATGGAAACTCTTGTGCATCCAAATGAATCTGTTCAATGAATGGTCATAGGAATTAAATGGAACTAGCTTAGGAGAATGATGCTCACTTCTTTGATAGTCTGGGAACCATGTTTAAAAAAGCAAAGTGTAAGCCTTGATGCATAAGGTAAAGTCTAATGATTTTCGTTATAAGGTTTGCATATTGAAAAAAATAATTTTAAAAGTTGAACTTCAATTGAATTTTAGGGACATTTTCAGTTCTTTCCAGATTTATTTATTGATGTTTTCTTTGTTTTATTTTATTCCAAAAATTAGATCTTGCAACCTTTGAAAAGGTTCAAAAACTCTGAACCAGACCCATCCCATTCTGCACAGCTGAAAGGTGAACGAGGCTTATGAATCTATTTATGAGCTCTTGGCTTGATACCAGGAGTGAATGCAGGTTCGTACTCTTTTTTGTCTAATTAAAAGGTTTGCAATTAAAGCCATTGTGAGCAGCTCAGCTCTCTAGCACAGGACTGTAGGTATCGAGCTCTAGTTTGATCAAGCTGATTGGTTTAGCTGTTAGATGCCCATGGGCCCTATTAGCAGTATAAACGTTGTACCCTGGGAACTTCATCGCTGCATCACCTAAACAAGAGAGGGATGATAGAGCTCTTAGCATAGTGTATGTGCTTAGATCCGGTCCAGGCTTTAATTTTATTTATTATTATTCGCCACTCTTTCATAGCATCATCATCATCTTTATCATCTTGCAAACTTCACATTAATTTTAGACATTTACAAAAAGCTTTGAAAAATTTTGCAATTTTTGTTCCTTTCAAATGATTATTCAACTACTATTCCCAACAAAAATAATAAGGTTAAGCATGTAAGCTTTGTTATTAGAATTGATAAAAGAGTTTGATAAAGATCACATTCCACATGTCAGATATGGACAAAACTCAATGGTTTATATCTATAAATCTAACATTAGTTAGGTTTGATTTTAGATCATACAAAATGCATGCAAGAATTTGAAAAATATTCCTCTATTCTCTTCTCACCAATAATTGTTAAAAGCCTAAAGAATTGGAGAAAAATCCAAACCTATTTCACTCCAATATCATTAAATATAATCACTGTCCTATTAAACACCAAAATAAGCGGAAAGGATTGGTTTTAGAGTTTGTTTCTCTCCCTTGATTCTGGGGTATGCTAAAAAGGAAGTCTTTTACTTTACGGCTTTCTTTTTCTCTTCATTAATGGCATGGAGAATCACATGCTTGGCCAAAAGTTAGTAAAATAACTGAACTTCAAATAATAGAAGTCATAGCTTCAAACAAATTATTATAACCAGCCTTAGCTCAGTTGGTAGAGCGGAGGACTGTAGTTATGCAGATTCATACTTAGGGTTGCTGGTTCAAATCCAGTAAGTTGATATTTTTTGACTAGCCTTAGTATCAAGATTTTCCAAACCATCCCGAACCACTTGATTCGAGACGTGCCAAACCGTACCGGCTAAGAACCAGTACAGTTTGGCCATGGAAAACAGACCGGAAGCCTAGACTATCCTAAAAAGCCCAAACCAAACCGGTATGGTATGGTACCGTACTGGTCAAGTTCGGTCCGATTCGGGTTGGATAATGTATCAATGGAGGGATGGATTTTTTCTCAATTTTACGGAATGCAGTACACATCCGAATATGGTACAGTATGGCTGATCGGTATAGTATGGTACCGTACTGCTAACCAGTATAGTATAATATGGTACCGTATCATACTGTACTGTTGACCAGTATGGTTTCCGATACCAGTTCAGCATTCCTTGTTTAGTATAATAGTAAGGTTACTTCCAAGGAATGCTGAACCGATATCAAGAGCCGTATCGATCAACGAATAGTACGGTAGGGTATGGTACCGTACCGTATCGTACTAAGATGCATATCGCATTCCATGAAATTGAGAAAAAATCCATCCCTCCCCCTTGCTACATTGTCCGACCCGAACCTTGCCAAACTGAATGAAATGCATCAACACAGTACCATACCATACCAGTTTGGTTCAGACTTATTTGGACAGTCTGGGATTTCAGACCTTTTTTCATGGTTGAACCAGGGTTCCCGATATCGATACCAGGAACTGTTTCGGCAGGAGGATGGTACGGTACAGTTCGTACCGTACCATACCGGCATGCATACTAGGCCTTTTTTAATATAAAAACCATCTTTCTCTCCCCCCAAAACAAGAAATGGGCCGAATCGGACGGTACCATCTGGTACAATACCGTACCATACCATCCGGTACAGTATTGTACCGTACCATATCGGTACGGAAATTAATTTTTTTTATTTTTTAACGGTCCAGAGACCGGACCGTTTTATTGAGGTAAACCGTACCGGCTAGCTGCCGGTACGATACGTCCCGTACCAGGTGGTACGGAACAATACCGCATTCCTTGGGTTGAACCATACTGGATATTGCCGATACAGTTTGGTATGTTCTGAACTGGGCAGTTCGGGATGGTTTGGAAAATCTTGGTTACTCATTGTAACTTAGATGTCATGGGTTCGAAATGTGAAAATAGCTCTCTGTAGGTAGGGGTAAAGGCTACTACGTACATCTAACCCTCCCCATACCTTGCAGTGACGGGAGGCTCGTACACCGGGATGACATTTTTTTCAAAAAAATTGTGCCATCCCATACTTCTCTACATGCTTAGGTGTTTCCTTGGGAATCCAAACATTTCTTACATATAACCTAACCTCTTTTTAAATTCTCAACCAAGGTTTCAAGTACCAGCCAATACAAGACATCATACTAACTCATTAACATACAAGTATGTTTAATGGGTTCATAATGCCCTTTACCAACATATGATCAGTGCTGTGCCTACTGTGTACTATGTGTTCGGTATGGGGGCATACAATACCATACTAGTAAGTTACCAATAAAGGGCCTTGATAACAATAGTATGGGCATGTTGTACCATATTGATAAGTTACTGGTATAAGGCCATATATCAAGATAGTATTCTTGATTATTATCATATGATATGAGATGCTTTGGACCAAGAATCCCGGTACCGATACCGAGATCCGTACTGACACTCTTTTTAGGATTTATTAAATATTTTTAGGTCTAAATAGATATTTGTTGATGGTAATTGATGTTTGTATTACTTCAAAATACTAAGAAATGCTGTCTAGCCTCCAACCATGATATATTATTTTTAAAAAAATTTCAATAAAGTAAGATTACCAGCAATTAATTAAAATAAAAGATGAAATATAAACATAATTACATGCCGATATTTAGAATTGGATCAAATGTCGATATCTATAAATATCGAGATCATTAATGTACTCACTAGGAATATCAGTAAATCCCTCTAATCAGGCAGAATGATAATCCTATAAACTCATCCCAGGAGGTATGCATGATGGATTGTAACTCATCGCAGATCCCTCAATGAGGTCCTGACTCTGAGAGCTATCCAGAGACTGATGAAATAGCTGTGCTAGGACCCATCCAAATATACCGGGAGTAAAATCACATACATAAGATACTTCAGGATGCATGGGATAATAATCACTAGAAGATGATGTCTCGGATGCACCATATCCATATCCATATCGATCACAACCTACCGGTGCCTGCATATAAGAGGATCTAAAATACGAGGATGATCCTGATACATCCCTGGATCCTACTCTACGTGCAAGATCTATAGCCGCATCGTGTTCTGAACGACCTCGCAGAGCCCGTCGCCTATATGAAATCATATCACCGCAAGCTCTACCAACTAGTGCACCATGATCTATATCCTGTATAGCATGACTAAACTACAACTCATCAATGAATCGAAGATGAATAGCCGGCTGCGTCTCCTGTCCTCTAGCCTTTCCTTGATCACTAGATCCCCTACTATTTGAAGAAGCATTAGCACTACTCTCTCTAGTATCTGAATCTGAATGAATTGAGTGCTCTAGCGGAGATGCAACAGTCTTTCCTTTTTCTCTATCTCTATGTCGAATAGATGGCGGGAAAGGATGATGTGATGTATCTGCTGAAGTCTTGTGAGGAATATTACTTCTTGCTCATTGTTCAACATCCATCCCAATCTCGCTAACTACAAATTGGATGGTCGAGGAGACGATCCTGGCTTATCAAGCTCTGGCTCCTGCTGCTGACTCACGATCCATCCAATCATCAGATCTTTATTCTCATCAACATAATTACTTGCAGTATGATCAGAGTATTTCAATTCAACTTTTTCTTATTTTTTCATCTTCCATAATTTTTTTTAAAAAAAGAGAAGGGAAAGGGAGAGAGAGAAAGGAAGCACATGTATACCTTAAATCCACCTTCTTTCTTGCTATTTAAGTATTTGATTAGCTTGAAATACTACAAAAATTGGTTCTGCAACCTTCTTTTCCTGTTTCTATCAAAACTGAGCTCGAGAGGAGTTGCTTCTTATCAACCCCCCAACCCACATCACTGTAGAAAAATTTCGAACTAGATTGAAGCGGTCTGCATGCTTCGGGCCCGGTTCGAACCGGTTCATTAATTTTTTTTATTTATGAAAGGGGGAACCAAAATTATAAGCCAAACCATGCTGTTTGGATGCCGGTCCGATTCGGTTCAGCCCGAACTAGTTGGTTCGGCATGTTTCGATGGACCGTGCTTTGGACTGTATCATTGCATTTAGCCTATTTAAAATTTTGGTAATGCTTTGCCCATACCCATTGATATCTTTATATTATTTCAACTCTAGAATTGCCAAAAATAATTAAAAGATATGCAAACGACTTTTTGATCACCTTTTTTAGAAAGAAGCCAAACTCAAAAGTCATGTTCCATCTTGAATAGCTCACTTAAAATTGTTCACACTAAGCAATTCCTATTGCCTTTTCTTTTTCTTGCTCACCAAGTTTATAAAAGCAAGTTAAAAGCTATTTGCATCATAAATTGAAAACATACTAGTATTTTCTCTAAGCTGTTCACCAAGTAGGTTCAAAAAAGGCAAAAAATATAGTAGTATGATAAAATAAATGATAGGACACAAAAATTGAAAATCCACTTCATGTATCATGATTTTCACATCTTAAAACTTGGGTAAATTTAAGTTCACTAGGTTTTGATTATTAGATCCTAACAAAACATGGTATCATACTGATAAGACCATTTATTTTCCTGCCGACTTCAAGTTTATGTTAGAGACCACCAAAATAGTTGAGCTTTGGTTTCTAGGAACTATTTATAGCATACATAACATCAATAGTTTGGATTTTCAATTTGGATGGTGCATCAGTGGTTTTGAATTGTTAATTTTTTTTTCCAAAAATTTAAAACAAAGTACATAGTTGGACTCGGACATGAGTGCGTATATTGTGTTTCCTTCATAACAATTTCTACATACATCAGCTCAATTTTCATCTCCATGGAAAACACCTATCTACTATGACATAAGAAAATCCAGGTATGCAAAGAACTTCTTAATTGTTGCTTAATCTTTTCCTTGGGGAAGGCCTACTTGTTTTTGCTATTGCTCTGTGTCTAGTTTTATTCACTCCCTGATGCAGTGAAAAAAGGAAAGAAGGATGATTTGATCGATGAGGCTATGCTTCAAAGATCAAAGCACAAATAGAAGAACACTGGTGAAGAATCCTTTACTTGGTGAAAAAAATTCTCTTGGAAAGAATTTTTATTAATATCTCAAAGGTTGCCCTTACAATGTATTATGTGCGTATTTATAGGATATGATACCCTAATCCTAATTCGGGCATTAAACCTAATACACAATAATAGAAATAGGACTTGACAAGAAGAAAACATGTTGGAATTATTCTATTACAAATATGGAAACTTGGCCTAAATTTGATATTGTCCCTAAAGGAAAATTTACAAGAAAATATGACAAACACCTCTAGATCCCATGAGCGAATCCGCCGCAATCTTGGCCCATGAATCTGCTAGTCCTCCAGTGCTTGATATGGCCTACTTGATCATAGTTCCGTTGGCTGCATCCCGTGTTGCATCCCTCCCTCTCCTCTTCATCCCAAAAATGGGATATGGATAGCAATTCAAGCCATCATGCCAACTTATTGGAATACCAATGATATATGAACATGTTCTTAGGATTTATATAGACTATGGAGATGATTTTAATTTTTATAAGAATGTTATTTTAACAATTTGATTCTGTAAGATTGTATTAGAATTTCATTTAAGGGAATAATTTGATTTCTTTACTTTTTTGCTTTGTATTGCTTCATTTGGGTCAATACCAAAATAACAATGTTTGGAGTAGAAGGTAGGCTTTATCATTTAGGACTGCTGATTTTATGAATTTAATAGTTTTTTTATTTTTTACATTTCATGTTTCATATTTCGGTGTAAAGACAAATATAGTTATAAAATTCGTGGCCCGTTGTCAATAAACAGTAAGGTCTACCTTGATTTTGAGTTTTTTCTTTTTGAATTTCATATTACTTTCCTAGGATTAGTATGACATAGAATGTTTAGCATCCAACAAATCATTGCTGACTTTTAACTGCAACTCCAAATTTGGCTGCACTCAAACATTACTAATGTTGGCAAATGTGATGCATCTGATGAGGCATCAACGGATATCAGCTATCAATCCTTAAAAGAGATAACAAAGAAGCAATAAAAATAGGTAATGAAGAGGGCAGAGGAAACAAAACTGCACTCTGCATTGGATATGTTCTTTACTTATTTATAGTTTTTAGCTCATGCTATGATCTGGAACTCAATAATTAAAACAAAAGAAATATATACATATGGAGACATTTGAAGACTCCAGATCAATTCATTTAATAGCCAGGTATTTATGGCCATGGAATGATACTCTGTGGCTAGATGTGGATAGAGAGATGGACTCATCTACGCGATGGAGAGAAGCACCGCAACCCCCCACGCACCCCAACACAAACACACAATATATATATATGTTTGGGCCCCTGTTGCTTTTGCCATTGTTTTTTATTTTTTGCAAAAATCCAAGAAAAATGAACTAGACTGAACAAGCTTGATGATGAAACCCTTTAGTTTTTTAAAACTGTTTGCAAAATCTTTAAAGCTTTGGTAGCAAAGACTTATTGCTTTCAAAAAAGAGTGAAAATTAAAGTAAGGAATGGCAGAAGTTTTATGCAAATGCTATTTTCAACATCAATATCCATATGCTATTTCCCAAAATTGTAGAGAAACAGAAACATAGAATCAACAATGATGCCAAAGGGGGCCCTTAATTATTTTATAGTTTTTTAATAAAGAACTAGGTGAACTCTGCCATTTGATTATTTGAACTATTTTAATAGAAAAAGGAGCTTAAAATATTATTATAAGGATCAAAAAATAAAGAAGGAAGATGTATCAAAACTAGACAGTGGTTTCAGAATAAGTTGTAAGAACTTGTGCTGACCAAGATTTTTTCACCTTGATAAGAAAAAAGGGTGGAAGAAAGATTTCTTAGGCAAAAATGAAATAAACAACAAGGTTAATTAGTTTTGTTTATTCTTAAGTTTGGATTATTTCATTAAAAAATGTTGGAAAAAAGCAAAGCTACATGGAAAGGCACCATAGAGGAATGAGAGATGTGACTAAGAAGTCCAATAAGCACTTAAAAAGCAGAGTAGGATGGCAAGGCCTCTATGCTTTTACAATGGTCAAATAACATTGTTAGTTTTATAGTTTTCCCTTCTTTTTTGATAAAATTCATTGTGAAGGAGTTATCAAAGATTCCAGAATTCGTAGACCCTTCTGTTGAGGAGTCCATGCCAATTGCAAAATACTTTTATTCATTATTTGTCATAAAATCCCACTGTAGGTATTCTATAAGTCTAAGATAAATGAAGTATCTTTACTATTTTTTTTTCTGCACACATACATACATACATAATAGAGGGCTCATGCATCTGTAGATATACGTCATTTTGAAGTAACTGCATATTCTGATGTTAGAATTGAGAAATGAGAAATGGAGCACTCAGTTTTAAAGGACCATAGGCAGCAGAGAAGCAGCCATGGCACCACCCTAGGCTGGCACCCAGATGTCAAAAATGACTTTTAAACAAATCCAAATATAAGAAGAAATATAAATAAAGTCAATAAAAGTAACAATTTGGCAAAATCTGATATTAATTCATAACTTGATTTCATCTTCCATAAACACGATGCATAAGCATGAAGACAGGCGCAACTAGGTGGCCACTATTCTTTTTAACATTGGGAGCACTTAAGTAAAAAAGCCTAATTATTAACTAGACTCTAAGCAAATAATCTAAATAAAGGTAAGGTGTTTCAGACCTTCGTTTGAGGAACATCATCTCTGTGAACCTCATGCAATAATTTACTAGAAGAGGAGACTTGGGTAGACATCATACTCTTGTCCTGCATCGATTCTGGACTTAGGGAATCATTGCCATGCTGTTCTGCACATGCCTCACGGTATAGATGGCCAAGTTCTAGCCGGAGATGATTGTTGCCTTGCAAGTGGTAAATTTTGGTAGCAAGTGGAACTGGAGCATCTGATATTGTTAAATAAATATAAATGTCTCAGATCCTCCATAGCATGATAATTATTTTTTTTGGTTGACTGGCATGAATTTTTGAGAAATAGAAGTATGAACTATATACAAAAGAACTAAGATACTTCTAAAGGGAAGAAAAGTAGTGCAAAACAACATTATACTATCAAGATAAGGACATGTCTTCTGATGCCAAGACATTCTAATTGCTTACCAGAGAGGAAATCAAGTATTCATGGTTTCATGGAGTTCAACTCATGGAATAATATGGATTAAGAAAGGCCTCGGTAATGTAAATAATCATGCAAGATACATCATCATGACCAGATGTCTAGTATTCATTGGAAAAAATAAAGGATTAAAGTTCCACATAAGATTTTCATAATCCATCTCTATTCAAAGATTATCATATTTTGAGGAATTATACCACTGTAATGGTGTCAATAAGTTGGGTTGGAAGCCCTCTAAGTCCATCAGCCATTTCACTCTTATGGTTCAGAGTTCATTCATCATAAAGTAGAATACAGCTCTTTGGTGAACTACAATTTGGCTTAGGATATGTAAACTAAATCAAGTTCAATCCAGCAAATAATCTTCACTTACCATCAAAGTGAAATGGGTGGGGTGGCCCTTACAGGGTCTATTGTAGGGTTATGCAAAGAAAGTTCCTTTACTAAATGGGACAGGATATATCAAGCATGTGCCTTAAACAAGATAGAGTACGGGGGACTTCACGTAACACGAACTAATCATCTGACAATCCTATCCACCGAAACCTACACATTTGGCATGCAATTAAGAATTTGTGAATTTCCGGTTTAGAAAGAAAAAGGGCAAGGAGTGTAATGACAGACTGTCATGTAGTACTATTAAACTATCTATGAGTTCAAATATTTCCAGGCAAAAAAAAGTGCTGGCCAATTCCATTAGATTAACCAAACGAATAAATTACAAAGTAAGATGCAATGATTAACCAATATGCTGAACGGTTTTCAAGAAGTAAACATTAAATATGTTGATGGGCTTTGTTTGCCCCTGTATGCATGTTTGAACATGAGGATAAGTCAGGGGACTTACAACTCCGAAGATACTCCTTATGAAATACACCATTTTCAAGGATTTGTCCAGCCTTCTGATATCTGTTCATAGTAGTACAAGGTACTTCTGTTTCTGCATTTGATATCTTGTAATATTCCCTACCTGAAAGAATGCAAAAGAAGAACAGAACCTTGTTAGTTCAGAAGATGCAAGACAGCAAAATCCAATACATTATAGAAACTAACAAAGATAGTGAAGGATTTAAAAGGAGGCCCGCTTATCTGCAAAATCAAGTGAAAGTGCATGCTTGGAGATCATCTTGTCAAAAACTTTGGGATCAAAAAAAAAGTTTGATAGTAAGCAATAAGATTTCCTCAATGATCTGGGATGTACAAAACTAGCTCTTAAGCTCAACCATCTGACTGTCACAAGTCAAACATGAATTGCTCTGAGCTCTGTTACTTGGTTGATAAATCCCACTATAGCATACTAGGATCCATTTTATTATATATTCTGATATCATAAAGTTGTCATTCACAGGCCCATAAGTCAGTTGAGTATAAGGATCATTTAAAGTTTAAATGTGGATTGCACCGTCTTTCCCATTAATATTATTTACTAGAGGATATCACATGTTCACTCAAGAAGTTTTTTTTTCTCACATACAATACAAAAGCTGAGTAAAATGCGACTGCACAACTTTGCATTGCTTGCCGTTGTGGGTGAAAATATTGCTGCTAGAGATACAATTATTTTTAGTGGCCCGGTGAAGACGATATATTGTCACACATGTGACTATACACATTGTAAGCAATCTCCTATTCATCACTAGGCCAAGCACGAAGAGATAGATATTCACTCCATGTCGCTAATACAGAACCATTTAGCCAATATCTTGACTAAGTTTCTGTTAAGCCAGATATACATCGTTAACCCTTTCCCTGTCAGCTTAAGCTTTTGGACTCAATTGGTTATGGTTATTTCGTCATATCTGACAGGGCACAGCTTTGCTCATGAGTTCATAAGCATGACTCATTATCTGTTATGACTCATGACTCATGAGTTTGAATCACTCCAGTTCAGTTATTTATTTAATTATCCCTCATGATCTGTTATTCTGATTCTGATCCATCTCATTGTCCCTCCACGTACATGGTCTGGCCCACACGAGGAGAGGATTTGTTAAGCTTGATATACATTGTTGACCGTTACCATATTAGCTTAAGCTTTTAGGGTCAGTTCGTTATTTAATAATTTATTGGGTACATTCAAAGTCATCTTATTTCTTTGAAACTTTGCATGGAATATAAATTATATTACTGGACTATTTGGATAACCCCAAAGTACCTATACTCAACACCTAGAAAGGGTAGGGGTGTGAAACTTGAGCATGGGTCCACAAGAAGATATTCTTTTAAAAAATCAAGAAATTTCATAATTTTATATTATTCAAATCTAGATGACATGTTTGTAAGCTAAAATTTGAATTTCAAAATCATATGTATATAATATTAATCCCAATAGTTGTTTGCAAAATTATAATCAGAATACGCATTAAAGTTCAACTAAATGCACGTACCACAAAAGAAAAAAGAATCACGATCTGTTTCCCTCTACTCCAACAATATAAAGTTATAAACACCTCTCACTTCACCACCACATTCCATCCATGAAGCACTATCTCCCTCCATACTAAATTAGGTGATTTACATCTCTCTGACTCTCTCTCTCATCCCTCTCTCTCTCTACATCATTTGCCTATAGTTCCCTCCAACTTCTCTAAAGAAGCCATCTACCTCAAAACCTAATCCATCACCCAACCCTCTCTCCCAAACACAATCCAAAGTGCCTCCTCTTCCCCTCATTCTAACCAGGTCACAACCCCCTAACATACCCACCAAGGTTTTAAATCCCATGGTACAGGGCTGTCCCAGTTTTCCCATGAAAACAATGAGAGACTGCCCCATGATTTAGGGCAGTGGGATAGGTTAAAGGAGATACGAGGAAACAGCTGCTCCACATACAGGGGTAAGGCTAGGTACATCTACCCCTCCCCAGAACTGCAATAGCGGTCACCTCATACACTAGGCCAACCTTTTATTACCTCTAAGACCCACAACATGCAAGGCATAGAGAATTGGAAGGAGGGTTCGAATCATATGGTTATGCCAACAACTTCCAAAATGGGGGAAGGCATGAACTTTTCATTTTACTTGCAGGATATTTGCAAATAATGCAATTTCATCCAATATTTCATTCATTAATCTGATGATATTTGGATCCTGAAGTTGGGTAAACTTTTGAAGCAAGTTTTTTATGATCTGATTTGCTTTAGTTCCATGAAGTTTGATTTCACGTTCAATTTATGCAGCTAAACAAATGTCAATTGGAAAATCAGAATAATAATGTGATTTCTAATGGCCATTCAACAACATGATATCCCAGTTTCAGAGAATCAAATGATCCGAGTTTGTGAGTTGAACTCTCTATTCATCCAAATATAGCCTTAGAGATTAGGATAACCAGAAACTGACATATGAGAACCCCTTCACTGTCATACTCAAGTCCATGCAACATAGAATATATACAACAGATCCATTTCATCATTTGGCATGCTTTATATGACTGGAAAACTCATATAGTAATCTTTAAGCATCAGCTTGCCTTGAAAGATGTCATCATGTGTAAGCCAATCATCCTCAATATGCTATAACAGAATTATCACCACCTATGGGTCTCAACAGCTCATAGTGGCAGTAATTAGGTGTTCTGCATTTCTTAAAGAAGTTGATCATTAATCAATTGAGTGGGAAACGTTGACTGAATGAACCTCCATAGACATCCACCCCAAATGAGATCTCACCTCCTCTCTTCCTTCAGTTTTCTCTTCAGTTCTCTCTTCTTTGTGTTTTCTTCTGTGTGATGATTACCATGTATTTTTTACCCCAAATACAGATATATTGGTTATAGAATTTCCAAAAATCTTTAAAATGAGTGGAGAACTGGAGATAAAATTGCAAGTATTATTGGAAGGTAGGAAACGTTTTATATCAAATAATAGACATCCCAAGGCCAATAACAAAAAAAATGCATAGAGGCTTCATGAATAGTTCAAAGCTATGTCCTATTTAATTGGGTTGAATTTAGAAGGAAAACTGATACATACAGTACAATGTGCTAAATTGCAAATTGGCACTTCAAACCATCATTTACAAATTACAAGTATAATATATGCAAGCAGACCTGGCTACAAGTCAAATAGCTGCAAGCAGACTTGCTGGTGGATCTTTTGCAGTGTTTGGTCGCCTGCAAGTCATTAACTCACAGCAAGAGCCAAGAAGACTCGCGAAGAAGGGGATTTGCAGCAAGATGACTCAACCAAAACATCACCAGGTCAAATGCAGCAGTTTGACAGTGGATGAGCAGGGGACTCCCTACAGCCCCTCATCCCACCCACAGAGTTCTCATTGCCTCTTGACCCCAACACCCCTAAGAACTCAATCTAGAAGCAATCTTGCACTTCACTAACCTCTAGCACAAAGATCATAGACCAAGTGATTTTAATCGTAATTAGACCATGTTATTCTATGTCAGTTTTGGATTGGAACTAGGATGATAATGATCATGCTAATGATGGTCGATTAGCTTGGCACATAAAATTAGGTCAATTTTAAATCATGTCTTAACTGCACCTCAATCAATTTGATTGCAGCTTCTAGTTGAAAGGCTCATATTGCATCCACATCATTTTTAACCTAATCCAATACTAAGCTAGGTTAAATTCAAGTCTAAACCCCTTCTTATAAAATGAAACAAGTCCCATCTGACTCGGAGTTTTATGATAAACCATGTTGTATAAATCTAATAGAACAAGTTAGACCAGGTTAGGATCTCCGATATTAGTCTGGGACACCATCTAGC
The DNA here is from genome assembly GCA_021397845.1 of Areca catechu. Lineage (NCBI taxonomy): Eukaryota > Viridiplantae > Streptophyta > Magnoliopsida > Arecales > Arecaceae > Areca > Areca catechu. The sequence goes on from CM038045.1 coordinate 11,868,191, forward strand.
CTTTATTGATTTTTAAACAAAGAATAATGCCAACTCAATTGTCCTAGAAACCGCAATACTGCGAGACCTCCGAAGCAAGGGTACAGATACTTGCAAAGACTTAGATATCGAAAATACATGTATAAACTGCATACCTAAATGACAAGAAAAAAATACCGATTACAGAAGAGAGGGAAAACTATCAAATTGAAAAGTCTGTAATAGGGAATGAACGTTCAATTCTCTCATCTTTCTTCCATAAGAAGAAATAGAGAGAACAAAATAAAAAGCTATGCAGACGAACAGGAAAGACTTACTAGAAGGTGGTGGTAGAGAAAGAAGAGAAAGCAATGCCAATAGAGATGCAGAAGGGGCTACTGTTCTCGGTGGATACATGGACGGTGGCATCCTGGCAAAAGCATTACCATTTCCTGACCCATGCCCATCATGATTACCTTGCCAGCATCACCTCCAACTCCTACCCTATCTATGCCACCCGCTTCACCAAGTCCCTCGCCCTTCACCATTTCTTCATATTTCTATTTCTCCTTTCTTTCCAATTAATTATTGATAATCTTGCTTTATGAAAATTTCTTCAATTAGCATCAACAAACATCTATTTAGACCTAAAAACATTCAATAAACCCTAAACAAATAATTTGGAATCACAAGAGACCAAAAAAAATAAAAAAATTTGCATGCCGGTCAACTGTACCATATGTCGGTACGATACAATATGGTACCATATCATACAGGTCGGTAACCAATATGGGTACTGGACCGGTACCAGTACCTGTCTCGGTACCTGAAATTTTATTCAAAGAAAAAATACAATTATAGTGTGGCATAAATGCTTTCCTTTAAATAAAAAATTTTAATTTATTCAAATGGATACTGCATTACATTGGATAGCAATTAAGTAAAAAAAATAATAGCGAATCCAAACAAAAAAGAACATTAATTGAAATATATATTGCATGATCAATGGTCAAATTGAGCAACAACAAACCCATAAGGATTTCAAAAATTAATCTCACATAACCAACATAAGTTCCTATTAAATATGTGATCTGCAAACAAATGTTTCTACATAGCTACATATAAATTTGGCAATCTTCCTGAAACAATGCAAATGATTATTTGAAAATACATGTAAAATCTAGGATTTTCAATTTCTGAGAATATATTGCAACTGCCAAACAGTTCGTAGTACCTCCAGTGCCAATTTTAGAAGCATCAAGTACCATGGTATGATCAACCGATGCTGGTGTCCCTACATAACAAAGAATATATGAAGATGAGCCTTGTGAATACTAAGAAAAGCAATTCACTTTGATGAGTTCGCACAAATAAGAGTCATAGTTCTTTTAGCATTCATGCAAGTAAATCTACAAGACATTCCTGTTCAATTCCAGGCCACAGTTAGCTCAAAAATAAGCAATAGTCCATTGGAGATTACCTACATGATAAGCTAACTGAATCCTTTACAATCACAGAACAGGGATCAGACAAATACTGACCAGGAAAAAAAAAAGGCGAAAGAGCATCACATGGGAGAAAGAAGTGTAATAGAAAGGAGGACAGAATTTAAAAAACATCATGAGTCTAAGTGGAATAACCAAGAACGAATCAACATAAAATTGTGAGGTTGGCACAATAAAGTGGGAACTGGGAAGGACTACTGTAGGCCGCTCAAATGTTGAACTGAAAAAACACAAAAGAATAAAGAATAGAATGGTAGAGACTGAATGGCATGAAAAATATGTTCAATCTTAACCAATTGAATAAAAAAGCGATCCAGAAATCCAATAGATAGGAAGAAACATTGAAAAGAATGAGTGTGTATAATGGGGTTTAATCGTATTATTCAAAAACCTACTCGAAAATCAACACATAGATCATTAATCTTCTCTAAGATGAACAAAGTCACTTGTCTCACTGAACCACAAAGCATTGTGGGCAGCCAGTGATGCTCAACCTACAAAAGTCTAGGGGCCTGGTAAGCACAAAGAGGACAATCCAATACCCAAAGCTAATAGTTGAGATTCTACCAATCTCTAGCAAAACTATCTAGGAGATTCTGTGAAAAAACCTCAGACAACAATTTGGGCTTCCATGATTCCTTGAGAAAAAAATGTAAAAAATGTACTATCATAATGCAATACCACATGATAAAGAAAAAAATAAATACTGAATATAGAGACACAATGTATCCATACAAATACTAATCCTGTCCTTGCACGTTTGCATTCAGACATTCACATTAAACAATATCAATGGTTGGATGCTGCCACCTTGATAAAAAATGTATATATTCTAATCTTTCCATAATTTGAGGTATGATTTTGTCAACCTTAACACATGATGCAACAGAACTTAAAAATGCCAAAACAATTGAAAAAACTTTATTCTTTACAAATAAATCTCTTTGCACTGACAAAAGAGCATTAATATTTAATTATAGACCAAGATGAAAGGATATAAACATTTTTCTGAGAATAGGAGGGTTTACTCCCCACCTTTTCTACTGTACACCCACCCCAGTTTGGGGCTGACTCCAACCAGAATTGAACATGCAACCCCTTGCGGCCTTGCCACTTGGCAATACCATCCAAATAAGTGCTCAGCAGTAAAGGATACAAACTGTTAAAAGTTGTGAAATTCATTTCAAGAAGCTAAAGGATCAACCGTTCAAGCAAAGCTCATACAAACAACCTTAAGAATCTGTACATTTATAAGATGTTTGTTGATAAAAAAAAAATATTTAAAAAAGTTAGAAAAGCAAAAAAAAAATGAATGAACAAGCAGAGACAATGAGGACATACTTTGAGATTCTCCAGACTGTGAAGATAGCATGCCACTCTGGTTATCAAAATTTGACTCTGAAACAGCAACAACATTCCCATCCATTGACTCAGATTTTTCTTGCTCTTCTACAGTTTTTCGTTGATCTAGGAAATGTCAAGATATATAACCAAAGACTTCTTGCCATAGGAATCATCAATGACCAAAAGCAAAAGTCTAATAATTAATGAACAAGAATTAGAAAAGGGATATATGATAGCACTGCATCATGAAGAAAGATAGATAAGAAGATAAAATACAAATATACTGTACTCATAAACATCTAACTTGCACAAATCATGAGTCAGAGTCACTAATGAGACCCGCTGATCTGATTATATTGAATGAAAGTCATCTTCCTTCATGACTTCTGCAATTGGACTTTGGGAAGAGTAGGCTCTAATTATTCAACGTTTCAGTAAAAGGCCTTTCTTGTATATTTGTCAGTAGTTAAGCACTTCTTAAAGCAGGCACATATAGCCTTCAAAAGAAGACCTTATAAGTACTTTACAGCACACAAAAATAAAGCACTATTCCATTCCTTATCCTCTCTCTCTCAGAGTACGTAGTGAAAGATCCTTGATCCCATGTCAATTTTGAAGATTTATACGATACTGATGCAATGCAGAAAGCAATCTGTACACCAAAGTAAAGACAATTAACACATATCCGATACAGCATCAGAGAATTTGCCCTTCTCTGCTTTGTGTTATTCACTGAGGCACAGTAGATGACCGTAAAGCTTTCAGTAAGCAGCAGTTATGATCTGTTCTGTGGCTGATTCAGCTTTCTTTATCTCCTAACGACTAAAAGTATATCAGTGGATGACTGGATGAATTTTGTTAGAAACATGTTGATTGTTTGTAGTTTGTAGACAAAGCTCCATTTTCTGGAGGAAATTGATTCAGCTAAACTAATGATGTATTTTCTTTCCATAATTATGTCTTCCAGGAATTATGGCTGATAAGTTTATATGACAAAAGTTTCAGTTGCAAGGTCTTGACTATGAAAAGAAAATTTATCATTAATCAGGAATGGCAAGTAACAAGAGGGAAGACTTTGTTTCAGAAAGTTCATCGAACTTGACACTTCATTTTCCAATAAACAAGATCCACTGTTAGATGGTGGCATCAAAAGCTTTGTCAGTTTCTTCTCCACTAGCTATTATCAAGGCTTGCAAAGATGGGGATTGAAACACTGGTTCCATCAAAGATGATCTAGAATTCAAGAAGCCATCCCAAAAACTGTAGATGTTTGTCTCCAGAAATCTTTACAGATTTGGCAGAGAAATTTTTTCCTAACATTGCTTGTTAAGTGGAAGAGTTTGAAGATCGCTGCTCTCGCTTATCTTATGAGAAAAGTTGATAGACACCTCCAGACAAAGGAAAAAGATAATGGTGCTGGGATGTTCACTATCAAATGTTCTAAATTCTAATGCTTCCCTACCAGATTATGGGATTGTTTTTCATGAAAGTAGACATTTCCAAAGATAACTCTTTCCAGTTTCCACGGTGACATGACCATCATTTTCTTGCCACAATTTGAGTAGAATAATTTACTATCTTAGTAGCAACTTAAGCTGGCAACTTAGAAGTTCTGCCAATTCTCTCCTTGGTTGTAACTATTGTTTTGAAGCCAACAGAGTATTTTCATCTTAACAAATCAATAGTAACACTCATAGTTCTCTGACAACCCATAACTTTTCACTTGGACAGAATTGTCCCATCTCAAGAATCTCTTCATCACTTCCAACATGTTTGCTAGCATTTCAAATGCCAGCTAGGTTTCTATGATCTCTATCAACACCAAATTGAAGTTATGATATATTTTTGTTTTGGAACTTTTACAAAGATTAGTTTAACCAGCAATCCCTTCATCCCATCTATATGAGGTCAGCTAGGACAAAGTTGAAACAAACATCACACCAAGGATAGCAGAACCGGTACTAGGGCCCGTACCTCTCAATGACTGGTATGGTATGGTATCATACTAGTATATGTATCGAACTATCGATCTTAGTGAAAGTAAGAAAAAAACTCTTCCTCCCCCATAACTACATTATCCGACTCGAACCGAGCCAAACTGAGCCCGAACCAGACTAAATCGGTGCGTACCATACGGAACTAGTCCAGTTCAGATATTTTTGGACTATCCGACATTCCGGATCATTTTTCAAGACCGAACCATACTGGTTCTTGGCCGGTACGGTTTAGTATGCCCCGAACTAGATAGTTCGGGACGGTTCTGAAAACCCTGCATCAAACCCTTAACCTTAGTCAGTGCTATCCAAGGATCTCTGATTCAAAAGTCTAGACAAAGAACTAATTTGTTATAAATTATAAGGTATTGTGTGTATATGTAAAGAAAAACATATAAGCCAAATAACCAACTTGAAACATATTCGTTGTTCTTTCAAAGGTTAGTAAGCTTACAAAAGGAAACTTTTGAAAACAAATTATTACCTGATATACTGAGATATTTAATAAAAGGATACTACCATTAGCTATTTGTGATATTTTTCTCCCCTTCCTTGGAGGCCTCTTATGACCAGAACTGCCATCAAGCTCCAGAATAATGTCTTTCATAGAGTTTAATGACCTACAGCGCTCTGCAGGAATTAGACATTTATTAAATGAACGATCACCCCACCATTGAAAATTTCAGTAACATAAGCAGACACTAAACAATCATGAGAGAAAATATGTTCATTGTTTCACTTGTATTCAGAAGGGAAACATTCATTATGTAACATGATGGATGATTCAATATTCAATATTAACACTAAATGATTCAATAATCAACATTGACCGTTAGAACATTTACAAGAAGTCAAGAACAAAAGGCTATAGATTTGTAAGCTAAAAAATTTTGAATTACAACTATCAATGACTCCACAGGAGACACAGGTTCAAGTTCAGTGTCGACTTAAACAAGGAAGATCTGTCACACATTGGTATTGTCTCTAGATCCAAAAGAAGAGGAAAAGTAAAATCTTCTTAAGCAGCACACACGGTCAATATTTTTATTGGTAGTTTGCTATATAAATGCATCTTTTGGAAGGCAAATATCACATATATTTCTAATCATAACATATTTCTTATGAATGTGCTTCAGTGTTGTCCTTCAGAACTTTATAAATTTATTAGAAAATGACGAATATAAGATCCAAGAGTGTTTGCGGAAAATAATTTCCTAAAGCATTAGAATTGGACTAGTCAAATTGTAAGAGCATTGTAGTTTGGTCTTTTCCACTTTTGAGACTTTGAGAGTGAGATGGGCTTGAGTAAAGTATGTGAATATGAGAAATACAGATTCTAGGCACAAGTGGATATTAAATTCAGAGATATTGGCTTAAATAATCTATTTTGTTGGTAAAAGTCAGAGCATTGTATTCTAAGATGAACTTGGCTGTTGGGGCAAAATTTTTCAGTAGGTTTGGTGAGTCTGTTGTGCAAATATTAAGCCAGATGAATACAAGGATTTAAATGATAATCCATTTCATTGCATATCATACAAGAGGCAACATATTAAAGGATCATAGACAGGGTATAGAAAGTTACACAGATTGTTGCATATCATATTGTACCAAATTTGCCATGATATGTACCCAGAAATTCAATAACAATGCCAGAAACTAGCAAGGGCCAAACAGCAGCATGAAATGTCGAAAATCATACTAATAAGTGATTAGTACCCCCTCCCCCAAGAAAAAGAAGGATTAGCTTTTCTCAAGTTTACAATTGAATGCTGTATTATTTTCATAAAATCAAAATATAATTAGCAAACATTGATATATGCACTTTTGCAGTACAACTAATAATAAATAAAAAAGGATCATAATATTTAGGATCAAACCAGTACTGATCAAGGATGGGTATGGCATGCATCATATTGAGGATTCGTATTGACAAAGGGTATTGATAGGTACACATAAATATGGCCAAATAAAAACCCCAATATGACATTTTGTCCTTCAAACTTTGGTTTAGGGTTTCTTATCATTTTTGCTACATTTTTGCAAAAAAATTAGGAGTATCGATTTTGCTGCTTAAAGTTGAGGTTTTCTGTGCATGCTGAGGTCAACAGCATGCATATTTGTCAGACAAGTTGCACAAAACTTGGAAACTAGAATACATTTAAAAGATATATGTTTTAAAATTAGCAATTGAAATGCAATTAACTTTACAGAAATCATCAGTGGCATGGTTTGATGGACAGCACGCATCAACTTATTTATTCCATTCCTTTTATCAAATTTCTGAGTTTTTCAGAATTTTTGTAGCCTCGATTAAAGTGCATGTTCACTTCATGCACTTGATTAATGTACTAAAATTATGTGCATAAGTAAATCAATTTATCTTCCACGATTAATTTTTAAATTATGGTAATAATCACAAATTTAAAAAAATCAAAGAAAGAGTTTTCATAGCATATCCAGATATATGTTTGCTGCATAGTGTCATGTGAGTTTTAACAATAATATGCTAACATTTGTCATAGCATGATGCCTAAAATTGTAATATTCTGGCCACTATCCACAAAGCACAAAATTTGATACTTCATTTATAAAGCCATTCTTACAATGTGGAATTGACATGGAATAGGGCTTTGAGGCTTTCAGCAACCCCTTCCCTACTTTGCAAAATAGATAGATAATAGAATGAACTCACCTATTTGCATTTGGTGGGCATTCATGGCATCATTTTAAATATTCATGATATAATGGAGTTCAAACAGCATTTAAGATGGTTTAAAATTAGCCACCTTTAACAGAAATAAAATTCAGTCATTTGGCAATGCTCAACTCCATTACCAAAACATTCATGCCCAGAAGAAGTGGGGCTGGAAGTTCAAACTATAATCATAATGAACAGTTTTCTTTTTTTTAAAAAAAAAGAGGAAATTTCTATGCCATATACACCAGCAGTGAGCATAAGAATAATATGAAAAATATCATTGTAGAAAAAAAAAAATAAGCTGAAACCTGCATGAGCTGCATATTGACTGGCTTTGACTGGCTTCTTGCAAGCATTGCAACAAACCTTCATCATAAATATAAACATCAGGAACAACATATGAATTGACAAGAACAACAAAACAGAAACAACACATCCATTAAAAATTAGTGTATATAGATCAGACTAAGATGTTCTGTGAACTTGGAGGGTACAGTCAATGAGATAAAAAAATATTATGGCACAACAAAACAGGCACTTGTTTCTTAATATTTTCAGTTTTGCATGACATAAAATGGCTTAAATTGATCACTCAGCATGTTGCAGTTCAGTTTGATGAATTGCAAAGGAACAGAAGTACATAAGGTTCTCTAAAGATATTTAGCGGTGCGGCTACTATTTGAAGAAAATAAGTTGTCAAAACAAGCAGCGCCACATAAAAAGTTTAACTAGTTAAAATCTCATACTAGTTCAAAAGACACTGCACAATTAGCATGCAAACAAAATCACATTTTCACTTGCATGACACCATGTAAGGGTTTAGAATATTATTTTAACACACGAAAGATGAAACAACTGACAACTAAACTAAGATGAAGTTTAAAGCATCAGAGTTTTTTTTAATAAAATAAGCTGAAAACCCCATGCCATAAAGTATGTGCCAGACTGCCATTACCGCAATGCCTGTGCCTGCTGAGTGCCATATTCGACTAAAACACTCACACTTTGGATTCAGCTAAGTTGAAGTCTTGGGTCATGACAAATTATAAGGGCTCATTTGTTGCAAAGATTTCATACATATAACCATGGTTCGCCATCTCAATACCAGACCCCGTACCAGTAAAATCCTATTACAATATTGGTATGCGGTTCAGTACAATACAGTAGTATCAGTACGCTCCTAAACAGCATACCAGTACAATACTAGTAGGGTACAGAATGCCCTGTACCGGGCAGTATGGCATTCCATGCCTATAACATTTCTCTATTGTCAAGTCCATCCTTTACATGAGATCATTGAGCATGAAATGATAATCAACCACATGGCAATTTTGCAAGCAATACATGGGAATGACAAAAAAAAACTTTTTGCTATAAACTATTATGTTAAAGATGAAATATAAAAGATTTTGTGAAACAGCTATATACCAAATTCAGGTATTCAAAGAAGAGAGAAATTTTTCCAAGTAGTGTAAGTTCAAACTAAGACCATGAGAGGAAACTGCCTTGAACTTCATAATACAGGCTCCACTGGACTAAATAGACCCAACAACAGCACCAAACTGTTTGAATAGTTTTATTTCTTAATGATAGCTAAACTATGTATAACTTCTTTTTAAAAAATTACCAGGTGCAAGGGATCTGTCAGTGGTCTACAATCAAAGACATGCATATCTGCAAAAAAGAAGAGCAATAAACAAATAAAAATTTACTACCAGCATAACAAGGACAAAGTCTAATGATATAAGATGTAATAGATATCTAAAAATACTAGCATCATACTCCATTTTGGAGCAAAAGTTAGCCAACAAAATGGAAACAAAAGAATTTTAATCTTCACCTTTATGAAACACTTATAAGCAAATGTTACCTTATAATTCCTTTCAACATCATAAAATCTTTTAGATCGATTAATAGCAATAAGAATTCATCTTTCAGAATTTTCTTTCTAAATCATAAAAACAATTGTTCAAATGGAAAGCCACTATTTTTCAAAATCATCAAATGAAGCATCTTCCCTTTTTATAGATGTTATTACAACACTTGGTGGATGGCCATGTGGTAGTCCTAGCAAAATGGTGAATTCCTTTCCTATTGGATTATTAGAGATACTCTGACCATTCTTAAATTCACAAAGAAGCTAGACCGCTAGACACAGATCAACATCAAGGCAATCAAATGATGCACAACAAAAGAATGATATTTAATAGAAATGCATGAACAATCAAGAGAACAAAATGAATTATTAGAGTGAGATTAGTGAAAAAATAGCCCATTAGGTTTTACTGATGAAAAGGCTGAAGGGATAGGTAAACTACCAGTGAAGGAAAAGAAAGCCCTTAGTTTAGAAAAAGCAACAAAAATTAAGCATACATAACACTCTCCGTCTCCTAGGTGCTAACCAACAAGAAGAAAGCACAAAAGAATATTAGATTGCTAGATCAAGTCAAGGAGCCCAAAGAATAAATCAGAAACAAAAAAAAATTGTAGTATCACAAAGCGTCGGAACAACTTGAAATGTCAACCTCACAAGATCAGATGGGGTTCATACAATTCCTATGGTTAGACCAAGCAAAGTCAATGGCAAAAAAAATAGTAAAACACAATAAAGTAGGCAAATGAACTAAAATTTCTACTACAAGTTACTAAGATATACATCATAGAGGGGATTGAATGAGCTAGCAAAGTACACTATTGACATGGAAAAATAAATGAGGACTACAAAAAAGTGATATATCAAAGATTTGGTATCCTAAAGATGAGCATAAAATCTTGACTTTCCATTTAGACAACTCAGAAGGTAGAGTAGTCTACACTCAGAGACCTGCATGGGTTGAAAGAATTCAAGCAGCACCTGCAAAAAATGAAAAGATGTAGGAAACCTATTAAAAAAAGAAAAAAAATCATAGCACCACTGCACCACCCAAAAATCAACATTGAACCACATATGGTGATCTTCATGCACCATGAAGCAAAAAATGAAAGCTCCAAATGGGACTAAAATGAATTATGTAAAGGATGATGAAGAAGACATTACAGGCAAAGGTGAAGCAAGAGATCAATAGCCAAGTAGAATTGTTAGATCCAAATTTCTCAAATTCAGTGAAGGAATATTAACCAAAATCAGGTTATCAGAATTCTCATATAAATGAGTACACAAACACTAGAGAACTTAGAGATTTTAAACCAAAGCCCCTATATCCTGTTTTAAATTTGGAGAATCTTTGTCAGTGGCAATTCTCATCTTCAATGGTAACCATGAGGAGACTGAAAACAAAAGGTATGTCATGTAGCTTCAAATTGATGTGTTAATAGGCAAATTGTAATGGCTTTCCCGTCGTATACCTTTGAAGCTTTCAAAGGTTTCTTTAGGATGGCCCAGCCTTTTCATAGGACAGATCCAAGCCTTTTACCATTGCACCAAGAAATGGCCCCTTCAAGCAAAAATGGGCAATTGAAGATGTATAAGCAATGAACATGTATTATCTCACATGTAACTATTTAGATGGTGAAATTCTCTACTCCTTTGTGCCACAGCCATCAAGCACCCGCAAGTAGAAAAGGGCCACATCAACATTCAATGTGGAGTCCCATATCTCCGACTAGCATTATTCTAGCAGCATAGCATATTATATGGGAAAAAAATCTATACAATTACTTCGACATTGATACAAAATAATGCAACCCCCACATCAAGGGGTCTTTGTAAAATGATTCCTTCTCAATGCATGATACATACTAACAATAATTTAATGATTTCCTAAAAGAGTAAGAAAAGTTAATTCACTACCATTGAAAATTTTGAAAAACAGAAAACACAAACATTTATAAGTAATGTAATTTAGATAAATTATAATATACCTTCACTAAAATCAACATATGTGTAAGTAATGTCTAGAAAATTTATAATATTTATCTCAATCTTGTTTTTATTAATATATTTTTGTGAGCCATGCCTCAATATGCACATGCATAGAGGAAAATCACTTGCAAATTCAAGGAATTGAAAATTCCTCTATTGTATAGTGATTCCCATTTTGAATTCAGGTTTGCAAAGGATACCAGACAATTCAAAATGTGTCTAGGGTGATATTCACCTGCATGGCCATGGAATCATGTTTTAGCATAACCTGCATGTTTTTGGCCACCCCTTGATTAAAACCCTGGCTCCACCATTGTCCTAGATCATAAATAGAACATGTTTGAAAATCAAAACACTTTTAAATGTTCTTTGCTCAACTTCTATAGACTACCCAACAATCTGTTTCCATGATCTTGCTTCCTGTTTACACAACACCAATTATAAATATCACGGGAGTAACTTCTTGGATCAAGAGAAGTTTTGTTTGTTATTAGTTCACAGCATGCATGCTACATCTAAACTAGGAAATATAGCCATGCATATTATGGCTCTATTTTATAGTTTAATACATTCCTGAATCAACTATTCGAGCGTAGCAGATTCAGTGACTCATGTTACAGAAGACAATGGTGGTTTATGCACCAGGCGGTCCACATTACTTGCCTTATGACATATTATGCCTTTGAACACATACTGACCTACAACAGCGGCACGGAGCACAACTGCATTACAAACAATAAGCATGGAATTTCACAGCATGGTTGCATGAAGGAAGCAGGAGGCAAACAAGACAGAAAAACAGGAAAATACCATTGGAATATAAATTGAACCATAAGAAGATTTCTCTGTTAAAAAGATTGATTGGTAAAATTGGATCCAGAGTTGTGAAATTTACCTTCTTCTTCAAGTAAATTTGCCTCATCTGCATCATGAAACTCCTTATGTATGGTCTGAGCAGCAATCTTCTCATAGCTGTCCTCTTCTGCCAGAAAAACAAACACAATGCAGTTGCTTTCAGATAAAACATCCAGAACACAAATCTGTATCTTTCTTGGTGTGCATGTTAGTCGAAGTCTTTGCTTCAGTGAAAATGATATACAAAAAGTTTTAAGATAACAAAGGACCAGGTTTGATCAACACAATATGAGTTGCTGTCATGGCCGTGAGGAAGCAAATAACCAAGAGAAAGTATGGAACAATGCAATTAAAATAGAACATAAGATGGTCATGGTTATGGCTGTAGTTACAATAGATGTGCGAGGAAGAAATACACCAATGAAGGTGCATGTTGAGGAAAAAGTAACAGAGAACTGATTAACATAGTGATAGTGTCCAAGAAAGATACAAGGAGGCCCAAGTAACTAGAAGTAATTGAAAATTTGTAAAATCATATAAACAAGGGAGAGGGAAGTCCTGAGCTTGCACAACTACTGGATGGAGATTCATAAACCTTACCCAAATTGTTGGGACAGGGCTTGAATTATGGTTATGATTTTAAAAACAGTGGAAAATTAGTAATTCCATTTACCGCTTGAAAACAATGGAAAAGGATATCTCCATATATTCTCAGGCTGATCATCATTCTTGATCACAAAATTGCCTTTCTGAATCTTTTCAGTTTCCTTTTTCATTCTGTCAAATACTAGATAATGGAAACAAATCCAACATTTTCAGTTAAATTGAACATCATGTTTTCCCAGTAATACTACTTATTTACATTTCCATGGGTAACATTTATCCTTTTTTCTTTTCCTTTCATTGCATTTGGGAAAAAAATGAAAAGAATTCCCTTAACGATAGTGAGGATTCCTGCTTCAATCTAATGAAAGAGAATTGGAAGCTTAACCTTAGGTATAGGTGTTCACCTGGTACAATGGACACTGGAAACATGCTTGCATGTGGTAAACTCTAAAAGATAAGCAATTGTCTCCTTTTTTATTCCCCAAATCTTTAATTGAAAAATGAAAACAACCAAAACTTCTTGCTGCTATCTTAATCCAAAGGAACTTAATGACTTTGGTCAAACATTAGAATTTATGGGAATCCAGATAATTTATTCAGGTTTTGTGCTTTGGTTAGAATATGGAAACAAGATCAAACTGGAAACTGCAACGGTAATTCTTTTCTCAATAGTTGGAAAGAACTTGATACACAGATTCTTAAAGGATAATACAGAAATGGGACAAATTTATAAAGGACATCAAATGGGACATGAAGTGGACGAAAGAGTGATATTTAGCTGTTTGTATTTTGGATTCATAGGTACAGTGTGCGATACTGAAATTTTTTTTTTTTTGACTGCCAATTGTTGATTATTTTTGCTAATATGCTGCCGTAATGTGGATGTGCATCAAGTCAAGTTGCTGTATAAGCCTTTAAATAGGACAAAAGTGTCCCTTTGTGAAGAAAGAAAATATATGGCTTCTGGCTGCATGGTAGTTCTCTTACCATATGGCAGTTCAACTAATTCTAATTGGCATTTCAACCAAGCTAAATCCCATAACGGCTTGAACAAACAGATCAAACAAGGGTTCTAGGCATGCTTCCAATGTGCTAAATATTCTGGAATTATGAACATGTGAATAAAGTTCAATAAACTTAAAAAAAAATATCCAATAACCTTTACAAATACCTGGTGTAATTTCTGGACAGCTTCGAACAGTGAGAAGCCTCACCATGGCAGCCATTCTCCCACACCCAGTCTTGCATACCATTGAGACAAGCAATCTGTGTTTGATAAGAGCCCATCAAATTACATAATATTCCATGCAAGGCAATTTAATATATGTCCATAAGAGAGTATACCTAGTAATATCTACTACTAAATTATTAATGTACAACTACATTTTCAGACAGAAAGAATTATTTTTACGCATAAATCCCCACACATCAGTTCCCACTAACAAAACTTACACTTAAAGTAGATGAGATGGTTCATGTATCAGCTCTATTTTGTTATTCTTACTAAGCAAGAAATGTAATTGATACTTTTAACTCGTACTTTAACTGATAGATCTTGACATCCTGAAAAGATTTTGATACTAGGACCTTTAAATATTAATTAGTTTACTATCCTAAACCTGTATTATTAATATTTAGATTGGAAACAGATGCTGAATAATGCAGATAGGAATAATGTCATGACTATCCAATATTTAGGTAAATGATTAATTCTAAAAATCATAAAACTTTGACAGCATAAAAATTGTCAGACTCCACAAACACTGCATAAGACTTGGCTTTTGGCTTAGTTGTTTTGGTTATTGAAGAAGGTAAACTACCCCTTTCAACTTTTGTTAATACTAGGTGTTCCTTAACTTTTTCTGAATTTATTAGATTTTTTTAATTGTTGTAGGCAAGCGTTTAAACCCCAGCCCCAGAAACAAAATCTATCCAGGACCAGGTTGGCATCCTAGTAATCCACTGGAACATCAAATTTCTTTTCTGTTGTTTTTTTTAGTAATGATTGGTTAGAGGGCTATTAGGGTTTGTTTCTCATAATTTAGGATTAGATTTTTTTTTTTAATGTTAATGATTGGGTTTATGCTGCCTTGATCCAAGATCTCTCTCCTTTCTTCCTCTCTCTCCCTTCTCTTGTTATGGTGTGTCGTCTATTGAGTGGATATCTTGGTATAAGGCCTCTTAATTCTTCCCTAGGGGACTTTCTGAAGATGTATATAAGATACATATAAGAAAAAGAAAGTAGGCTTGGGTCTCCTTTTGATAATGCATCCCAATTGCCACTGATAGGTACACAAACACAAGCGCACGAACATGCACACATACACATATATGCACATATATACATACTTCCACATGGACATGCAAACACACACGCATACATATGTGTGTGTGTGTCTTAGCAGAAAATTCAAAGCCACGATAAAAACCAATATTTTGAATAAAATGATAGACATAAGTTTCAAAGTTTTGTTTTTTTCCTTTCTTATTTTATTTGTTTTTCCTTCTCTTGCTGGCATAAGTGTCCCTTCAAATGTTTTTGAGGCAGGTTTTATTACACTTTAATGTATTTCATTTGGATCTGCATATTCCAACGAATAAAAGACTGGATCAGGACCTTTTCCTGTTACTTCTTTACAGAGGATAATGAGAAAATGATATCAAAACATTTACTGAAGGAATCAACATGTTGATTGAAGCATCCAATCGAATATTCCCCTCTTACTGACATGAGTGGCACAAAACACAGTTGGTGTTCCAGTGAGCTGGGTTTGGTAATACAAGTCATACCATGATTCCTGATATGTGGCCTTCATATGTTGCAAGAAAACCATATGGCTTATTATTGTGAGACAAGTCTTTGTGAATGCCATATATTAACGTATTCAGCCACTTGTTTTAGGGTATATGGTTTTCAACATGTCATAACACCTTTTGAAATATTTATTATGGCTGATCTCAATCAGAGTAAAGCTAATAATCCTAAGCACCATAATAAATCAGATCCTCATGTGAGTCATCTTGACATTCTTGTGAAAGAACAGCAAGCAAAACTACTACAACAAATTAAATGAAAACTAGAATTTCTTACTTGGTTGTGGAAAAACATCAAACCACAAGTCAGCAACAACATCTATCACCACATGCTACAGAATGAGTGTGGAGTGATGCCCAATAAATGATCTTTTAAAAAGAATGTTACATGCGATTGTTAATTGTTTGAAAATACTCAAGTTGATATTGCCTTTGACAAGTAAAATATTACAATCACAAGTGGGAGTAAATAAATAAATTCCAGCCTTGATGAAGTGATTTGGCAATGGGCAAGGCAAAGACAAAGGCTTCAAGTTGTTTTTTGGATTAAAAATCATTCTTTAGCTTGTTATGTTTTCCGTCTATTTAATTTTAGCAGTTTCTGAGTAGCAAGATTTGTAATTCCCAACCTAACCCGCAAACCTGGGGAAACCCACTTCTTCGAAAAAGAAGCCCGAGTCACAGTTATTCTCATCTGACGAAAAAATTCGGGTCAACCGAAACCCCCGACACATTTATTAGCAAATTATTAGACTAATAACAAATTTTAAAGACAGAATAGTCATATTTTTTTGTTATAAATTTTCTTTTTCTCCATTCTCATGCTTTGCTACCAACTACATTATAGCCTTGGTCGCATCTCCTTGCAAATTCTCGAATTCTCCTTTCAAATTCCAAAAAAATTCAAGAAATTATCAAAATTGTTGCTCTCCCCCTCTCCATCCATCCGATCGATATCGTCTTAAACGCAATAATAAATCAAGAACATCTTTCTTGTTTCCCCTGACGCAGCCATTATTGAGATCAAGAAACGCAGCTCACCTGGAAATCTAATATCAGAAATTGAATAGATCGCTAGAAAGGGACGTAACGCTCGCCTTTGATTAGGGTTTGCCGATTCTTTCTTCCTTCCAATCCCTTTTTCTTTCTTTTTTTCGCCTTTTCCTCCTTCCCGTCCGACGAAAAGCGGCTTCGCAAGCCGCTGGTTCTCCCTTTCTTTCTTCGTCTCTCGCTCCCTCTCCGCCTTGCCGTGACGCCAACTTGGGTTTTCGCTTTGGCCGCGTCCGACGAACCTCGGTTTGCGCGTCCAAAGAAACGGGGGAGAAATCGCTGAGGGAGTCGCTGGATGGATCGATATTTCCACCCAACGTTTTTCTTCCCCTTGCGTTCGTGCATCAATAAACGCTGTACATGGCTGGACGAGGACAATTCAGCTTTATCTGACCGTTAAAAGAAGAACCCTCCACGGCCTCCGTTTTTTTTTTTTTTTCAATAAAACAAAGGTAGGGGGGAAAACTCGCGATGTAGGCATGTAGCTCCCCACGAGCCCCAGCCAATTAGACGATTATTCGGGTCGCATAATTTTTTACATATTTTTTTTATCAATAGATGAGTATGTCGGTTTAATTTTATGATATCTATTTATTATAATATATCGATTTTATTTTAATTAAGTGTTGGATTATTCTTTGAATCAATTTTAATTTTTGATTAATTAGTCAAATCAATTTATGAAGGAAAGTGTCTTCGACTTCATATAGTTATCTTGATCCGAAGATTATATATTATCTCTAGCTCCATCTTTTTATCTTGCTCCAAGAGAAAGGTTTATTAACTCTGGGTCTTCGACTTCATGTGGTTATCTTAGTCCAAAGACCATGCCTGATATTTATGATTGCAGGCCAAGCTCATTAACTGTCTTCGGCTTTGTACTATCATCTCGATCCGAAGACTTGGCCTAACATCTTAGTCTATACTTTCAAGCCAAGTTTATTAACTGTCTTCGGCTTCGTACTACCATCTTAATCCGAGACTTGGTCATAAGCAAATATCTTCGGCTTTATTCCTTCAACATAATCCGAAGAGCATATGATCCCATTTTTTGGACTATAAGTGTTTATTTTTGTTATTTCTAAAAAAGGTTTCTCCGAAGTGTATAGCTAACATTCCCTTTAAGAGTGCTACTAAAGATAATGTTGTGCTCACTTCGGATTTACTCTTGAAAAAGGAAAATTCCTGATCATGCGGGTTTCTTGAACACAAGAACAGTCGAAATCTGTTTTAATTGTAACCATCCACATAGCTCAAAACTTTAGGTTGGATAAACTCCAAGTGTAACTGACTTTCCGACAGCCACTACTTACAGTTATGTGGAGGTTACGTTCGCCAGCTTCCCATAACCGTAAGTAGTTACGTTGGAACCTATAAATATTGGTAAAAGGGGACACTCGAGGTAGGTTGAGTTCTTTCCAGAAATTTGAGTTTCTCTTTTCCCTCTCTGCTCCCAAGACTCTCCATTCTGTTGCTGCCTAAGTTTCTTCTGACTTTGGCATCGGAGTGTCCTCCGCCAGAAAATTTCCGGTCAAGGATCTGTTTTGCAAGTTCCGGTTGGCGGCGGTCCAGCAGAAGAACCACTCCATCCGGTCGGTGGAGATTCAGCGTCAACAGATTGGCGTACCAAGTAAGGGGAGATTCAGAAATTTCTCTTTCTTGATCAAAGGAGAGCTCCATTTAAGCAGAAATGGTGAAAGGGAAAGCTCGAAATCCTTCCACGAGCCAGGAGCAGCATGCTCTAACGAATGACCCTCCTGTAAGTGGTTTCTCGGCAGATCAAGGAGTGCAGCCTCCCATGATAATGGTGGGGCAGCAATAGTTTGAAGACATTCAGAATAAGGTCGAGGCCTTAACAGCTTTGGTCCAACACCTGCATGAGGCTGCAGCTCAAAGATAGCATCCACCACCAGATTCACCGTCCGGTCATCAATCTCAAAGGGAAGGAGAACAGCATCAAGAAATCGCCCCCAATCTCTCACAAGTCCGGTCATCTCGTGGCCGTTATGCTTCTCCACCAGATCGACGAGCAAGGGATCATGGTGAGAGAAAGAGAGTCCGGCGATCTCCCTCTGTTTCTTCTAGTTCTGTACCAAAAGAGGCCATGCAGAGTGAAATCAACTACGAATTTCAAGAAAAATTCAAATCCATAAAGCACAGATCGCAAGAATTTCAGATATGAGAAGGAACGATGAGGTCATCACCTTCAACTCTCTATCCCCTTTTTCTGATCATATTATGGATAAAGTCATTCCCAGACACTTCAAGATCTCACAGTTAGAAGCATATGATGGGGCTTCAGATCCTCTCGACCATCTGGGAAGCTATAAGGCTCATATGATGGTATAAAGAGCAACCGATACTCTTTATTGTATTGCTTTTCCTACCACTTTGAAGAAATATGCTCGAATGTGGTATTCGAGTTTACCCCCAAAGTCAATTCACTCCTTTGCTAAGTTAGAACGGTAATTTGTCTCGTACTTCAGAACATGTCAAAGGATGCCACGTGACACTGATAGTTTATTCCTTCTCCAGCAACAAGAAGGAGAAAGCTTGAAGGGATTTATCCATCGCTTCAATTTGGCCACTCTGGAAATCCCAAATTTAAATGAGCATGTGGCCATATCTGCCTTAAAGAGAGGTTTAAGATCGTTCAGGTTCACTTTTTCCTTGGATAAAAGGTTTCCAACGAGCTATGCCGAATTGTTGGCAAGAGCTCAGAAGTATGCTGCTGCTGAGGAGCAAGCAGCAAGCCGAAAACTGATAGAAGGAAGGTTTCCTTCTAAGAAGAAGAATGCCGGAGGACCGAACGTACTAACATCTTCTAACAACACTTCGGCCCCCAGGCACAGCCCCAGGTCCAGACAGCAGAACAACCGTTTTGACGCTTACACACCCCTCAACCTGCCAAGGGAGAAGATTTTGCTGGAGATTGAAAAGAAAAATATTTTCGAAGGCCACGTCCCTTGAAGACATCTGCAAAAGCAAGGGACAAAAGAAAGTACTGCCGATATCATCGAGATCATGGCCATAACACTGAAGAATGCTTCTAGCTTCGGGATGCCATCGAAGATTTGATAAAAAGAGGATATATGGGAAAGTATGTCAACCGCCCAGAGTCTCAAGCCAAAGTAACTACCATTCCAAGGATATACGATGAAGCTGTTTTGCCTCATCAAAAGCCAACTGGTGGAGACGTTGGGATACTTCATCGATCATCGGCATGGGATGTTGAAGTTGAGGAAAATGTCCCGAAGAGATTCAAATGGAAAAACTCTATTACTTTTTTCGATGAGGATACCCAAGGAATACAATTTCCACATGATGACCCTGCAGTGGTCTTGGCTGTTATAGCCAGTTTTGATATAAAAAAAAATTTAATTGATAATGGAAGCTTAGTTGATGTGTTGCTGTATGATGCTTTTCTTTGGATGGAATTGTTTGGATGCGAATTGCGAAGATCCCTTATTCCAATAACTGATTTTGGTGGAAATCAAGTTGGGGTTGAGGGTGAAACGGTCTTGCCCATAACTTTTGGGTCCGAACCCTTTCAAAGAACTCTTCCTATAATTTTATTATGGCTAGAACATCTTCAACTTATAATGCAATATTGAGGCATCCAGCATTGAACAAATTCAGAGCTATTGTTTTCACATACCATCTATTGGTACGATTTCCTACCATAACAGGTATTGGAGAAGTAAGGGGAGATCAAAGGATCGCTCACCAGTGTTTGATGATTCAGAACAAATAAGTGGCCAGGTCTTTAACGCTTGATCAGCTGGATCCGAGAGATGAGTCCGAAGATAGTGGAGAGCCAGTGGAGAAAACACTCTTCATACCTCTATCCAAAGACGATCCAACCAAGCTACTATAAATCGGCAGTTTACTTGATGAAGAGTCAAAGGTAAAATTAATTTTCTTTCTTCGAGATAATGCTGATATTTTCGCTTGGACAGCTTTGGGCATGCCTGGAATCCCATCTGATGTGATTACGCATCATCTGGAAGTTTCTCTCGACTACAAACCTGTTTGGCAGAAGAAAAGAAATTTTACTCCTAAAAGGCAGAAGGTTATTGATGAAGAAGTTAACAAATTGCTCAAAGCTAACTTCATAAGAGAAGTCCAATATCTAAGTTGGCTTGCAAATGTGGTTATGGTGAAGAAATCAAATGGCAAATGGAAAATTTGTATAGATTATACTGATCTCAACAAAGCATGTCCAAATGACAGTTTTCCATTGCCAAAATTGATCAGCTGGTTGATGCTACGGTTAGTCAACAATTGTTGAGCTTCATGTATGCCTTCTCAGGTTATAACCAAATCTGAATGGATCATGAAGATGAAGAGAAAACTGCTTTTGTTACAGAGAAGGGGCTTTACTGTTATAAGGTGATGCCGTTTGGTCTGAAGAATACTGGGGCAACTTTCCAAAGGCTCATCAATAAAGTCTTCAGAAATCAAATTGGGAGAAATATAGAAGCTTATGTTGATGATATGATAGTAAAAAGTCTTTATAAGCCCGATCATATTGCAGATTTGAAAGAATCTTTTGATGCTCTTAGACGCCATCAGATGAGATTGAATCCAACTAAGTGCATCTTCGGCGTAACTTCTAGAAAGTTCATGGGATACTTGGTTACCAAGCGAGGAATAGAAGCTAATCCAGAGAAGATTTAGGGACTTCAAACTATGAGGCATCCAACTTGTAAGAAAGAAGTGCAAAGGTTAACAGGAAGAATTGCTTCCTTGAGCTGATTTATCTCCCGTTCTGCAGAAAGGTGTTTACCATTTTTTAAAATTTTTCGCCAAACTCAAAATTTTGGGTTGACAGAAGATTGCAAAATTGCTTTTGACAAACTGAAGGAATACTTAAAATCCTCCATTACTTTCTAAGCCTTATGAAGGAGAGACATTTTACTTATATCTATCAG
This sequence comes from Areca catechu, assembly GCA_021397845.1. Classification (NCBI taxonomy): domain Eukaryota; kingdom Viridiplantae; phylum Streptophyta; class Magnoliopsida; order Arecales; family Arecaceae; genus Areca; species Areca catechu. The sequence goes on from CM038045.1 coordinate 11,889,811, forward strand.
CCACAGATGAGGCGGTCAGTTCAGTTCTGATATGGAAAGATGCCAACCATGTGCAGAAATCGATTTACTATACTAGTAAAGTGTTACATGAAGCAGAAGTCCGGTACCCCAGAGTGCAGAAGCTTATTTTTTTCCTTGTGATGGTGGCAAAGCATCTTCGGCCTTATTTCCAAGCCTATTCTATTGTAGTTCTGACAGATCAATCCTTGAAGGCCATTCTTCATTGTCCTGACACTTCAGGAAGGATAGCCAAATGGGCTATTAAATTGGGAGAGTTTGACATTGATTATCAATCAAGGTCAGCAATGAAAGCATAAGTCTTAGCTGACTTTATAGCAGAATGCACATGGATGTCCGAAGAGGATCAACCAAGAGCTGAAGAGGAGGATACAGAAGACACTACGGAATTTATTTGAATGTTGCATGTGGATGGTGCTTCGAATGATAGCGGTAGCGGCGCAGGTTTAGTTTTGGCTGGTCCGAATAGGCATGTTTTTGAGTGTACTATTCAGTTTTCTTTCCAAGCTTCTAACAATCAAGCGGAGTACGAAGCATTAATTGTTGAACTCGGAATTTCCCGAAATTGGAAATCAGGAGGGCCAAAGTCTTTTCTGATTCATAGTTGGTGGTGAATCAAGTGAAAGGAGATTTTGAAGATCGGAATCCTAATATGATCCAATACTTGGAGAAAGCCCGAAGCTTGACATCTAAATTAGAGCATTTTGAAATTCTCCATGTGCCAAGGGCAGAAAATTCTCGAGCAGATGCTCTTTCAAGACTCGCAACCACAATGCCAGATTCTCTTGGAAGAACATATGTGGAATATCTTGAGAATCCCAGCATATCGGAACCCATAGTTGGAATTTGTCAAGTAGAACGTGAGCCTTCATGGATGGACCAAATTCTCAAGTTTTTAAAAGAAGGTATTTTGCCCGAGGATAAGCTGGAAGCTAAATGGCTTCGGTGGATAGCTTCTTAGTATGTAATCCTGAATGAAGTACTGTATAAGAGGTCCTTCACGCAGCCTTTGCTGAAGTGTCTAGGTCCATCCGACGCTGATTATGCACTCAGGGAAGTGCATGAAGGAATTTGTGGAGATCATCTGGGGGGCAAATCCTTGGCATACAAAATAATTCGTCAAGGTTATTATTGGCCAACTATCCAAAAGGATTCTGCAGAATTTGTCCGAAGATGTGATCATTGTCAAAGATACTCTAATATACAAAGACGGCCCGCAAGTCAATTAGCTCCTTTGACAGCTCCTTGGTCTTTTGCACAATGGGGAATGGACATTCTTGGTCCATTTCCTCCAACTTCTGGGCAGCAAAAATTTCTCATTGTGGCAATTGATTATTTCACAAAATGGGTCGAGGCCGAAGCATTGGCACAGATCATTGAAGCAAAGGTTGAAAATTTTGTAAGAAACTTCATCATCTTCCGTTTTGGAATTCCTTATTCTATCATAACTGACAATGGAGGACAGTTTGATAATCCGAAGTTCAAAAGCTTTTGCATTCAATATCATATTCTACACAAACATACTTTGGTAGGGCATCCTCAATGCAACGGAGAAGCTGAAGTGACCAACAGGACTATCCTTCATGGTCTAAAAACCAGGCTGAATGATGCTAAAGGATCGTGGGCTGATGAATTGAATTCAGTTCTTTGGGCATGCTGAACCACTCCCAGGACAGCCATTGGCGAATCTCCATTTCATTTGTCTTATGGTATCGAAGCAGTTCTTCCTATAGAGGTCTCTTTACAATCCCTACGGATTGATCAGTTTAAAGAGTCCGAAAACTCTGAACACCGAAGAGTTGACTTGGATTTATTATAAGGCATACGGCTTCAGGCATAATTGAAAATGGCTGCGTACTAGAAAAAGGTTGTAGGATACTACAACTCTCATGTGAAAGAACGGGTTTTTCTTCCTGAAGATCTAGTTCTGCAAAAATCTGAAGTATCCAAGCTAACAGAACAAGGTAAACTCTCTCCTACATGGGAGGGGCCATATCGAGTCAAAGAAGTTGTTCGACCTAGAACTTATCGGTTGGAAACCTTGGAAGGTGTTATATTACCTCGATCTTGGAATGTACAAAACCTCCGCAAGTATTATCAATAAAAGTTTTATTCAAGGTTATCAAGGCAGATTGTCTTTCTATCTTAATTCTATTTCTTAAAGGCATAACGACGATCTCCGTGATCTACCGTGCAAGATGCCAAGGTAAGCATAACTAGCCTATCTTATTTTTCTCTATTAAAAAGGCATAAGGATGATCTTTGTGATCTACCCTATGAAATGTCGAGTTGGACTTAAACCAGTCCATCTTAATCAAAAAGGCATGAGGATAATCCCAGTGATCTACCTCACGAAGTGCCGAGGTGGGCATGATCAGCCTGTCTTAATACCAACATGAAAAGGCATGCGAATGATCTTCATAATCTACTCTACCAAATGTCGAGATGGGCCTGATCAACCTATCTTAGTCCTTGATCAAAAAAGCACAAGGGTGATCTAAATGATCTATCCCATGAAAATGCCAAAGGTTAAACTTTTTCTTCATGATAAGGATATGATGACCCGCACGGTCTATCTTATTTCTAAGTCCGAAGATTTAGTATATTTGCCAGTCCGATGACTCAATTTTCTTATAAAGTGACTTGGCATTATGAGGAAGCGAAATGAATATCTTCATCTGATGCGGGCCCCATCAAAGGAGTACTTGAGCCTTCTTCGGCTCTTCTTTTCTTTCGGACTTCGATTGTTGTAGGGACTGCCACTGGCCTTTTTCGGGAAGCCTATCAAACTTTCTCAAGTTGAGGCTTCATTCTTTTACTTGCAGTCGGAATATTTTGTTATATATACATATAAAAAGGGAGAAAATGATAGAAGGAATGGACATCCGAAGACCACTATCTCTATACCTAAAACTGGGACTTCGCTGATGTGAGCTCGGTGAAGATTCTCCTCCTTCAGCAATTTTTTGAAAGAAGGAATTTCCGGCTCTGACAAAATTTCGAAATCCCTCATATCGGCTCTCAAGACATTTTTTCTGGCGTTTGCACTTAAACGCAAATATTTCCACTCGGTATTGAATCCCCAATGGATGTAGTACACCAAAAAGAGGCAAGGTTTCCACCCATGCATTGCACTGGGGGTTTCTTTTATTAGTCTTCGGCCTGACCGAGGACCTATAACCTACCATCATTTGCCGTGAAAATCCCTTTTCAACATAAACAAAGAGGTAAACAGGGATGTCTTTGGCTCTACATTTCTAAGTTTACAAAGAACTAAGAACCCACAAATGTTCTTAAAACTATTGGAGGTCAATTGAGCTGGGACTATCTGGTAGAGGTTAAAAATTTTTGTGAAGAAGGGATGAAGTGGAAGCCGAAGACCGGCTTTGAAGTGGTCTTCGTATATGGCAATGGATTTCATGGGGGGTTTATCTACCCTTTCTTCAGGTTTTGGAAGAATCCGTGGGATGTGGTGACATTGCTTAACTTCTTATATTTTGGCGAGGGAAAAAGAACTTCTAATAAAATCCGGTGATCGTTCCGGGCTTCTCTTCCTACCAGAACTTCTTCCCCTACTGGTTTCACCCCTCGGCGGACTCCTACCACTCCCACCTCCCGGTGAGATCCTATCGGTTTCCCTTTCCGATAATACCCTATTGGTTTCACCTTCCAGTGAACCTCTGCTAGAGCGAGAGGAAGGGCTCCTAGAAGATTCTGACATTGTAGGGAAGAAAGGAGAGAAAAAGGGAAAAAGACCTTTAACCTTTGAAAAATCAGAAATGGTGGACTGCGAGAGAAGATGGCAGATTGCAAAGGAAACCTGGGTTCCGGAACACGAGCGCAGGGAAAATTTTTCCTCTCAAATTCTCTTCCCTTTTATAGGTGAAGGTTGAAAGATTTCGAGGTGGTTCGAAGATATTTTTCGATCGTGCGCTGTATCAGTGGTTACGATCGTGGGTACGACTCTCCAAAAATTTATTAATGAGACAAATAATCGCGATCCATGTAAAATACCACCATTGGTTGTGATAACACCTCGCTCGTGATCAAATTCTGGATGGCTGCCACATATCTTATCTCGGTTGAATAAAGACTCTTTTTTCAAAAGTTTTTCAAGATTTTTCCAGAGTCGAGGCATCCCTTTGAAACAGCCAATACCAGGATAGCACGCGTCTTCACCATATTTTTTCATACCATCGGGCAGTTATGGCGAAAGACGTTTCAGGGCTTTAGCACCATCATTATCTGTCAGCCATCACTAAGAGACAAAATTTAAATACTCATAATTTTTGAAATTAAGTCATTTCGAACTTGGGAGTGGGGGACAGCTGTTATGATATCCCGATTTTATTTCAATTAAGTATTGGGTCGCTCTTTGAACCAATTTCAATTTTTGGTTAATTGGTTAAATCAACTTACGAAGAAAAGTGTCTTTGGCTTCGTATAGTTATCTTGGTTCGAAGACTGCATAATATCTCTGGCTCTATCTTTTTAACTTGCTCCAGGAGAAAGGTTTATTAACTCTGGTTCTTCAGCTTCATGTGGTTATCTTAGTCCGTAGACCATGCCTGATATTTATGGTTGCAGGCCAAGCTCATTAACTGTCTTCGACTTCATACTATCATCTCGATCCGAAGACTTGGCCTAACATCTTAGTCTATACTTTCAAGCCAAGTTTATTAATTGTATTCGGCTTCGTACTACCATCTTGATCCGAAGACTTGGCCTTAAACAAATATCTTCGGCTTTATTCCTTCAACATAATCCGAAGAGCATATGATCTCATTTTTTGGACTGTAAGTATTTACTTTTGTTATTTCCGAAAAAGGTCTCTCCGAAGTGTACAGCTAACATTCCCTTTAGGAGCGCTACTAAATAAAATATTGTGCTCACTTCGAATTTACTCTTGAAAAAGGAAAATTCCTGAGCATGCAGGTTTCTTGAACACCAGAACAGTTGAAATCTGTTTTAATTGTAACCACCCACATGGCTCAAAACTTCAGGTTGGATAAACTCTAAGTGTAACTAACTTTTCGACAGCCACTATTTATAGTTATGTGGAGGTTACGTTCGCCAGCTTCCCATAACCGTAAGTAGTTACGTTGAAACCTATAAATATTGGTAAGAGGGGACACTCGAGGTAGGATGAGTTCTTCCCAGAAAATTGAGTTTCTCTTTTCTCTCTTTGCTCCCAAGACTCTCCATTCTGTTGCTGCATGAGTTTTTTCTAACTTTGGCATCGGAGTGTCCCCCGCCGAAAAATCTCTGGTCAGGGATCTGTTTTGCAGGTTCCGGTTGGCGGCGGTCCAGCGAAAGAACCATTCTTTCCGGTCGGCGGAGATTCAGCATCAACACCATTTAATACATTAAAACGAGCACCGTTGAAGGCTTAAAGCCTGGTTGGGAGATGAAAATATAAGAGAAAAAAAAATAATAGAAGAATCCTTTTCCTTGATCAAGAATTTTGTTTGAAAAATTAATTAATTATTAAGGAAGGCTCGACAACCGTTGTATCATGGATTAGATACATGTTGAGATATCCGTCAGCTCATCTCATCATCAGGAATATTGGTTTTTTTTTGCAGTGCCGTGTCTTTAATTCTATTAGGCATATCTACAGAGAGGCTAATTCCGTTACGGACTGGATGGCCTCCTATGTAGCTTACCAATTTGGTTATGTGTTGTGGACTGATTGGTATTCTGCCCCTTATAATTTAGGAATATCCTTTTATATGACTTTCTTGGTTGTATTCATGCTCGCTCTTTAAAATGAATATACCGATTTGTAAAAAATAATTAATTAATTATTTTTTTAAGGAACTATATTTTTTTCTCCAAATCCAGTAAAATTTGTAGAAAAATAAATTAAAATTAAATAAAATTTATTTTGTTCGATAAATTTCATTTATAAATAAATGCAGCTAGTTATGACAATTCATGCTTTTATTTTGATCAGGTGTCACTGAAAGAATCATTGGTACACGATGGATAGGTGAAAATTGGTCAAGAGTAGGGGCTTGCATTGGGACACATGCGGATGTTATGAAGCTATGTGCATTACATGTGTGCAGTTGTTTTACATTTTTTATAATCACTTTTTATTTTTATAAAATGCTTGTTTAAATTAATTCATACTTCACGTAGGGAGTGCATGAGAATTGCATCTTGCGCAAGCAAAACCATAATTGATGAATTGCACCGATGCTTACCTACCTCGAAACTTAGTCAAATGTGGAACATGTCATGATAATTTAATTTGACACTAATTTCAAAAAGGGAGCAAACGAACGATATAGACCCCAAGGGTGTCAAACATTGACATTTTAAAGTTCATCTACCTCGAAACTTAGTCAAACGTGGAACATGTCATGATAATTTAATTTGACACTAATTTCAAAAAGGGAGCAAACGAACGATATAGACCCCAAGGGTGTCAAACATTGACATTTTAAAGTTTACTCAAGAAACTGGAAAAACTAGAAGTTGCCTTTTAATTACAAAAAAAAAATAAAAGACTATTGTACCATCCAGCCAATCCTGGATTGGACCAGTTAAGGAGTCCGACCGGCTGACTTGTGCGTAAAAGAGGTCCGCACGACCCATCTCCTTCTAAGTCCCACCAATCGGCTCTCGCGGGAGGTCCGACCAGCTCGGGGGACTGATCGACCTAAAGTCGACCATCTCCTGCCAAGGCACAGTTAACCCTTTTTGAGGGCCTTTTGGAGGCCCCTCTCATTCAACGTGCCGTTCGACTTTTCTCGAAGCTTCTGACGGACTCCCGTCAGGTCCGACTGGCCCGCCTCCGTCTGGGGAATTCTAGGTGCTCCCCTTCACGTCTATCGATCGGCTCCCTCAAATGTCTTGGCAAGTATCTCGGTCGGCCGGACGATAGCCTCTAGCTGAATCCGACCGACCCTTGAATTTTTTCAGAACCGCTCGAAAGCTCCAGAAGATCCTTCCCAGCTGGTACCGGAATTCTGTTGCAACGAATTCTACGATATGGCCACTACTCCATGCCACTTGACCATCACTCTGATCCTCTCAGGGGCAAATCAAGGTTTTTCAGCCTATCCCCTAATGAATTTTGGCAGTATTCCATGCCCATAAAAGGAGCCCGGGGACCTCCGCGAAGAGGTGAGTGCTCTCTTCCTTCTCCAAGCTGCTCTTTCTCGTTCTTCTCTCCATTTTGTTGCTCCAAATCCCCTGCCAACTTAGGCATCGGAGTGTCCCCGTCGGAGCACCTCCGATGCTCAGGGGACTTTGTGCAGGTCGATCGCCGGGAGAGCTCTCCAGCGCAGCAAACCGAGTCCGATCTAGGTGGAGGCGCAACAACAAAGACCATCCATGTTCAACTCCAATATTGATATTGTCATAGCTTTGAAAGATTTCTCGAGAAAGATGCAGCTTAATAGATGACAATTACAATTTGATCATGCTTTGCTTTGAACCTATCGTGAGCTATTCGATTTCTTCAAACAATCCATAGCAAGTCCAACATATTATTATTGAAGGAGATTCTCAGATGGCGATCGACTGGATTAATCGAATCCGGATGCCTCCATCTGTTATTGGTCATTTCCTTCAAGATACCTGGCATTGGAGGTCAACTTTGTCTTATTTCCAAATCCGCCGCACTTACATGGAGGTAAATCGTACTGCTGATTGTTTGATGTCACTAGCTCGGAATGGGAATTTCATAATTAATAAGTCCGATGCTATTTGCCAAACTTAGCATTTATCCTGTGTGGTCTGATTCAAATGGTATACTTCCATTCCAAAAATGATTAATCCTTACAGATTCATGCTCTTCGCTGCTACTATTGCTTCAAAAGTTACTTCCACGAATTTTAGGTTGGGTTTATTCATTATGAGGTTTTCGGTCAGCTTTTGTAATCGCTGGGCCTGGGCTGAAGTCGGCAGACCCAGCCGACTTCAACCCAGACTGAAAAAAAAAAAAAAGGGGGACGATGACCGAAACAGAGGAAGGAGAGGCGGAGTCGAACGGGGCTCCTCAGACCGAGTTTTCGCCGAAAAACTCGGTGGGAGAATCGTGAGGGGAGTGGGAGAGGATCGGTGATGGGTTTTGGATGGATTGGGACACGGAGGTAGAGTTTTACACGGCGAGGGACTCGTAGTTTTTTTTTTAAAAATCCCTCACCGCCGCCTTTCGAGCCACCCTCACGCTCTCTCTCCCTCTCCGACGAACGACTGGAAGCTCTCCTACGTTGCCCGGTAAGTTTCTTCCTATTATTTTCAGTTTATTTTTGGGAAATTTTGGTTGTTTGGATTTTTCCGGTTCGTTCCGGATGTGTTCGCCGTTCGTCGACGATGGCCGCGCCGCCGAGCTCTCCTTCCGGTGAACGTCGCGTGGCTGGCGTCGGCAACCGGGGGAGAGGGGGGTTGGTTGGATAAGAGGGGGGAGCAGGGGTGGTTCGGGAGAAGAAAAGAAGAGGAAGAAGAAGAAGAAGAAAAAAAAAAATGAGGGGTGTTCGGGAGAAGAGAAAGAAAGAAAGGAGAAGAAAAAAAAAAAAAAAAAAAAAAAAAAAAAAAAAAAAAGAAAGAAAAGAAAAGAAAAAAAGAAAAAGAAAAAGGAAAAAAAAAAAAAAGAGTTTGGTACGGCCAAGAAGGAAAAAAAAAATAATAATAATTAAATAATATATATATATATATATGTAAAAATATATATATATATAATATATGATAAAGAGGAGAGAGAAAGAGGAGAGAGAAGGAGGAGAGAGAAGGAGAGAGAAGGAGGAGAGAGAAAGAGGAGAGAGAAGGATGAGAGAGAATGAGGAGAGAGAAGGATGAGAGAGAATGAGGAGAGAGAAAGAGGAGAGAGAAGGATGAGAGAGAAGGAGGAGAGAGAAAGAGGAGAGAGAAGGAAGGGAGAGAAGGAAGAGAGAGAAAATCAGCGATTTGTTTTTCAAGATTCGTGAAAAATTGAGAATTTAGTTTTAATATAAAATTTATTTATCTATGTAGAGAATCAGTCTTCTGAGCGGGAAGACGTCGCACCGATCTCGGGTTCGGATTAGTACAAGCGTGAATAGCAGATTTGTAAGGAATTCTAACCTAATCACCATATTTATTAATATATTTTACATGATCTGATTTGTTTCGAGCATAATTAAATATTTTTCATGCATAGTGGTTTTCGGGTAGCATGATTTGATTTCCGGGTTACGGATCAAGTTTGTTGTTAGTATTGTTGTATTTGCCATGTGATCTTGAAATGTATTGATCGTGATAGCGGTCGCTGGAAAGTGACATGATTCGATTATGTGAAGAGAAATGATAAAGTGTTAAGAGAACTGGTGTTTGGACTAGCCATGCCACGGCGGTACCGTGGTTTCTCAGTGTGCCCGTCACAGGCTGGAGTGTGACAATTTGTGTGCCCGTCACAGGCGGGAGTGTGACAACAGTGTGCCCGTCACAGGCTGAAGTGTGACAACAGTGTGCCCGTCACAGGCTGGAGTGTGACAATAGTGTGCCAGTCACAGGCTGGAGTGTGACCGTGGTTAGTCCAGAACCCTAAAGATAATGATTAAATAATTGGAAATTCTATAAGAAGAAAAAATAAAAGTTTCCAAAGTTTTGTTAAACATGAAATCGGATTTGTTGATTTCGTCATGGTAATGTTTACTGCTTTCATATACATGTAAATTATTATTGGTGATTATATTGGAACCCTTACTGGGCTATGTAGCTCACTCCCTACCATCTGTTTTCTTTCAGAGACTCAGGAAACTTAAGGAGGATCTGGGCTGGGCGTGAGACAGAGCATCATGTTTATTGAGATATATAGTTAGTTTGTCCGGTTACTGACGTTTGAGTCAGTGGACCATTTTATGATCTCAAGTTAATTATGTATTATACATTGTTAATGATTTGTTTATACAATATTCATTTACTTTGGATACATTTGAATTGTTGTGTACCTAGGCCTTGCATAATCTCTAGGATAAAACCTAGGGTTTGTGCGGCCGGTCACGTAGCCGTTTCCGGTATTGGATTCGGGGCGTGACAGAGTGGTATCAGAGCAAACCAGGTTCTAGGATCTTAGGATAAAAGCTCAACGAGAGAGAGTGTGGGTTGATCCATATGTGGGGTAGATATTATGTCATGACTGTTTTGACCATCTGAGTGTTAGTTGTTTACTAACAACATTGGTGTAGGTTTTCCATGGCGCGTGGTAGTGGACGTGGACGTGTTAGGAGGCCTACAAGATTTGCAGATGGAGCAAATGCTTGGGATCCTATTGAGCAGCATGAGAATGCTGGAGCCTTATCTGATAATGAGGAACGTCCACATGACCCAATGCCGAATCTGGTGGACAACACTGGTAATGAGGAGCATCATCATGAACCAGTGCCTAATCCTTTGGATAACACCTCGGAGACTGGAACTGCTGAAACAGGAACACCGGGTGGATCTGGAGTTCAGCCTGGGGACCAGATGGGTCTTCCTCAGCTATTACAAATTTTAGTGCAGCAGCAAGCTACTGCAAGAGCTGATACACTAAGATTTATGGAAGCCCAACAGCAACAGCAGCAATTTATGCAACAATTATTATTACAACGACAACAGCCAGAAGTCAGAATTCCTCAGGAACGGCCAATTACATTAATAGATTTCAAGAAGTATGCGCCACCGGCATTTAAGGGGACTGCTGATCCCATGGAGGCAGAGGGATGGCTTAAAGCTGTTGAGAAAGTTTTCCAAGCCTTGCGGTGTCCAGAAGAGGAGAAAGTTACATTCGCTACCTTTTTATTGCAAGATGAGGCAGCTGCTTGGTGGGAACTGGAGCTCGGAAAACAAGGACCAAATGATACACCTTTTACCTGGACAGATTTTAGAAAGGTTTTCTATGAGACATATTTTCCTCAAAGTGTTCGGGTACAAAAATTTCGAGAATTTGATCGCTTGGAGCAGGGTACTTTAACTGTTTCTCAGTATGCCTCAAAGTTTGAGGAATTGTCGAGATACGCTCCATCACTCTTAGCTGATGAAGGAATCCGGGCCAGGAAATTTGAAAATGGACTCAGAAGTCGGATCCAGCATCAAGTGATTGCTTTTGAGCTACCAACTTATAAAGAGGTTGTAAACAAAGCATTAATTATTGAAAGGGGATTGGATGTGGCTCAAGCTGAAAGGGAGAAAGCATTAAAGAAGAGATCTGGAACAAGAGGGAATCAAGGCCAATTCTATAAGGGAACCAATGCAAAAACCAGAAAGCTTGACAATATTACTTCTGATGACAAGACCCAACCAAAGAAAGATGTCAAGTGCTTTAAGTGTGGTGGTTCTCATTATAAGCGGGATTGTACGTGGCCAGATGAGTGGAAGTGCCATAACTGTGGTAAACCGGGACATAAGGCAGTTGTATGTCCATCTGGTCAGGGGTCACAGCATCAGTTACCTCGTGGAAAACAGCAATTTGAAGGGCAACAGAAAACAGTAACTCAGGGACGGGTTTATTCACTCTCCCAGCAGGATGCTAATGCTTCAAATTCTGTAGTGACAGGTATGATCAAATTATTTTCCAATAATGTTTATGTTCTTTTTGATACTGGTGCTACACACTCTTTCGTATCTGTTAGATTGGTTAGGGAGAATAATGAGTTAACCCCGACATCTTTAGAATTTGAACTCTGTATTTCCACTCCTAGTGGGGATGTTTTTGTGGTTAATCAAATCTACAAGAAATGTAGATTGAATATCGAAGGTAGAACAATGGAAGCCGATTTGATAGTCATGGATATGAAAGACTTCGATATAATCCTTGGAATGGATTGGCTGACAGCAAACCATGCTTCCATCAATTGTTTTGAGAAAATTGTAAAATTTCAAATTCCTGATCAGTCAGAGTTCTGTTTTAAGGGAAACAAGTTAACTCTTATGAGGAGGATAATTTCGGCTTTTATTGCCAAGCGACTCCTCAGACAAGGTTGTGAAGGGTTTCTGGCAACAGTGATAGATACTCAACAGCAGGATCTTAAGTTGGAAGACATACCTGTTGTGAAAGAATTTCCGGAGGTCTTTCCCGATGATCTGCCAGGATTACCTCCTGATAGAGAGATTGAGTTCTCTATCGATCTTATACCAGGTACAGGTGCCATCTCCAAAGCTCCTTATAGAATGGCTCCGGCAGAATTAAAAGAACTTAAGGAGCAATTGCAAGAACTGTTGGATAAAGGATTTATCAGACCTAGCGTGTCTCCCTGGGGTGCTCCAGTCTTATTTGTAAAGAAGAAAGATGGAAGTTTTCGGCTTTGCATTGATTATCGAGAATTGAACAAAGTGACTATAAGGAACAAATATCCCTTATCAAGGATTGATGATCTATTTGATCAATTACAGGGGGCACAAGTATTCTCTAAAATTGATCTTCGTTCTGGTTATCATCAATTGAAGATTAAGACAGAGGATATACCAAAGACAGCTTTTAGAACTAGATATGGACACTATGAATTTTTGGTTTTACCTTTTGGTCTGACAAATGCACCTGCAGTTTTCATGGATCTCATGAACCGAGTGTTTAGACCATATCTGGATCAATTGGTAGTAGTATTCATTGATGATATACTGATATATTCAAAAAGTCTACAGGCACATGAGGAGCACTTAAAGATAGTATTACAAATACTCAAAGAGGAGAAATTATTTGCCAAGCTAAAAAATGTGACTTTTGGTTGGACAGAATTTCTTTCCTTGGCCATGTTATATCAAAGGATGGTATTTCTGTGGATCCAAAGAAAGTGGAAGCAGTGGTAGAGTGGGGGAGACCCACTAATGTGTCCGAAGTTCGTAGTTTTCTGGGATTGGCAGGATATTATCGAAGGTTTGTTGAAGGATTTTCTCTTATTGCTATACCCTTAACTCGCCTGACCCAGAAACGAACAAAATTTGAATGGACAGATGATTGTGAGCAGAGTTTTCAAGAATTGAAGAAACGGTTAATCACTGCCCCAATATTGACTGTTCCTGCAGAGACAGGGGAGTTTTGCATATATAGTGATGCATCCCGAAAGGGTCTCGGTTGCGTGCTAATGCAAAATGGAAAAGTGATAGCCTATGCTTCTAGACAGCTGAAATCATATGAGTCAAATTATCCCACTCATGACTTAGAGTTAGCAGCTGTAGTATTTGCTTTAAAGATATGGAGACATTACCTGTATGGTAGTCGTTGTGAAATCTTTACAGATCATAAAAGTTTAAAATATATATTTACTCAGAAGGAATTGAATTTGAGACAGAGAAGATGGTTGGAACTATTAAAGGATTATGATCTGACTATCAGCTACCATCCAGGAAAGGCAAATGTTGTAGCAGATGCCCTGAGCAGGAAAACCCCGAGTAAGTTGGCAACCTTAATTACTAATCAAAAGCACATCTTAATGGATATGGAAAGATCAGGGATAGAGGTACGAATTCATAATTCTGGGATGCAATTAGCAAATATTATGGTACAACCTATCCTGATTGACAAAATTAAATCAGCTCAGAAGGAAGATTTAGAGCTTCAGAAAATTAAAGAGACAGTTGAGTCTGGTGTACAATCAGAATTTACTATATATGATGATGGTACCTTGAGATTTGGTAACAGATTATGTGTTCCTAAACTTTCAGAATTAAAGAATGAAATTATGGAAGAAGCACATAGTTCAGTATATACGATGCATCCGGGTAGTACAAAAATGTATCGAGATCTACGTGGAAACTTTTGGTGGTCTGGTATGAAGAGAGATATAGCTCAGTATGTGGCTCAATGTTTGGTGTGTCAACAGGTAAAAGCTGAGCATCAAAGACCTGCTGGACCATTGCAGTCTCTTGCGATTCCTCAGTGGAAATGGGAGCACATTACCATGGACTTTGTGACAGGGTTACCCAAAACTCCTAAAGGAAATAATGCGATATGGGTGATTGTGGATCGACTAATGAAGTCAGCTCATTTCTTATCTTTTCGTATCGGACTCTCTCTGGAAAAATTAGCAAATTTGTATATAGAACAAATTGTGAGACTACATGGTGTTACAGCCGTGACAGTGACGTGGCCAGGCTCAGGTATCGCCGAATGCGAGCGAGCCACGTGCGAGTTTCCCTGCCAGAATCAGCGCCACGTCCTCAAAGCTAGGGTCGGCAAGACCGCACCGCCCGACGACTATCTGAAGCAAACAGCTCCCGCCGAGGTCGAGTTCGGCGCGGAGTTCCCCCACCGACTCATCTGCGCCCGGGCTCGGAGGAGTCCGCCCCGAGTAAGGTCGGCCGAGGTCGGCTGACCCTCCGCCTTGCGCCAGGTGGCCACCCGGAGACGGGTCCACCTCGGCCGAAGCCAGGCGATCTTCTGCCACCTCGCCAGGTGTCCACCCAGGAGGGGTCCACCTAGGCCGAGGTCGGCTGACCCTCCGCCTTGCGCCAGGTGGCCACCCGGGGACGGGTCCACCTCGGCCGAAGCCAGGCGATCTTCTGCCACCCCGCCAGGTGTCCACCCAGGAGGGGTCCACCTAGGCTGAGGTCGGCTGACCCTCCGCCTTGCGCCAGGTGGCCACCCGGAGACGAGTCCACCTCGGCCGAAGCCAGGCGACCTCCTGCCACCTCGCCAGGTGTCCACCAGGTAGGGGTCCACCTAAGCCGAGGTCGGCCGATCCCTCGCCTCTCGCCAGTTGGCCCCCGGAGACAGGTCCAACTCAGCCGAGGTCAGACCGCTCGTACGGAGAGGCCCCCGGGGAAAGCGACAGGTCCCGAGGCCATCCCTCGGCGACAGGTCCCGAGGCCGTCCCTCGGGCCGTACCGACCCCAGACGGCGTCCCGTACGGAGGGCGGCGGTACGCGGAACGTCACTTACATTGGCCCGAAAGGTCCCGCAGTCGAGAGACCCGATCCTGACGGAACGGGCCCCGTAAACGGATGGCGCCCACCCTCGGGGAAAAGAGCACTCTCACGGAGCCCGAAGCCTGACGACTGGCCGCTCTGCCAGCGCCGCCCCCCTCCTCCTTTTCTCTTCTGTCCTTGCCTTCTCCCTGCTGGGCCCGGTGGACGAGGTCGGAAAGCCGCCTGGCCTCCTTCACCAAAAAGGGAAAAGAAAGGAAGACAGGGGAGAGGAGTTTTCGAGGAGGAAAAGGACAAGCACACGACGGAAAGCACACAACGGAGGGAGATAAAGGAGGAGGGATCCGGAGACTGCGAGGTAAGCCAACTAGCCTGGGGACAAGAAGGAAGCACCGGCACAAGGCCTCGCCCCGAGAAAAAAGCCAGAGATCCCGAGAGGGGAATACTGGACGCGAGCTCGGCAGGCAGGCCCAGCCGAGATTCCGGTCCCCGGCGCTTCCCCTTCACGAGTTAACTCTCCAAACCTGGGACCCTTTAGAGGGCCTGGGAGCGAGAGTCTGTTCCCCCACGTCGTCTACTGACTTGACCGTCGGAGCCCCCTCGCCGGAATCCCCGGCCAGGGTCCTCTAACCCCTTTGTTGCAGGTTTCTCGCAGGAAGGGAGGCTCCCTTGCCAGGCGGTCAGGGAGGATCGGTTGATCCTCGGCACGGGCGCGGCGACGAGGACGGCAACACATGGGATTCCAATTTCTATAGTATCGGATCGAGATAGTAGGTTTGTTTCACAATTTTGGAAGAGTCTTCATAAAGCATTGGGGACCAAATTAAGTTTTAGTACAGCTTTTCATCCCCAAACGGATGGACAGTCTGAGCGAACCATCCAGATTCTGGAAGACATGTTGAGAGCTTGTGTTATGGACTTGGGTGGTGCTTGGGACTGTCATCTATCGTTGATAGAATTTGCCTACAATAATAGTTTTCAAGCTAGCATTCAAATGGCGCCTTTTGAGGCCTTATATGGTAGGAAGTGTAGATCGCCTATTTGCTGGGATGATGTGGGAGAAAGGAAATTGTTGGGTCCAGAAATAGTGCAACAAACAGTGGAAAAGGTACAAATGATCAGAGAACGTTTGCGTACTGCTCAGAGCCGACAGAAAAGTTATGCGGATAAGAGACGAAGAGAGCTGGAATTCAATGTTGGTGATCATGTCTTTTTGAAAGTGTCTCCCACAAAGGGTGTGATGAGATTTGGTGTACGAGGAAAGTTGAGCCCGAGATTTGTGGGACCATTTGAGATTTTGGATAAGGTTGGTGAGGTGGCCTACCGATTAGCTCTGCCACCAGTTATATCCGGAGTGCACAATGTGTTTCACGTATCTATGTTACGAAAATACATTCCTGATCCTAATCATGCAATAGATTATGAGCCATTGCAACTTCAGGAGGATTTGACCTATGAGGAGGTGCCTTTACGAATTGTCGACAGTAAGAAACAAGAATTGAGACACCGAACCATACCCTATGTGAAGGTGCAATGGAGCAATCACAGTGAAAGAGAAGCTACATGGGAACTAGAAGCAGAGATGCGAACAAAATATCCACAGCTTTTCGAAATACCAGGTATGTAAATTTCGAGGACGAAATTTATTTTAACAGGGGGAGAATGTAATCGCTGGGCCTGGGCTGAAGTCGGCAGACCCAGCCGACTTCAACCCAGACTGAAAAAAAAAAAAAGGGGGACGATGACCGAAACAGAGGAAGGAGAGGCGGAGTCGAACGGGGCTCCTCAGACCGAGTTTTCGCCGAAAAACTCGGTGGGAGAATCGTGAGGGGAGTGGGAGAGGATCGGTGATGGGTTTTGGATGGATTGGGACACGGAGGTAGAGTTTTACACGGCGAGGGACTCGTAGTTTTTTTTTTAAAAATCCCTCACCGCCGCCTTTCGAGCCACCCTCACGCTCTCTCTCCCTCTCCGACGAACGACTGGAAGCTCTCCTACGTTGCCCGGTAAGTTTCTTCCTATTATTTTCAGTTTATTTTGGGAAATTTTGGTTGTTTGGATTTTTTCGGTTCGTTCCGGATGTGTTCGCCGTTCGTCGACGATGGCCGCGCCGCCGAGCTCTCCTTCCGGTGAACGTCGCGTGGCCGGCGTCGGCAACCGGGGGAGAGGGGGGTTGGTTGGATAAGAGGGGGGAGCAGGGGTGGTTCGGGAGAAGAAAAGAAGAGGAAGAAGAAGAAGAAGAAGAAAAAAAAAATGAGGGGTGTTCGGGAGAAGAGAAAGAAAGAAAGGAGAAGAAAAAAAAAAAAAAAAAAAAAAAAAGAAAGAAAAGAAAAGAAAAGGAAAGAAAAGAAAAGAAGAGGAAAAAAAAAAAAAGAGTTTGGTACGGCCAAGAAGGAAAAAAAAAAATAATAATTAAATAATATATATATATATATGTAAAAATATATATATATATATATATATATATATGATAAAGAGGAGAGAGAAGGAGGAGAGAGAAGGAGAGAGAAGGAGGAGAGAGAAAGAGGAGAGAGAAGGATGAGAGAGAATGAGGAGAGAGAAAGAGGAGAGAGAAGGATGAGAGAGAAAGAGGAGAGAGAAGGAAGGGAGAGAAGGAAGAGAGAGAAAATTAGCGATTTGTTTTTCAAGATTCGTGAAAAATTGAGAATTTAGTTTTAATATAAAATTTATTTATCTATGTAGAGAATCAGTCTTCTGAGCGGGAAGACGTCGCACCGATCTCGGGTTCGGATTAGTACAAGCGTGAATAGCGGATTTGTAAGGAATTCTAACCTAATCACCATATTTATTAATATATTTTACATGATCTGATTTGTTTCGAGCATAATTAAATATTTTTCATGCATAGTGGTTTTCGGGTAGCATGATTTGATTTCCGGGTTACGGATCAAGTTTGTTGTTAGTATTGTTGTATTTGCCATGTGATCTTGAAATGTATTGATCGTGATAGCGGTCGCTGGAAAGTAACATGATTCGATTATGTGAAGAGAAATGATAAAGTGTTAAGAGAACTGGTGTTTGGACTAGCCATGCCACGGCGGTACCGTGGTTTCTCAGTGTGCCCGTCACAGGCTGGAGTGTGACAATTTGTGTGCCCGTCACAGGCTGGAGTGTGACAACAGTGTGCCCGTCACAGGCTGGAGTGTGACAACAGTGTGCCCGTCACAGGCTGGAGTGTGACAATAGTGTGCCAGTCACAGGCTGGAGTGTGACCGTGGTTAGTCCAGAACCCTAAAGATAATGATTAAATAATTGGAAATTCTATAAGAAGAAAAAATAAAAGTTTCCAAAGTTTTGTTAAACATGAAATCGGATTTGTTGATTTCGTCATGGTAATGTTTACTGCTTTCATATACATGTAAATTATTATTGGTGATTATATTGGAACCCTTACTGGGCTATGTAGCTCACTCCCTACCATCTGTTTTCTTTCAGAGACTCAGGAAACTTAAGGAGGATCTGGGCTGGGCGTGAGACAGAGCATCATGTTTATTGAGATATATAGTTAGTTTGTCCGGTTACTGACGTTTGAGTCAGTGGACCATTTTATGATCTCAAGTTAATTATGTATTATACATTGTTAATGATTTGTTTATACAATATTCATTTACTTTGGATACATTTGAATTGTTGTGTACCTAGGCCTTGCATAATCTCTAGGGTAAAACCTAGGGTTTGTGCGGCCGGTCACGTAGCCGTTTCCGGTATTGGATTCGGGGCGTGACAGCTTTGGCCTTTCTTCCTCCTTTCATGGGAGGCCTATCTTGGTTGCTTACAGAACTGGGTTTCATCTTTTGCACAGCTGGACCAGATCTTGGCTCGAGAAAAAGAGTTTAAAAATGAAAAAAGGAAAAAAGGAAAAAAGAAAACAAAAGAAAAAAATAAATCTTTATAGAATCAAAAGGAAAAAAGAACAAAGGAAAAAAAAAAAAAAGAAGCAAAGATGTTGAAGATCAAAAGAATAAAAAAGAAATTAAAAAGGAAAAGCTCAACAATTTCTCTTCCCTAACGCTTATCACTCTTTTGCAGGTGTTGAGGTTGCTATACTACTTCCCTAGCAACTGGTTTATGTTACTACATATTGGAGGTCATCCATACTATGTCTTACCTTACTTTACTTTCATTACCATGGATCTTTATCTCCGCTTTGCTTTTCTTTATCCTTTTCTCCTATGGTTCTTATGTAACTCAAGTATGGTCTCTGCTATGGTGGGTTTTTTGAATGCCAATTTACATCTAAAGCTTTTCGTCCTCTTCGGTCAAGCCAGGGAATTTACTTCATTCCATTTCAGAGCCGCTTGCTCAATCTTACACCTTGCTCTCTCTAACAATACTGGTCTTCAAGGTTTGATATATCATACTCTTACTGGCCGGATAGGCCATTGCCAATTTCATCAACAAGTGAATGCTGAGTTGCTTCAATGGAGGATTTTGCAATTGATCAAATATTTTCGGTTGTTCTGCCATCCTGGTTCAAGCACACATATATCTCAAAAACAGGTTCAACAATGGCCACATTTAACTGACTCTCACCTACAGGCTCTGTTTCAGGTTCCCACAAACTCTTCTGGCATGCTTGGTTCACAGAGGGCGGATGATATTATGCTCCGATTCTGCTCATCTTCATTCTGCACTGTTGTTCTTATCCGGGTCCATTTGATGCTGCTCCTCAATGCAATTATAACTTTCCTCTGTTCTCAAAGCTCTATGTTCTACTGTTGGATGGTTCACAGCTTAGCCTATTTGCTATCAGATTCTGCTATTATGCCTGCTGCTTAATCTGATATTCTTCGATTGGGGATTTTTTCATATCTGGGTGTTGCAATGTAAGCCTGGCTATTTGGTGTCTGATTTCTTATTTACTGCTCATTGCTCCATCTGCTATGCTAGGTTGCTGATTTCTATTATCACTACTGTTGTTATGCTCTGGTTTCAACCCATTGTGCTGCTTAATCCGAGTTATTTCAAATGGAGTTTATCATTTTTCGGGGTGCTGCAAACTTTGGAAAGCTATCATGTGACCCTCACAGCTGTGTGCTGTCCTATTATTGCAACCATGGATGCCATTCATTTCTCTCGTTCAACAGCTTCTTCCTGCTGGTTTATGCTAAGTTGGGGTTGTTAGTTGCAAGTCATTAAGCTTTTTGTATGCTGTCTATGCACTCAATCTTTTGGTTTGGTGTAAATAGGGACTGCTTTCCGTTTCTCCTCTAGTGTGTACCTTTTGGTCCTTTACTTTGCAAATTGGATTTCTTGTTCTCGGTTTGTTAAGTTCTGTATACTTTCTTTTTCAATATATTTCAGCCTGTGTTTGGACTTTCTTACCCAAAAAAAAACAATCCATAGCAAAAACATGGAACGATGTCTTCCATGAATGCATATCTCTTGAAGATAAGTCTTCCAAACCTTCATACTTAAATGCTGGACACCATACCAAGAAGGATTAATCACAGAGACACCATTTTAAGTTTAGGCTATTTATATTTAGATTCTGAAAGTTTAAAGCATACTAATTAGTCACTAAAATTTTAAATTTATTATAATGTAGACATTTACCTACATAGATTTAAAAGTACTTGGTCCTCTATTATCCATCCATCTATGTATCTTAAAGCACTATATATCCGGTCATTCATACATTTGCATAAATCTTAAAACATTCCATCTTCCTTTATCCATCTGCTTATATAAATATCAAGGCACTTCATTCTACATCATTTATTCGCCTATACAGATCTTAAAGCATTCCATCCTATATCACTTTGTGTGCATCAATTTCAAAATACTATATCCTTTGTCGTCCATTTGTTTCTACAAATTTTAAAATGGTCCACCCTCTATCATATATTTGCATGCATGGATATTAAAGCTCTCCATTTATTATTATCATATGCTTCTGCAGCTCTTGAAGCATTCCATCATTTACCATAATTTGCCTATACAGATTTTAAAGCATCCCATTTTTTAGCATTCATATATTTGAACGAATCTTAAAGCACTTTATCCTTTGTCATCCATCTACCTACATAGATCTCAAAGAACATAGTTATTCATTCACCAACAAATTTTAAAGTGCTAATTTCCTTCATTTCCTTTTAATTCATGTCAAGACTCTAAGCTAGCTGGAAGAGCGGTTCTAAAATTTTATAAAAAATTAGTTTTCATGTGATATTCGTATGATAACGTTTTGTAACGAAAATGGATAGCTGGCTCATATTATAACATATTTAAAATTTTGGTAGTTAATCGGTACTTTCAAATTATTGCGATGCAAATATAAATTATCCAAATTTATAGGGCTATATCTATAATTTTATAATCCATTATATAGGGGTTAGAAAATTTTAATATTTCAATTCTTATTTTGGAAGTTGAACGGCGAGTAAATATAATTTCTTGTTTTCTTCAAAAAGGATAGAGATTTGGAAAGAGCCAATCCAAGATCATCCAACTAGGAGTCTTTTCGGAATCAAAGTTATATAATTCACCATATGTTGGATGTTTTGTCCAGACTTAGTCAAACTCCTCTCGGAATGATCAACTTGGACTCCACTTGAGCTAAATCCTATAAGTTATATTTCAATAATTTGTTCTTCAAGTCCACCATAAACTATACCATGCCAGCAAAATGAAATGAATGGTCAAGTTACACTTGTTTAGCTTTTTACCCTTTAATTTGTTTCATGCCATAGGGGCAACATGTAGATTTTATTACCTTCAGTCTTTACCATAAGATAAGAAAAGGTGGCCATTGTCCAAGAGTATATATATATATTTTTCTTTACGAATTGAAGCAGTGGAAAAGGTAAAACTATTTGAGATGGCTAAAAAATTAATCCTAAGTTGATGTTGCTGGTTAACTTGGCCAAGCTCGCCACGGTCCGGGCCTGGTTTAAGCTTCAACAATAACTCAATCAGGTTACAAGTGGACCTTCCAATTTGGATGCTTACGAATTCCTCAGGGCTGGACTCTGGAGCCCGTTTCCACATTAAAAACAAAAAAGAAGGAAACTTCCCCATTTTTGGTCAAATTCCCGAGATACCAAAACAATCGATGTTATGATATTGCTTACCTTCCGTTTTTAGGAGGCTCTGTTTTATATTAAAAAATATTAAATTTTATCATATTGCACTTATAGTATTCATGGTTCATGGTTAGGTAGATCCAGATAAGGACATGACTCACAACCGGACCAATCACAAGCATGAAACAGCGGTAGGCCCTAAAATGACCCATATCCCAATCCAAGGGATAGTGTTATCCCTACAAGGTCAATCTGGTATACATATTTATGCCTGACTAATATATATATATATATATATATATATATAGAGAGAGAGAGAGAGAGAGAGAGAGGGGGGGGGGGGGGGCGCCAAAGGCTTAGCAACATTCAAGTAAATTTGGATCCAAATTCAGTCAAGTCTTCCATCATCCAATTTGCACGGATCCCCATATAAAAAAAATAAAAAGTTAATATTATATTAATGATATAGAATAAATATAAACAGAAATAAATAAAAATACTCTAGAATAAACACAAATATTTTAGAATAAATATAATTTTTTTAGAATAAACACAAATATTTATGTCTTTTTTATTTATATTTATTTTAAAGTGTTTCTGTTTATTCTAAAAGGGTCTATGTTTATTATAGAAAGCATTTGTATTTATTTTGAAAAAGTGGACTATCCCATCATTAATAATTTCAACAACTACCAGCAACCATTAATACATAATTAATACGATGGAAAAATTATGCTAAAAAATTTGTGTTTATTCTGAGTATTTTTGTTTATGTTTATTCTGCACCATTAATATACTATTAATATTTTTTAATTGCATTTGGATCTATGGGACTCGACTAGATTTAGCTTTAAATCTACTGGAGTGTAGCCAAGTCTCTCTCTCTATATGTATATATATATTTTGGTGAATATGCATGACTAATATTTGCCATTTGCAATATTTAACTTCATTGTCCATCTCATTGTAATTGTTGTTGCAACTCTCTGAGCTGATCAAGCCAGATGGAGTGAGTTTGGGCTTTGCAAAGTTTTCAGATAGTCGATCAATCTCTCGTTAATGATTTAGAAAGCCTATTTGATCTCTTCAACATGCAAAGAAGTTTGCAGTATTGGAGAGACTTGTTGGAATCTCCAAAGAGGGATATTGTCATACTTAAGTCAGCTAAAAGAGTGAGAACGGTAAGAAAAAAATAGAGAAAGAGTGAGTGCTCAGAAATGCTATCCTTGAGAGATCCCCTCGACCCCCTATTTATAGTAGTAGAGGGTCGAGTTGGTTAGGTAATTATAACCGTTCGTAAGGTTGTTAGGTCGGTTAGGCTATTAAGAGATTAATTAGTGGAGCAGTTCGTTAATTGATCTATTGCACTTTTTGATAAATATTTTACCAATCTTATAGTAACAACTCTAACAACCTTAGACATGTACTTTCTGTTGAATGGAGTTATGAAACTTTATATCTGGTTCAGATAGGTGATCAGTAATCTATTTGATGTGTTGGTGCTTCAAATAAAAAATCAACACCATACGTCTTATATAAGAGATCGGCATCCTGAACCTTAAACAAAATATCGGTACTCTTTGGCCTATATAGGAGATAGTACCCTATGTTTTAAATAAGAGATCGATAGCATCTTGTGCCTTAAGAGATCGGCACCTAGTGCCTTAAGTAAGAGATCAGTACAATGTGCCTTAAATAAAAGATCAACATCTTGTGCCTTAAATAAAAGATAGACATCCAGTGCCTTAAGTAAGAGATTAGCATCTTGTGCCTTAAATAAGATCAGTATCTTGTACCTTAAATAAAAAATCAGCATCCAGCCAATGAATTATCCATACCATAACATATCCCCCCACTTTTGAGCTTGAGGTAGATTCATTTAACTTGGCTCGAAAGTATGATGAAAAGATCCTTCAGGCTCATGATAGAAAAGGATAAAAATATCTTTCCAAATCGTGGCTTTGTTATACCGTATTCAATATAGAGTGAATTTTTTGAGAAAGTAATGATGGCCTTTTATAACAAGCGATTTTTGAAACGACAATAATGCGATTGTCCGCGAGTATACTTTTTAGTGAATAAATGTTATCCATGTGTCTAAGTATGGTTGGCTTGGACCCGAAAACAAGGATAGTGTGATATGGAGATCACTCAATGATAAGATCAATCTGATATGAGCCGTTTAAGATATATATATATTTTTTCATGGCTCTTCGATCTAGATCATTGGCTTTTTGTTCTTTCACCTTCGTCTTTTCAAGAGACTTCTAGTGATTTTTCTCGAAGTTTCAGATCGCTTGTATCTGGAGAGTTAGGTTAGTTCTCCATCCTTTCAACTTTCTATCGATAACCATAGTTTTTGGAGGGAGGAGAGCTATTAAGAAGATCAAGGATAGAGTACGTTTAGTAGAAGATAGGGTGATAATCAATAAACAGGTTAAGGAGGAAATTCATATCCCTCCATCTGTCCTAGTTGAGCAGTTCTAGCCAAGAAGGAAGTTCTTGTACCTTCTGTAAGAGAGCTGCGCCATTTAGGGATGGAAGTGGGCTGAGCTGGGATGAGTCATACCCCTACCCGAGCTTGACCCAAAAAAAATCAGGCTTCGGGATGGGCTTAGGTTTGATTCATTTTCAAAAAATTTGGCTCGAGCCCGGTCTGAGCCCGAACCCAAGCCCGATTGGGCCGGCCAAAATCTACTTTAAATCAGGCCGATCTAAACATGTTTTGATCAGGTCGGCCCTAACCTACTTTGAATCGGGCCGAAAAGAGAGTAGGGTTCTAAACTAAGCTTTACATAGATTATGAATAAATGCTAATTTTTTTACTTCATACAAACGAAAGGAAGGCTGAACTCTGAATCCACACACTAATCTCTGTAAGGATAGTTCCTCGAGGAAACAACTCATGCTGGAATGGAAAAAAAAACAAAAACAAAACAAAACAAACAAAACAAAACATAATAAATAAAAAAACAAAACGAAACGAAACAAAACAAAAAGCAAAAAACAAAAAAAAAGGAACCTAAGAAACCCCACGGATCTGAAATGAAAAGAAAACGAAGCTAATAGAAAAAATAATGATCAGGTCTTGCCTTACAATTTTTTCTTTGTTTATGTTGGCCTTTCCTACCATTTCTCCCGGCACCTCTACTATTTTTTCTGCTCTCTAGAGTCTTAACCGGGTGGGAGGCTTGGAAGAGTTTAAAAGTACAAACTCACATAGCCGCATGCTCGAGAAACTAAGAACCCCTCCGATCTCCCCTCAGGTGTTCCCCTTTCCCACATATCTCAAAGAAAAAAAACAAAACAAAAACAAAAGAGAAGAAAAAAAAATAAAGGATACCCAAAATCCATGTTCACTACACTGTGTTCGCACGTAGTAGCTGGCGGTGAGAAGGGAGGAGAGAATCAAAGAGCCAATGCTTGACGGTGAGGAGGGAGGAGAGAACGGAGAACCAAAGAGGTAGCTGATGGACGGGCAGACCGACCGAGACTTCGTAAAGATGATTAAGTGAAAACCCTTAAGGCCTTGATCCTAAGATCGATACAACTTTATCTAAAAAAAAGCATATCGGGCTAGGCCACTAGGCCTTGTTTAGGCTGGGTCGGTCTAGGCAACGTTCGGGTCGAGTACAGGCTAGGCCAAGGGGGTGCCCGAGCCCGGCCCAAAAATGAAATGGATCTTCTTGTTAGGCCCAGGCCTGACCTGATTTAGTTTGGATATGGCTCGAAGTCCATTGGGCCAGCCTGAGCCCACTTCTAGTCCTAACACCATTGAAGGGCCTCCCTAGGCCTAGAGTTAGAGAAATCTATGGTTCAAGAAGCAGATCTTGATAAACTTCTAGCGCTAGGCCATATCCAAACTTCTAGCCCTAACACCATTGAAGGGCCTCCCTAGGCCTAGAGTTAGAGAAATCTATGGTTCAAGAAGCAGAACTTGATAAACTTAGGATTAAGTATGCCATTCCTAATGAATTTAAAATGATAGTTTAAGGTTTGGATGAAAAGATAATTTCTCCTCCATCTGGATGTGTCACTTTCTATGAGGATGCATTTGAGATGGGTGTAAGGTTTTTTCTATACATATTTATCTAGAATATCTTAGATTTCTACTGAGTGGCCCCGACCTAGTTCACTCCAAATGATTTCAGAGTCATTATAAGTTTTATACTTATCTATGACTTATATGAAGTAGAACCGAAACCTTCATTGTTTAGGACTATCTTCATGTTGAAAGCTCATCTTTATAACAAAGAGTTGAATTACTTCATCCATAGGCTGCACTATAAGCTCATGATAGGTATTCCTTCAGCTATTCATGGGTGAAAAAATTGGTATTTTTTCTTTCTTCTGAGCAGCTTTTGAAACTTAGATCTTCCTAGGATAATGCTCGAATGACCCCCAACCAGAATGATATTCCTTTGGATGAAGGCTTAGACAATTTTCTCAAGTTGCTTAATTCTGAGTTTTTGAAGTTCAAAGAGCTCTTAACCGAACAAGTCTTGTATGATGTAGGTATAGTTTGGTAGTTCCCTGCAGTACGTTCGATCTCTTTGACCTATATTCTCTTATTTGTCACCTCTTTTTTCTTCTTTTATCTCCTTTTTCCCTCCTCTCTTCTCTCTCTTTTTTTAGTGATCGAATCCATCTGACCGGCTATACATTGTTATATTTATAGAGATGGGAAAAATCAGTATTGACAAACTCTAATGGGCCATGTAGAGGAAGAGGTCAGATGACGAGCCAACTCCGACCTCTTCCGAGAGAACTTCTTCTATGGAGGGCAACAGGTCTCCCGAATAGATAGTCATCTCACCCATGTGTCCGATGTTTGCATCGGCCAGGCCATCGAATGCTATTCAGTCACCCCCACCTATGGGTCCAGTGGGGCCCTCAAGGATCGATCAAATGTTACAGTAATCTATTGATGTAGAAAACATTCTAGGAGAATGCATCGTTCTTCATAAAGAATTGTGTGTGACTGAATCCGTTTACAGAGATCCAAAGCTCACCGAACAACTTTTAAATATGATATAGCTCCCAACTGATAGGAAGGAGCAAGAGAGATGGCAAATTTCCCAAGTGTTCAGTGATAGCTACACTGGGATTTACTAGTAAATAATTCCTATATTCTCTATTCTCTTTTGTAGGGGTGGTAACGGGTCGGGTTTGGGTCGAGTCACCCAAAACCTATACCTGCACTGCTAAAAAATTCTCCGTCCCATATCCGTCCCATACCCGTCTCGGGTCGGGTCAAGTATAAAAAATTCACGTTTAGATCGGGTTGGGTGGGATATACCCGGCGGGTTGGGTGGGATATACCCGGTCTCATAAAATCTAGTTTACTTAAAACCTAAACGGGTCGGGTCGAGTCAGGTTGGGTTGAGTATATCCATCACATGTCCAATTTAGTTAAATATTTTATAAACATAACTTTTTTTATATATAAATGGATCGGGTTTGGGTCAGGATGTACTACTACCCGTACCCAACCCGAACCTGAATCGGGTTTTTGTTTATATAACCCATATCCATTTATAAATTAGACAAGTCGGGTTTTACTTGCCTCATTAGGGTCAGGTCAGGTCGGATATCTATAGGGTCAGTAAAAATTGCCATCCCTATTCTTTTATGTCTTTGGCTCTGATTGTTCCTATTCCCTTCATTTTTCCTTCTATCCAGCTTTTTTTAAACCTTGTTCACCTCAAAAATTATATTCTTCCATTCGAGGATGCAAAATGAGACTTAATAAAAAACTTGCAGAAGTTAGGGAAGTAGCTAAGAAGGCAGTTGATGAAGTAGAAGCAGCTAATTTCGAGCAAAGGCGGCTGAAATTCAGAGGGATACTATCGAGGCTAAGTACATCGAGTTAAAGGTTGCTTCTAATGAATATTCAAATTATGTTACTGGAAATATTAAATATTACTTAATTAATTTTATATTTATAAGAATTTAATACCTTCAACTTTATATTAGAGGTAATTAAAATAATTGGGTACATACAATTTATCTAGATTTAATTTGGCTCAAACCCAATCCAAGATCAAGTCATAACCAGCCCAAAAATCAGCCCAAACAAAATCTGATGTGCCTTGTCATGAGGTGATCAGAAATAATTAAACCGGTCTACTAATAATATAGAAATGATGAGACTAGATATCAAATCCATATGGACCTTGGATGGTTATTTTAAAAGTAAATTTAAAGTGCAATAAGTTTGATAGAAGAACTAAATATTATTTTACAAAAAAAATCTAAAATTAATGCTAACTTACCTCGTAAAAAGCTATTAAATAAGAATAGACCTCGGTAATCTAACTTTACTTTGCAAACAGATTTTAGATCCTTTTTAATAAACTTTGTATTACAAGATGATTTAACCTATTTTTTTTTCGAGTACGAACTATATTCTTAGATCATGTCTTGTTTCTTAGAAAGATTTTTATTTATCTGGACTCATAATTTAAGAAAAAATTGATTTATTTGGTCACTTAGGATAATTTATCTCCTCCATTGTATCCCTGGATCACAAGTATCCATAAGGAATATAGATTATTTATAATTAACCAAATCTATTTTTAGAACATAAACACATAATTTTGTACCTTCAAAAATAAATAATCTATTAATGATAAATAAAAGGAATACAGAATGAAGCATTAAAACCAATCAATAGCAATGTGTCTTCTTCCCGAGAAGAAGGAATTAGGCCATGCATGGTGAAGCTTCTCGCCGACATTCTTCATGCTGGGCCCGAGCAATAACTAGGTGAAAAATGGAGGAGAAAAGGTGGAGCAGCTGTACAGCTAGGGGCTTGGTGATAGATAGTGTGGGTCTATGGGAAAGGATGGAGTAAGGAATATTGTTACGCCCCTACTGCTCGGCATAGCCTAAGAAGAGGCAGGACCGGCTTGGCGAGGTGATGCTAGGCTGGGCGCACACAGGAGGTGTGCAAGGCAGCGCATGGAGTGCGCGCGCAGCATGGGCGCACACTGGCAGACGCAGCAAGGCCGCTAGATGCATGGCTGTAGGGCACAAGGCTGCTGGGCACGGGCGTGCGCAGGGCAGCGAGCGTGAGCAAGGCAGGCGCACAGCGGGGCGAGGTTATTTGGCACTCCAAGGTATGCACAGGCCCCAGGCGGGGGCGCGGGCGCGCATAGGCCCTAGCACAGATGCTGGCACACATGGATTCAGGCCACGGTTGCTGGCTGGCACGAGCACAGGTGCTGGCACGCATGAATCCAGACAGCAGTTGCTGGGCAATTAACCAGCAACCACCCATCATGGGCAAATGGTAGCTGGGCCAAACCACCAGCCAAGGTGGTGTGGAGGTTACCAATGGTTGCTGGGAGGTGGCTGCAAGCTGTTGCTGGAAGTGGAGAGCAGTTGCTGGAAGTGGAGGGCAGTTGCTGGGAGGTGGCTGCCAACGGTTGCTGGAAGTGGCTGCAGGTTCCAGCATGCAGCAAAAGAGGAGTTCGGCCAGCAGAAGCAAAGGGAGAACACCATTTGCTGCAGCAGCTTGTGAGGGCTTTGGGAGAAGCTGAGAGCTGTATTTGGGGTTCTGCTGGGTAGCAGAATAGAGTGTTGTAAAGTGTCCAGTTTTGAGCAATAAAAGTCAATTATGGTTGGGGGTCTTCCCCGTAATCCCTGTGTGCTAAGAGCTTTGTAGGTTGGGGCCATCCTAGGCATGCCACAGATCTGCAAAGGACTGCTGTGCACTGCAAAAAATTCCAGCAAAGGTGTGCGCACCCGAGACAAGGCTAACCAAGGACGGAGTTCTTGGTGCCGCACGCGGGAAAATTCCGGGCTATGGATATCCGGCGTGACAATTGGTATCAGAGCGCAGTTTCGAAGTTTGCTGCTGATTCTGCGCAAAGATGATGCTCGCGGAGGTGAAGGAGCGCATCCGAAGGCTGGAGGAGTTGTTGGGCGATCCTCCAGAGGGATACCGAGATTTTACCATCATGTGCATCGAGAACGCTGAGAGGATTCTGGGCATCCAGAACACGCTTCGGGACCTTGTCGGGACGTCGACATCCGGATGGGGAACTTGAAGCTAGATAGCTCGGTGGCATTCGAGGAGCAAAAGGAGAAGTGTCGGTGCTTAGAAGCTGAAGTTGCACTGCCGAAGAAGGCAGCAGTCCAGCTTCATGATGATGGTCCCGTATCAAAGATCAAGGTGCCCGAACCGAAGCCATTTAATGGCTGCCGCAATGCCAAGGAGTTAGAGAACTTCTTATGGGACATGGAGCAGTACTTCAAGGCAGCGAAGATCCTGGAGAGGGAGCAAGTCTCTATCACCATGATGTACTTGGCAGGAGATGCCAAGTTGTGGTGGAGAACGAGGGCGGAGGATGATGCCAATGCCAATTGTCCCTACATAAACACATGGGAGAGCTTGATGAGGGAGCTGAAGGAGCAGTTCCTCCCTTGCAACACCTCATGGATGGCAAGGGACTCTCTCAAGCGTTTGAGGCAAACCGGTTCAATCCGAGACTTCATGAAGGAGTTTAGTTCCTTGATGTTGGACATAAGGAACATGTCAAAAGAAAACAAGCTGTTCAACTTCATGTCCGGGCTGCATCCATGGGCTCAAGTGGAGCTGAGGAGGCAGGGGGTGTGGGACATCCCCGCAGCCATGACGGTTGCTGAAGGGCTGGTCGACTATGTATGACCGGTTCTTCTTCCACTCCGGACAAGAGGAGGTCTGCGGAGGGCAAGAATACAAAGAACCAACCCAAGAAGAGGATTGAGTCGAAGAAGAAGGAAAGCGGGGCGAGAGAGCAGCTGCAGAACAAGCCCAAGCAGCAGTCGGGCTGTTTCATTTGTGGAGGACCACATAGAGCGAGGGATTGCCCGAAGAAGGAGAAAGTGACTGCCATCGTC
This sequence comes from Areca catechu, assembly GCA_021397845.1. Classification (NCBI taxonomy): domain Eukaryota; kingdom Viridiplantae; phylum Streptophyta; class Magnoliopsida; order Arecales; family Arecaceae; genus Areca; species Areca catechu. Next base: position 11,920,593 of record CM038045.1, read on the forward strand.
AGTCAGGAGGCTGACGGAGCCGACGCCGGGCCTTCCCGCGTCAACCCGCTGTAGCTATGCAACGCAATTTCAGGCGAGAAGCCAGCAGAATTCAAAACTTTGATGTATTGTATAGTGTAGGTGAACGGGAAGGACATACGGGCAATGTTGGACACGGGTGCGACCAACAATTTTGTAGCCCAAATGGAGGCAGCGAGGCTTGGCATGAAGGTGCTGGATAGTTCCAGCACTATCAAGGCAGTAAATTCAGGAGCGATGCCGGTGTTTGGGACTACCGAAGCTATGTTGAAGATGGGGACATGGCAAGGCAAATGCCGGGTCATGGTTGTCCCTTTGGACGACTTCGACTTGATCTTGGGTATGGAATTCTTTCTCAGTGCCAAAGTGACATTGATCCCTTATTTGAAGAGGATTATCATAGGGGATGAGGTGAACCCTTGCTTGATGAGAATCGACAACATCATTCATAAAGGTGAAGGCAGCAAGGTCGCTGCAATTTCTACAAAGCAGCTGGACCGGGGGCTGAAGCGAGGTGAGGAAACTTACCTTGCTGCCATGGTGCAGATCAAGGAGGATGTGGTGGTGCAAGTCCCTGATGAGGTGGCTGCAGTCCTTGAAAAGTATGCCGATGTTATGCCCGCTGAATTACCGAAGGAGCTGCTGCCTAGAAGAGCCATCGACCATCGAATTGAGCTAGAACCGGGTGCTAGGCCTCCAGCTCGTGCGCCATACCGGATGGCCCCTTTGGAGCTTGCAGAATTGCGGAGGCAGCTGGATGAATTGCTACAAGCTGGACTGATCCAGCCGTCCAAGGCACCCTATGGAGCCCCGGTGTTGTTTCAGCGGAAACAAGATGGCTCACTGCGCGTGTGCGTAGACTACCGGGCTCTCAACAAGGTAACTATCAAGAACAAGTACCCGGTGCCAAATGCGGAAGACCTATTTGACCGGTTGTCAGGGGCTACCTTCTTTACAAAGTTGGACCTGTGATCGGGGTATTGGCAAGTCCGAGTAGCGACTGGCGATGAGGCCAAGACGACATGCGTGACGAGGTATGGTTCTTTCGAATTTCTGGTCATGCCGTTTGGCCTAACTAATGCACCCGCTACCTTTTGTAACTTGATGAATGAAGTCCTTTATGAGTACCTTGATAGGTTTGTTGTTGTGTATCTGGACGATATTGTAATCTATAGTGAGAGTCTAATAGATCACGTCCAGCACCTAAGCCTTGTGTTTGAAAGACTTAGGAAGTACAAATTATATGTTAAGAGGGAGAAGTGCGAGTTCTGTCGCCAAGAAATTATGTTCTTGGGACATTGAGTGAGCAAGGGACAAATCCGGATGGATGAGAGGAAGGTCCGTGCCATCATGGATTGGCCGATTCCCTCGAGAGTCCAGGAATTAAGGTCTTTTCTTGGACTTGCTCACTACTACCGCAGGTTTGTTGAAGGCTACTCGAGGAAGGCTACTGCCTTGACTGATCTGTTGAAGAAGGACTGCAGGTGGGAATGGACTGAAGCTTGCAACAAAGCCTTCAACAAACTCAAGATGGCCATCTCGATCGAGCTGATGCTGAAATTGGCAAATTTCAGTGAACCTTTCGAGGTACACACTGACGCGTCCGATCGGGCGCTTGGAGGAGTCCTTGTGCAAGACAGTCATCCCATCACTCTCGAGAGCAGGAAATTGAAGGAGGCGGAGCAGCGATACACCGCCCACGAGAAGGAAATGATGGCTGTGGTGCACTGCCTTGACACATGGCACCACTATCTGCTGGGAACGAGGTTCACTGTGGTGACGGACAACGTCGCCAACACCTACTTCAAGACGCAATGGAAGCTAACTCCAAAGCAAGCAAGGTGGCAGGAGTACCTTGCAGAATTTGATTTCCTGTGGCTTCATAAACCGGGCAAGGAGAATCAAGTGGCGGACACCTTAAGCCGGAAGGATGTAGAAGGGTTTGTGGCTGCCTTGACTGCAGTCCAAACTTCTTTTCTGGACTGGGTGCAGAGGCCGCCACATATGCAGAATATGCCTAGCTGAAGCAGCAAGTGCAAGAAGGTCATGTGAGGAAGTATTGGGTCGAGAACGACTTGATGTACGCGAGAGGAGGCCGGCTCTATGTCCCTAAGGGAGGGGGACTGAAATTGGAGCTGTTGAAAGAGACGCACGACCCTCAATGGGCTGGGCTTCCGGGTGTCAAACGGATGTTGGCTATGCTAGAGCGGAGCTATTATTGGCCGAAGATGGGAGACGACGTGGAGGCCTACGTCAAATCGTGCCTGATCTGTCAATTGGACAAGATCGAGAGAAGGGTTCCAGCGGGATTGCTGCAGCCCCTTCCTATTCCGGAGAGACCATGGACATCGATCTCTATGGATTTCATCTACGGCTTCCCAAACATTGAAGGACAGCGATCGGTGCTTGTGGTAGTAGACTGATTCTCAAAATACACCGTGTTTATTGCTGCTCCTGCAGCATGTCCAGCAGAAAAAGCTGCAGAATTGTTCTTCCAAAACATGGTGAAGACATTCGGGGTACCCGGAGATATCATCAGTGACCGTGATCCTAGGTTCACGGGTAAGTTCTGGACCTTCCTTTTTAAATTGCTGGGTTCAGAATTAAAGTTCTCCACAGCAAATCACCCACAAACCGACGGCCAAACGGAGCAGATTAATGGGCCGCTGGAGGAGTTTCTGCGCCACTACGTGACAGCGAGCCAGTGGAATTGGCTCGAGCTGCTCCCTGTGGCGCAATTCTGCTACAATCTGCACAAGTCATCGGCAACAGGTTTCAGCCCTGCAGAATTGTGCATGGGGTTCCAGCCCCTAACACCATTGGAGGTGATGGTGCAGAAGGATCAAGGCTTGTGCCCCGCAGCCTATTGGTTCGTGCGGGACAAGACGGAGCTGATTGAGGGAGCGACAATCAGCCTAGCCAAAGCATCAAGGAGAATGAAGAAGTACGCTGATCGGGGTCGGCGCCACTTAGAGTTCAGCATCGGGGACAAGGTATTTCTCAAGTTAACTCCTCAAATCTGGAAAAAAATTACTGACCGCAGGTACCACAAGGGATTGGTGCAGCGGTATGATGGTCCGTTCGTGGTGACTAAGAGAGTGGGCAATGTGGCCTACCGGTTGGCTTTGCCCGACCGCCTGAAGATCTTTCCAACCTTCCATGTTTCCTTCCTCAAACGATTCTATGAGGATACGGAACTGGGTCGACCACAACGCAAGCGGGTGCCTCCGGTTGTGAGGAAGGAATTCATTAAGGAAATAGAGAAGATTTTGACCCACCGGACGGTTGGAGAAAGCCGAACCAACCACCGGATCGACTTCCTAGTCCATTGGAAGGGTGAAGACGAGGCGGATGCAACATGGGAGCGTGGGGCGGTCCTATGGCAATTCGAAGATATTGTTCCGCAATATTTGGCGGGCAGCACGACGAGGGCGTGTCTATTTCAGCTGCGGGGGGTTTGTTACGCCCCTGCTACTCGGCATAGCCTAAGAAGAGGCGGGACCGGCTTGGCGAGGTGATGCTAGGCCGGGCGCACACAGGAGGTGTGCAAGGCAGCGCATGGAGTGCGCGCGCAGCATGGGCGTACACCGGCGGACGCAACAAGGCCGCTGGGCGCATTGGCGCAAGGCTGTAGGGCGCGGGCGTGCGCAGGGTGGCAAGCGTGCGCAAGGCAGGCGCACAGCGGGGCGAGGTTAATTGGCACTCCAAGGCATGCACAGGCCCCAGGCGGGGGCGTGGGCGTGCATAGGCCCTGGCACGGATGCTGGCACACATGGATTCAGGCCACGGTTGCTGGCTGGCACGAGCATAGGTGCTGGCATGCATGAATCCAAACAGCAGTTGCTGGGCAGTTAACCAGCAACCGTCCATCATGGGCAAATGGCAGCTGGGCCAAACCACCAGCTAAGGTAGCGTGGAGGTTACCAACGGTTGCTGGGAGGTGGCTGCAAGCAGTTGCTGGAAGTGGAGAGCAGTTGCTGGAAGTGGAGGGCAGTTGCTGGGAGGTGGCTGCCAACGGTTGCTGGAAGTGGATGCAGGTTCCAGCAAGCAGCAAAAGAGGAGTTCGACCGGCAAAAGCAATGGGAGAACACCATTTGCTGCAGCAGCTTGTAAGGGCTTTGGGAGAAGCTGAGAGCTATATTTGGGGTTCAACACACGGATTCAGGCCACGGTTGCTGGCTGGCACGAGCACAGGTGCTGGCATGCATGAATCCAAACAGCAGTTGCTGGGCAGTTAACCAGCAACCGTCCATCATGGGCAAATGGCAGCTGGGCCAAACCACCAGCCAAGATAGCGTGGAGGTTACCAACGGTTGCTGAGAGGTGGCTGCAAGCAGTTGCTGGAAGTGGAGAGCAGTTGCTGGAAGTGGAGGGCAGTTGCTGGGAGGTGGCTGCCAACGGTTGCTGGAAGTGGATGCAGGTTCCAGCAAGCAGCAAAAGAGGAGTTCGGGTCTTCCCCGTGATCCCTGTGTGCTAAGAGCTTTGTAGGTTGGGGCCATCCTGGGCATGCCAGGATATGTAAAGGAATGCTGTGCACCGTAGAAAATTCCAGCAAAGGTGTACGCATCCGAGAGAAGGCTGATAAAGGACGGAGTTCTTGGTGCCGCACGCGGGAAAATTTCGGGCTAAGGATATCCGGCGTGACAAATATGATGGTATGGAAGAAGGTCCCCGGATGATTTGGAGTAAGAAAGATGGAATGAAAAAGGAAAGATGGAATGAAGGCTGTGTGTGTGGGAGGATGGCTTGAAGGTTCGATGGCTTAATCTAGGCGTGGGAGAAAAGTGAATGGGTTTAGGAGAAAGATGAGGTGAAAGTTCTTCATGTGGGAGATGGGAAACGGAGTACAGAATGGAGGAAATGGTGAAGGCTCGATGGTTTCAGATGATCTGGAGAAGAAAAGCTTGATGTCTCCTCTGAACATTGCCGCTTCTTTTAAAAATGAAGCAGTTCCCTTACTCTGTTTTAGCTTGCTTCTGTGCCAAACTCCAACAACCCAGATCTTGACCCATCTGCCTTCCATGTCGAATCCCAAATCTGTTCGCCAACAAAACCGCTAGCCCTCTGTTTCGCTTATGCTCTGTTCATTCTCCTTAACAGTCTGGATCTCAAGCCTTGTCCCTTGCGCCTATCTTCAACAAAACAACATATCTGTTTGTGTTTCAAAATTCCAACAGAGCATCCAGCCTCTCAAGACCCTGTTCCGGAAATCTGGTGATCAGTCCGGTCTTTACTGAATCTCATTCGCCTGCTCCCAATCACCATCGAATTTGTCGTTTCGAATCTTTTTGCTGCCAACACTCGGTTCCACTTGTTTCGTCTCAAGCTCCAACAACCCGATTTTCTCTCTACTTTCGCTCGCTTCCTAACCGAACTCTTAACATACCAAATTTCTCACTGATTCTCAAATCAATTGCTATGTTCCTATCTTCATGAAATGGCCCGGTTGTAGTGAATCTAGCTACTTCGCCTGTGTCCGATCCCATGTTCCTTGCCTGTGGGTCATCACAAATCCAGGCTCTGTCCTAACATCTTCTATGCTGGGTTCCAACAGTCGGAGACTTCTTGTTCATGTTCCAGCCACTTCTTCCTGCATCCATGGCACAAACTCTACTCGCCCAGAACTGTAGACCGTACCATTTCCTTGCTAAACCATACGAAACCCAATCTCTAGACTGCAACATATCCTTCCCATTCTCCTGGATGCATGAGGATGCCCCTAATCATTGTTTCGTTCTTGGTGGTCTACGGTTGTTGTCTCATGAACCGTGGTAATGGCTACCATAGCCCATTCCTAACTTTCATAGACAATCGGCTGGTCCACTTTGGATCAGCTGCTTTTAAACTTTGTTTGGATTGTTTGGGCTGATTTTTCGGGGCTGGTTATGACTTGATCTTGGACTGGGTTTGAGCTAAATTACATCCGGATAAGTTGCATGCATCCAATTCTTTTAATTACTTATAAAATAAAGTAGAAGGTATTAAATTTTTATAAATTAAAAATTAATTAAATAATATTTAATATTTTTGGTAATATAATTTAATTGTTCATCGGCTTCCTTCATTAAAATTAATAAATTAAAGGCCAACCTTTCGGATTCGAACGAGGTGGAGACGGGCAGGGCTATTATATGAAAACTTTATGAAGAGAAAGAGAAGCTTGAGAAGGAATTGAAGGAGGCCAATAAAAGAGCTATTAAAGAGTATAAGGAATCTGAGCAATTTAACGATAATATAGCTGATAAGTCATTGAGAATCTTCTTTGAAGGGTTTGAAGATTGTAAGAAAGAAGAAAGTGAAGGAGATACTTCCAGACTTTAACACTATCTCCTTATTTTCAGTATCGTCATACACATGGAGATGGCGATAGTAGCATTTGAAGATATTGTAGACGAAGCCATGCATGTTCATACTAGTGCTGGCGATGGGCTTCATAGGACCTCTAACAAACCAGTTGTGGTTGCCAAGGCATCTGAGGAGCGTACAAAAGTTCAATCAGTGATTTCGACTAGGCGATTCAAGTACGAGGGCCCTAATCTTTTTCTACAATTATTTGTATGTTTTCTTCTTTTTTTTCTGGCTTGTATCTCTCTTATTGAGAGTTCAGAAATATCATACATACATACATACATACATATATATATATATATATATATATATATGTGTGTGTGTGTGTGTGTGTGTGTGTGTGTGTGTGTGTGTGTGTGTGTGTGTGTGTGTGTGTGTGTGTGTGTGTGTGTGTGTGTGTAAGAGCATGTTTGGAATAACAAAGTTTCTTTTGTGAATCAATGTCCCTTCTTATTTTTTTTTCTTTTCTAACATGTTGAATATTTATAGCCATTTAAGATTGTTTGCAGGAAATGTGGTGATGTGGTAGCAATGGTAGCTGAAGGAGAGCTCAACATCTTATCGCTAATTGAAGAGCAGAGAGAAATCTTTTTGGAAGATCATGAGAGAATGGTTGGAATTCCTTCATTAACCATTAACCAAACGAAGGAAGTACTTGAGAAAGACATTAGAGGACCTTCATCACTTTTTATTCCAGCAGGCGATAAACTTTTGAGGTCTATGTCAAAAATACCAGTCGAAAGATAGATGATAGATTCTAAAATCGAAAGGGCATTAGCATAAAGGTTCATCGTAATGCCGAAACTATTGGAGTCTTTTATTTTTTGCTTATGAACTGGGCTTTAATATATGTATCAGTAAAGCAAAGGAGTTTTATCCAAATATTAACACCAACTTCTTTACTTTGACCAATCTAGATGTAGAATCCTTGATAGAGGAGGTGATGGAAGGAGAACCTATCTCTTTTGTGCAAGTTCCCAATACGATTTTAGATATCACTGGGAGGATAGGTGATAATGACTTTGTGGTTGAAGATAATCCTCCTCTTTCAAAGACTTCAAACGACGAGAAAGGCAAGAGCTCCAACCATTGTGTCCTAGACCTCCAAGTGCTCTAAGATCAAAGGCAACAAGAAGGAATAAATAGATGTGTATCCATTTTTTCTTTCTTTTTTATTTTTTTGATGTAACCAGCAAATACGTTTGATTTTTATAAGAAAAGTTAAGAGATCAATGAAAGTTTCTTACCTCATTCGTCTTTTGGTTATCGTATCTTTGACAATTTGATATGTGTTATTTGCTGAGCTCTGATGATTGGATTCGGTCAAACATAAATTATCCGAGCAATTGGCTTGAAAAATGTCTTTTGCTGATATGGTCCTGCTAATTACTTTGATAGGTGGAGCTGGATTGGAGATCGAGAAATACCTGTTCCCTTCTTAGATATGCCTACACTATCATGCTAATTTATTTGGTTGATAGGAGTTTGAAAAAACTTATTCCCACACTATGCATGTCTGCGCTATCTTGCCGATCACTTTGGTAGGTAATGCTAGATCAATGGTTGAAAAATACCTGTTTCCTTCATAAACATGCCTGCACCATCCTACCAATCTATTTAGTTGATCAGAGTTATGGAAAACCTATTCCCTCACTAGGCATATTTGTGCCATCCTGCTAATTACTTTGGTAGGTAATGCTAGATCGGAGTTGAAAAATGCATGTTCCCTTCCCAGGCGTGCCTATGCCATCCTGTCGATCTATTTGGTTGATCGGAGTTAGGAAAAACCTATTCCCTCACTAGACATGCCTGCTCCATCCTGCCTATCACTTTGATAGGTAATGCTAGATCAGAGATTGGAAAATACCTGTTTCCTTTCTAGGCATGCCTATGCCATCTTCTCAATCTATTTAGTTAATCAGAATTAGAAAAAACCTATATCCTCATTAGGCATGCTTGCGCCATCCTGCTGATTACTTTGGTAGGTAATGCTACATCAGAGATTGGAAAATATATGTTCCCTTCCTAGGCATGCCTGTGCCATCCTGCCGATCTATTTAGTTAATCGAAATTCGAGAAAGCCTGTTCCTTTAATTCCTCTTTATATCTCTCCCTACACCGCTTCTAATTGGGTCAAGATCGAGCTTTCACCATCTTCTTCCCTAACTCCAGTGGCCGGCTTCATCTTCACCATCGTCGGTAAGCCCTGTTTCCCTTGGTTATCTCTTTTATATTGAAGCAAGGAGACAATGCCCCCCTTTTTTTTTCTGGCCTCTTCATTGGTGGATGAATGTCATCATCGTGCCGCCCTAACCCCCCTCTCCGTCCGACCGTCCTCCGGCAAACCACCACCCTGAATCCCTCCCCCATTTCACACCTTCCTCTATCCCCAGGGATTGTGGAAAGTCTATTCCAACTGAGCCAAAGGAAAAAAAAAGGGGAAAAGAGAATAAAAAAAGAGAAGAAAATAAAAGAAAAGAAAAAAAGAAGAGGAAAGAGAAAGAAGCAAGAAAGAAGAGAGAGAAGAGGAGAGAGAAAGAGGAGAGAGATAAGAGAGAATAGGAGAAAGAAAGAAGAGAGAGAAGAGGAGAGAGAAAGAAGAGAGAAGAGGAGAGAGAGGAAGAGGAGGGAGGAAGAGGAGAGAGAAAATAGGAGAGAGAAAAGAAGGGAGAGAAAGAGGATAGAGAAGAGTAGAGAAAGGAAGGAGAGAGAAAGAAAAGAGCAAAATAAATAAATAAATAAATAAATAATCTGGATCGATCCTTTTCATGATTTAGGTCGAGATCCAACCAAGAACCTCTTTTTTCTATGCTAGTTCATTTTTTAGTAAAAGATTAATTATATAATTATTTTGTTAGAGTTTCCATCTTCTTTGTTAGTAGAAGAGCATCAGAGTTAGGATTTGAATTTACAATAATTTGTGGAATTATTTTTGGTAAGTTATCTTGATCTCTAGTATTCTATACCAAACCTGTTCTATTTAAAAGATTAAATTATTAATGTGTTATGATTATGTTATGAATATTATGGAATGTTGAACTTGCATATCTTAGGATGTGTTGTATAGAATTGCATAAATTGTAATGTTTGTTGATGTTAACACTCTCTGGTTCGACTATGATCATACGAGTTAGAATCTAGACTCCTTCTAGGCTTCCAGTGGAATGATCATTGGCACATAATAGATAGACGATATTTGTAGTTGATAAGTTGATTAATTATTCCAATTCAACCATTAAAATAAATATTAATTAATCTATATTTATTAAAAAAATGATATTTTTATTAGTATTTTGTAGAAAAGAAGTCTACGTATTAAAAGAGCCCAATTTTTGGAGTCTAACAGCATAGACGATATTCAAATCAAAGTTCGAACGAGCCTAGAATTCAAATTTGAAGTTTATTAAAAAAATGCATGTATTTTAAAGTAGCCGGTCCATGGACCAGCTGTCGGGTCTACAGAATGTGGATTGGTCCACCGGCAGCCATTGCTGCTAGTCCACGAAGCCGTCCATAGACCAACCGCTGTCCGAGCCCTGTTTTCAATCATCGGACACCACCCCTCGCCGCCTATGGTCGGAGGAGATGCCGGGAGCTCGTTTCTGGCAGGGAGAAGGCCCGTCACCACCCTCCATCATTCTTCTTGCTGCTCAGCCATCGCTTGCTTCAAACCACAGCACCTCCACCACCGTCTACCTTTTATCACTGGCCAACCACCGTCCAGACCACCGTTTGCTCCCCATCACCAACCTTCTTCCCATTGAGCCACCGGTCACCCTTGAAGCTGTCCCCGATCCAGCCCATTGTCTGCGGGTTATTCTTCATGCCATCGCCTCCCTCAAGTTGCTAGTCGCCACTTCTCGTCGCCATCTGCCACCCTACCTGGACTCCATCAGGGATTAGGAGAAGCTAGTAGTGGAGTCCAATTGGGAGAAGGAGACCTTGGGATGTGGCGCGGAGTCAAAATCAGACTCTGTTTGCCCAAGAAGGAAGAAGAGCTATTTCACATGAATTTTGGCATGATTTGAGACCTGTGATGTGGAATGGATAGCTGAGAATTTTTTGCATGATATTTGGCTGATCTTAAGCTTGATTGACTCCAAATTTGATCAGGAGAAAGCCCTCGACGAGCTCCATAAAAGAAAGATCCCAGGTAGTAGTCCAGCATCAGTTTCTACATCAATTCTTGTACTAATTTTTTTTTTTTCTTGTTTAGATCATTGTAGTTTAGGCTTAGAAAAGAGAAGAATTATGGAGGGAATGCTGGTGTCAGCGATGCACGGCTAGACTCTTTCAACTTGGAATGAAGATGAAGCATGTAACCGGGTTCTATCTCTTTTTTTGTACTTAATTTCTATGCAATAAAAATAATATTTTTCTTTCCTCTATCTTTTGAGTTATTTTTCTAATCGATGATTTGATCTAGCATACATGGCCTATACCCTCTACCGACATGCTGTGATCTCAGGATATTGTATATATCTAAGAGAGATAGATCATAGTATGGTAGATTAGATCCCTAACCTTGCAAATCAATTATATAGTTTATACTCTAGCGGACGTGTCGTGATCTCTGGATACGGCCCATGTCCAATAAAAGATAAATTATTCAAACATTGAATATGCAAGAATTATTGATATTTCAACATAAAGAAAAGAAGATAAAACCTGTTTGCATGGTAGATTCAGATTTCTAGATTACTTCTCCTGATGTCCTGATTTAATTAAGTAATTAGTTGTTATCTTTTAATAACTGCTACTCTTAATCTCATCCTTACAAATAATTCTTTTTTTGTTATTTTTTATGAGATAATTATCCTTGATCCCCGAGGATATGATCCCGACTTATCGCTAGCTATAGTAGTGAGTAGGTTTTATTTTTGATTGCCTACGACAGCGATCAGTAGTCATGAACTAGTTTCCTTCTAGGCCTAGCCATGCGGGGTGATTGTTGACACATACCAAGGATGCATATTTTTTCATGTAATATCAGATCTAGACTCCTTTCAGGCCTCCAGTAAGGTGGTCACTGGTTCATGATTGATGGATGGTATGTGTAGTCAAAATCTAGCCTCTTTTAAGACCAGCCACGGGCTAATAGTGGCCATAGTCAAATGGACAAGGAAAGTAAAGTGAAAATGGATGGCAATCCGTGATTGTATTTGGTTGAAATATATGGCAATCAAATGTATATATTAGAAAGATAGTGTTGATTATTTTGTTATGTCTGATTGGATTATATATATGAATTATTATTAAAATATTTAACACATAAATTTGAGGTTATGATAACTTATTGAGCCTGTAAAGTTCATCTCATGTTTCTTATATTTTTATTACAAATCTAGAAGGTCATTTGGATATTGGGACCAATCAATGAGGAGCCAAGGTTTAGATGTTAGTTTCTTAGTTTATATTTTATCTTAAATTTTAGTTGAACCTTGTTTGCATTGTATCTTGGATTTTAGTTAAATTTCATTCACTTATCAATCTTGATGGAAAACTCTAGTTTTGAATAAAATGATTAGTGAATTTGCTTTCTACCACTACCTGGTTAACTTTTATAAAGGTAGGTCTTGCATATCTGATAGAATTAAACCCTAAAGAGATACGGCTGTTTATCATTTACCTAGCTTGGGCCTTGAATCAAGATGTGACAATACAGCCATTCTAATATGAGCCTTCTCTTGTACTTCTTGTAGTAGATTGAGGCATGCTTGCAATTTTTGATGGTTGGCCTTTTCGTTATACTCCTTCACATAATCGGAGACTAGGCCAATCTAAAGAGGATGATCACTTCAGCCCCATAGGTCAGCTTAAAAGGTGTGTATAATAGACAGGCTTTTATATGCCTACATCTTCCCTCACCAGAATAGAGCTAATGGCATTAAAGGAAACATATAAGTAGATGTAGAGCAACTCACCAATTTTTGGCCTTAAGAGTAATGAGGGTGTGCCGAGGTACCTTTTTAGATCCTTAAAGGCTGGTTGGCAACTATCCAACCAGTTAAAGTCGTCGGCATGCTTCAAGATTTTAAAAAATGGCAAGCATTTCTCAGCTAATCAAAAGATAAACATGCTTAGGAAAGTAATTCAACCTATAAGACTTTGGACTTCATTTTTGTTCTTGGGATGTTTCATCTTCAAAAAAACTCAAATTTTTTCCGGGTTGGCTTCGATTCTTCTCTAGGTTACCATGAAGCTTAGGAATTTTTCAAATATGACACCAAAAGCACACTTATTCGGATTGAACTCCATTTGGTGAGACCTTAGCTCAATAAAAGCTTCCTACAGATCGGTGATGTAGTAATCGATTTCTATACTTTTGACTAGCATATCATCCACATATACTTCCATATTTTTCCAATCTGATTTTTAAAGACTTTATTTACTAGATGCTGGTATGTGGTTCCAGCATTTTTCAATCCAAAAGGCATTATTTTATAGCAGTAAAGCCCCCTTTCAGCGACGAAGGCTGTTTTTTCTTGATCTTCTTCCACTATTTTAATATGATTATACCTAGAAAATATATCCATAAAATTGAGTAATTCATTTCCCGACGTGGTATCTACTAATTGATCAATTTTGGATAAGGGATGGCTATCCTTTGGATAAGCTTTATTAAGGTATGTGTAGTCGATATAGATTCTCCATTTGTCATTCAATTTTTTAACCATAACTACATTAGCTATCCAATCAAGATATTGCATCTCTTTGATGAAGCCTGCTTTTAACAACTTATTCACTTCTTCCTCAATGGCTTGTTGTCTTTCTGGAGTAAAACTTCTTTTTTTTTTTTATTTAATAGGGGATAGTGGGGATCGACACTCACTTATGAACGATAATATCTTCAGGAATACCTGACATATCCGCAGCAATCCATGCAAGGATTTCAGCATTAGCTCGGAGGAGGAGAATTAATCTTTCTCTAACCTTGAGAACCAAAAGTGAATGATTGCAATGCTTTATCTAGATCATCTCTTAAGAGAATGCTGACCAACTAGTTGGCTGGTTCTCCTCTACCTATGATAACATCTTCTCTTACATCCAACTCATTGATCGACATTCTTCGACCTATTTTGAGGTTTTGATAGTCACGAGGAAATACTGTCTTGCCAATATCTGATCCCCTCTAAGTTCTCCGACTCCATTACTGGTGGGAAAGCAAACAACTAGGTGATAAGTGAAAACTACTGCCCCAGTACATTCAATCTTGGTTATCCAATGATGGCATTGTATACAAAAGGTACTCGGACAACTAAAAGGTTTAGCAGAACCATTGCTTGTTTGAGGGCTAGCCTATAATAACTAACAATGAGATTTCTCCTTATATGACTACCAAGCTCCTATCGAACCCTGCAAGCAAGGTGTATGTCTTCTTTATCCTATCAATTAGTAATGATGTAGCACAATCACTGACGAGGAACCTGCATCGGATCAAGTTGGCAGCCATGCTAGTAAAAGATGCCACCCAGATGTGGTGACCAAATAAAGATCTGAGGTCAAGCCCCCGGTCGAGGTCAGCTTCCATTTGAGATCGAGCTCTTGACTGAGATCGTGCTCCCACCATCCGAGATCAAGCCCCTGGCCGAGGTCAGCTCCTATCCAAGGTCAAGCTCCCGATCGAGGTCGTACTCCCACCATCTAAGGTTGAGCCCCCGATCGAGGTCAGCTCCCATCCGAGGTCGAGCTCCTGATCGAGGTCATGCTCTCACCATCTGAGACTAAGCCCCTGGCCGAGGTCAACTTCCATTTGAGGTCGAGTTCCCAGTTGAGGTTGTGCTCTCGCCATCTGAGGTCGAGCCCCCAGCCGAGGTCAGTTTCCATTCGAGGTTGAGCTCCAAGTCAAGGTCATGCTCTCACCATTCGAGGTTGAGCCCCCGGTCGAGGTCATCTCCCATTCGAGATCGAGCTCCTAGCCGAGGTCGTGCTCTTGCCATCCAAGGTCAAGCCCCCGGCTGAGGTTAGCTCCCAATCAATGTCGTGCTCCCGCCATCCGAGGTCGAGCCCCTGGTCGAGGTTAGCTCCCATCCAAGGTCAAGCTCCTGCCATCTAAGATTGAGCCCTCGGTCAAGGTCAGCTTCCATCCGAGGTCGAGCTCCTGGCCGAGGTCATGCTCCCACCTTCCGAGGTCGAGCTCCCGAGATAGAGCTCCCATTTTTCAAGGTGGGGTTCCCATCCAAGATCAAGAGGCATCATCGACCACCAGAGAATCGACCAGGAGCAAGAGAGAGGAGACCATAAGGAATTCAAACTATAGTACGGAGGCTCCAGGCTCTGCAACGCGCCACCTACACGCTCTGTGCAATGCATGCTTCGCCAGGTTCTAGGCCCTGCAGCACTCCACCTACGCCCTCTGCCGTGCAATCGGGGCTCTAGTTCCCATGACACGACATCTGTGCCTTCTCCAAAAGGATTGTATCCCATTAAGACCCCAGGCCCTGTAGCATTTTGACGATTCTTTCGAGAATAGAAATGCTCTACCATGGCTCGGGACTCAGCAGCACAGTGCCCGCGCCTCCCCTGAGAAATTGCTCCACCAGAAGGACAGGACCTGTATTACATCGACAAACACCCCCAATAGAAAGATCTACTTTTGAGGACCGATCCGACAGGGAGGAAGCCACTAATAGAGGAAAATCCCTCCAAAATAGGGTATCAAAAAAATGACATCCTAATGAAGCCCCAGACTTGGTTTGGGCCATTTCTCTCATATAAAATAAAAGAAGGGATCTCCGATGAAGGAGAGAGAAGGCTATTGGTAAGGCAAAAGAGAAAAAAAAGACAAGAAACCAACAGAGAGAACCTCCCTGCTCTCTAACTCCCCACTCACTTTTCATCTCTTATATCTGATTTTACTCCTCTACACGGAGGGGCCCCGGACCCTCCATCATAGAGGCTCTATTTTCCTTAATCATCCCAACCAACTTGATCGTCAAAGTGTTCTTGCTGGGATCCCCGGTCAGGTCTCTTCTTTTTTACAGGTCCAGCCGATTAAGGAGCTGACCAGAAAAAAGACCAAGCATCTAGAGGGAGCCTGACGCACACATAACACATCAAAACTATGGGCCATGGTGATCTAGGCGGCAATAGATTGGTGCACCAGGTAGGGGCAGAGACGTAAGGAGCCATTGACCATAAAAAGTCCAACAACAAATCCCCCGCTATTAAAAGAGTACCCATGGACAACCATAGCCCCATGGTGATGACGCGTGCACATGAAGCTTCTGTTAGTCATGCAGGGGACCCCCACCTCTCTACGATGACCAGCAGAACCTGGAGAGGGAGCTCTCTGCTAATGGGGATCCGAGAGTCCAGTATATTTTATTTTGAGTCTAGTTGAGTCCATTTAGTCGAGTCCAGTTATTTTCAGTCCAATCAAGTGAGTTAGATCGAGTCATGTAATTTTCATTCATGTCAAGGTCCAAGAGGAGAGTGAGTAGACCCGGAGATTCACCAGGCCCCCCCAACCAGAGCTGGCCTTCATGCACTTGGACCCTTTCATGTCGCCAAGCCCACAAGAGAGAGCTCCAGTACAAGACAAAGGCCCATTGTTGACCAGGTCCACCAGGGTTTCTTGGCCCACAAGTCAGGGTTTCTTAGCCCTCAAGTCATGTACCCTGGGGTGAATCTATAAATACCCCTCTCCCTCTTATATTTTTGGAGCCCATGGATTAGTGAAATAATATTGAGTTTTCTTCTTTAGCTGTGTGCAAGCTGTGTGCATGCTGTGTGCGAGCTGTGTGCCTAGGGTATCTGTGTGATCCCTGATTTTTTGTGATTGAGGGTATCTGCGTGATCCTTAGGGCATCTGTGTGAGCCCTTTGCTATGTGCTTGTCCTCTTAGAAAAATCTATGTGAACCCCAATTATCTTTCTAAACCCTTTGTCCTCTTCTTTTTTCTTCTGGACAAATCCTAATTCCCTGGTGACTTCTCAGCTCGCCAGCAATCCATCTCGCACCCATCTGTCCCACATCAACTTGGTATCACAGCTAGAGGATTAGGGTTTTTGTTCTTCTTCACCAGCCCCACTGTTATTTTTCTCCCCTATTTCAAATCCCATCCACAGATCCTTCCCTAACATTGACGCCAGACGACCCTCCCCCCAACCGGTCACCTACCACTATTCCTCCCTTCCAGCCCTCACCCCTGTTTTCCACTTCGTCCATGCCAACCTCTCCAAGAACTGCTGACAGCCCCCATGCTTATGACTGGGCCAATTGGAAGCAGGTCTCCCTCCTCGGTGACATCGTCCACTGTTGTGCCACCCCCAAACCCTGCTCCTAGTCGATCAACGCCCGGTAGCTGATGGAACCCCGCATCGCAGATCAGGCTGCCCATGGCCCCCCCGGAAGATCCCCCTCTGTCTCGCTCGCCTCCAGCCACCGCGTCCGCCTGCAGCCATCAAGGCCATCGTCGCCCAGTTCAATGCCGACCAGCACCTCACCAAGGAGCCCCATGTCTCTGCCCTCGTCCACGATGCCCTCAGCCGCACGCACCTTCAAAGCCACCGACTGCGGCCGACGCACTGCCCGATCCCCGATCTAGCCCATCATCGCTGCCCATGCCATAGATCCGCGTGACGCTGCCCTGCCGATCTCCTCCTCCTCCAAAGACCTCTTCCCAGCCGATCGATGCCCCTGCTGCCATCGCCCAGATCTAATTGGCGCCTCCACCGGATCGCCTCCCTTCCCCGTCGACCGCCCGTGCCACCCACGCCCGTGATGCCTCACCATCCCTGCTCCCCTGCCAGAAGCCGACCACCTCCAAACCAACGAGAAGTCGTTCCCCCCTTTTGGCCACCCGTCTCCTCCTTCAAAGCCCCTCCAGCCGCCTGAGATTTCGTCTACGGTGAGGCACCTTTCCACCGTCTCCACAACCGCCAGAGACCTGCCTCCTGTCTGTGCCGCCACTGTCATTCTCAGCGCTGCTGCAGAGACAAAGTCTAGCATGCCCATCAAAGCAGAGATCGACCCGTCTTTGTGTCGATTTGCCACCCACCGGAACTTCTCCCGGCTACCATCGCCAACCGTCGGCTACCATCCCGACCATGCCACCATCTCCTCTTAGCGTTGACACCGGTGAACCCTCCGCCAGCCTCCTTGTTCCCTACTGTCGGTCCGTGAGGAAGGAGAAGGGAGAAGCGCACGAACATGAATGCTGTACGATCTTCAAAGTGCACACTTCTCAAAGCTACACAACTTTCAGAGCTGCACAGATTGCAAAGTTGCATAGATCTCAGAGCAAATCTGATAAAAAAGAAATCTGGGATTTGTTTGAAAATAAAAATAAAAATAAAAATAAAAATAAAAGTGGGTGAATCTAGCCTAAGAGTCATTTTTGATTTGATTCGGTCCCATAAAAGTCCCCGCTGAGCCTGACTCGACAAAGTCGAATTCTCCCCACTCCAGGAAAATGATGGAGACCCGAGAGTCCAGTATATTTTATTTTGAGTCCAGTTGAATCCATTTAGTTGAGTCCAGTTATTTTTAGTCTAATCAAGTAAGTTAGATCGAGTCCTGTAATTTTCATTCATGTCAAGGTCCAAGAGGAGAGTGAGCAAACCCAGAGATTCACCAGGCCCCCCCAACCAGAGCTGGCCTTCATGCACTTGGACCATTTCATGTCGCCAAGCCCTCAAGAGAGAGCTCCAGTACAAGACAAAGGCCCACTGTTGACTAGGTCGACCAGGATTTCTTGGCCCACAAGTCAGGATTTCTTAGCCCTCAAGTTATGTACCCTGGGGTGAATCTATAAATACCCCACCCCCTCTTGTATTTTTGGAGCCCATGGATTAGTGAAATAATATTGAGTTTTCTTCTCTAGCTGTGTGCGAGCTGTGTGCCCAGGATATCTGTGGGATCCCTGATTTTTTGTGTGATTGAGGGTATTTGTATGATCCCTGGGGCATCTGTGTGAGCCCTTTGCTATGTGCTTGTCCTCTTAGAAAAATCTGTGTGAACCCCAGTTATCTTTCTAAACCCTTTGCCCTCTTCTTTTTTCTTCCGGACAAACCCTAATCTCCTGGTGACTTCTCAGCTCACCAGCGATCCATCCCGCACCCATCTGTCCCACATCACCCGCTCCACCAGCACCACCTTCGACGGACCCCACATCATCGCACTCATCCAACAAGTCCAGGCCCTGGCTGCGACGGTGCATCAGCTTCATCAACGATGCCGATCCCTAACAACACAGCAATAGTCAAGGACATCGATAGCCCATGCTGCCGATCCCCGTACTAGCCATGGTCCTTCCGGGAGGGACCGTCACATGCGGACGCTCACCCGAGGAAAGACTAGCAGGTGATTGAGAAGGAATATCAGGATGGCCCGACTAGTCAGGAGAGCCGCTCCCCAGCCTTGGACCATGGCACACTCTCGCACCGACGATGCTAGCATGGTCGGGAACTGAGACGAGAGTTTTTCCACTCTGCACCCCCTTCATCCCTGATGGCCTCCACCAAGAGGTCCACAGACGAGGCCATCCATCGTCAAGTGGAAAGGCTCCTCGAGGAGCAAGAGCGTAAGTTGGCTGACCTATTTTGCCAGTTTGCGAAGACTCAGAGCTCCTCGAGTGAGCTCGTGGGTTACGACACCCGTCCCCTTCTTCCATAGAATCCAAGAGGAACCAATTCATAATCGATTCTGCATGCCTCAGGTTGATCCCTATGATGGGACAACCGACCCCTTGGACCATCTTGAAAGCTACAAGACCCTCATGAGGGTCTAAGGGGCTACCGATGCCCTCCTTTATGTCACCTTCCTAGCCATACTTTGCAAGGCTACTCAAGCCTGAGAACATTGACTCCTTTGAACAGCTAGAAAGAAGGTTTGTGGCATACTTCGATGCATGCAGGAAGGTACCACATGAGGTTGATAGCCTCTTCTTGATTCGCCAGCAAGATCGAGAGCCCCTCCGAAATTATGTATCTCAGTTCAAAACCGCCATCTTGAAAATCTACCACCTCAACGAGCCAGTCACCATGCTGGCACTGAAAAGAGGACTCAAGACCTCCCATTTCACCTACTCCCTCGATAAGAAGCTTTCGAAGACTTACTCGGAGATCCTCCTCTAGGTCCATAAGTATATTGGTGCGGAGGAGGCTGACCATATTAGGAGAGAGTTGGACGGGAGGGCACTGAAGAGACAGGCCATAGGGGAAGCATTAGGCCCCTCGGTTTCAAAGACTGCGTTGACCCCCCGACCAGGCCCTAAGCCCAGGGTTGACCTTGCCAAGGAAGAGAAGTTCACTCCTCTCCTCACCCTAAGAGCAAAGATTCTCATGGAGATCGAGGGCAAGCATTTCCTGCATCGACCTCCCCCGCTGAGGTCATTTGCTAGATGCGACAAGTCTCGCTACTACTGCTTTCACCAGGACCATGACCATGATACCAAGGAATGCCGCCACCTGAAGAGGGAAATAGAAGACCCGATCAGGCATAGCTACCTTGGGAAGTATGTGAAGGGAGGAGCTCCCCAAGCAGCCCGAAACGAAGAGCCCTGACCACTCACCATCGATAACCGGCCCATTGAGAAGCTAGTGGGAATGATCTCCTAGAGGGTAGGGAGAAGCTTGAAAAGGGCTAGGGGAGGGAAGAGAGTGAGATGTACTCCCCTGCGAGGGAGAAGGATCGACCAGGGTAGATAACCCAAATAACGATGCTATCATCGTAAAAATAACGATATCTACGTGTCATGTAAAATGAATTATGATTGATAGTGGAAGCTTTGTTGATATCCTTTTTAATGATGCTTTTGCAAGGATGAACTTGTCCAGTAATCAAATAAAGCTGGTGTTCACACCCTTGGTTGGTTTCACTGGGGATTTAGTTGGGGTTGAAAGAGAGATTACTCTCCCAATAACCACCATAACGCCACCTCGGTAGAATAATGTGTTGATAACATTTACCGTCGTGAGGCTTCCTTCACCTTACAATGCAATCTTGGGATGCCCCGGACTCAATCTACTCGATGCCACCATCTCCACCAGACATCTTCTCATCCAGTTCCCAACTCCTTGGGGGACTAAAAAGATGAGAGGGTCTTGGTAGCTGGCCCAGCACTGCTTGTAGACCATCCCAGGAATGCGAGAGGCTAGTCAGAGTTCGGTCATTGACCAGCCGAGCCTGATAGTTTTGGAGCCAAAGGGCGGACCAGTCGAGCCCCTATTATCTTTTCCTCTAGGAGAAGACCCCATGAAGACTGTGCAAGTGAGAGCCCTGCTGCTCGAGGAGGAGAGACCCCATCTATTCAGCTTTCTGCAGGCCAATGTAGATGTCTTTGCTTGGACTGCAGCGGACATATCCGGGATCTCACCAGAAGTAATCACTCACAAGCTGAACATCGATCCTAATAGTCATCCAGTCCAACAGAAGAAGAGGAGCTTCGTCCTAGAGAGGCAGAAGGCGATCGATGAGGAGGTGGAGAAACTCCTCATGACAGGCTTCATTCATGAGGTATGATACCCTGACTGGCTGGCTAATATAGTGATGGTTAAGAAAGCCTCTGGAAAGTAGAGGATCTGCATAGACTACACCGACCTCAACCAGGCTTGTCCAAAGGATACTTCTCACTTTCTAAGATTGATCAGCTAGTGGATGCAACCTCAGGCCACAAGCTCCTTAGCTTCATGAATGCATTCTCCAGATATAACCAAATCCGTATATACCCAGAAGATGAGGAGCATAAGGCATTCGTGATCGACAAAGGCACGTACTACTACAGGATGATACCATTCGGCCTCAAGAATGCAGGAGCCATGTACCAGCACCTGGTTAGCAAGATCTTCAAAGATCATATAGACTGCAACATGCAGGTCTATATGGATGACAAGCTCATCATGAGCAGCCAGGAGTCGGATCACATCGCTTACCTGATAGAGGCCTTTGGCAACCTTCACCTCTACTAGATGAAGCTGAATCCCGCCAAATATGCATTTGGCATCGCGATGGAAAAATTCATGGGATTCATGGTCACCCAGCAAGAGATAGAGGCCAACCTTGAGAAGATCCAGACGATCATCAACACGAGACATCCCATCTCCAAGAAGGAGGTCTAGCGCTTGATCGGATGCATAGCAGTGTTGAGCAATTTCATCTCGCGTTCTGCATTTTCAGCCATTCTTCAAGGTACTGCATAAGATGTATGACTTTACCTGGAGTAGGAGTGTCGAGAGGCCTTCGAGGGGTTGAACAAGCTCTTTGTCTCTCCATCATTGCTATACAGGTCGAAGCCTATGGAAGAGCTCTTCCTGCACATGACTGTCTCACCAGAGGTAGTCAGCTCAGTGATGGTCCGCACCGGTAAGGACGGCTCCCAGTAGCCAGTCTACATACTAGCAAGCTGCTTCGTGATACGGAAACTAGGTACACTCAATCTAAAAAGATTATCTTTGCACTTATCATGTCTACGCAGCATCTTATGCCCTACTTCCAAGCACATCCGATTGCGATCCTCACCAACTAACCCCTGAGGGCCATTTTAAGCCATCCTGATATCTCGGGGTACCTGGCTAAGTGGGTGGTGATGCTCAATGAGTTTGACATTACCTACCACCCAAGACCAGTACAAAAGACCCACGTCCTTGCTGATTTCCTGGTGGAGTACACCAAGGTGGCCGAGGATCTGGAGGAGACGGACAAGCAAGCCAAGCTTGAGCAGGACTCAGCCCCGAAAGTGATGACATGGATTCTTCAACTTGATGGTGCGTCCAACACTAGAGGGAGTGGAGCCGAGCTCATCCTCGCCAACCCCGACGGAGTCGTCACCGAATATGTGCTGCACTTCCTTTTCAAGGCAACTAATAATTAAGCTGAGTACAAAGCGCTCCTCGTGGGATTGAAGGTATCCCGTGAGCTGGGCACAAAGTGCCTGAAGGTTTTTACAAATTCACAACTAGTGCGGACACCAGGGCCAGAAGAAAATGACAGGTCAAACTCACATCTCTTGGATCACCTATGAATGAAGCCCTAAGCCCAAACCCAGATCACTTGTAAATAGTTATCTTAAATTTTGTTATTTTAGCTTAGTTGGGTTTAGCCCTAAATCCCAAAATTGAGTCCCTGTAAAAACCCCTAGATCCAAAGTTGAGTTTATAAAAAAATCCAATTTCAATTGGGTCATAAATTCTGTTATAATGGTCCGGTGTTAGTTAGCCCTTTTTACCAATTAGGGTTTTGTATATAAACCCTATTTATCAGGTTATGTCAAACCCTATTGGGCCAAATCCTATTTACCAGCTTAAGCCCTTTTATTTAGTTGGTTATGCCTTTTGATCAATTTGATCATGTTGGGCTTTTAATTAATTTGTTGGTTGAGTCTTGTAATTATTAGTTGAGTCATGTAATACAAGAGAGGACCCAAGTCAAGACCCATGCGACTCCATGTGCTAGCTCAAATCAAGTCATGTGACTTCATGTGCAACCCAAGTCAAGCCATGTGCCACTTCATCTTAGACGCCCAAGTCACTCGCCACATGTCATCTTGCTACCATGTCATGCCACATCATCAACCTATGTCACATGCTACAAGTTTGGACATCATCACATGATATGTTTGGACATCACTTGCCACCTTATCGGGACAACACCACATGCCATCTCACCTACCTTGATCAGCCACATGGAGAGGGAAGTTGATGCCACTTTAAGAGAAGTAAAGCAGAAGAAATCCTAGCCAAGTTAGCACCCACTCTTTCTCATGTTGTTGCCAATTCCAAGAGGGAGATGCCACTTAGCTTCTCATCACCCATCTCAATGTAATTTTGTCTCAAGCGGACACCGATCAAAAAGAGGATTAAGAAAATTTCTTACTTCAGAGTTCAAGCTACTCAAGTTCCAAACTCAAGAATCCATCAAGAACTCTTGAGTTTTTTTTTATCCAAATTGGAGAGTCCACTATCATACAGGAGCCCTCATCATCCAAACTCCAGAGACCACCATTCATGGTCAACCAATGAACCAATCTTGGCCACACACCACCAACCATCAAGATCGCCCATCAAGAGTGAAGTCCATCTCATTTTGGTGCCCAAGCATGGATGAAGTCCCAGGAAAATCAAACTCAAGAGTCATGACACCAGAAGAAGGAATTCAAGGAGTTGCTACCCTAGAAGAATTAACTCTACTCTTTGTATCCCTTACAACTCATGTTGATGGTCTATAAATATCACCATTAATCACTCTTGTAAATATAATTCTATATTCATCAATAAAAGAGACATTTTGTCAGATTTTCTTTGTTGTGTGCATCGCAGGGTGTGAGGCCTTCAAGCATCGCGGGGTGTGAGGCCCTACATATCCAACAATCAGAAAACCCTAGCCGCTATCTTCCTTCCCTTCCCTTCCTCCTTTTCCATCTTCTTCCTTTTCTTTCTACAACCATCTAATTTAAATTTCTTTTAAGTGATTGCAGGTGATCAAGGATTCGAAGTCAAGGTGTTCTTGCCTCGGAACCAACATCGCGAAAGTTCGAAACCCGAAGATCGACCTTCTTGAAGCCCTACCGCAAGTTCCTTGAGAGTCCTGTCGGATCCATACCAGAGGGATATAATCTTCGTTGGTAAATTTAAATACCCATCCCTACTCTTTAATTTCTGATTCCTTGATAAGTATAACCCTAGCTTAAGGTGATTTCTTAATCACCAATTCCTGGTTTTTCTAGTTTATTTTGTTAGATCTATTTTGCGGGTACATAACTAGTGACTAGTTTTGCTTTGTTGATCTCTTTGAGTCTTTTAATCTAAAAATCCAAAAAAAAATTAATTATTATTAATATCAGATAATTAGTTAATTAATCGGTAGTTTAGTTTTACATATTGTCTCACATCATCTTTGGTATCAGAGTGAATGTTAAACTAGGGTTTAACTACTAGTTCTGAATTTCTGTATACCTAGAACTAGGCTGAAATTAAACTACATAAAAAATATTTTTAAAAAATATAAAAATATTATAAATTAATTTTTTGTTAATCCTTTGTTAATCCTTTGTTAATCTCAAAAAAAAATCAAAATTTTTTTTTTGCTATTTTCTGGTGGAAGGAAATCATGCCTCCTGAGCGGGTATACACAAGTATACTGTCACGACCTATAGGAGTAATGAGCTACGATCGGACGTGATATCCCGAGATCGAAAATCTAAAAATTTATTAGATCTAAAATTTAATAATTAATTTTTTTATTATTTTTTGTCATTTTTAATTATTTTAGTTTCATTGCATATTAGGGTTTCATATCGTGTGATTGCATCATCTAGTAGCCTAATCTTAAGGGCACTTGACCATCTCAGATCAAGACAGGATTTCATCACCTACCCTGGGCCCACAACCACCATCTTTGCATCGAACCTAACCCTAATTAAAATTAATTAGGAACCTAAAGAAATTTAGGGACACCAACAGATCGTGTTTCAAGTATTGTGTGAAAGTAAGTGCACCCAATCCTTTGATTATCACTTGAATCTAGTGTCTAAGACTAGAGGTCTAGAGGCAAATGCCCTAAGTTGTTTTATGGTTTTTAATTAGGACCCTGCGAGAGCAGGGGGAGCCTCCCACGACCCCACCTTTTACCTGGCCAGTGGATAGGGTAATTGCTGAATTGGCTGTAATTTGAGCTGACCCATTCTACTTGAGCTCTAGGTCTAGGAAACCCTAGCTCGAGTTCTGTGTGATTGCATTGCATGGCAACTAGGTCAGGCACACCCTATCAGCCTACTCAAACCCAACCCAATCCACCAATGGACCCTAATATGGAGATCTTTATGAGAACTATAACTGAGCAACTTAGACAGCTTAATACAAGGTTTGACCAAGTGGAAGAGAGACTAGGTAATCTTCACACTTCCCTAGGTCAAAGCTCTGAGACACCTAGACCCATTCTCCCAATTCCAAGAGCCCAACTCACTCCCCTAGATCCAAGAGGTCAATATAGAGAACCTACTTTCCCAGGTCCAAGTGCCCAATATAGGGAAATTACTCCTGACCTGATTCCTAGGTGCCCACCCCTGATGTAAATGACCAGGAAGAAAGGATCCTTAGGAGTATTCGACTAGATGCACCCACATTTGAGAAAAGTTTAGATCCTAAGGTTTATATAGATTAGGAGAGTGACATGGACCAGTACTTCGAATGGTACGAAATATTGGAGGAGAAAAAATTTAAATTTGTTAAGCTTAGGCTAGTCCGACAAGCGAGATTGTACTGGAAAAACGTAGAACGATTGAACCGACAAAAAGGTGATTTACCTATAGACACATGGCGAGCAATGAAGGTAAAGCTTAGGGAAAAATATCTACCATTCTCATATGAACAAAAATTGTTGGATCAATGGCAAAAGTTGACTCAAGGTAATAAATCTGTAGCTGACTACATAGCCAAATTTGATGAGTACGTTATGAGGTATAGTGTAGTCGAATCAAAAGCTGTTACCTTATCGAGGTTTAGAGCTGGCTTTAATGAGGATATCCAGAGAAAATTATTCTTGAGAGAAGTTAATGACTTAGAACAAGCCTACCAAATTGCTAGGAATTGTGAACGATTTCAAAGAAAACCTATTATCCACCAATCTGAGCTTGGTAGGTTTAATGCTCCTAGAAATAAACCCAGTATGAATCGATTTTCAAATAGCCGACCTAATCCTACCTCGTAACCAGCTCGAAAGAAAGATAAAGGAAAGGCACCCATAGTTCAAAGAGATAGGAACCCAAATACACTATGTTTTAGGTGTCGTAAAACAGGTCATTTTGTTGCTGAATATCCCATACGAGCTTTACATATAGGAGAGTGTGAAAAAAAGAATCTAGAGAATACTGAAGAATTTGAGGAAGAAATCTATGAAGCCGAGGATGATTTGGTAGAAGAATATGAAGGTGATGAAGAGCCCATAGAGTCATATGATCTACTAGGTGTAGTTAGGTATATTCTAGCTCAGACCAAGAAGAATGAGGACTGGCACAGAATGAATATCCTACAGACTTTCATTAAGCTAGGAGACAAAGTATGTAAGATTATTATAGATAGTGGAAGTTGTGTAAACGCCATATCTACCAATGCTGTTAAGAGCTTAGTATTACCCACAGTACCACATCCTAGCCCATATAAGGTATCCTAGATTGATGCGACATCTATTCCCATTAGATTACAATGCCAGGTCCCAATCCAAATTCAATCCTACCAAAAGAAGGTATGGTGTGATGTGATTCCAATGGGGGTTAGTAGCATTATATTAGGCAGACCATGGTTATATGATCATGATGCTACCCTCTTTGGCCAGACTAACTCATGCTCTTTTAAACACCATGAAAAGAGAATAGTGATAACTCGACCCCACCCAAAGACAATACCAAAAGAGGGTCTAGTCATCTGAGAGTGAAAGAACCAAGATTGAACCTAATTACTACTAAGAAATTAGAGCACGAAATTGTTGAAGGTTCAACAATCCGGATGCTGACTGCTAAAGAAGTTCATGATGAACCATAAAAGGAACACCCTAAGGAGATCTTAGAGTTTCTCAAGGAGTTTAAGGATGTGTTTCCAGAAAACCTCCCTGATAGCTTACCTCCATTAAGGGACATACAACATGCAATAGACTTAGTCCCAGGAGCTACCTTGCCGAATCTATTCCATTATAGGATGAACCCTACTAAACATAAAGAATTACAAAGGCAAGTTGAGGATCTTCTTAGAAAAGAATTTATCAGAGAAAGCTTAAGTCCTTGTGCCGTTTTAGCTCTCTTGACTCCCAAGAAGGATGGCACTTGGAGAATATGTATCGATAGTAGAGCCATCAAAAAGATTACAGTGAAGTATAGATTTTCAATATCTCGACTTGATGACATGTTAGACATGATGGCTAGTGCTACCATATTTTCAAAGATAGATCTTAAGAGTGGCTATCTCATGTTAAAATTAGGCCCGAGGATGAATGGAAGACTACATTTAAGACTAAGGATGACTTATACAAATTATTGTTGATGCCTTTTGGCTTATCGAATGTACCTAGTACTTTTATGAGAATTATGACTCAAGTTCTGAAAGCATTTATTACAAAATTCGTAGTGGTATATTTTGATGACATCCTCATATATAGTAAAAATAAGAAGGATCACTTAGACCATCTTCAGCAGGTATGTCAAGTTCTTAGAGGAGATAATCTTTATGCAAATTTGAAGAAATGTAGTTTTATGACCCCGAGGATTATTTTCCTAAGTTTTGTAGTGACTGCTGAAGGAGTATCTACTGATCCCGAGAAGGTCAAATCTATAGTTGAGTGGCCAATACCTAAGAATGTACATGATGTTCAAAGTTTTCATGGTTTAGCTACATTCTATAGGAGATTTATTCGAGGGTTAGTACAATTGTTGCGCCTATAACTGATTGTATGAGGAAAGGAGCTTTTGAATGGTCTAAAGATGCCGATAGGGCCTTTCATGACATTAAGAACAAGATGACCCATGCCCCAATTCTGAGGTTACCAGATTTTTTAAAAGTTTTTGAGGTTGCTTGTGATGCCTCAGGTGTAGGAATTGGAGGAGTTTTGAGTCAAGAGAATCACCTAGTTGCTTTCTTTAGCGAGAAGTTAAATGATGCTGAATTGAAATATTTGACTTATGATAAGAAATTGTATGCAATGGTTCAAGCACTTAGGTACTGGAGATACTATTTGCTATTGCATAAGTTTGTACTCTATTCTGATGATGAAGCACTTAGATTCCTTAACTCGTAAAAGAAATTAAATCCTAGGCATGAAAAATGGGTTGAATATATACAGGCCTATACTTTTGTTTTGAGATACCAATCGAGTACTGATAACAATGTTGTTGATGCACTTAGTAGACGATTTATGCTCTTGAGTTGTGTTGGTACTAGAGTAGTTTGATTTAAAAAGTTAAAAGATGAATATGAAAATTGCTCGAACTTTGGTGAAATCTAAAAGGCAGATAAACAAGGGCCATTTAGTTCATATAGTGAGTATACTAGTCAAGATGGTTAACTTTTTTGGGAAAGTAAGCTATGTATTCCTAATACTTCACTTAGAGACTTCTTGATTTGAGAAACACATGCAGGAGGTTTAGCTGACACTTCGGTAGAAATAAGACAATTTTAGCACTAGAAGACCAATGTTATTGGCCGAACCTTAATAGGAATATTGCTCAAATAGTAGCTAGATGTCGAATTTGTGCTGTTGCCAAACAGCAAAAGCAGAACACTAGCTCATACACCCCACTTCTTATACCGGATTGTCCATGGCAAGATCTTAGCATGGACTTTGTTCTTGGATTACCTAAAATCATTAGGAGAAATGATTCTATATTTGTAGTAGTTAATAGGTTTTCAAAGATGGCATATTTTCTACCAAGTTCCCAAACCTATAATGCTTCTAAGGTGGCCAAGTTATTTCTGAATGAAGTAGTTAGACTACATGGTTTACCAAAGACTATAATATATAATAGAGACGTACGATTCACCAGTTATTTCTGGAAAATGCTATGGCACTTGTTAGGAACGAAACTTAAATTTTTTACCTCTTATCATCCTCAAACAGATTGCCAGACTGAAGTAGTGAATCGCAGTCTAGGAAACTTACTAAGAAGTTTAGTTAGAGAGAATACTGCTAATTGGGATCTATTACTATCTAGGACTGAATTTGCATATAATAGCTTAGTTAATAGGTCCACCGAGAAAAGTCCTTTCGAAATTGTTCATGGATACAAACCTAGAAAATCTTTAGATCTCATTCCTTTACCCATGCATGAACGCATCTCAGAGTCTGCTGAGTCATATGCTGAGCATGTTAGAGAGTTGCATAAAGAAATAAGTAAAAAAATTAATGAAAGCAACGAATCTTATAAACATATGGCTGATTCCAGAAAAAGACTCAAAGAATTCAATGAAGCAGACTTTGTCATGGTCAGGCTACGACCTGAACGGTTCCCACTTGGGATCATGAAGAAGTTACATACCCATAGTAGTGGACCAGATAAAATAATTAAGAAAATTGGATCTAATGCCTACATGCTTGAATTACCACATGAATAGGCATTAGTTCTACTTTCAACGTTTCAGACCTTATAGAGTATAGGGAGCCAACGTTGATTTCTAGTGAGCCTTTTGGACCTGATCCAATCCTTGAGAGTGAGCCAATCCATGTGTGTCCACCTGCCATACTACCAGCCCAGAGAGACATGATTGAGTGGATCTTGGATGACAAGATTAATGCTACTCGGGGCAAAGACTATCAGCGATATCTGGTTCGTTAGCAAGGACGACCCAAGACTGATGATTCTTGGATCACCAGAGAGGACTAGCAAAGAATTGACCCAGACTTACTAGAGCACTATTACAACAATGTTGACCCATACTCGGCAGGATTGAGCTCCTCCCACTCAGGAAGAATTGGTGTGGATACCAAGGCCAGAAGAAAATGACAAGTTGAACCCACATCCCTGTGGATCACCTGTGAATGAAGCCTAAGCCCAAACCCCAGATCACTTGTAAATAGTTATTTTAAATTTTGTTATTTTAGCTTAGTTGGTTTAGCCCTAAACCCCAAAATTAAGTCCCTGTAAAATCCCCTGGACCCAAAGTTGAATTTGTAAAAAACCCCAATTTCAATTGGATCATAAGTTCTGTTATAATGGTCTAGTGTTAGTTAGCCCTTTTTACCAATTAGGATTTTGTATATAAATCCTATTTATCAGGTTGTGTCAAACCCTATTGGGCCAAACCCTATTTACTAGCTTAAGCCTTTTTATTTAGTTGGTTATGCCTTTTGATCAATTTGATCAGGTTGGGCTTTTAATTAATTAGTTTGTTGAGTCTTGTAATTATTAGTTTAGTCCTGTAATACAAGATAGGATCCAAGTTAAGACCCATGTGACTCCATGTGCTAGCTCAAATCAAGTCATGTGACTCCATCTGCAACCCAAGTCAAGCCATGTGCCACAACATCTTGGACGCCCAAGTCACTCGCCATATGTCATCTTGCTACCATGTCATGCCACATCATCAACCTATGTCACATGCTACCATGTGCCATTTTAAGAGAAGTAAAGCAGAAGGAATCCTAGCCAAGTTAGCGCCCACTCTTTCTCATGTTATCGCCAATTCCAAGAGGGAGATGCCACTTAGCTTCTCATCACCCATCTCAATGTAATTCTATCTCATGGGGACACCAATCAAGGAGAGGACCAAGAAAATTTTTTACTTCAGAGTTCAAGCTACTCAAGTTCCAAACTCAAGAATCCAGCAAAAACTCTTAAGTTTTTTTCTATCCAAATTGGAGAGTCCACTATCATACAGGAGCCCTCATCATCCAGACTCCAAAGACCACCATTCATGGTCAACCAATGAACCAATATTGGCCACACACCACCATCCATCAAGATCGCCCATCAAGAGTGAAGTCCATCTCATTTTGGCGCCCAAGCATGGATGAAGTCCCAGGGAAATCAAACTCAAGAGTCATGATACCAGAAGAAGAAATTCAAGGAGTTGCTGTCCAAGAAGAATTAACTCTACTATTTGTATCCCTTACAACTCATGTTGGTGGTCTATAAATACCACAATTAATCCCTCTTGTAAATACAATTCTATATTCATCAATAAAAGAGACATTATGTCAAATTTTATTTGCTATGTGCATCGCGGGGTGTCCACCCTTTATTCTTCAGAGCATCGCGGGGTGTGAGGCCCTACATATCCAACAATCAGAAAATCCTAGCCGCTATCTTCCTTTCCTTCCCTTTCTCCTTTTCCATCTTCTTCCTTTTCTTTCTACAACCATCTAATTTGAGTTTCTTTTGAGTGATTGCAGGTGATCAAGGATTCAAAGTCAGGGTGTTCTTGCCTTGAAACCAACATCGCGAAAGTTTGAAGCCCAAAGATCGACCTTTTTGAAGCCCTGCCGCAAGTTCCTTGAGAGTCCTGTCGGATCCATACCAGAGTGATATAATCTTCGTTGGTAAATTTAAATACCCATCCCTACTCTTTAATTTCTGATTCCTTGATAAGTAGAAACCTAGTTTAAGGTGATTTCTTAATTACCAATTCCTGGTTTTTCTAGTTTATTTTGTTAGATCCATTTTGCAGGTAGATAACTAGTGAATAGTTTTGCTTTGTCGATCTTTTCGAGTCTTTTAATATGAAAATCTAGAAAAAAATAATTACTGTTAATATCAAATAATTAGTTAATTAATCCATAGTTTAGTTTTGCATATTGTCCTGCATCAACAACTCGTGGTGGGCCAAGTCTCCGACGAGTACAAAGCTCGGGATCCCATGATAGTGAAGTATCTGGACAAGGTACGCTCATACACAACGAACCTCCAACACGTAAGCATTTCCCACATCCCTCGTGCAGAGAATGCTCAGGCCGACTCCTTTCCCAGCTAGCAACCCTACCAGATTCGTTACTGGGGCATACCTTCGTTGAATATCTAGTAGCCCCTGGCTATGAGTCTGCAGCATAGGTCCAGCAAGTCACCTCCGAGGCGAGCTGAATGGACCCTTACATCAAATACATTACCACTGGTGCCCTACCTGAGAATCGCAAGGAAGCTGGCCTCCTCAAGAAGAAATTCACATACTTCGTGATGATGGATGGGCAGCTCTATCGGAGGTCTTATTCTTACCTCTTACCAAAATGCTTGAGGCCCTCAGAAGTCACCTATGTGCTCCAAGAGATACACGAAGGCGTCTGCGGGAATCATGTGGAGGGTAGGATCCTGACTTATACGGCACTCCGATAAGGATACTTTTGGGAGACCGTGCAAGAAGACGTTGCTGATTTTGTGAGAAAGTGTGATCGCTGTCAGCATCATGCCTACATCCAACATCAGCCAGCCGCATCGCTCTTCCAACTTTCTGCTCCGTGGTCATTTGCCCAATGGGGAATGGACATCTTAGGTCCCTTTCCTTCCGCGTCTAGTCAATAGAAGTACCTGATCATGGCCATTGACTACTTCACCAAGTAGGTCAAGGTCGAGCCCCTAACGCGGATCACCGAGGCTAAGGTCGGTTCCTTCTTTTGGAAGTCAATCATCTGCCGTTTTGGACTTCCACACATAGAAACCACCGACAACAGGTGATAATTTGACAACCAGGCTTTCGAAAAATTTTGTGCTGACCTCAACATCCACCATCACTTCACTTCGGTGGCTCACCCTCAGACCAACGAGGAGGCCGAGATGACCAACCGAACCATCCTGTAAGGGCTATGCACCAGACTGGATGAGACTAAGGGACGATGGGCTGATGAGCTTTCCAGTGTGCTGTGGGCCTACCACACCACACCTTGGACGGTGACAGGAGAAACCCCATTCAACCTTGTCTTCGGTTACAGGATAGTGGTCCCAGTGGAGGTGGGAGTGCCCATACTGCGGGTGGAGCAATATAACAAAGTTGAGAATCTGACTTGCCTCCTTCTTAACTTAAATCCGTTGGACGAGATGAGGGACAAAGCTCGACTCCGAATGTTAGCATACCAGCAGTGGGTAGCTTGCTACTACAACTCTCGCATCAGGCCCAAGACGTTCCATCCAAGCGACCTAGTTCTCAGGGAGTAGAAGTATCCCAACCAGGGGAATGCAGCACACTTTTTTTGAATTGGGAAGGTCCCTATAAGATGGTCGAGGCTCTGCCACATGGAACCTACTATCTTGCCGGACTCGATGGCACCCGGTTTTCTCAGACATGGAATGCCAGCAACCTGAGGATGTACTACCAATAATGTAAGGCTTTCTCTCAATAATTAAAGTTCCTTTTTGGTGCAACACTATTTTCCACCTATGCAGGGACTTCATCCATCCGACTCCAAGTCTGACGAAGAAAGTCAAAAAACTTACGAAACCCCGCACTCATCCACTCGACTCCAAGTTCGATGAAAAAAGCCAGGAAACTTATGAAGCCTCGCACTCAAAGCCGGAAAACTTACGAAGCCCTGCACTCATCCGCCCGACTCCAAGTCTAGTGAAGAGAGCTTGCACTCAAAGCCGAGAAACTTACGAAGCCCTGCACTTATCCACCCGACTTCAAGTATGACGAAGAAAGCCAGGAAACTCTAGAAGCCCCGTATCCAAAGCCGAGAAACTTCAGAAGCCCCGCACTTATCATTCATTCATCTCATTCCTCTGATCTTGAGATGCAAGCTAGGAAAACTCCAGAAGCCCTGTACTCATGTTTGCATGACCTCAAGATCAACAAGAAAAGCCAAAGAATTTCCAGCCGATCACAAGATTTTAGACTTAGCCAAAAATAGCCGGGACCTGGAAAGTCTTACACTTGGCTGCCATGAAGTCTATCTTCCTATCAGGAAGAGGGGAGAGAGACTGAAGGAAGAAAAGCAAGGCAGAGTTCGTTGGCAAAGTGAGGCTTCTTCCCCATTGCTGGAACGAATCCTCTACAATGTGAAGGATCCCTACTTGCCAGGAAATTCTTTAGAGTATGTAAAAAAAGGAAAAGAGAAGAGAAAAAGAAGAGGACTCATTAGATGAAAAAAGTTATTTTTATTCATCAAAGTTTTTTACATCTATAAAGACCCCCGATAGGCTAGGGAGTCCTTCAAGAATTTTAGTACAAAAAGAAAAAGAAAAAGAAAAATCCTAGCTAAGTAGAGGAAGCTGGCTCCTTTCCAGGATGGAGGGTCACCTCCCCAAGTTTTGGTGGGGCCTCGATCGGTGGAGTGGTTAGGATGGCAGTAGACCCAGCTTCGACCTCCGGCTCTGCATCCGGCTTCGACTCGATCTTGACGGTAGGCGATCTTGGTGCCTTGGTGACACCGGGTAGGTCTAGGTAGATGTTCTCGAGACCTTTCAGCCCGAAAAGCCATTTGGCCTTCAGCCTGAAGTTGTCGAACCCCTTCTAGTAGCAGTCGAAGACTGCCTCAGATACCTCGTCAGTAAAGGCCTTCAATGCCTTGAACTTCGAGACAGCTTTGGTGGCCTCCTTCGTCGCCTCCATCAAGGCCACCGCCACTATGGCCTTCTCCTCTACCGTCGTAGTCCAAGCCGTCTCCTCATCGAGCTGAACCTGGAGGGTCTATGCCCGCCCCTCCAGGCATGCCACCTTCACCATAGTGCTGGCCTCCTTCTCGATTAGGTAGAAGGTCTTCTCCTTTTCTACCTTCAGAGCCCCATCGAGCTCGGCAAACTTCCTCCCCAGCTCCGTTGCCGTCGTCTGGGAGTTGGCCAGCTTAGTCTGGAGGGCCTTCACCCGGTCTCCAACTCTTGCACCCGGATCGTCTGGGTCCGGGCCTCGGCCTCAGCAACCTCCTTTTACTTACAGAGGATGTTGTCCCGCTTCATCAGCCCCATGCACGAGTAGAGCTATCAACGGGTCGGGTTGGGGTCGGAATCCAGATATCTAGACTCGGACCCGATTTTAGCTACCAGACCCGGACCCAGACCCGATTTTAGTTACCGGACCCGGACCCGAATACCCGACGGGTCCAATTTTAAGGTACCAAACCCGGATCCGAATGGATCTCGGGTATCCAGACCCGAACCCGGACCCAAATACCACTATGGCCCATGGGCTTGTAAGAGTGGAGGATTCTATTCTTTTATTTTTTTAACCATGCGATTATGATCCAACGTCCCATATTTATATAAATATATATCATATTATTTTATTTAATCGGGTTTTGGGTCCGTTGGGTCTGGATATGTAATATCCAGACCCGGATCCATTTAACTATGACTAATCGGGTTCGGGTCCGGATAAATGGGTCCAGATTGAGATCCAGATCTGGACCCATTGGATCCAGACCCGCGGGTCTCGGGTCCGGACCCGACCTGTTGACAGCTCTAGGCACGAGTCCCAGATGAGCTGAATATCGATGACCACCTGCAACAGTAGCAAAGAGGAGGTTAGTTGGCATTTATATGGGCAGAAAAAGGAAATAAGGCAAGTTGAGAGCTGGCTTATCGATAGAAGTTGGGGAAATACCCCGGAGATGACGTCCACCAATTGTTGGCCACCCTTCTCCAAATGGTCTTGTAGCTGGATTGATGATGACATTGAGGATCTATTCGACCAGCTTGGCATCTCTCGTCACCACTGCGTCTGGTGGCAGGAAGCTGTCACCCTCTGCACCCCTGGGCTTGGTGTCAGGGAAGGTGATAAGGGCCCCGGCATGGTGATCGGTGGGGGCACGGTGGTTGCAGGCCGGGTGCGGCTGCTCCAGTTGCTAACGGCGGTGTTGGCCTCTCCTCAATGGTGTCGTCCGCCACCTCCACCACCTTTGGTCATGGCAAAGCTCCGGTTCGGAGAGGGGCCACCGGAGCTACTAGCATGGTCCCCTCCTCAGTCCTGGCCTCCCTCCCGGGCCTACGGGTTTGGGGCTGGGTCATCGACCCGGGCATAGCCGGTGTCGCGATTGGCCCCCTCTCTGCTGGCCCAACAGAAGGTCCCTCGCTGCGCCTTTGCTACGGCTCCTCCTGGCTTTCTTCGATTGCTCCTCTCTGGGCCCCATAGAGGCGGCCCTTTTCCTTGACATCTGGAGGAGTTGTTCCATTGAGAACTTCATCCTTGTAATGAAAAAAGAGATCGGTTAGTCACCAGTTAAACCAAAATCTACCTTAAGAAAAAGAAGCCCAGACGTCGAGCCTTATCCTGAGATTGGGCGGGGCTGACCTCGGCATCGACGAGATTCTGCTCGGTCAGCAGGTCCTGGCTGCAGGTCCCAGAGAGCCAGGACCTCAGAGATGACGAGATGGTCGTACACCTCCTTGTCGGCTGGCTCAATAAAAAACTGTCGGTTAGGAGAGCGGTCTGGGTCACTCCAAACTCAGTCCACCCCCTTAACCGAGGTGAACAAGAACTTGCTCTTCCATCCCTTGATGGAAGAGGACAGGTCCAGTTTGATAGCCCCTGGGCGGGGGGCCGCAAACCATCACCCGTTATCGATCGGGTGGCACTTCAAAGTGAAAAGGGTCCTGAAGAGAGAGAAACGGACAACTATCTCATAGAAGTGACAGAAGATAATGAAGCAAACAATGGTTCTAACTGCATTGGGAGCGAGTTGGGTCGGAACCAGATGGAAGTTGGTCAAAAAAGAGAAGAAGGGGTGGAAGGAAAGACGAAGGCTCCTGTGGAAGAAGTCATCGTATAGAGCGATCCGGCCCAGGCCACTGGAAGTGACCCGCTCCTCCGATCCTGGAGCTAAGAGCTGGATGGAATCCGGGATCCTGTAAGTGCTCTGAAGATAGAGGATGTCCTCCTGGGTCATCGTCGAAGTGATGCCGGAAGGACTGGCCAACTCCCGGATGGAAGGAGAAGGAGAAGGAGGAGCCGCAGGGGTTCCTATAACTATCCCTGTCCGACAAAAACCCCTATGAGTTACTACAGGGACTTCCTTCTCCTTGCTATCTGAGGAAGGAGCCTCGATCATGACGGCCTCACCTTGCCAGAATGATCCGGGTGGCGGTGCCTTCTACTGGAGGAACTCATGAGGAAGGAAAAGGGAAGACAAAGAAAGGAAGACCTAAAGACCCTATAGGACCCCCTTCAACGCAAGCCGAAGGAGAAGAAGGAAATGGAGGACTAACTTGCAAAGACTTCGGACTCTAGATTAAGAAGAAGAGCTCTGCAGGAAAATTTCACCCTCCTCGCTCGAAAAAGTTCTTAAGGAACGAAAAGACAGACCCCTTTCAAAAGCATGCAGACCCCCCATCGCATCGTACTGGTCAAAAATGCGCATCCTTTCTTCTCTCTAGCCAATGAGAGTCTGCCACGTGTTGAGATCCACTGGAGGCGATGCTTTGATTTGGAGGAAATTGCTTCAGGCTCGGTGAGGCAATTATGTTTCTCCCGATCGGGTTGACGAGGTGTCCCCTCGTTGGTGCAAAAGTGCAACCTTCGAGATGCCGGCGCTCGAGGCATTAATGGTATAAAATGAGCATCCTTCCATGTCAGCATAATCATTACTCCCTTCGCCACGAGCACCGTGACGTACTTTGGGCTTGAGAGTAGGGGCACCTAATGTGGCACAATCGCTGACATGGAACTTGCATCGGACCGAGTTGGTAGCCATGCTGGCAAAAGATGCCACTTGGATGTGGCGACCAAATGAAGATATGAGGTCGAGCCCCCGATCGTTGTCATCTCCCATCTGAGGTTGAGCTCTTGGTCGAGGTCAGCTCCCATCCGAGGTTGAGCTCCCGGCCGAGGTTGTGTTCCCGCCATCCGAGGTCGAGCCCCTGGTCGAGATCAGCTCCCATCCGAGATCGATCTCCCGGTCGAGGTCGTGCTCCCGGTCGAGGTCGTGCTCCCGCCATCTGAGGTTGAGCGCCCGGTCGAGGTCAGCTCCCATCCAAGGTTGAGCTCCTGGCTGAGGTCATGCTCCTGCCATCTGAGGTCGAGCCCCTGGTCGAGATCAGCTCCCCCCTGAGGTTGAGCCCCCGGTCGAGATCAGCTCCTCCCTGAGGTTGAGCCCCCGGTCGAGGTCATGCTCTTGCCATATGAGGTCAAGTTTCCGACCGAGATCAGCTCCCATCCGAGGTCGAGCTCCTGATCGAGGTTGTGCTCCCGCTATCCGAGGTCGAGCCCCTGGTCGAGGTCAGCTCCCATCTTAGGTCGAGCTCCCAGCTGAGGTCGTGCTCTCGCTATCCGAGGTCGAGCTCCCGACTAAGGTCAGCTCCCATCCGAGGTCAAGCTCCTGATCGAGGTCATGCTCCCGCCTTCCGAGGTCGATATCCCAAGATATAGCTCCCATTTTTTGAGGCAAGGTTCCTGTCCAAGACCAAGAGGCATCATCGACTGCCAGAGGATCGACCAGGAGCAACAGAGAGAAGACCAGAAGGAATTCAAACTATAGTGCGGAGGCTGCAAGCTACCTACGGTCCCCGATGGGTGGCATGTGTTCCGTCGGAGGGTCTAGGCTCTGCAACACACCACCTACACACTCTGTGCAACGCATGCTTCGCCAGGTTATAGGCCCTGTAACACACCACCTATTCCCCCTGTCATGCAACCGGGGCTCTAGTTCTCGTGACACAACATCTTTGCCTTCTTCAAGAGGAGTATCCTATTAAGGCTCCAGGCCCTACAGCACTTTGATGGTTCCTCCAGGAATAGAAATGCTCCACCATGGCTCGGGACTCGGCACGGCGCCCGCGCCTCCCCTGGAAAACTGCTCCACCAGAAGGACATGACCTGTATTGTGCTGGCAAACATCCCTAATAGAAAGATCTCCTTTCGAGAACCGATCTGACAGAGAAAAATCCCTCCAATATAGGGTATCGAGAAAATGACATCTCGATGAAACCCCAGACTTGGTCTGAGCCATTTCTCTCATACAAAACAAAAGAAAGGATCTCCAACAAAGAAGGGAGGAGGCTATTGGTAAGGCAAAAGAAAGAAAAAGGAACCAACAGAGAGAACCTCCTTGCTCTCTAACTCCCCACTTACATTTTATCTTTTATATCTGATTTTACTCCTCTACGTGGAGAGGCCCCGGACTCTCCATCATAGAGGCTCTGTTCTCCTTGATCGTCCTAACTGACTTGATTATCGAAGTGTCCCCGTCGGGATCCCTCGGGTCTCTTCTTTTTTGCAGGACCAGCAAATTAAGGAGCTAATCGAAAAAAGGACCAAGCATCCAGAGGGAGCCTGATGTTCACATAACACGTCGGAGCTATAGACCACTGTAATCTAGGCAGTAATAGGTAATTTTATTCTTTGAAAAACATTATAGAATAAAAGGTCGGTAGAGCTTCCATTATTCTATTAATTTTTTTTATATTATGCTTGGTTATTATCATAAAGACAATAACCAGGTCATGATGAGGGGTTTGGATCTCTTTTACATCATTATCTGAAAAGGTGATAACATTTTTGGGATGGTTGTTTCTGATTGGTGTTTCCCGACCGGCTCTCCTCTTCCTAGCTTCTTGCCCCTCAGTTATGTAGGGATCCTGAGATCATGTTAACAATTTCTTTGGTTGGTAGGTTATCCAGTTCAGTGGAGTGCTCGGGCTGAGCAGATTGGACCTCTTCCTTTCTCAGGGTATTGACATACTTATTAAGGTGTCCCCTCAGAATCAGATTTTCGATTGCTTGTTTCAGATGGCAACAATCCTCTATGTCATGTCCATGATCTCTGTGGTATCTACAATGCTTGTTTTTATCCCTCTTTTCAGGCGGCCCTCGCATGGAAAATGGTTGATGAAGGAAGTCTTTCTTCTCAATCTCCATCAAGATTTGAGATCAGAAAGCGATCAAGGGAGCATAGGGATTGAAGTGGCGAGCAAGATGATCTGATCTTGGATTCTTTGCCAATTTGGCGGCTTTCAGATGAGTACAAGGTTCTTCTCCATGAGGTCGTTTCTTTCCACTTTCCTTCCTCCCTCCGGCAGAGGGTTAATCCTTCATCAACTTAAGCATATTTCCTGGCATGCTCAAGGAGCTCGGTAAGAAATTCTTATCCAGAGAGTAACTAAGATGGCCATTATGGAGCCCTCATTTCAATGTAGACATAGTAATGGACTCATTAAGATTCTTTACTTCTAGCATAGCTGCATTGAAGCGAGCCACATAACTTTGAAGGTTTCTCCTTCTTCTTATTTGAGGGAGAACAAGCTATCATTATTCCTAAGAGTTAGGCGATGGCTTGTGAAATAGATAATTATCTGGTGACCTAATTGTTAGAATGAATGAACCGATCTAGGCAGTAGACTTGAGAACCACATCCTTGTCACTTTCTTCAAAGTTGCAGGAAAGGCTAGCAGAGCAAGGCATCGAATGCATCCTGGAGATGCATGAGGGCCATGTATCCTTCCAAGTGGTCTACGAGATCAGTGGAACTATCGTAGGGATCGATCGATGGTATCTTGAATCGATGAGAAACTGATTCATTTAGGATTTATTCAGAAAAGGGAGATTGGGTGTTGAAATTGTTGATGCTATTCCGATGTTGGTCCATCATATGAATTTCTCCGAACCTAAGCTTCCAATTCC
Source organism: Areca catechu (assembly GCA_021397845.1). Lineage (NCBI taxonomy): Eukaryota > Viridiplantae > Streptophyta > Magnoliopsida > Arecales > Arecaceae > Areca > Areca catechu. The sequence goes on from CM038045.1 coordinate 11,960,912, forward strand.
TTGATCTTCTTTTCAAGAGTGTTTTCTTGTTGAGGACAATGGTCGGGCGAGTGAGCTTAAGTCGAATCTCCCTAGGAATTATCTTGGCAATGATGATAGAGAAATCTTTCTTTTTGAAGGAGAATAGGTTGTCTGACTTCTTCCTCTTGTGGGGTGGTCGTCACAATGCCTCCGCCAATGGAGTAGGGGGACATTTGGTAAATTGTTAAAGATTATGGACAACATTTGTAAGTCATTGGACCTGTTCAATTAAGGCATCCAGTCATGGACCAGTAAGAGGGACAAGTGAAGGATCTCTTACCTCCGCCTCGGCAACGCTACGAGCATTCCATGTTGATCGAGGTCGAGTAACACGGTTAAGTGGAGGTCTTCCTCTTACCATTTTTTTGAATATTTGGGTACAACGCCTCTTCTTCTCGTGCCAATCTATTGCTGCAACTCTTTGAGCGAATCAAGCCAAATGTGCTGGAGCGACTTTGGGCTCTAGGAAGTCTTCGGGTGGTCGATCAATTTCTTGCCAATGACTTAAAAAGCCTATTCGATCTCTTCAACTTGCAATATTGGAGAGACTTGGTAGAATTTCTAATGGGAGGATACTCTAATGTTTAAGTCAATCCAAAGAGTGAGAATAATAAGAAGAAAATGGAGAGAGAGTGTGTGCTTAGAGAAGTTATATATGGAAGATCCTCTCGGCCCTCCATTTATAGTAGTAGAAAGTCGAGTTGGTTTGGTGGTTATAACCATTCGTAAAGTGATTAGATTAGTTAGGTAATTAAGAGGTTAGTTAATGGAGTGGTTCGTTAAATGATCTATTGTATTTTTGATAATCACTTTACCAACCTTATCATAATAACTTTAATGATCTTAGACATGTACTTTATGTTGAATGGAGTTATGAAACTTTATACCTAGTTTAGTAAGTGATCGGTAATCTATCTGATTTATTGGTGCTACAATTAAGAGATCAATATTTTGTGCCTTATATAAAAGATCAGCATCCCATGCCTTAAACAAAAGATCGGTACTCTATGCCCTATATAAAAAATTGGCATCCTGTGCTTTGAATAAGAGATCGGTACCATATATCTTATATAAAAGATTAGCACCATGTGCCTTAAGTAAAAGATTGATACTCGGTGCCTTAAGTAAGAGATCAGCATCCCAGCCAACAAATTATCTATATCATAATAATAATCACTCTCTTTTGGGCTGGAGAGGAGAGTGAAACATAGAAGTGGGTCATCATATGAAGTTCTATATAAAATAGCTGTTCAAAAAAGTTCAAACATGGGATAACTTAATGACACAGAAGGGGCTGCTTCCGAGGAATATCAAGTTCAGGGACAAAACTTGTACCACGTACAAAGCTTTATTTGTTAAGAGAACTGGTCAAATATGATGAAAGAATAAAATATGGTTCGTTAAGAATTTTTTTTTGTAGAAATTTGGAATTAATTTGTACATAATTATAATGATGAAGAAAGGAATGAAATGGATAATCAAGAACCATGGAAAGATAGATTGGCTTGAAAATTATCATCTAATAAAAATAATAAAAATTTCAAAATAATCTATTAATTTGGTAAATTCATAAAAAAATTAAATAGACCGTGTCTAAATAAGAAAATGATAAGCTTTTTTAGCTAAATGATCCAAAATAATTTACTAGTATTATAGAAATAAAATTAAAACTACATTGGGCTGATGATAAAAAGTACAGTGACAATAATTTTGATGTTTTCTTTAAAATTACGAGGATCAATATATTTTATCAAGAAAAATGATTTTCAAAATTTTATTATCATCTCAAATCCAATTATTTAATTGAAAACTATAGCAATAGGCACATCCATCATCATAATTTCTAGCTATCATAAACTTTCAAATAAGGGTTGCATTATATGCTGGATATGTCAAGATTTGGAACCAAAAGGATGCATGACAATTTGAATAACTTTGCTTGACATAACAAGGCTTGCTATGGCAAATTGGATGGCAAAAATGAATGACTATCAAACATAACGGACAAGAACAATTTTTTTTTTTTTTTTTTTATATAGATGGATGGTTATATCAGATGGATGCGTGAAGTGTCTTAAAGATTATGAAAAAAAAATTCTTGAAAGGATTCTGGAATATAGTTATCTTGGTATCAGGATCAATCATCAAATACTGTGCTATAATAGAAGCAATCCAACCAATTATATTATTTATTTTTTGGTAGACATGTCTAGTAATACTATTTGAGAGACTGAAGGAAGCCCAACCAGGCCAATATTTTTTTTTCAAAAGTAAAATGCTGTGGGAAAATGAAAAAAATCTATGGTTTCCGGTGGGTTGGGTGGAAGCATTTCCCGTTGGAACCGTGAGCACGATTTTTTTATTTTGCGTTAGAGCGGAGAATTCAGGGCCTCAAGTTGCGTCGCGCGGTTGCATTTGCGTTTCATGTCTTGGCAACTCTCTACTCCATGGAACATAACAAACACCAACTTCATCCAACCAAGATGCAGCACGTGTCAAAAACTAATTTCCCATCGTGCTCTCTCTTCTCGCTCATCCTGATCGTCCGATCGAACGATCCGACGGCCAACGCACGAAGCAGGGCAAAACACCAGGACACCTCCAGGTGGGCCCCCCACCATTCCAGCTCATCTAACGGACGTTAAGTCTCCCGTTCTCTCGATCCGACGGCCAGAGACACCGGTCTCTCCTGGAACGCCGCCAGCGAAGATTTTTGTGCTCCCATCACCAACGGTCCAAACCCCAACAAACACAAGCATAAAAAATTCTACTCGAGATTTCCATTTCACGTTGGATTTATGTTCGGACGGCAAATTTAACTCTGGCATAGAAATTTCTATGCGGTCGAAAAAGGACTTCGTTGACCAGCCGCCTGTTATCGCACCGGAGAAAAACAAACGTGCGCGCCACCAGCGGCGCAAAGAGTCGTGCAGGGTGTTCGAGAAAGGCAAATTATCCGAGTTTTCAATCCTTCAAGGGATTGGATATATTCCTGTCTTGGTCGGAAGCTTGAGCGGAGTTTAAATATTACATGTCTCAATTTTTCACTGCTGCGAAAAAAATACCCAACAGATCTCGAGATTTCGCCATCAAAATCCCTCGCCGATCTCCCAATTCCTCGAGCTTTTCTGCAATTCCATCGAATTTCTGAATCGAATCCGAACTCGGGGAGGTCTTTGCCGCAAAACTCCGTCCACCACTCGACCCTGAGTGTCGAATTCGTGAGCCGAGGGAGGTCGCGGGAATGGACTCCTCGGAGACGTAGGGTACTGGATTTGCTCTCCATTGTGCTTTGGGGCAAGGTTTAGATTTTTTTTTTTCCTGAGGCGTTGGGAGGGCCATGGAGATGGATTTGGGGTCGGTGCTGATCAAAATGGGGGTTCTCTCGGCGTCTGATCACACGTCGGTGGTGTCGATCAATCTGTTCGTCGCGCTGCTCTGTGGGTGTATTGTGATCGGCCATTTGCTAGAGGAGAATCGGTGGATGAACGAGTCCATTACTGCGCTTCTCATCGTGAGTTCTTTGGGTTAAAGATGAGCTCTTTTTTGTTTTTATTGCAACATTTGGGTTTAATTGGGAGCTGGTTTGGCGTCAGGGGCTGTGCACTGGAGTGGTTATTCTTCTCACCACTAAAGGAAGGAGTTCGCATCTTTTAGTCTTCAGTGAAGACCTATTCTTCATATACGTGCTTCCGCCAATTATTTTCAATGCTGGGTAAGTTTTGTTGGATATCTGTACTTCTGTTCTTGCTTCCGAACTGTTTTGTAATATAGAGTTAAATTTAGTTTTGACTGGATAATAATTTTAGATCTGGTTTATTTTTCTGTTTAGACTTGGTTTGTTTTTCTGCTTTCCTTCTCGAGGCAAAAAGTATCCAAGTTGCGTTGGTGAGCTTGGGTTTTACTGATGGAGCCAATTTCAGTCTTGTCTGCATTGAAAGGTTTTGTTTTTGAACGTTGAGTTATTCTTGAAGGAAAAGATTGATTACCCGTGGCGGGCACTGCAACTCTAAGCCCTGCCTTAATTAGGGCAGAACATTTTTAATGATTTTAGATGGTGAGATATCTGGGCAGTAAGGACTTAGGATAGTGCGAAGGGGTGTAGCCTTGGGATTTATATTGACCAGTTTATAATTCTATTGGAGATTACAGAAAAAAGGAAGAATTCTTGATCCTCCTAATGCTACTCATAAAGATGCAGACTGTGGATGCAACTCTCCTCCTGTCTTGAGCTTAACGGAGGTTTGTTGGCTCCAGGAGAACTAATGGATTTTAGTGATGCATGAGGATGCAATTATTATATGGAAGAAAAGAAAGATATATGAGTGGCAGCTCAACAAACAAAGATTTACTCAGTAATGGTCTGTTCATTGTCAATGCAAATCATCATACAATTAAAGGGACAAGTGCAACTCACTCCAATTGCAAATGCTCTGCCTCAACAACATCTATGTGTATCCATGCATGCATGTGCTTGTGAATGCAAGTGCTTGCAGGTTTTGATTTAATGCTTTAATTGGAAAGATTGTTTCAAACCTCTCAATAGTTTTCTTGCAAAAGTGCAGATGTTTTTTTGTCTCGATTTTTTGACTTTTGTCCTACCACAAGAGTTTCTATTCATAAATTCTTTTATGGAGCTCTAAATTTTTTTGCTTTGAGTTTACTGGGTTATCATTCCTAATTGCTTAAACTGTTTTAGATTATGTTAGCTTAAATTCATTGGATGTTTTAAAAGTTGCCTTTGCAAGGGCAGTCGAGGAAAGTGCTCTTGGAACTATCTTGGAACTTCTTTATGGAGAAAAATGGAAATAAATGAGAAACAATAGATTCGTTGGTTAAAGTGGCCATATTGGACTTGTATGCTGCAGCATCTTGAAGATTGGTTCACTAACATCAAGTTTATCATCTGATACAGATTCTGGAAACTTAATCTAGATGATGATTCATTTAGATGATGGTGCAAATTCAGGCTTCTTAAACTGTTTGGGCTTTGAATTTGTTCTCAGAAGATGTTTACTGAGAGGCTAGGTATAGTAACCATGAAGAACTCCATCAAGTACCATCCACTAACAGTATGACATATAATCCATTGCTTTCTGTTGGAGTAAGCTTAGAAATATAACATTCTGCAAGCCTATTGGCTGTGATATTTCTTTTCCTCCAACATATTAATGTCTGCTTGAAATTGCTGGCTGTTTGTTTTATAACAAAATTCCCAGATGTGCAAGTTTGGATTTCAACATTATGGCAGTGTTTGAATTGCCTAACATCAATTCAGAGATGTTATAGTTTCCTTAATCTGTCCAGAAGCTGGTACTGGGGGGCAAACTTTGCGTATCATCTCCTTGCACCAAAGTTTCATATCAGCTAAATAGCAGACAATATATTAAGTGCTGTTTCTGCTTTATTATTATAAATTTAGCTGTTTGCTATTGTACCTGTTTTCTTGAAGTTCTTGGCTATATAGATCTTGTTAAAAACTCAACATTTGTATGTTGAAATGAGTAGGCATTTAAAGTACACATTTAAATTCTGGCAGTTTTCTCATGCATCAGGTTTCAAGTAAAAAAGAAACAGTTTTTCCGCAACTTCATGACAATTATGCTTTTTGGTGCAGCTGGAACATTGATCTCCTTTATTATTATTTCACTAGGTAAGTTCTCGATCTGTTTGTATTTAATTACATTATAAATGTACCGGAGAAAAGAAATTTGTCATACATGCACCTGTATGAGCTGTTATTCTATGAAACCATTAGTGGGCAAGTGTTGCATTATCAGAAACTGTGCTTTTTTGGCATTGCTGTCTGCAAGATAGAAAGCTTAGTATTACTTATGTTTAGGTAGTTTATTATCTCCTTCAAGTTATGAGGGTTGTATTATTTTAAGTTGATTAATTAACTTTTATGAATATATGCATGCTGCATTCTGAGTCAAAGAAGATTTATACACTGTTTTTTGAGCATCTAGTTGTTAAGTTGATACTCAGTGAAATTAGTTTTCTTGCTGGAAATCTTACAGCATTTAGCTAGGAGGAGGACAAATAATGAGAGAGATCAAGAATTTTACCAGAAGATTGGTGTGGATGGAAAAAAATCAGAATGCTTATAAAATTTTCAAAAATCTTAAAATAGGCATGGGATTTGGTAGTTCATATTTCAAAGAATCTGAATTTGAAACGATTTCAAAGTTCATTTCTCTATCTTCCATTTTTCCTAACTGCCTTTCTGCTGGAAAACATCTCCTCTTAATATAGTCTAGTATGAAAACTTGAATTTATTTAATTAGACACAAGTAAGGAAGTATGAATTTACTGGAAGAAAATTGATGCTGACACTTGCTGAATGTTGGTCCATATTTTTTTGAGCCATAAAAAAAAAAAATCTTGCAGCACCGTTAGCAGGTAATGGCCTCTAAAGGATATACTGAATCATGATACAGAACCTCTTATAAGGGCAACATTTTAAGTGGTCTATAGAGTGCAAACTCAACTATTGTGATTCTGGAAATGTTGTTTTGGAATCTCAAGTGGGATTAAATAATTTATAAAAGGAGAATTTTTAAAGCTAAGGAAAATCTCTTAGGAAAAGAAAAGGCATACATACTGCTTATTTGCCTTGGTAGCTTATTCTCACCTCCTTTTGTCTTCTATGTTTTCTAGATGATGCATGGCATTTTTTTTCTTGACCGTTATCTATTGTCCAGGTTCCATAGAAATAATTAAAAAAATGGATATAGGTGCTCTGGAACTTGGAGATTATCTTGGTAAGCTCTCTTATGACACATTATTTGCTTCTACATTTTTACCTTAGTTCTTATGCTCTCTTTTGCTATCACTTGTTTCCTGAGCTCTCAATTTATATATTCGCAGCAATTGGGGCAATCTTTTCTGCAACAGATTCTGTTTGCACCTTGCAGGTTCTAAGTTCTCACATTTTTGTTATAGGCCAAGCTTAAGATAATAGCTCACCATATTTGGAATTTGCGTACTTCAAAAACAGGTGCTTAGTCAGGATGAGACACCTTTACTTTATAGCCTGGTTTTCGGCGAAGGTGTTGTCAATGATGCCACATCAATAGTGCTTTTCAATGCAATCCAGAACTTTGACCTAGAACATGCTGATGCTGTTACCATCCTGAAGTTTGTTGCAGACTTCTTTTATCTATTCTTCACCAGCACCTTCCTAGGAGTATTTGTAAGTTTCTTATGTTTCTGCAATGTGGTACAGTCATTAGAAAATATGCACCCCAACTTGCTGCTTTCCCATGTTCTTTTCCAAATGAGCCAAAGCTCTATTTTTGGCTGATATTTGCTCTCTTTCTTCTACAGGCCGGATTGCTTAGTGCTTATATCATCAAAAAGTTGTATTTTGGCAGGTTGGAGATACAAGAAACCTAAACACCTCTTACTGTCTTCTTTTCCATTATGGTACCATGGAACTAACCTCAAAATTGAGATAAGGCTGGGTGGTTATGGTTAGCAACTTATGGTTACCTATATTATTAGCATAGCAGTATTGAAGGAATTCTGTTGGGGTTGCAGTTTTTTCTCTTCCTATGCATTTCGTACTAAAAAGATTTTCAATAATTGCAGTGATACTTTAGTAGTTATTGAAATTATTTTACAATATCAACTTAATTTGTTTTCTTATAAAGTTCTCATTGCTTATATCCCTTTTTAATCCAGACATTCCACTAATCGTGAAGTTGCACTTATGATACTCATGGCTTACCTTTCCTATATGCTGGCAGAAGTGAGTTCCTTCTTTAAATCAATAACCCACTTTGAAAGCCCTCTTTTTCTTTCCCATGTCTCCATGATGCATGATATTTCAATTACTAAGTTGAACATGTCATTGAATGTGTTTTGTGTTGCAGTTGTTAAATTTAAGTGGTATTCTAACGGTGTTCTTCTGTGGGATAGTAATGTCACATTATACTTGGCATAATGTGACAGAATGCTCAAGAGTTACCACTAAGTATGCAATTTTCTTAACTGCTCTTATTTTATAGACGGCTGCTTCTCCTTTTAACCTGTTTGCTTTCTTACTTTCACATCCTATCACATTAATATTTTATCTCTCTTGCTTACTGTAACAGGCATGCCTTTGCAACACTGTCATTCATTGCTGAGACTTTTCTCTTTCTTTATGTTGGCATGGATGCTCTAGACATTGAAAAGTGGGCAGCTGTCAGTAACAGGTATTATGTTTATCGTGTTCCTGGTTGAATGTTTGTATGAACAGAACAGTTTAGTTTGCTTGAATTACACGAAAATTGTTTCTGTGATAAGAGTAGATGGGAAATCTCAGCATGGTACAAGCAATATCTCAATACATGTATGCCATGGCAGTCATTTGTCCATGGTTCATGCCTATAAATTATAATACAAAATGCTACTTTAATAAGGTTGGCTCATATTGCCTTTATAGTTTCTGATTGGAAAAGGTTATCAATTTTTTTTATTAGCTTTAGCAAATATAATTTCTTGAGCTCATTTTTTAGCTTCTTTCAAGCCCATATCCTTTCTGCCATATATCTTTGGCTCTGTATGCTTTGTGAACAGCTGTGACGTTTATCATACCACATTAAGTTTTAGAATGTACAATCCTACACAGCATGTTTTGTGCAGAAAAGGGATATGACGTTATAGTCCACCACTTGTTAAAAGGTTTTACTTCATGGATGCAACCTCTGAGGGTGTGCCCTACTATTGCACAAGGTGAACTTCAGGGTTTGTTCTGTTGCAGAACTACCAGTTGTTGTATGCTTGTGTCTTTAGAAGTTTGATTCTGCACCCCAGTAAATTCTTGATAGAGTGAACTTCTGGAGCCAGCAGTCCTGAAAGAAGATCTTGTTGGTTGTGGAGAAACGAGAATTAGGCCTGGATGAGCAAATAAGTATTACAGAACCTCTGTCACCCAAAGACCAGGTGGTCTCATATGAATTAGATAATTATGCCTTTAGGCTTCTGATTGTCTTAAGTGTAAGGTAACAATACCTCTCACCCTCAGAAAAATCTTGTTTCATGCAACTCACTTTTATCATCATTTTGTGCTCTCACAGATTCATTTAGTATCATCAAGAATATAAACGAGGAACAATTTTATCCAATGTAGTGGAAAGTTATGGAGGATTAAATTCTGCTGAAAAATTAGGCATAGGAGATGGTGGCCCATTTCAAAGAGGTGAGACCAGTGAGCTGTAGATAATTATACACATTTAAGTTTTAACCGATGGAAAATATAGAGAGATGCAAATTTAGGTCAATGTGGGGGGAGGGGAGGGGTGTGTGTGGACTCTACTGGAGTAAAAAATGACTGAACTTGGCCCAATTGAGAATTTTAAGTCTTTTGTAGTAGATAGAAATTGAGACATGCATCGATTGGATGTTGAAAATGTTTTCTTATATGGAGCTATTAAGGAATCTGTATGAGTATATCATCTGGCTTCATACTGCCTTTAAAAGATCACAATGCCAACAAACTTGTTAAGGTGATCAGTACTGGTCCCATCCGGGAAACGAGGCTCTGGTGGAGTGGGAGGTTCAGGGTTGTCTGGGTCTTCCCCTTTTGCGGGGATGAGTTTGACCGCTGAACGGGTTTTTGGGATCTTGGGGGGTGTGGACGATTTTAGGCTTGGAGGTTCTTTAGGGAGCTCCAGTGGTGTGAAGAGGGACTCGGAGGGGTCTCTGGAGTTTGGTGTTGTCGTCCAGTCCCTGCCGGGATCCCTCAGTGGCCAGGAGGTTATACAGAAGAATACTCTTTTGCCAGGGAATGCTGTCTCGGCCTATGTTGGTAAGCAGCAGAGTCACGAGACCATTTCTGCTAAACTTAAGAATGCCCTGGGTTCGGTTGGGTTGCCTCAGGGGGATCTAAGAAGGGTGCTGCTTCAGTCAAGGCTAATGTTCAAGGGCCTGCCACAACTGGGATGGGGAATGTTCAAGGGGCCTATCTCTTCTGGGAAGGGTACCTCCTTGTCTGTTGATTATGGGGATGTTGCCTAATCAGGGTCTGGATCATCCAAATCTAACTAAGCTTTGTAATGAAAATTTTAGTTTGGAATGTTCGCGGGGCGGGGAAACCCGCCTTCCTTTCTACTTATGAAAATTTTCTTCAGTTATGTCATCCTCAGATGTGTGTTCTCCTGGAGACTAGGCTTTCGGGGCCTAGTCTGGAGCGTGTGCGGCATCGTTTCCCCCGGGAATGGGGCTTTTATTCTATTGATTCTCAGGGCTTGGCGGGTGATATTATTATCACTTGGGATTTGGAGGCTGCCAAAGTTAATGTTTTTCATCGCTCTTCTCAAATGGTGGCCATTGTCATTTCTGAACCCAATCACCCTTCTTGGCTTTTATGCGGCGTCTATGCTAGTACATCTTATAGGGAGAGGAGGGTGGTTTAGAAGGGGGCCTTGGTCTTGATTGATCAGGGAGTTCCTACTGTGGTTGTTGGAAACTTTAATGTGGTCGATCGGGCTGAGGACAAGAGGAGTGGTAGGCCCTTTATGGAAGATGCTACCTCTCTGGAATTTACCAACTTTATTCAGGAATCTGGGTTGGTTGATATGGGGTTTGTAGGATCCCGCTATACTTGGTGCAATAACCGGTCCGGTGCAGCCAGGGTCTGGGAGAGACTAGACAGATGTTATACTACCCCATCATGGCTCTCTTTGTACCTGATTCATATGTTGCGCCACCTTAGCCAGATTGCCTTGGATCACTGTCCTCTTCTACTGTCTATGGATGCTTATATCCAAGGACCCACTCCTTTCAGATTTGAAAAGTTCTGGCTTTCTTATCCGAAATTCAGAGATATTGTCAGAGAGGTGTGAAGGATTCCTGTCCGGGATGATACTTCCTATCGGATCTCTCGAAGGCTGGAGCTTCTCAGGAGGCACCTTCTCTGGTGGAATAGGGTTGAGGTGGGCAATGTTTTGTCCAAATTGAAGACCGTGGAAAGTACTATTACTCATCTACAGGAGGACAGGATGGGGTGCTTATCGCCGCTTGACATGGACATTCTTTGTGCTCACATATCTCTGCATCATTCTCTCCTTCATCATCAGGAGGTCATATGGAGACAGAAATCCAGAGTCCAGTAGTTGCAGGAGGGGGACAGGAACACTCGCTTCTTCCACCATGCCACTATTATCCGCAGACACAAAAACTTTATCTGTATTTTGCGGTCTTCTAATGGTCATTGGCTGGAGGAGGAAGCTATCAGGAGGGAGATCCTCTCCTTCTTTAGATCCATATAGACGGTCTCCAGCCCTATCACTCCTCTCTCCTCTTACCCCCCATCTATTACTGTCTCTCCTTTTCATAATTCTCTCCTTCTAGCTCCGGTTCTCGAGGAGGTTCGATCCATCCTGTGGACTCTGGGGGAGGATAAAGTCCCTGGTCATGATGGCTTTCCTCCTTTCTTCTTTCGAAGACATTGGGATATTCTCTGCACTGATTTTGTTGCAGCGGTGCAACTATTTTTTATTTCAAGTACTATACCCAATTCCTAGAAGTGGACCTTTATTGCTCTTATCCCCAAGCATCTTGATGCCACGGAACCCGGTCACTATAAACCTATCAGTTTATGCAATACCCTCTATAAAGTGTGTGTGTTAAACTGATGGTCAACAGAATGAAGCTTATTATTTCGTAGCTGATTTGCCCGGAGCAAGGAGCTTTTGTTGGCGGCCGGTGTATTTCTGATAATGTGCTCATTGCCCATGAGTTTATGTCGGATCTTCGTCGAGCTCCTTCTCGCTGTAGTTTGATAGCCATCAAGCTAGATATGGAGAGAGCCTATGACAGAGTTAACTGGGAATTTCTTCTCAAGGCTCTGCAGGATTTTGGCTTCCACCAGGCATGGATCTCTAGGATTCTGTCCTGTGTTATCAGACCTTCTCTCTTCTGGTCAATGATTCCCCTACGGAGTACTTTACCTCTACGGTCGGCCTCTGTCAAGGTTGTCCTTTTTCTCTATCCCTTTTCATTATTTGTGCTGACTTTCTGTCGAGAGCGTTACGAGCATCGGTATGGGACTCTGTCATCCAACCGTTCGTTCTCGCTCTTGGTGCTTCTCTGATCTCGCGTCTTTTATTTACAAATAACTGTTTACTCTTGGGTAGGGCTTCAGTTGTCTGTGCTTAGGATTTTCAGAGGGTTATGGAGGACTATTGTTTGGCGTCAGGCCAGAGAGTTAATCTACAGAAATCGGGTATTTATTTTAGTCCGAAGACCTCCGTTTGGCTCCGTCACAGGATTTTGGGTATTCTCGGTATTGCGGAGCACCAGGATCCTCTTACCTATTTGGGTGTGTCTATTTCCGGATCCAGACTCTCCAGGATGGATTGTTCCCCAATGGTTTCGGCGGTTCGGGAGAGGATTGATGGATGGCAAGGTAGATCCCTCTCTTATATGGATAGGATTATCCTTATTCGCTCGGTTCTCACCTCTCTTCTGATCTTTCTCCTATCTAATGCTGTTATCCCGAAGACCATCATTCTTAGATTGGAGCAGATGATCTGGGCTTTCCTTTGGGATTCTGCTCCGGTCCATCGGAGGATCCATTTGGTTGGCTGGCAGACGGTTTGTCAGCCGACTCAGTTTGGTGGTCCGGGGATTCACTCGCTGCTCAGTAGGAGAGAGGCTTTACTTGGGAGTCACGTTGCCAGATATTTTTTATGTCTGGATAGCATTGGTCGGTTATGATGAGGGCCCGCTATGGTAACTATTCTGCTGTTCTCGATGGCACTCAGCGTCCTCCCAAACACTGTTCTGTCCTTTGGAGGGAGATGATGGCTAGGGCTTTGCTGATCACTCCCCACTTATCTTGGGTTGTCGGGGATGGCAAATTTGTTAGATTTATGCTAGACCCTTGGATTTCTGATATTCCTTTGATCAAATGGCCCACTTTCATTTCGGTTGAGATGCCGGATACGATCTCCATCGCTGATCTCTTGGCTCCCGGGCAGTCCCAATGGGACCATCGAGTGGTTCTTTCGATTTTCGGGGATATTCTTGGTCTTCGGGTTCTATCTATTATTCTGCCTATTTTTCCTGGCTCGGATATTAGAGTTTGGAGGCACTCTTCTTCCCCGTGTGCCGATGTCTGATCTAATGACCATTTTTTCTCCGGACCATTCTACGACATCCTCCATGGGCTGGATCTGGTCTATCCCAATTCACCCTGGATTTTTTTTTCCTCTGGAAGCTTGCTTGGCACCGCCTTCCTACTAGACATTTCTTGGCGGCTAGAGGCCTTCACATGCCCCCAGGATGTCCTATATATGGGGCTGATGATGAGACCCAGGCTTATGCTCTGTTTTTCTCTGGACAGGCTTGGCGGGTGTGGTAGACGGTGGGCCTTGCGGAGCTTTTTTCTCGGACTCATGATAGAGAGGATACTTTCTTTTCTATTCTGAGATCAGCTATTGTTCTCCCATCTGCTAATCTCCTGGCTTACCTCGCCTATCATATATGGCTTTCTAGGAACGAGCTAGTCTTTAGCTCGATCAGATGCTCTCCCAGGTTACTGGTTGAGAGAGCTATAGCCTCTTCCTATGAGTACCACCGATCGACTGGAAGGTCTTCGGAGATCTGGGGTTCCCGTCCCACTCTACGAGCACCCTTTCGGGTTTTTATTTCCTGGGAACCCCCTCCTCCGCATCACTTCATAGTTAACTTCGATGTGAGTCTTCGGCATAGATCGGGGGGTGCTGTCTTTGTCATCCTTGACTCTTGTCTAGGCTTTCTGGGTGCTGATGGTATTCCTCTTCTTGATTTCTCCGTCCTTAGGACGGAGTTGTATGCTGCCTGGGCCGGTATCAGGTACGCCCGTCGGATCCTCCACCTGGACCGTCTGATTATTGAGGGAGACTCTCTGACGGTCATCTCATGGATTCGACAGTCGCTGAGAGTTTCTTCAGTCCACTCTATCATTCGGGACATTGGTCTTCTTTTACAGGGTTGTGTGTCTATTGAGATTCGGCATATCTATAGGGAGGCAAACTCTGCTGCGGATTGGGTTGCCTCTTTTGTCGCCCGGCACTTTGTTTCGATATTCTGGTTCGATTGGTGGGTTTTCCTTATACAATTTAGGGATATTATCTTCTCTGACTTTCTATGTTGTATTTATTCCCGCTCTCTTTAATGAATACACCATTTTATCAAAAAAAAAAAAAATGTCATGGTTTACCTTCTGAATTGCTATTGGATATTGTTATAGAATTGTTTGATGCAGGAGAATCTCCAATCTGATATCCATAAAGATGTTGGGATTCCTGAGCTTTCCTTTCCGGACAATGATTTAGCCTGCTAAAATCTGAAGTGCTCTTAACTATTAAGGGCAAGGATCGCTGAACCGGTACCGGGAACTGTACCGGTCAGCAGCCAATATGGTACGGTCCGTACCGTACCGTACCGGCATGTGTACCGATAATAAAAAATTGAGAAAAAATCATCTTTCTCCCACCTCTCAAGCAAGGATCGCTTAACCAAATATGAAATGAGCCCGAACCGGACCGAACCGAGCCCGAACCGGACCGGTACGGTACGGTATGCCCCTCCCTGGCGGTATGGGACGGTTCCGTGAACCCTGATGAAGGGTTTGGTTGATGCCAAATGTCGTATGGGACGACAAATTTATGGGCATTTGGAATAAGAAAAACAGAAATAAAATTTCTGTTGTTTTTGATTTTTTTTTTCACTAAATACTGAAGTTCAAACTTGAATTAGTAATCCCCAGCTTGTTGGAATTATAAATAAGCATAATTTTACCTCCAGATCCTCACTGAGACGCATGATGGACCTACCATAATATTATATAAACATGCTACGTAAAGGGGTAAGAGGGATGAATCTTTGCTCAAGGCAGCCATTCTAAAACTATGGAAAGGAAGGAAAAGTTCAAGCTAAAATCACCATCAGCAACACCCTTAAGTCTCGCTTTCTATGCGGTCACATATTTAAGGAAAATAGAAAAGCCACTGGGCTAGAACTGGAATATCTTATTGAAAACCAGAGTCTATGTTTACTTGTTATAAACTTACTAAAACCGTGACTTATGTGTTTGGCATACAAGTTCTTTGTTTACTAATTTGATTGCTTCGTACCTTCTCCTATTTATCCTGCTATGCAGCCTTTGGAAGTCAATTGGTGTGAGCTCTATTCTGTTAGGCATGGTATTGATTGGAAGAGCTGCTTTTGTGTTCCTGCTATCTTTTCTTTCCAATTTAAGTAAGAAGTATCCGAATGAAAAAATCACATTTAGGCAGCAAGTGAGTATTTGTGATTCTGATTGTTATATCAAGTCAAGTGCGAGAACATTGACTTCTGAAAATGTTAATCCACAGGTCATAGTCTGGTGGGCAGGTCTAATGAGAGGAGCAGTATCAATTGCACTCGCATATAATCAGGTTGGATGCAGTTTTTTATCTACAAAATTGAATATTTCTTTAATATTGTAAAAGACTCTCTTCTTTTCTCTTCTTTTTGATTTGTAGTGTCTCCTTTTGTTGAGTCTATTACTTGATACTTCGTTCTAAAATTTTCCGATAAATATGTTATAATATTGTGTGTGACCGGGCTGCATCCATTTTGTTTGAGAGTACTACTCCGCCTTTCCTATCGGGTATTGATCTATCGTTGGTTTACAAGAGAGCAAGTATCTTTACATTGTCGCGGTTGCTGCAAAGGAATTTAGGTTTTCTTTTCTTTGGAAATTAAGAATCTAATTGGCAGAAATAAGTCGAATTGGAGAGCAAGATTTTGGATACACATAAATTATGTATCAATTCTTCATTTCAATCTTATTTCTTCCTTATTTTCTTAAATTTTTAGAGCGAAATGATCATTTCCATTCATTGCTTCTATTACTGGTGCACGCTAATTATGACCATCTAAAATAAATTTCATACAGGAAAGCTTGACCTACTCCAAATATGAAAACTCCCAACGGATCTGTATTTGAGAATTCTTTGAAACTATCAAGACTGCAAGTAGGATATCCTTCCATAAAAGGAATTGCTATTCTCTGAAAGGATATTAACAGATTACTATGCTTTTATCCAATATTCTAGAAGTTTGCCCAAGTTGTATGCTGAAAACAACATGCTATATGATTAGAGTACTTTTTGTTGATGAGACATGGTAATGATACATATGCAGTTCGCTCGGACTGGCCACACCCAACAGCCTGGCAATGCTTTCATGATCACGAGTACTATCACTGTTGTTCTCTTCAGCACAGTGGTAAGACAACTTATGCCTCTACATTTGTAAGCTTTTATCACTTGCTTTACTTTGAAATTGGCTTATTATCAAACCAATAGGATGTTGAATAATGGTATGTAGTAGTCAACTCTCTGCTAATGCCATGCAACAATTGTTTCCATTTGTGGTTCTTCAATAAATCGTGATCTATGGAAAGAAATTCTGTTAATTCTCTTGAAACTTTGTACCTGTGATCTAATTTGAGCCGCATGAAGGCCAATCCTGATAATCAGCCCAATATTGTTTTGGCGGTGCTATCTATAAAATTTGCTTTTATAACAATATTCTATTTTTAAGGGGAGGCCTAGTGCACAAGGCTCCTGCCATTGTGGGGTCTGGACGAGTTAGATATACATAGCCTTACCGGCGAAGAAGTTGTTTCCATGTCCAAACCAGGACCTCTAGGTCACAATGGAACAAACTATTTTTAATATTTTTTTAAAAAAAAATTGTGATTGTTTCTGTTCATTATGTCTGGGCACATTCTCATCCAAATGTATAATATTTGTGTGACATGTATCACAAAATGATTAAGCTGGACATTTTTTAAATACTTATCTTAGTTTTTTATAATTGATGCAATGTGGCTCCCATTGTGAACATACATGCAATGAACATAAGAGAGCTTGGATGGCTGTGATTGCCATCTGATTAAGTTTAAGGGTATTCTTTTCCAGTTTTGGCCGGTGACTCTCTGTTGTTTTGTGCTTGAGAGATCAAGGACCACGCTAAGGGGATGTGCCTGTTAAAGATAGGTGCATTTACAGAAATGGGAACATGTGGATGCCTGGAGAAATGGCAGGGCAAGAATTTTCTTTTTTTAAAAAAAAATATTTTTTTGGGAAATTTCAGAAGCAGGATGCAAGTGTCGAGTAGTGGATATGTAGAGTTGGTTGTTCAGCCATGAAATTTGATCTGTAGCAGTAGTGATTAACTTTTTGGGAAATTTCAGAAGCAGGATGCAACTGTCGAGTAGTGGTGATGTAGAGTTGGTTGTTCAGCCATTAAGTTTGATCTGTAGCAGTAGTGATTACTTAGGTTCGGATCCCACATATATTGATATCTCGTGCATTATTTCTTTCTTTCTTTCTTTCTTTCTTTTTCTGTGACAAATGTAAGTCTGGAAAACATGAAGATGGTTTATTTTAATGTTGTGATCTGTGAGGGAAAAAAGTGTAGATAGGCAGATTGTTAAGTTGGGCATTTTGCTAAATTCTTATTGGGTATCAGCATCTGTGCTAATTCTCTGTCATTGCTGTAGGTGTTTGGGTTGATGACAAAGCCTCTAATTAGGTTTCTACTGCCTCCAAGCACAAGGCAACTCTGCAGGGATCTCAGCATGCCATCCGATCCTACAACTCCTAAATCTCTCCTCTCTCCATTGCTTGGAAATGGGCAGGGATCTGAGGTGGAAGCAGGGCTAAATATTGCACGCCCATCAAGCCTGCGTATGCTTCTAACTGCACCAAGTCGTTCGGTTCACCGTTACTGGCGTAAGTTTGATGATGCTTTCATGCGCCCAGTGTTTGGTGGGCGAGGTTTTGCTCCATTCGTTCCCGGTTCACCAACTGAAAGAGGCGTCGATGCATGGCAATGAACCAAAAGGATGGAAAGAGAACCAGATCAAAGCTCTCTTGGTTGTGTGTATGTAGTCAGTGCATGATCGGTGAAAGCAGTCTTCTCAGGGTATTATGGAACTTTGTTGAGGTTTTAGCTTGGCATGTCGGAGTGCTGTGTTAATTCTGGGTCCTATGCTTTTGTTTTTCTTCCTCGGTTCTGCATCTTTCCATTACTAGGGATGCAGGTCTGAGAGGCTCGCATGAGGAACAGCGATCGCAAAGTACATCATTGTGATAACTGTATGCTTATGTATGTGATATGTTTAAGTTTATATTCCCGAATATTTGATGATTTGTGAGGGAGGGGTTGGTCTCATGTATGCGTTGTTATGTGTTTCACGAGATTATGTTGAGGTATTTTTAGTCATGTAAAACCTGTGTTTGGTCTCATTGTAAACATTATGCCCAATTTGCTGCCGCTGTTGATAAGAATGTTTTCTTTTCATGTTTATATTTCCACACCTTGTACATATATTCTGACAAACAGTGGAATTCTTTTGCTCCATTTGACCTTTTATAAGTGTTACAAATTGAAGAAAAATTACCATAACTGTAAGGTTCAGTCAATTATCATCCTATCCCATACCGAGTGTATATATATATATATATATATATGCTTAATCATGAAAACAAGGAGATTCTTTTTTCCTAAAAAAACTCACCACTCTTAATATTTATTCTTGATATCCGGTCTTTGATACGTTCAAGTGGTGCAAGTTCGGTAAGGAAGCGGGTTGCTGAACTGTATCAACCTTACTTGGGCCAAGGCCTCCATCATCATGACCGCATCCTAACCCTAGCTTGCTCTCTTGTCCTCTTCTCAAAAAAATTACCTTTCGATATTTAGATGTGGCCATTAGTAAGGTTGTAATGGTTGGAGTTCACCAGGGAACTATCGACATTTTGGACCATTCATTAATTAGATCTCAAATGTTGTTAGGGGACAAAGGTGGTACAACTTCCTTCGAGCATTTTTGCAGACAGAAATGAGATGCCCTGCAGATTTGCCATTGCAGGATGGAAAGTTAGACCCCTTTATCAACAATATTTTTTGCTGGGATATATCATCTCTCCTTGAGAGTTCGGTTGAAACATTTGCAGAACACCATGTGCCACTAGCCTGAGAATTAAGGCTGGTATTAACAGGCCATTTTTATGAGCCAAAGGATCCTTTTTCAAAGGACTGAATTTTAGCATGAGTGCCTTCCATTTCACCAATAGCCCCCACAAGAACAACTCCCTGCACTGAAATGGTGAAATCGAATCCGGTCTCTAACCGTTATCTCCCTCTCTTCGAGCTCCGACACCAGCTCCATAACCCTGTGACAGTCATTGCAAATCCTTAAATTCTTAATGATCCTAATTGGAGATCTTGATTCTGAGCTAATGAGTGCAAATGACAAGGCCAACTTCTCGCTGTGCCGATACAAAGCTTCCTCCTTGTCCTCCTCATCCAAGTTCTTAAGTAGAGCTCCCCGGTCCGGTTCATAGCCCAACATTTTTAGTTGCTTCACTAGTTCATCCCAAGCTTCATAGATCTCATTCGATTTCGGGTGCGACCGATCTCCTGCACTAAACTCATGAACCACTCCACCAAGCTCAATTGCGCTACACCCGGGCACCTTCTGCACCTGACGTGCCCTCATCTGAGCCCTGACCTTGTCAGCATTTCCCCACTTCCCCATTGATGCATACACATTAGAGAGAAGCACATAGTTTCCATCATGGCCCGGGTCCAACTCTACAAGTCTTTGTGCAGCCACTTCTGCTAGCTCTAGGTTTTGATGGGATCGGCATGCTCCAAGCAATGCTCCCCAGATGACTATGTCAGGCTCAACAGCTATGTTCTTCACTAATTCATAGGCTTCAACCAATCGTCCAGCTCGGCCAAGCAAATCCACGACACATCCATAATGCTCGATGCATGGTGCAATGCTATACCGACTCTGCATCAATTCAAGTAACTCCAAGCCCTTCACAACCAATCCTCCATGACTGCAGGCATTGAGCAAGCCAACAAAGGTTACATCATTGGGAACGATTCCATCCTTTTCCATCAAAGAGAACATCTCAAGTGCCTCGTTCCCTTGCCCATGAACACCTAGCACTTTGATCATTGCATTCCAAGAAGCCAAATCTTTCCCAGGCATCTCCGCAAAAAGGCACCTTGCTCGGTCAAGGTCTCCACACTTGGCATACATATCGAAGAGAGCAGTCATCAAGACTGTGTCAGTTTCTATCCTGTTCTTCCTGATGTAAGCATGGACCCATTCGCCGAGACTCGATGCACCCATCTGAGAGCATGAATCAATCAAGCTAATCATTGTTACACCATCGGGCCTGATCTTAGGTCCATTTGTCGACTTTTGCATCAGGCGAAACAATTCAATTGCCTCGGCCGGTCTCTGGTTCTGAGCATACCCGGCGATCATCGCATTCCATGCTACCAGATCCTTCTCAGGGATTTCATCAAAAACTTCTCGAGCCTCTTCCATTCTACCAACTTTTGCATAAATATTCGACAGCGCGGTTGAGACTGACACTGAATTCACTGACTTCGCAAAGCTTGCAATCCGATCAACTATTTTGCTTTCCACCGAGCTAGCGCTGCTGCAGGCCGATGCAATGGCTAATAGTGTAGCATTATCAGGCTTGTTTCCATCCGCAAGCATCCGAGAAAAAACCGATAAAGCCTTGTTGCTCTCGCCATTGTGAGAATACCCAGAGATCAAAACATTCCACGAGACAGAATCCCTTTCATACATCTGGTCAAATAGATCCTGAGCTGCATCCATCTGTCCCGCCTTCACATAAGCACTTATCAAGGTGTTCCATGAAACCACATCCCTTTGAGGCATCTCGTCGAACATGGCCCTTGCCGAGTCTAAATCCCCGGAATTCAGTAATCCCGACATCATCATGTTCCAAGAAGTCGAATTTGGCACTTCTATCTGCCTAAAAACCCGAATGGCAGACTCGGATCGGCAGCACTTGAAGTACATGTGGAGAAGCGAATTCAGCACGATGACATCACGACAGGTGTTCGTGTTTTTGACCAGGCTAGCATGGAGCTGTTGTCCAAGGGCGAGGTTGGGGAGGCCCGCACAGGCCTTGAGGATATAAGGGAAGGTGAAGCGGTCCGGGGAGAAGCCGCGCAAAAGGAGTTGGTCGACGAAGAAGGAGACGGCGAGGTCGTGGAGGGAGTTAAGGGTGTAGGCTTTGAGCATGGAGTTGCAGAGCACGAGGTCGAGGTCGGGGTCGGGGAGGGAACGGAAGAGGCGGGCGGCGTAGTTTGTGGCGCCCGAGGAGGCGCAGGATGCTACGAGCTTTGTGATGAGGATGGTGTCGTGGTGGACGGATTGGTGGAAGAGCTGAGCTTGGATTTGCTTGAGTTGGCGGAGGCTAAGATTGGGATGGTGGTGGAGGAGAAGGGAGAGTGAGGCTTGGTGTTTGGGTCTGTTTGGGAGGGGAAGAGGTGGGGAAGTTGGTGAAGGGTGACCGCTTCTGATGGGTTCCGCCGCAACCGTTACCAGTGCCATGAGGTTCCCGGTGGCAGTTGTATCCTTCCCAAATATAATACAATATAATATAAAAAATTTGAATTATATTATTTTATATTATTGTTAATAATATAATAGTACAGTAAGGATAGTGGATGACAGGCAGAACCAACGTTATAAAAACTAAAATGCATGGGGCTACGTTTGGGTTTTTCTTATTTATATTTTTATAAAATAAAAAAATAAAGAACGGTGAAAAAAAAAAAAAATCCATCATCTTATTTTTATTTTTTATTTTATAAATATTTTTATTTTTAAAAAATATTATTTTTTATCTTTCTCTTATTGTTTTTTTTTTTATCCAATCTTTAAATCTTAGTATTATTTTTCTATTTCCTCTCATCATGTGCTATCTTTCTTTTCTCCTTGCTGTCCATTTTTTCGACGATTTCTTTCTATTTTTTTCTTTATCTTGCCATCCCTTTCATCTATTTATTCATTTATTTCTATCACCCACCTTTCATAATCATTCACCCATTCTTTTACATGTTCATTCATTTTCAACAACCATCTTTCATTATTGTTTATCCGTTCATTTGCTTTTTCGAGAATGGTGATATCTATCCATTTGCCAATGATATCTATTGATCTAATTTAATACCTTCTTATTTGAGTGGCTTTGTATATTATCTTGATAATTTTTTTATTTCATTCCTCATCCTTTTGATATTTACTTGATTTCACATTTTTGACTTTTATCTTATTTTTTTATTTTGAGTACTAACATGTTTCTTGAAATATGTTTAATAGAGAAAGGTACTCATCAAAATAGCTAAAATTGGGTTGCTTGTCAAATAATGAAGAAACCATCTATATGGATGAAAGATCAGTTATAAATGGACTTAAGTACTGAGAAATGCTTTAAAGGACCTAAAAAATTCAATTCAAAAAAGTTTCAGCAGAAGTTCAGTGATTTTTTGAAGAAATCTCAGCAAGTATCGACTCAAAGTGTTGACTCACAATTCAAGTGTCGGCTCATAGTAGTGTAAGTGTCGACTCAAGCCGGCACGTAGAAAGAGTGTCAGATGACACGATTGAAGAGTTGACTCATGCCACTCAAGTATAGACTCAAGATGTTGACTCAAGGATCGACACAAGGCCTAAGATAAATTTCTTACAGAACATGCTGAAGTTGAAGACTTGCCTGAAGTGTCGACTCATGGATGTCAAGTGTCGACTCACCTGAGAATTCCAGAGAGCTTCAATGAAGAATTTTGAACTAGTTGTCGACTAATGGAACTTAAGTGTCGGTCCTAAGTGTCAACACTTGAAGTTCTGGGAACAGTAACGGCTAGTTTTTCAAACGCATAACTCGGCCCTCTTGTCTCCCAACAGCTAGTTTTTCATGTCTAACGGTCATAAACCAACTTTGAGGCCTTGGGATGGTATTTAAGTGATTCAAATTAAATTAGAACATAAGAGGATGAGAAGAGAATAAGAAAAAGAAAGAGAAGCAAGTGCATTCACTCATATTCATCGAGAGCAACTACTACCTTCAAGCAAAAAAAAGTCTACAAACATTCAAAGCTACCAAGAAGCATTCAAGTCCAATACTTTTGAGCATTGATTGAGGTTTCATCGAGTTCAAGACAAGCAACTTCTCCAAGCTTCAAAGAGATATCATCTTTACATTAGAAAGCTATTCTTGTTGCTTTACTTTATCTTATATCTTTGTTTTAAAGATTTTTGGTTAGCCTAGTTGAAAATTAAGGAGATTTTTGGTTAGCCTACTTGAAAACCAAGGAGGTTTTTGGTAAGCCTAGTTGAAAACTAAAGAGATTATTGGTTAGCCTTTGAAAACCAAGATATTTCTTTTGGTGAGCCTTGTAAAAACCAAAAGGGGTTTTGATTAGTGAGCCTGAAAAATTAATCGATAGTAATCGGAGGAGATTATAGTGAATTTCCAAGTGGACCTTGGGAAGTGGATATAGGTGCATTGGAAAGCACCGAACCACTATACTTAGCTTGTGTTTGTGATTGTCTTTAGCTTTCCTTACTCGCTTTTATATTTGTTACATTTATATTTCCGCTACATACTCTTCAAGAGCATACTCTTTCACCTCACACTGGTACTTGATTTAATATTTGTGTTGGCACACATTCTTGCAAGTAATTTTTAGAAACTCAATTCACCCCCTCTCTTGGGTTGCTTACTGGGCAACAGCTTCTTATGCAGGGAGTAGGTCAGGCGGGAGGTCCTAAGCCCTCTCTTCAGCGCCAGCATGGCGACGGGCTCATCCAGGTTGTATATCTCTAGTGCGGCAACTTTGAAGCGGGTTACATAGTCCTGCAAGGACTCATGGTCCTATTACATGATGGAGAAAAGATTGTCTACCTCTCGTGGCACCTCCTGACAGGCATCGAAATAGGCCACAAATCTTCTTTTCAGTTGTGCAAAGGAGTTAATGCTCTCAAGCTCGAGACGGGTGAACCAGACTCGAGCAGCCTTTCGAAGAGTTGCCGTGAAGGGGATGCAGAGAAGGGCGTCAATCACCCCCAGGACTGATGGGGATCCAGGACAGGTCCAGGTTCATTTTCTATTTTTCTTATTTTCTCAGATTTTTTTTATTTTTCCTATTCCCGCTATTCCACTTATTCCCGCTATTCCATCTTTATCCCGATCTTATTCCTGCTTTATTCCTACGTTATTCCATTTTCTCCCATGAGTTTTAAAAAATCTCCCAAACCCTAGCTGCCACCCCGCCGGCCCACAGATCCGGGCTGCCCGACCCCCGACCGGCCCCGCCGACCCGCCGCCGATGCTCGCCGGCCCCGCCCTCATCGGAAAAGCCACCCGCCACCGCCCACGCCCATGGGAAGATGAACGGACGCGAGAGGTGTCCGTCCGCCCACGTGTGGCCGTGCCACCCTGAGCCGTTGCCGCCGCCATTGCCGGCTTGCAGCCCGCCGCCGTTCCCGCTGCTCGCCGGCTCGCCCGACTGCCAGTGGGGCCCTTGCCAGCGCCCAGGGCCCCATGGCCCATGGGAAGACGGACGGACGCGTCCGTCCGTGTGATGCTGCCGCCGTCCCACCACCGGCCAAGGCCCGGCCACTGGAGGCCTTGCCGGCGCCTAGGAGTTCCCACGCCGTGGGAAGGCCAAACGGCATGCACAGGGTGTGCCGTGCCCCCCTGTGCCGCCTCGCCTGTAGCCCGTCGCCAACGTCCGCCGCTCGCCATCCGCCGGCCCCGTCCGTCGGTGCTCAGTCGGGAGATCAATCCTCCACAGCCGTAAGTTTGAGTTTGCACGGATTTCAAAGCAATCCAATTTTTAGAGCAGAATGCTTTTCAATGTAGATCATCAAGTCGACATGCTTTTCAGAGCAGATCAACACCACTTTTGATGCAGCATGAATTTTGAAGTAATTTATTTTCCTTTTTTAGTTTTCTTGGAGGCTAAGAAACAGAGGGTTTTAATTTTTTTATATAAAGGCCCCCTCTCCCCTTGTAATGAAGAAAGACTTTGATATAAATTTTTGGATTCTCCATTGGTTCTGGTTCTGGGCTGCGGCCCGTTTGCCTTCGTTCCCTGCTGTGTGCATTATGGATTCGATGAGGGGTGTGAGGCGTTCCCTGTTGTGTGCATTATGGGTTCGATGAGCACCCTAGTTATCCCCTATCTCGTCTTCTTTATCCTCTCGTGTTCTTTGAGAGTCATCCTAGCGCATCTATGTGAGAGCCCTGCTATGTTCATTATGGATTCGTTGAGAGCTCAGGGTAAAGAGCCCTGCTGTGTGCATTATGGGTTTGATCCCCTGACTTTCTGTGTGTGTTTCCCCGTTAGAGTGAATCCCAGGGCCATGAGTTCCAGTTCCCAATCTCCCATCTCCATCCTTCCTTCGCCACCTCCACTAAGAAAATTAAAAACAAAAGAGATCAGCTATTTTAGGGTTTTAGTTTCAGTGTCACCCTAGTCCTGGGAGGCTTCTTAGCCCTTCCACGGTCCTAGTTTACTTAGGTGTTTTCCCTTTCCCAAATAATAACCCAAGTTACATCGATGCCGTTCCGCATCATGGACTCTCATGAGAGCCTTGTAGCTCTCCAAGTGGTCCCATCGTAGGGATTCACCTGGGGCATACAGAACCGACTTGGGATCGGGTCCTCTTAGATTTCTTGAGAGAAGGGGAGATGGGCATCATGACCCACTGGCTCACGGGAGGAGCCCTGCATGTTTGCAAACTGGCGGGATAGTTCCGCCAACTTACGCTCTTGTTCCTCCGGGCGCTTTTTGGCCATGTGCTTGATGGCCTCGTTGGTGGAACCTTCCACTGAGGCCATTGAAGGAAATGAAGATAATAGCTGAGGGGGGTCACGATGGGGAGCCTTGCCTCGATGGATTCAGTGGGCTTAATAGTGGCACGCTCGAAAGCCGAAGACAAGCTCTCCCGGTCAACTGACCCAGTCCATTGCCTCTTCACCGGGGTCCGGTGGCTTTCCCGGGGGTCAGTTGCAGCCCGCGGTAGCGACGGCCTTCCTTGGAAGGAGCACAGGCTATCACGGGGTACGGCGGCTTGGGTCGCAGGGATCCCTGACTGCTATTGGATGGCCAGGGACCGGTGCTGATGCTGTAACTGTCGCATCGCCGTAGTCAAAACCTGCATCTGCTGGGCAAGCGTAGCTAGCTGGACGTCCGTCAGAGGTGGTTGTGGCGGAGCGGGGGGTTCCCTCTCTGGGCTATGTAAGCCTCCGTGAAGAGGAGGGTCTCCCACACGGCTGGTGGAGACCTCTCACGTGCGTGTCACCACCATACTTCAAGTGGAGTTGTTTGTGAGGGGATTAGCTTAAATTAGACCATGTCCCCCCTTCCTGGCATGCCAATCTGTTACCGCCTATACCACCGTGGCCTACAGCTCGAGCATGGCACCGGATGTCTGTCTCGTTACCGGAAATTCAGTGCACGTACCTGGACCTACAAAAGAGAAGAGACCCGGGCCGGAGATCCTGATGGGGGCACTCTAATGATCAAGTTAGTGGACGATCTAGGAGAACATATCCTTTCCGGTTGATCCCTATCTGATTTCCATGCTTGAGGGAGGTGTTGCTTTTAAAAGAAAGAGTAGAGTGAGAACAGTAATGAAGGAGGAGGGCTTGAGCTGTGGTGGCTATGTCTGTCGAGACTCTTCCGGCGAGTTCTCCGGTAGTCTCGGAGTGCTCTCTCTCGCTCGCTCCTCCTCTGCTTGCTTTTGCTTACCTTGTTCGAAGGCCCTTGGGACTTCCTTTTAGACCATGGAATCTCCTTGCTACCCACCTCAGGTTCTCCCCCTTCTGAGGGTGCTCGAAGGTCAACGACCGGTAGTGCCCCGTAGGTCATGCCTCGATGCCCCCTCCCTTAATGGTAAGGAGTTATATCACGGATTCTAACTTCTTGGCCGGTTGCCACACTTGAAAAAACTTGGCAAAGCCTCGATCTGAGGGTAGCCACTCCCAGGTTTAAATCCCCTGTCACGGCTTTCTTCTTCCAGGTGGTGCGAACGGTCGGCTAGGGAATACAGTGTCTTGATTGGAGCGCCATTTCCTAACAGGTGTAAACAATGGTGGAAGAGATCCTGGCACTCTGGGGAGACACCCCTCTATGGGTTGGCGCACTTCCCCTTCATAGGCCTTGGGCGGCGCACCGCCGCCCAAGGGATGTAGCGGTGTCCCCTTCTATCTGCCCTATAGCTTTTGAGATGCGGTGGACCCTGGCCATTGGGACAGCCTCAGGCTGGCAGACCTTTCCGCTGAAGGGCGCTTGGCTCAAGGAGAGGGAGCTCAACTTCGATCGAGATGGGCTCGACCTCGAGGGAGCCATCCGGTGAAGGAGCTCGAAGAGAGGGAGCTCGACTTCGACCGAGGCGGGCTCGACCTCGAGGGAGCCGCTCAGCGAAGGAGCTCGAAGAGGAGGAGCTCGACTTCGACCGAGGTGGGCTCGATCTCGAGGAAACTGTCCGGCGAAGGAGCTTGAGGAGAGGGAGCTCGACTTTGGCTGAGGTGGGCTTTATCTCGGGGGAGCCGCCCGGCGAAGGAGCTCGAAGAGAGGGAGCTCGACTTCAACCGAGGTGGGCTCGACCTCGGGGGAGCCGTCCGGTGAAGGAGCTCGAAGAGAGGGAGCTCAACTTCGGCTAAGGTGGGCTCGACCTCGAGGGAGCCGCTCGGCGAAGGAGCTCGAAGAAGAGGAGCTCGACTTCGACCGAGACGGGCTCGACCTCGAGAGAGCCACCCGGCGAAGGAGTTCAAGGAGAAAGACTGACGTGGCGATATCTGCCAGTACAACTGCTAATTGGATCCGAAGGGGACTCTATGTCAGCAATCCTGCCACATCACCATCTAACTTTTATTATTAAATAAAACTTATATATAAGTGATCATGTACACAAGGCAATAAGGACGTATTAGCATGCTATCCAAAGAAAAGAGACATGATATGTATGTAGATTGAAGTAAGACACCGTTACTTTTTCTTTCCTGGGAAGCTATTCTTTGTTGTATTATGCTGTATGCCAATATCTATTGTATAGATATAATTCCAAGAAATTTATGCTTAAAAAACTTCTAAACAAATATTATAGAAAATAGTCAAACTTATTGGATAAATTTATAGAAAAAATCCATGCATCACTAGTTTGGATGGTATTTCGAGAAGTAGGGATAATGTGGGATCGCTGCTATGTAAGATCATGGGGGTATAGCAAAATACAATGATCTTATTAATTTCATCTAGATCACCTTTAATTATAAGTGAATTATCCCCTACCAAATACCCTCGTAGGGCTATAGTTGTTAGAAAGCAAAATACCCTGGTATTCGCACACAAATGGAAATTTGATGTTCCAACATGGTTGTTACTCATTGCAATGTCCTTCTATCAAAAATGCTCATCACATAGTTGGATTGAACATATTTGAAATATTAAAAAATATAAAAATAATCATGCTATTTAATTGTATCATAATTGATAAATATTGAATGTGAAGATATTTTATTTTCTTCATAGTTTTTGTTGATCAATTATTGTTAATGCTATTTAGATAGCAAATAAATATACTGGCATTCTACTACATTATTTTAAATTAATTTTTTTATGATTTTATTGTATGATTTTTTAAGTTGTGCTTGTTGTTATCTAGAATATCAAATCAAGTCCAATTATTAAAACTTATTTCTTCATTTTCAAAATTTTTTAATCTAAATATCAATAAACTTATAAAAATAAACTTATTTTTAATAGCATACCAACTAATAAATTTTAATTAAATTTTTTGCTTATTTTTTATTGGCTATATCATGTGCAACATTAACCCAAACTTTTATAAGCTTCTCTAGATTTATATAGCAACATGATCTTGATAATTGAATTTTTGTGATGAAAGAAACCACCTTTTAAAGTACTTTTATCAATGGAGGGATTCAATTACTTCATATCAAGAAAAAAGATGCCAAATAATCTTTAATATTTTTTCTTTTTAATACCAAATAATGAACCTCCATGAAAAAAATAAAAAATAGAACAAATTGTAAATTTTTTTATGAGATTATGGGTAAATTACATTTATATTCAATACTTTGAAAAATCCATGCTTTATCCCAAGAGATTTACTTTTATCTAACATGCTAATCTATACTACTACGGTGGTAGCGCGGTTGGTTAAGGCATGGCTTAGCTTTTGTGTATAATCCACTAGTCACGGGTTCGAGGAATGATCCCGCGGGTGACTCGATTAAATTCCAGATTAATTCTGGGACACGTGACTGGGGGGTTGAGCGGCCGAAACTCCGGTACCGTAGTGGGGTTAGGCTGACGTACTCACCCAGTTGGCGGGGAGGGCATGCGAAAAATTTGCGGTCCGAATCGAACAAAGATCTAATGGGTTGGGGCCCGAGCGGGAAGCTACACCGGGGGATTCGCCCCCCTCCCCTCACCCATTTTGGTTCACCCAAACAAAAAAAAAAACACGCTAATCTATAATTTAATAAAATGTTAATCAAGCCATTTACTTTAAATGGAACATAAATGTCATATTAGGAAGTATTTTAAAAATAATTAAAATAACTTTAAGTAACATAACAATCATCCAAAAATTTTTAAAAAAATATGTATCCTTTTTTTTAAAAGGAATAACTTAAAAAAAAAGGATATAAGTGGGAATAACTTAAAAAGGGCTTCGCTGAAGGAGCGGTCGGAGTCTCTTGATTTTCGTGCCATTGTCTCCCTCGTTTTTCCTTTGGTTTTAGGGTTTGGTGGGAAGGGTTTCGCGCCATTATCTTCATGCTCGAGGAAGCAGTGCCTACAGATGGCTGATCCGTCGGCAGATTTGGGCTCCGGAGCATCCGGACTCGAGGGGAAGGGAGGAAAGGAGCGATCGTGGGCGGAGGTTCTGCACGGGCCGCAACGATTGCCTCAGTGGACTCCTTACAAGTTCACGGATGAGGAGGTTGAGCGACTCCAGCATAGCTTCACCAAAGTGCTGGTCATGCCGGACTCCTTGGATGAAGCTCGGAGCAAGTGGGAAGGGCTTGCCATTATCTTCCACAGCCTCGAACGCAGGGTTCCGGCGGCCTGAGTGGGGAAGGATATCCGGCTGAAGCTCCAGCTCCCCACTGAACCAGAGGTCTTCCCGGTTGGGGAGGACCACGTGGTGGTGCGGGTGGGATCGAAAGAGGTATGCTCTAGGGTTCTGCAGTTAGGCACGAGGTACGTCGGAGGCCAGCTGATGGCCCTTATGCCATGGCGAGTGGATTTCCATCCAGGGAGGAGCCTAGTTAATACTACCGTCATATGGAAGAGGTTGCCGGACCTGTTGCTGGAGTACTGGGAGACTTCAACTATTTTGGCCATGGCCGGAGAAGCAGGTAAGCCCCTATCCCTCAACAATTTTACGGATTTGAAGCAGAAAACGGGCTTCGTGAGGGTCAGGATGGAGATAGACGCCACCAAGCCGCTGCTCCCAGGGGTTTTGATCAAGGGGGGCACCGCTTTTTGGCAACAGTTCATTTATGAGAACCTGCCACCAGTGTGCTTCCAATGCAGGAGAATGGGACATTTACTGGATGTCTGCAAGTTCTGGGAGGAGAACAGCAGGATGGCGGCTCGGCATTCTACGTTGGGTCATGAAAACTTGGTGGTGGAGCAGGAGGTGGCTACCAATCAAGGAGAGGAATTTGGAGCTCTGGGGCCCAATTCTCTGGGGGAGGAGGAGAACCTCCCGTTTGGACCCTGGCTAGTTACGGCAAGGATGCACCAGCCTAGGCTGGAGGGCACGGTTGGGAGGGCGCCTCTGTTCTCGAACCGAGGTAAGGCCCCCGTGTCTTCACCCGATCCTCTATCATCCTCCCCCACCAGATCTTCCCCAACACGTTGATCCTCTTCACCGAGCTCGCCACCTGATTCAGAGGGGTGGCAAAAGCTCTCCAAAGTTGCTCAGAGAAGATCGCCGGAAGCCTCAGCATCGGACTTGTCAAAGGGCAGGGGCTCTTAGAAAGACAGGGGGAGCTTGTTTGCAACCTTAGCGGACGGCATGTAGATTGTCCTGCCTGAGGAGGGCGACAAGGACCATCTGATGGTGGAAGTGGGCACTATCTCCCTCAAGCGAAGCAGGAGCCCATCCGGGTCTTCTTCTCCTTCCTCCATTAAGTCCTCCTTTGCACCGGCGGACCAGGTTAGCTCTCCTTCCCCTACTGTGAATGTCAATGAGGGGGGGGGGGGACAGGGTGGTCAGGGTGGGATCTCTTTTACTGCACCTTTGGGGTCCTCCGAGGGAAGGAAGAGGGAAATTAAAAAAGAATGGCGGAGGGTGGAGGGGAAACTGGGGCTGGAGAGGGAGGTTTGTGAGCATACTACTGAGGGCTCTGAGGGGGGTTCTGTGCAGGTAAGCTCTTCTGGGCTCCTGCCAGTTTCTGTAGTTGAGGGCTCGAAGGAAGGAAAGAGGGCCGAGGTGGCTGTCCCACCATCTCTCAAGGGGACAGGGCAACCTCGAGAGGTGGGGGTTGAAGGGGGAGCTCGGCTACTAGCTCCAGTGGTGCACCCTGGGGTATCAGTGGGATCAGGGGACAAAAATGTTGGTGCTGGGGGTGCAGTTCAATCAACTACGAAGGAACGGAGGGAAACTGGAAAGGAGGAGGGTAGGCTGTTAGTTTTAAGGAAGCAGCCGGCAGTGTCCAAGGTATCTTCTGCAGGGTCGGCTCTACAGGGTCCTGCTGGTCGTAAGGGAGAAATGAAACAGGGGGGGCCATGGGGGGAGTGAAGATGTCTGGAGGGGAGGGGGGGATCTCGAATGAGTGAGGATCAGTCCACTGGGAGTATAGCAGTCTCAGGAAAGAGCCCTGCTGTCCCTCAGCTTCCTGAATCTTATAAACCTGGGGGTTTCATTGGACCACTGACAGTGCTCAGATGGATCATGGGCTGCTATGTAACAAGGTGAAAAATGCTCTTGCCTCGGTGGGGGCTAACACAGGAAGGCCAGGTCCCATTGGTGAAGCTAGGAAGACGGAGGAAAACACTACTGGGAGCTCGAAGACCGAGGTGACTGTGCAAGGGGAGGGGGTTGGACTGGGGTCCGACTCTCATGTTTGACTTCTATCTTGATGAATGTTTTTGTATAGAATGTTAGGGGGGCTAAAAAACTATCATTTCTATCTACTTATTATAGGTATCTTTAGGTGTATAATCTTCGGATCTGTGTGTTGCTGGAGACAAGGATTATTGGTCCAAGTCTCGATGGCCTCAGGCATTGTTTCCCGAGGGAGTGGGGTTTTTTCTCTGTGCCTTCCCAGGGGCTGGCTGGGGGTATTATTGTCAGTTGGGACAAGGCTTCGGTGAGGGTTGATGTTTTTCACCGCTCCACTCAACTTGTTGCTATAGTTGTTACTGAGCCCGACCGGTCGTCTTGTCTCCTCTGTGGCTATATGCAAGTACCTCGTACAGAGAGAGAAGGATGGTATGGGAGGAAGCTTCTGTTTTGATTCAACAAGGGATCCCCACGGTGGTAGCTAGGGATTTCAACTCTATTGAAAGACCGAAGGACAAGCGGGGAGGTAAACCCTTCGTCCAGAATGTGGGCACTAGGGAGCTCCCTAGTTTCATCCAGGACAATGGCCTGTTGGACTTTGGGTTCCTGGGTCCTCGCTATACCTAGTGTAATAACAGATCAGGTCAGGCCAGAGTATGGGAGAGACTGGATAGATATTATGCTACCCCTTCTTGGATATCAAGCTATCCTAAGCACAAGGTATGCCATCTTAGTCGGATAGCCTTCGATCATGCTCCAATTCTTCTTTCTTTGATTACCCCTCCCAGGAGATCGCTACCTTTTAGATTCGAGAAGTTCTGGCTCTCCTATCCAAAGGCAAGAGTCATTGCTCGAGAGGTCTGGGCGATGCCTGTGCGGGGTGATGCAGCCTATAGAATCACCAGGAGACTCAATCTACTCAAGAGATGGCTGATCAACTGGAACAGGGTGGAGGTTAGCAATCTTATGAATAATATCAAAATGATGGAAGCTTCCATTCTTTCTCTGCAGGTTAAGGAGGACTCTGATGGCTTATTGTCTGATGCGGACCTGGAAGCTCTGAGGGGCCTCCTAGCTCATCATCATTCTTTGTTATAGAACTAGGAGGTACTCTGGAGACAAAAATCTAGGATCCAGTGGCTTTGGGAGGGGGACAGGAACACTCGCTATTTCTATAATGCCACTATTGTCCAGAGACATACAAATAGGATCCAGGCCCTTTACTTCGACCAGACGGGATGGATGGAGGATGAAGCTGATATTAGGAGAGAATTTCAAAATTACTTCGCCGCCAGGTGGACAGCTCCTTCTACTATCTCCTCTTTTACTATTTCTTTTCCACCTCAGACCACTGTTTCTGCTATCCAAAATTCTTTACTTCTGACTCAGGTTCTTGAGACGAAAGTAAAAGCGGCGCTCTGGTCCCTTGCGGAGGACAAAGCCCCTGGTCCAAATGGCTTCCCTCCTTTCTTCTTTCGGGCCTTCTAGGATATAATTCGGACTGATATGGTTGCTGCAGTCCAGCTTTTTTTTTAATACGGCTACTATGCCTTCTAATTGGAAGCAGACTTATATCGCCTTGATTTCCAAGCATGCAGACCCAACCCAACCATCTCATTTTCGGTCGATCAGCCTCTGCAACACCCTATATAAAATCTGCGCCAAATTGTTGGCGAACAGAATGAAAGTGATTCTTCCTCAGCCCATTAGCCCGGAGCAGGGTGCTTTTATTGGAGGTCGCAGTATATCGGATAATATTCTTATTGCTCAAGAATTTATGCATGATCTCCACAACGCATCTCGTCGACACTGTCTCATGGCTATCAAGCTGGATATGGAAAGGGCCTATGATTGCGTTGATTGGACCTTCCTCCACAAAGCTCTGGAGGACTTTGGCTTTCACTACGGCTGGATCTCGAAAATTATGGCCTGCATTACGGCTCCATCTTTTTCTATTCTGCTCAATGGCTCTCCTATGGATTTCTTTCAATCAGCTCATGGCCTTCGGCAAGGTTGTCCTCTATTCCTATATTTATTTATTATTTGTACTTACTACCTTTCTAGATCTCTCTCGGAAGTTACGAGGACATCGGAGATTAATCCTTATACCCCTGTTCCGGGTGCTTCCCCTATCTCGCACCTACTATTTGCGGATGACTGTTTACTTCTTGGTCTGGCATCTCTTACTAATGCAAGGGGATTTAGGAGACTAGTCGAGCACTACTGCTATGCTTCTGGTCAGAAGGTGAATTTCAGCAAATCAGGAGTTCATTTTTATCCTAAGACGCCTTCTATTCTTCGGGACAAGATCCTTCACATTCTAGATATTCAGGAGTGCCAGGGTCCCCTCCATTATTTTGGCATCCGCATATCTAGAGCTAGGCTCTCCAGAAATGGCTGTGCTCCGTTAGTAGCGACAGTGACAGATATGATAGCGGGTTGGCAAGCTCGATCGCTATCGGCTATGGATAGGCTTACTCTCATCCGCTCGGTCCTTGCCTCTCTTTCCATTTATATGCTTTCTAATACCTTCATTCCCAAGGGTGTGATTAGCAAGATAGAGCAGATGATTCGTTCCTTTCTGTAGGATTCTTCTGTGGCCAGGATGAAAATCCACTTGATGAGATGGGAGATTGTCTGCAGGTTGACGCAGAGTGGAGGATTGGGAGTTCCTTCTCTCATTGATAGGAGAGAGGCCTTGCTACCTAGACATGTCGCCAGGTTTATATCATGCCCGGATAGTTTGTGGTCTTCTTTCATGAGGGCCAAATATGATCCTATTCCAACTGGTCCTGGGGATCTCCCTTCTCTCCCTATGAGATCTTCGATTATTTGGCATGAGATGCTTGCGAGAGCGCCACTCATCACCCCTCATCTGTCCTGGGTGATTGGTGATGGTCGATCGATTAGTGTCTTGCATGATCTGTGGATATCAGACATTCCTTTGATTCGATGGCCCACCTATTTATCAGTTATTATGCCTCCCGATATGACTATTGCTCAGCTGTTTCAACCGGGACAGACCTCTTGGGACAGGGATGTGGTTTTATCTATTTTTGAGGATATTCTCGGATCAGGGTCCTCTCCTTAGCCCTTCCTGCCCACCCGTGCTCGGACACCAGAGTATGGCGGTGTACCACATCTTCCCGAGTGTCGATGGCGGACCTCATTCCTCCTCCCTCATGGGAGCCGGATACGAATCAGAGCTACCGATGGATTTGGACCCTTCCAGTTCATCCCGGGGTGTCTCTGTTTATCTGGAAACTTGCGTGGCACAGGCTCCCTACTCGTGAGTTCCTCATATCTAGAGGTGTTCATATTACTTCTGACTGCCCTTTTTGTCGGAGTCCTGGGGAGTCGCAGCTGCATGCTATATTTTATTGCAGTCGGGCTATCATGATTTGGAGATTGGCAGGCTTTGCCGACTTATCCACCCAGCTAGATCATGGTCTCGACTCCTTCTATACTTGTCTCATGAGGTCTTCGACTATTCAGACTTCCTTCATTACTTACCTGGCTTATCACATATGGATTGCCAGGAACGAGTATATATTTGCTTTTATGAGGAGCTCTCCCAGGATGGTTGTGGAGCGAGCCAGGTGTGCAGTTGTGGAGTTCTGGAGGACGGCGGTGACTTCTTCGGAGACCTGGGGTTCCCCTTTCGCTTGTAGAGTGTCCCGTTCAGTTTTTATTACCTGAGAACCCCCTCCTCCATCGTTCGTCACCGTTAGCTTTGATGGGAGCATTCGATGCAGATTGGGTGGGGCGGATTTTGTTCTTCGGGACTCTCGCCTTGGATTCCTGGCTACGGGAGGACTTCTACTTCTGGACTCTTCGATGCCTACCGTTGAGTTATATACTGCTTGGACGGGGATCAGGTATGCCAGGCAGGTTCTTCACCTCGATCGTCTCATCATCGAGGGCGACTTTGCCATGGTTATATCCTGGATTTCTCACTCCTCAATGGACCCGGTGGCACACCCCATTATCCGGGACATCAGGCTGCTTCTTCATGGGTGCTTCTGTGTCTCGATTAGGCATATTTTTTGGGAGGCCAACTCAGCTGCTGACTGGGTGGATTTCCTTTGTAGCTCAGCACTCGGGTTTTGTCTTGTGGTCGGATTGGCATGCAGCCCCTGTACAGCTTAGGGACCTTATTATGTCATACTTTTTAGGTTGTATTCATCCCCATTCTGTATAATGAATACACTGTTTCATCAAAAAAAATAATTTTAATTTTTTATATAAAATATATGGTTTCATTAATGTCATTAACTTAATTAGATTTTTTTTTTTTTTTTTTAGTGGATGATTAAATGGTGTATGGATTTGACAAGCTATGGGATATAGCTGTAACAAACGTAAACTTTAAAGAATTTTCTGTAATTTACTCAAATACCAGCAAAACCTTTCATGGCAGCCGTTGGAACTTGCAACGGTGAAGATATCCGTTGCCGAAACGGTATTTTCGTCGTTAAGCCAGCTCCCTACCCCGGCGGCGCGCTCCAATTTTTTCCCCTCCCGTGGTCCGGTCTTTATTTTTCCGATACTCCCGAAGCTCGGACTGAGAGAACTCCATCCCTCTCCCGTCTTTAAATACTTCGAGGTTGCTCATCCCCCAACCATCTCTCTCTCTTTCTCCATCCGGACCATCCCCTTCTATTCTCTCTCCTACTCCACCTCATCCTCCTTTTAATCGATCCATGGCTTCCATCTCCGCGACGGCTATCTCCATCCCCACCCGGCCGCGGCATTCCCTGCAGGTATCGGTTTTTCCCCTTTCGATTTCTCATTTATTTCTCGATACGTTTCTCTTCTTTAATGTTTGCGGATGGATCTATGGCTATACTTTGCTGTTGTTGGAGGAGCGAATCGGTTCGAAGATGTTGATTTTGTGGATTTTTGGAATTGATTGGTGGAGCTTGGGGGTCTATCTCTCTTTTAGTAATGATTTATGGGCTCAAATTACGACTTTTCTACTCGTGTCATTGAGGACTTGAGTGCTATTGGTTTGAGGGGATTGAAGCGTCTTGAGCCAGTAAAATGAATCGATTTTATCTGTTCTACTCTAGTGAGATAACCATAAATGATGATCTGAATATAATTAGGAGTTTACTTCTGATGGGAAAGAATAGAATATATGGCAGTGGATTCTCCCCCCCCCCCCCCCCCCCCCAATCTTACAGAATATTTTTTTCCCTCTAAAATGTAAGGTTCCGTGTAGCTTATTTGCATCGTATTTATTTTACTACAACACAGCAATTTGTAAATATCAGGAGAACGTGAATATCATACCTATTAGAATTGTAATTCCACAAGTTATTGGAATTTTTGTTTCCTACAATTGTAGTATAAATTTTGTTTAAGTGTGTTTTTGTTCATAGAAGGAAAAGGAGGCAGGCATGAATAATGGCTTTATGCTAACAACATAACTTATGACAAATTTCTCCTGGAATATGTGCCTAACATAGAAAATTTTGACCTGCATAGCTGTTCCTTCTTTATGCCTGTTTTATCTGGCAGGCATGAGGCTTACTCCAATACTTGTGCATATGTTCCCAACCAAACAATGCCTAGGAGGTTGTTTTTATCAGTGAAAGAACAGCACAAAAGAAAATTGGATCGATGATATTATGATAAATATAAAATTTCTTTTACGTTGTGAAGAGAAGTTCTTAATCTGCCTTTCTCTAATAAAACTCTTCTTGCAGTCTCTTGGTGTGCCACTTAATCTACCTTTCTTAATCCTTAGAAGTTCTTAAACTCTACTTGAATGCTTGCTTGAACGAACACAAAAAACAGAAATAAGTTGCAGTCTTTTGCCTCATCTTGCCCTTTACAGAAGTTTCTTACCTTAAAATAAAATAACCACATAACAATGCTTTGCCATGACCTGTTATGTTTGAAAATGGGACGTAACTCTTTTTCATACTCTCCTTGTGTGTTCTTTAGTTGAATGTTTCTTAGTTTTTAGATTCTACTCCCAGAATATAAGAATTTAATCTTAGGTATATTGGACCTAGTATTCAAATATGGTTGGTTAGATCTCTTAGTTGTTTCCATGTTACACTTTACTCGTGGTGGAAATGATAAAACATTTTTGAATTGGTTTCATGAGTATCTTCTTAACAAACAAGTGATGTAGGTTTCAAAAGCATTGAACAGCTTTTTATCTACTACATTGTCATACTCTTATTCTTCATTCAAACCAATATGGTACTTCCTTCTATACTTTGGGCTGCCCTCCCATTGGTTGGACTGAAAAGCCTAAGGTGGGCTGGTCCCGATAAAAAAATTCTTCTACTTAAACTCAGTTTTAGTTTATTTGTTGGTAATTCAATTGTTAACAGATCAGGAGATGTCTTAGAATTGATTAAGTTTGGTTCTTCAAAGCTAACAATTGGAATCAGGGCCACCTGCAATCTCTTATCTGTTTAACTTGAGCCTTTCTTGTAGTTTCCTTGCCCTAGGTGAGGGGAAAAAAAATCATTTGAAACCTTACATTTGTGTCCCAGAGAGAAAATTTTGCTTACTGCAAAATCTAGATATTGGGTTGATCTTCTATAATCTTCCAGGTTGCTGATTGTTGACCTTTTTGCATTTTTGCTGAACCGGATATTAAATTTCTGTTTTCAAGAACTCTTGTGACCTCTGTGTGTGTGTATATATATATATTTTTGCTGGTTGAACAGAAGTTGCATTTAACACGTATTGAGCCATTAATTAACTTTTCTGATTTTATTTTATTCTATTATTTATAGAGGAAAGCTACTATTGTCATTTTTTCTTCAATTTTGTAACATGCTTGTCGTGATTTTACTTTCAACTATATGTGGACTCTTGTATTAAATATGTCTCCGTTATGAGGTATACTTGTTTTCTTGGATTTTCTTTTTCTTTTTTCCCCCGATTTTGAGTGTTCATTCATAAGAAAATATGTTCACTTTCTTTATTAGGGAGATGTAGCCCTTAGGAATAACATGAATCATTTGGTAAGTTGGTTGCAAAATAGGAGGATCTAAGTGGTTGGCTGTGTTATTTCTAGAATGCTTGCTGTTAAGGTAATGAATGGGCATCTTATTCAATATTCCTCTCAGTCAATGAGAGATTTGCAATGCTAACCCCCACATAGTTCGATGATTGAAATTGTATAAAGCATGATCAATAATGGTGTACATTTGTAGAAGGCAGGACTTCGATAATTGTCCTCGTTGAGAATTAATGCAAACAGTTCTAAACTTCTAATCGCTACATCTAATTTGTTAAAATTATTCTGTTAAATACATGTCCAACTAGACTTTAAGAATAATGGATATAGCCAGGGTCTGCCGGGAAAAGTTGCTGAAAAAAATCAAAGGAATTATCCAAAAATACAGAAATTTATAATCAAGTCTACATAAGTGCAATGAGGTCCTAAAATGATCCGGGAACATGAAAATCTGCAGAAAACCTCCTTCAAATTCACATTCAGGAAATTAATTTTCATTTTCTAAATCATAATGTAGGTTTTCTCTCACGAATTTTCCCTTTATAAAGAGAAAGTAAAAATAAGTCTCAAATTCAATAGATAACAGGTGTAGTTCTACTACCAATTTCTAGGTTGAAGAATCAAACCCAATCAGTCCCAGTATGTCTTGTGATCAGTTAACCAATGGAAAAAATTAAATCTGAATTTCAGAAGAAGAATTTTGTTAGTTTGTTTCTCCTAGAGCCTTATAGGTTAAACATATTGACCAATAACCATTTTTTCCCTTTAGTTCCTGGATTTAGTAAACATATCCCAGGTTTGCTTTATGGGTCATAAAAGTATATAGTTACTGTTTATGCATTCATGAATTTCATGGTGTAAAAATAATATTTCTTTCACACCAACTGTGAGTCTCTGGGTATCTCACAGAATTGAAGAATTGGCTCCTGTGCATTTGAATTTGACTATAATTAATGTCATTATGATGAAAGTGATACAATTTGCTTTTTGTGAAAGAGTAACCAATAGAATAGTTTATCAGAGTTATGATGTTTATTTATTTATTTTTGTTAGTAAGCCTTGACAAAATAACTTATGACTTGGAGTTTTTTATGGTATAATATTGTTGTGTCTGTACACATTGTATTACTGTCTCTGGAATAATGATATGGTGCTTTATGGCTGATTGATATGCAGGCAGTTAATTGGATTTTTGGTCTGAAATCAGTTTCTATTTCCAGCCTACGGAGAAGCTTTCCATCAATCAGATTGCAGCCAATGCGCTTCCGGGTTTGTTGTGTTGTATGTAATCCTGACCGTGCTTTTGTTATAGAGTTCATATTTGTTCTCATGTCAATAATCTAGCACCATGGTTGATGTAGAATTTATCTTATTTTATTGTTGTTAGCCCTGAATTTAGGACATCAAATTGCTGGGAGGACATTGTATGTCTAATTCTGGATGTTACCTACCATGATCAAGAACCATATATCTTCTATTCTTTTATTAACCTGTCTGATACATATTCCAATTGGACTTGTGTCATACTTGGATACTTATCAAATTTTTGTGGTCAAAGCTTTTAAAAGATTGGTGGAGTTGGACTTACAGTTTAACCTGCTTTAATAATCTCAAACTAAGCTTTTTGTTTTCGAGAGATTGGCCAAGGTTGTATATATTGAAATAAATTTGCAAACTGTCATTTTTCTGATATCCTTAAGCTAATTGGATTTGTTGGATGAGAAACATGTGTAGTGGAAGACTCTAAGAAACAACATCTTTTAGTGTATATATAGTATTTTAAATATATGTACTTAGTTGAAATTAATTTTTTCTATACCCATATTTCTCCCCCTCCCCCCCCCCTTCCCTGGGTTGCTGAGTTGAATGCTTGGGATTCATGTCCATATCCAATTCTTATGTCCATGTCTATGTTGATTTGTTGATAATCACCAACTGCACAAAATAATCATTGCAAGTTGGCTCTCTCTTCCAACTAATTGCATATATATATGTATCTGTATTACATACAGAGGTTTCTTTTCTGTTGACCTAATTTTATGTCCATGCATTGGCATATGTACATTTTCTTTTAGGCTTTAAAAGTACCGAGCTTATGAATATGATGTCAAAGTTGGCAAGGCAAAAAACTGGTCTCCGCTTTATTTCTCTTCGTCACATAGAGTGAAACACCAAAATGTTGCTTCTGAAGTATATGCATGTATATTTATACTTCACCAAGTAACTTCATAGTGTTTTGTTAATCCTGAAGATATGCAAATCATCGTATCCCATACATTTTATGCCATGCTGACCTATGAAGTGTGTCAGTTGCATTATTTGTCTTAATTTTCATAACGACAGAGAATGACAACGAAGGTTTCGTTTGGCTGCTGGTAACTGAAAATGCTCTGGGTACCCGAAATTCTGCGAAGGTAAAGTTGTGGCACTCCTGTTACACTCAGGTCTAACTCTTAGAAGCATTCCTGTTGCCCTTTGCTCCTGGCAGTGCAGTTGTAGATGCTTTGGCCATAGATCAGGCTTCAGTATCTAGGTTTCCTCCTAAGTTAGGGGAGTTACGTGTGAAGTTGCACTTACAGTGTACCGAGGACTGGAAAAACACCGTTGAACAGGTGGGACTCCCAAGAAGCTCACTCGCATGGAACAGAACAGACCCTAGAGTAAAACTCATTGGTTCCATCTGTAGAAGGTTTATAAATCCATATTCCATAAATAGTAGTCTTCTATTAGTTCAATAGCAGGGTTAGCAGTCACTGAAAATGCATAGATTACAATTTCACCCTTGGAAGCTGTCGCTGAAGGTTTTTTATTATTTCTTATGGATATCGCTGCGATTAACATTAACAAAATGGGCTTTCTTGAACAGGCCAAACCAGAGACAGTGCAGAAGGTGTGTGACATCGTGAAGAAGCAACTGGCACTTGCCGAAGACACCACAATCACCGGAGAATCAAAGTTCTCTGCACTCGGTGCTGATTCACTTGATACGGTATTTATTCTGGCCGTAATCTTTTATTACCTGTAACATTTACAGCAAGTTACTCAACCTAGCATAAAGCCCTCCATGCTCGAGGACATCACACCTCAATGTAGTCTTGTCTAGAATCTACTAGTGCTGGCATCAACATCTTATCGAAAAATGATAAAGCAAAATGTAGAAATCGACAAATGGTGGTGTCATGTCCCTATCCAAAATCTGGATCGGCTACGCGACCGGCCGTATAAGCCCTAGGTTTTATCCTAAAGATCATGCAAGGCCTAATCTTCAATTCAACATTCAAATAGTGGTAAGGAACAAATTTCACTAATTATTTATTGATTCCAAGAATTTTTCATAAAATTCAACTATAAACTCAGAGATCAACATCTAAACCCTAGCTCCTCACTGACTGGTACCAAAGTCCAATTGATCTTCGGTATCTGCAACAAAAACATAGAAAAATAGGGGTGAGCTATACAAGCTCAGTAAGTTATCAACACCTCTAGTACACATACACAAATATGCCATTAATAAATAGCAAACACAAACACACCATACAACAAAATATCCATCAATATAATAATATATATCCAGCAACATGATGCAAATATGCATACTTAATCACAACCGACACTGACACAACTATGGATGGCCAACCATTTACTTCACTCTCTTAGTCCCTCTGACCATGGCCACGATCGGCCTGTGGCTCGCCCCACAAGAGACTAGATCCTAATTCACATACCGAAACCGGTCATGCGCCAGTGATCGTCCCACTGGAGGCCCACAAGAAAAACTAATTCTGAGTATCACACGAGAAACATGCATCCTCTGCATGTGCCTGTCACACATGACTAAAATAAGGCAACTAGCTCCTGACTCACATACCGCTCATCGGTCATGTGCCAGCGATCGCCCCGCTGGAGGCCCACAAGGAGACTAGGTCCTCGTATGATCATAGTCGGACTAGAGAGTACCCACATCAACACAATGCACCCACACCAACACAATGCATGCACCCAATACAATCCAATACAATCCAATACAAATTAAAATATATTACATGCATTTAATATTTCATAACATATTTGGTATATAATATCAGAGGTCAAGATAACTTATCGAAAAGAATCTACCAACAAGTACAATTCAAACCTAGATCTGATCTTCCAAGGACAACGATGATCCTGACCAACAATTTAAACATATAATTAATTTCTATTTAATAAAACTAAAAAAAAACTACGTTATCATGGGCACTCTCCTCAATCCAATTCCAATTCTGGTCCAAAATTTGCCTTTCCTCCCTTTCTCTTCTCTCTCCTCTCTCTCTTTCTTTCTCTCCTCTCTCTCCTCTTTCTCTCTCCTCTCTCTCCTCTCTCTCTCCTCTTTCTCTCTCCTCTCTCTCCTCTCTCTCTCCTCTCTCTCTCCTCTTTCTCTCCCATGATGGTGAGGGACCTCGTGGGTGAGCCATCGATGGCAGCTCCAGCCACCGGGAACCACCCCGACGACAGACTTCCAGGTAGGTTTCTCTCTCTTTCTCTCTC
Source organism: Areca catechu (assembly GCA_021397845.1). Lineage (NCBI taxonomy): Eukaryota > Viridiplantae > Streptophyta > Magnoliopsida > Arecales > Arecaceae > Areca > Areca catechu. Next base: position 12,004,378 of record CM038045.1, read on the forward strand.
TTCATATATATATATATATTTCATTTTTTTTTTTTTTCCTTTTTCTTTTCTCCTCACGGAACAGAGCCCCCCCTCGTTTTATTTATTTTTTTTTTCCGTTTCAGTCTCGCTGTCATCTCCCCCAACCAACTCTCCACTGCCACCGAAAGAACGAAAGGAAGGGAAGAGAAGAAACCATCTGTGCTTGACAGCCGTCCGGCCACTGCCGGAAATCCAAAACGAAGCCCATCCCCTCCTCCCATCCCGGCCGGTCTCTCCTACTCAAATCCTTGCTCGAGAGGGAAAGGCTCCCATCATTCACCTCTGCTCACGCCAACCCGAGAGAAGACGAGGCCGGAGAGCTTACGGGCGAGGTCGATGTCCACCGGAGGGGTACGCGTTCTGGAAAGGGCCGCGGCACGCGAGAGAGCTTCGCCAGGATTCACCTTAGGAAGACGGTTTTTCCTGATCGATCGAGGCACACGAAACTCTTATAGAGAGGAACCCCTCTCCCGCACGCCTCAGCCTCCCCTCTCCCGCACGCCTCAACCTTCCCTCTCCCGCTCACGACTCCTCTCACGAAAACACCGGCGAGAACTCCGACCGGATAAGGAAGGATCGAGTTCCCCTGTTTCACGATCTTCTTTTTTTTTTCTGGGTTCCGGGTGAAGTCGGCAAGGGCTGCCGACTTCAGCCCACAAGGCCCAAAACACGGGTCTCACATTCTCCCCTCCTAATAAAAATTTCGTCCTCAAAATTTAAAAACAAATTTAGGTCTTCCAAAATTCAAATATACATGATCCAAAACTTATATATATCATTTGGCCCAAATTCAATAATCCCAATAAGAGCCTCACATTCACACGTCATAATACACTTTAATCCTAATATCTTTAGTCCACCACACTTTCGCTGTACACTCTGATATAAATTTTCAAATCCTCTAACTCCATTAAGTGAATTTCTAACAAGGATTTCCATTTCATTAGAATCTACACCAAATAAAACGAGATCAAAACTATTAAATTTTCTTGTCCTTACCAAGTCCCAAGTAAATCACATCAAATATAAACTTCAATCCATTTTCTACATTCAAAACCCTTGTATAAAATTGTTCCGTCCATATCAAATTTAGGATCCCAACATTAATCAATTAAGAACTGAACATACATATTCAGCATAACATAACACACTATACTTCCAGGTCAACACTTCTGAAGCTCGGTCTAATCCATTTATCAGAGATAAATATACATCTTATCTAGCCTAGCCCTTCAATATCCATAATATACTTACTTATCATGATCAAATAGTATCAACCATTCAATCTCATCCAAGATCAATCTCTACAAAAATCATATTCCAGATCTTATGCACGGTACCTAGGGATTAGAAATCCAACTTTGAATCCATTCCAATTGGTCATAACATTAAGTTCAAATATCACAATCCATAGTGATCACAATCTAAATTTTTAATATCACTTAATCATATCCTAACTACTTATGTTGGTCTCAAGTGATCATAACCCAAACTTCGATATCATTCAGTCATGTCTTGATAATCATCATACTAATTCTTAATCACCTATATCATAGTCCGTAATTATATTAGATTTTCAAATTAAATTAAATCCATAATATAACTCAAAATATACCTCCATATATCCATTGTCTAGTCTCGATGATAATCTTCCAAAAAATTAAGCTAGGAGAGTTTAAATCCAACATTTTATTCAAGTAAGCCTCCTATACTTAGCAAAACCCTTGAAACTATAACATACACCTATCAAAGGAAATTAAATAAATTCTCAGTATCGATAATTACTCTGGAATATTTAATCAAAATCCTAATTCTACGCCTCTCACTAAGTCATCTTGATCTTAAACCCGGCTCTGATACCACTCTATCACGTCCCGATCCAAAACCTGGATCGGCTACGCAACCGGCTGTATAAGTCCTAGGTTTTATCCTAAAGATCATGCAAGGCCCAATCTTCAATTCAACATCCAAATAGTGGTAAGGAACAAATTTCACTAATTATTTATTGATTCCAAGAATTTTTCATAAAATTCAACTATAAACTCAGAGATCAACACCTAAACCCTAGTTCCTCACTGACCGGTCCCAAAGTCCAATTGATCTTCGGTATCTATAACAAAAACATAGAAAAATAGGGATGAGCTACACAAGCTCAGTAAGTTATCAACACCTCCAATACACATACACAAATATGCCATTAATAAATAGCAAGCACAAACACACCATACAACAAAATATCCATCAATATAATAATATATATCCAGCAACATTATGCAAATATGCATACTTAATCACAACCGACACTGACACGACTATGGATAGCCAACCATTTACTTCACTCTCCTAGTCCCTCTGACTATGGCTACGATCGGCCCGTGACTCGTCTCACAAGAGACTAGATCCTAACTCACATACCGAAACCAGTCATGCGCCAGTGATCGTCCCACTGGAGGCCCACAAGGAAAACTAACTCTGAGTATCACACGAGAAACATGCATCCTCTGCATGTGCCTATCACGCATGACTAAAATAAGGCAACTAGCTCCTGACTCGCATACCACTCATCGGTCATGTGCCAGCGATCGCCTCGCTGGAGGCCCACAAGGAGACTAGGTCCTCGTATGATCATAGTCGGACTAGAAAGCACCCACACCAACACAATGCACCCACACCAACACAATGCATGCACCCAATACAATCCAATGCAAATTAAAATATATTACACGCATTTAATATTTCATAACATATTTGGTATATAATATCAGAGGTCAAGATAACTTACCGAAAAGAATCCACCAACAAGTACAATTCAAACATAGATTTGATCTTCCAAGGACAACGATGATCCTGACCAACAATTTAAACATATAATTAATTTCTATTTAATAAAACTAAAAAAAAAACTACATTATCATGGGCACTCTCCTCAATCCAATTCTAATTCTGGTCCAAAATTTACCTTTCCTTCCTCTCTCTCTTCTCTCTTCTCTCTCTCCTCTCTCTCCTCTTTCTCTCTCCTCTCTCTCCTCTCTCTCTCCTCTTTCTCTCCCATGATGGTGAGGGACCTCGTGGGTGAGCCACCGATGGCAGCTCCGGCCATCGGGAACCACCCGACGACAGACTTCTAGGTAGGTTTCTCTCTCTCTTTCTCTCTCTTCATATATATATATATATATATATATATATATATTTCCTTTTCCTTTTTTTTTTCCTTTTTTTTTCTCCTGACGGAACAGAGCCCCCCCGTTTTATTTTATTTTATTTTTCCGTTTCAGTCTCGCTATCATCTCCCCCAACCAACTCTCCACTGCCACCGGAAGAACGAAAGGAAGGGAAGAGAAGAAACCATCTGTGCTTGACGGCCGTCCGGCCACTGCCGGAAATCCAAAACGAAGCCCATCCCCTCCTCCCATCCCGGCCGGTCTCTCCCACTCAAATCCTTTCTCGAGAGGGAAAGGCTCCCATCATTCACCTCTGCTCACGCCAACCCGAGAGAAGACGAGACCGGAGAGCTTATCGGCGAGGTCGATGTCCACCGGAGGGGTACGCGTTCCGGAAAGGGCCGCGGCACGCGAGAGAGCTTCGTCGGGATTCACCTCAGGAAGACGGTTTTTCCCGATCGATCAAGGCACACAGAACTCTTATAGAGAGGAACCCCTCCCGCACGCCTCAGCCTCCCCTCTCCCGCACGCCTCAACCTTCCCTCTCCCGCTCATGACTCCTCTCACAAAAACAATGGCGAGAACTCCGACCGGATAAGGAATGATCGGGTTCCCCTGTTTCACGGTCTTCTTTTTTTTTTTTCTGGGTTCCGGGTGAAGTCGGCAAGGGCTGCCGACTTCAGCCCACAAGGCCCAAAACACGGGTCTCACAGGTGGCGACCCACTTTAATGCCCAAGTAGCCTGTAACTCCATAAAAAAATGAAGTGCCATATGCCGGGTAGCACTGACTTGGGCTGAACTTTAATGATACTTCATTAATTAAAAAAAAAACAAAATCCCTTTAATGATAGGAGGACGGATGAGAGACTTGAACATTGAAGTTGTGGGTGGTTGTACCATAACTCCTGTTATAAATAGATTTCCTGCTTATCCCTTTTGGCTGATCGTAATTTGTTGGTTGAAGTAGGCTTTAGATTGAATTGTTTCAAAGAATCATCAAGATCACATCTTTGGCCAATCCTTTTGGAAAAGTAAATGTCATCTTTTCTTTTTTAAGACATGGTCGATCAAACTTGCGCAGGTTGAAATTGTTATGGGTCTGGAAGAGGCATTTGACATCAGTGTGGAAGAAGAGAGTGCCCAGAACATATCCACAGTGCAGGATGCTGCTGATCTGATTGAGAAGCTTGTGGCAGCAAAATCTTCATAAATTGAACAAGAGTGCTTGGGAAGTGAAGTTTTTATCCTAAACACCCTTTAACTATCTTAATTTTGCCCTTTTGTGATTACCAGCTTGCTGTTAGATGTCAGAAGACTGGGTTCTCAGGGTTTTATTTTTGTTTTTTCAGTTGCACTGTATCCAACCTGCTATGACAATAAACTTTTCCCAGATTGTGAACTGAAATAGGTTTTTGTCCATGACATCCATGTTCTGGACATTCTAAACAAATTTGCCATGCTCTATTTTAATATTCAATTTTGAAGCAGCTTCAGGAACTATAATTTTATAAATGGTGATTGTTGTGGACGAGAGTATGAGCTGTCAGGGCATATTCACACAGCTACTATTATCCGTTATTGCCCCAATCAGGGAAATTTTTGCAATATAATTTTAATTTGACTAAAATGATCAAGATCTATCTATGATCTTAAATTGTTTTATGATCGATGCTTCGTATCAAGACAAATATGGAAGACCTCAACTAGAGCTAGAAGTGGGCTCAGGCCGGCCCGATGAGCTTCGGGCTGGCCCAACATCGGGTCGGGCTTTGGGCTAGGCTCGAAGTAAATCAGGCTGGGCTTGGGTCTCATAATAAAGTCCACAAAATTTTTGATCCGGGCTCGGGCTTTTTTATGGCTCGGCCCAGGCTGAACTAGGCCCGAACCGCCCCGGCCATAATCAGGCCTGAACAGGTCGGCCCGAACATTTGGAGATGTTCATGAGTACTTATTTCCTATGTTTATATATAGCTTTATGGTTGTTTGATTTGGAGATTAACACTTGATGATTATGGAATTTATTTTCTAGGATTTGTTTGGGTTGTACCGAGGTGCAAGCAACCATGAAGAGCTGCATAATTTGATGAAAGCAATTGTTATGATAATCTATATTTCTGTAGCTTCATGGATCCGTCTCGGGCTTTAATTTGGGCCAGCCATAATCAATCGGGCTCAGGCTAGGTCTTTTAAAAAATAATTGGGTCTAGGCCCGGCCGAAGCTTGAATTTTTTTTTTTTGGAAGGGGTCGGGCTCGGGTAGAGATATAGCCCGGCCTGGCCCGGTCCACTTCTAGCCCTAACCTCAATCGTCAAAAAAAATTTTAGAATAATGATCCGTGGAGGTAAAACTTGTGAAATTTTAATATCTATACAAGAAATCTAAAATAAAATTTTGGTCTTTTACAAGTCTTTGTGAGTGTACACCGCAACTATTATAATAGCATCAAATCTATTCGACCTTGATAAAGCAACATGATGTTGTAATAATCATCAACAGTGGAGTTCTTTCTCATTATATAATTATTGTAAAATTTAATAGAGCTGAAGCCATCGTCACAACTCGTGCCTCGTCATTCTTCCATTACTTTCTTCATCCAAAGGATCAAGAAGGGAAAAATTTTCGACGCTCCCAAGAAATATCTTACCAACACTGTTAAAGTCCTACTGGTGGTATCAACACGAGCCAAGGCTGAGTAACTTGTGGTCAAGTATTATTGGTTGAATAATTTTGATTAAGTGATAAGCTATTCCAACAATCTTAATAACCTTCAGCTATCAAGGTTATAGAAGATAAGATCCTGATATTGCAACGGACATTGTCCCAATAAAAAAATATGAGAGACAATATCCTGATACTATTCCAGCATATCATGATATTCTATCAGAGCATATCAGAAGGCACTACCTTCCTAACAGCTCTCCACCATCCCATATGATGCTATAAATGGATAAAATGGATATCTAAAAGGTAGGCTGGTGATCCCGCTATACATTTATTTTTTATTTGGACTCTCTCACCATTCTCTTTCAAAGCTCTGATTGTTGCATAGATTATTCTGACTTTGAGCATTGGACTATCTCCCTCGGTAATCTTATCCTCGGAATTTCTTTCCAGGTCTTTATTCAAGAGCCACGAATTACGAAGTGTTTGATCTTGTCGGCGAGGATCGGAGGAGTCCTGACACCGCGGCGACCCATTGGTGATATGATAGCAACAATAACCATGTTAGGAAACGATGTACACTAAAGTAGAAAAATCAGTAAAATTGCAATGCTCTTATATCACAATGTTTTTAGACATTAAATATCACAAATTGCAGATATGTTTTAGTGCGATAAATTGCAGTATATGCATGAACCATAACAAATGGGTCAATACATTATTTTCCCGAAAGACATAGATCGATGTAGCATGCATGGGACAACTTGCAAAAGTTAATCCGATTTTGAAGTTTCAAAAGTTGTTTGCTAAATAAATCCCCTCGAAGATTTTTTCTTCAAACGGTCATTGCAAACTTGGAAAACATATACAAAGACATCAATCATCATATGACCACCAGACTATTTTAAGAGGTAAAGACCCAAATCATAAATTATGCTATGGGTGCCCCGGTCAATCACAAAAAGAGTTACTTGCGCCAATTGGCGCAAACATGGGTGGTGCAATTTCACAGTTGCTAGTCGAATCAAGAAGTGCCAACCAAGAAGTTTGTTCTCTAAGTGTGGTCTTCTTGATCCCATTGTTAAGATCTTGTTGCTCACAAAAACCACTTGATGCATGCAATATGAAACGGAGCGGATCTACCAGTTCTCTGGATCGCCTTATTTTCCATGCAAGTCAATTCATTCATTGTGGTTATCATGGACCATTGGATCTCCCAGGACATGTGTCACTTTCTTTGTATTTATAACTATTGATGGGGAAGTAGCTTCTCAACAGTAATGCCAAATATTATTTATTTATTTATTTATTTTTTTGATGAAGAAGTTATGCCAATTCGTCAAGCATAAGAAAATATTCATATGTACAAGAAATTCCCCGCAAGGTCTTTGGTGTACTTGTTTAGCTTCTCATGTGACAAATTTATCAACCCCGCCAAGGAAAACCAAAAAAAAAAAAAATGGAGATTCGGCTTCATCTTTCCGTTACCAGATAACAAATGCTTAATCTCCATAACCCAAAAAAAAATAATCTTGTAGCGGTTTCATCATTTTTTTCATCTGCCTGATGATTCCTCCATGGACAAAAGCCAAAGCATTCCTGACAGTCTATTCAAAGTTCAAACCATCACTTTTTAATTTAAAAGAATAAAGTTTATCTGTCTGACCTTTCCTTTTCCCTTTGCTTTCCCTTTTTTTTTTTTTTTTTTTTTTTTTTTTTTTTTTTTTTTTTTTTTTTTTGCATCATGTGTTTAAAATAACCGTTCTCACAATGTTGCAGATACGGTTACAAAAAATTTAAATGATAGATCTTGTCTAGCCGTCCAGGACATTTTATTGACCGTTACATAATAAAAAATAACGTTAGTTATTTGACAATTTTATCATTCATCTAACTAAATTAATATTTTAAAAGAAACATGCTCGCTTGCAAACTTAACACTCGAGCAACCCCTATCTGTTTAGCAACAATTCTTACAGGTTACACCAATCCCCTTTATGTCATGTGGTATAGAAAACTTTTCATGCGTAGTATTGCTTTGAATATTAAACTACCAATGGCGGCCAATAACAACCGGTACCTTATTCAGCTATTCTCGAATAAATTCATCCATAATTGAACAGCATGAATAATAGCAGTTAATTCAGTTGAAAAAAAATGGCCATGGAGGAGGTCCTCTCTCTAGTGATATGGTTGGTGATACACTAGTTGTTGATATCTTTCACTAAACATAGAATGGCATTGCCGGGGGCCTCTTCTCTTCAGAACGATTTTTTTTTTTTTGATAAAGCGGTATATTCATTGCAGAAAACGGGAATGAATACAATCAAAAAAGTCTGACAAAATAAGATCCCTAAGCTGTACAGGAACATCATGCCAATCCGATCAAAGAATAGAACCCGAGTGCTGAGCTACATAAGACGCCACCCAGTCAGCCGCTGAGTTGACTTCCCGAAATATATACCTAACCAGCACCGAGGAACAACCTTGAAAAAGAAGCCTGATGTCCTGGATGATAGGGTGATCTCCTGATACGAGGAAGAGTGTGCAATATAGGAAACAACCGTGGCAGAGTCTCCCTCGATAATTAGACGGTCGAGGTGAAGAATTTGCCGGGCGTACCTGATCTCAGCCCAAGCTGCGCAAAGCTCCGCAGCAGGCACCGAGGAGTCCAGAAGGGGTAATCCTCCCGCAACCAGGAATCCAGGCGAGCATCACGAAGAACAAAAGCTGCCCCACCCGACCTGCAGTGAAGGCTCCTATCGAAGCTCGTGGTCACAAACGATGGAGGAGGGGGTTCCCAGGTAATAAAAACCGTACGGGATGCTTTGCGAGCGAAAGAGAAATCCCAGGTCTCCGACGAAGTCACCGTAGTCCTCCAGAACTCCACTGTAGCACTCCTAGCACTCTCCACAACCATCCTGGAAGAGGTCGTAACTGAAGCGAAAATATGGTCATTCCTGGAGATCCATATGTGATACGCCAGGTAAGCAATGAAGGAGGTCTGAATAGAAGAAGCCGTCGTGAGGGCAGTGTAGAAGGAGTCGATACAATGGTCAGGCTATGAATGGAGATCAAGGAAACCTGCCGGTCTCCAGATCGTACTATTGGATCCCTAATCCAACATTGGGCTTATATGTAAATACTAATGCTTTGTGGGATGTCATTTAAGGTTTGGCTCACTTAAAAGTGATCAATTATGTTTTGAATTATTTGGGACCTTAATGTATCTAATAGGTTGTGTGCTATTTAATGTGTAGAGACTTAAGGGTAATTTCTATTTTTATGATGGGCAAAAATAGAAATCATAATAATGCTGTTGTCATATAAAAACGGTTATGGTCCCCAGATTACACGATGTTATTCCTTTCTCCCCGATATCCCATCATCGGAGAAGAAAATCCTAGAGAAGTAAGAAAAGGCTCTTTAGGAAACCCGTGTGAATCTGAAAGGCTAGCCGTGCGATACAGGAGTAGACCTTCAAATCCAGGCTTTCAAATATGGCTTCAGGTACGCTTCTGCTTATTGTTTGGTTATTTTCAATGATATCACATGTTTATTTTTTTGGGATTTGCTTTCAAATAGGCTTCAGAATAATTCCCATAAAAGGGGAATAATTCCTGACAAGTGGTATCAGAGCCTATTCATGTTGAATCATTGAGAATAAAATTGTGTTTACGGTTTAAGATTTTATTTTGATATTTTATTTTGGGTATCTGTATTTTTTCACCATTTCCGGCATCGGAAAGGATAGGCGTGGCCTGCTTGGCCGCACCACAGGGATGTCATGGCCTGGTTGGCTACGGCAGCGATGTTCAATGGAAGGAAATGTAGCAGGCGATCGCTTACTGCGATTAAAAAAGTAACCCTTGGGTTTAATTTTAATATTATTTATTTTGGATATAATTTTAAATTCAAATATTGATATTTTTTATATTTTGAGATAAATTAATTGAAGCAATATGTAGCCAAAGTGACCTCTCTTGTGAAAATTAATTTGTTTTGAAATATAAACGGCTGTATATATGTAATTTATGAATATTTGTCAGCCCAAAGGATGGTAAATATTTAATAAAATTACATGTGTACTTGTGGTAATAAATGTGTGATGATTATTTGGTTTTGCATGTAAATAGTAAATCGGTCCAAAGGAAAGTTTATTGTTTGACATGTTCCTATTATCAGTGTTTGATTACTGCACTAAGATATCACTTACAAGTTAATATTTTATCCAAAGATAAACTATTAATGGAGTGCCCGATATCTTGAGATGGGATTTGCCTTTATTTGAATTTATTTTTGTTGTGATACTGATGTAAGCTTGTTTTCTTTATTGTTCTATGTTTAGATATGAATCCTGCTAATATAACTGCCAACATCAATTTAATTCCTATGTTGAATGGCTCTAACTTCAAGTCATGGCAAGAGAACCTTTTAATAGTTCTCGGATTCATGGATCTCGGCCTTGCGATAAGGAAAAATGCTCCTGCACCTCTTACGGATATGAGTACCTCTGATGAAAAGAAAGAGATTGAGAGGTGGGAGAGATCAAATCGCATGTATATGATGATCATGAAAAAGTCGATTCCAGAAGCATTCAGAGGCACAATATCTGAAACAGTTACTATAGCTAAAGATTTCCTTACAGAAATTGAAAAGAGGTTTGTCAAAAGTGAAAAGGTTGAAATTGGTACACTCTTGACAAACCTAATTTCAATGAGGTATATGGGTAAAGGAAATATCAGGGAGTACATTATGGAGATGTCTCATCTTGCTTCTAGATTGAAAGCACTTAAGCTTGAACTCTCTGAGGACTTGCTAGTGCATCTGGTTTTGATATCTCTTCCGATCCAGTTCAACAAGTTTAAGGTGAGCTATAACTGTCAGAAAGAGACTTGGTCTTTGAATGAGCTCATCTCTCACTGTGTTCAGGAAGAGGAAAGGTTTAAACAAGAAAAGGTGGAAAGTGCTCACCTGGCCTCAACCTCTAGGAAAAAGGGCAAGGGAAAGAAAAGGAAGAAGGATAAAGGAGCTGCAGATACAGTACCTCCTAAAAAACAACAAAAGAAAACCGCTGACTCAGATGGTAAGGGTTGTTTCTTTTGTGGGGCTGAAGGGCATCAGAAGAAGCAATGCACTAATTATCATGCCTGGCGTGTTAAGAAAGGTATGCTTCTTGTTTTGGTTTGTTCTGAGGTTAACAGAATTTCAGTACCTAGACATACGTGGTGGATAGATTCTGGTGCAATAACTCATATCAGTGTGTCTATGCAGGGTTGCCTGAGTTGCCGAAAGCCAAGTGATGCTAAAAGATATATCTATGTGGGCGATGGTCAGGCGGTTCAAGTTGAGACAATAGGAAAATTTAGATTATTGTTAAAGACTGAATTTTATTTGGATCTTGATGAAATTTTTATTGTACCGTCATTTAGACGGAATTTGATTTCTATTTCTGCTTTGGACAAATCAGGTTATTTTTGTTCATTTGAAAATGAAAAATTTAGTTTGCTTCATGATTCAAAAGTGGTTAGTTCCGATTTTTTATCAGGCTACGATAATCTTTATGTAATTGATTCAATTGCTTCATTTAATGAATCCTTGCAGTTAAGTACACGAGGTGTAAAGAGAAAATTAACTATGGAGATTTCGGCTTTGTTATGGCATAAGAGATTAGGTCACATCTCCAGAAGGAGAATGGAGAGACTTGTGTCAGACGGAATCTTGAATCCCTTAGATTTTGCAGATTTTGATATTTGTGTTAACTGCATAAAGGGTAAACAAACCAATCAAAGAAGATTTGAAGCCAACAGGACTTCGGATGTCTTAGAACTTATACATACAAATATTTGTGGGCCATTCCCTACAATTGCTTTGAATGGTCAATAATACTTTATAATGTTCATAGATGATTTTTCCAGATATGGCTACATATATCTCATTCATGAAAAGTCACAATCACTGGATATGTTCAAAAATTATAAGGTTGAAGTTGAAAACCAACTCAACAAGAGGATTAAAAGCATCATATTTGACCGTGGTGGTGAATACTATGGTAGATATGATGGTTCAGGTGAACAACGTTCAGGACCTTTTGCTAAATTCCTAGAGAAATGTGGTATCGTTCCATAGTACACTATGCCGGGTTCACCCACCATGAATGGTGTTGCTGAAAGACGAAACATAACGCTTAAAAACATGGTAAGAAGTATGATTAGTCATTCTACCTTACCTAACTCACTATGGGGAGAAGCACTTAAGACTGCAGCATATGTTCTTAACAGAGTTCCAACTAAAGCAACTACCAAAATCCCTTATGAACTTTGGACGGGCAAGAAATCCAGTATAAATCACTTACATGTTTGGAGATGTCCAGCTGAGGCAAGGCCTTATAGGCCTAATGAAAAGAAACTGAACTCAAAAACGGTGAGTTGTTATTTTATTGGATACTTTGAAAGATTCAGAGGGTATAAGTTTTATGATCCCACGACTAAGTTAATTTTCGAGTCGGGAAATGCACGGTTCTTTGAGGATGTTGAGTTTATGGGGGGAGATATAGCTAAGGACTTTGTCTTTGAAGAGGAATATGTTAATATTCCCACTGGTGTCATTGGCATTGGTCAGGATTTTATTTCTGACATTGTTCAAGACACAACAAATCAAGACAATGTCGGAGAACCTCCAATTCAAGAAATTATTCAAGAAGAACAAACTCTAGTACCTCAAGAACCTATGCCATTAAGAAGATCCACTAGAGAGAGGAGAAGTGCAGTGCCAGATGATTACATTGTATTTCTCCAAGAACATGAGGTAGACATTGGAGTGATGGAAGATGATCCAATCAACTTTCGTCAAGTCATGGAAAGTACTGACTCTTAAAAGTGGATTGATGCCATGAATGATGAGATAAAGTCCATGAAAGACAATGACGTATGGGATCTTATCTCATTGCCAGAAGGTACGAAACCCATTGATTGTAAATGAATATTTAAAACTAAAAAGGATTCGAAAGGCAATGTGGAGAGGTACAAGGCTCGTCTTATCGTAAAAGGCTTTACACAGAAAGAAGGCATTGATTATAAAGAGACTTTCTCTCCGGTTTCTTTGAAAGACTCTTTCAGGATTATAGTGGCATTGGTGACGCATTTCAATCTTGAGTTACACCAGATGGATGTGAAGACAACGTTTCTTAATGGTGATATTGATGAGACAATTTATATGGTGCAACCATAAAACTTTGTGTCGGGAGATCCAAAGAACATGGTTTGCAAACTTAAGAAATCTATCTATAAACTCAAACAGGCATCTCGACAATTGTATTTCAAATTTCATCGGGTGATCATCTCGTTCGGTTTTGAGATGAATTTAGTTGATGATTATATATACCATAAGTTTTGTGGGAGTAAATATATTTTTCTGGTTTTATATGTCGATGATATATTGCTTGCCAGCAGCGATATAGGCTTAATGCACGAAACCAAGAGATTTCTAGCTAAGAATTTTGAGATGAAAGATCTTGATAACCCCTCTTTTGTATTAGGCATACAGATACACCGGGATCGTTCTCGGGGTATTCTAGGATTATCACAAAAGAGCTATATCGAAAAGGTTCTAAAAAGGTATGGCATGCAAAATTGCAAACCAGGAGATACCCCTGTGGCTAAGGGAGACAAGTTTGGTCTATATCAGTGCTCTAAGAATAACTTGGAGAAAGAGGAAATGCAGAAGATTCCCTATGCATCAGTAGTAGGGAGTCTAATGTATGCTCAAGTTTGTATGTGTCCGGATATTGCATACGTCACTGGGATGTTGGGCAGATATTTGAGCAATCCAGGAGTTGAGCATTGGAAAGCAGCTAAACGGGTCTTACGGTACTTACAGAGAATAAAAGACTACATGCTCATGTATCGGAGGTCGAATCAGCTTGAGATCATTGGTTATACTGACTCCGATTTTGCTGGATGCCAAGATAGTATGAAATCTACATCGGGCTATATCTACCTGCTTGCCGGAGATGCTATCTCTTGGAAGAATGCTAAACAGTCGCTTATAGCATCTTCTACCATGGTAGTAGAGTTCATAGCATGCTATAAGACATCCAATCATGGAATATGGCTTTGAAATTTTGTCACGGGGCTACATATAGTGGATGGTGTTGAAAGGCCACTCAAGTTATTTTGTGATAATAAGCCAGCAATTTTATATTATAATAACAACAGGAGCTCAATTAAATCAAAGCATATGATATCAAGTTCCTGGTTGTTAAAGAAAGAGTTCAGAGTGGAAAGTTGTCTATTGAGCACATAGGTACAAACTCCATGGTTGCGGATCCGCTTACTAAAGGAGTGCCACCCAAGATATTTCATGAGCACACTGCTCATATGGGTGTCATGTCAGCAGAGGATATTCAGTTTTAGTGGAAGTTTGTATATATTAGATGCTCTTGTAATACAGACATTTTTCAGTTATTTCAGTTTTCTGCAGAAATAAAGTTTTGGCTTATTTACATTCTGTTTTTGTTTGGTTTGATCTCACCGAGGTTTAAGGGTGGACCAGTTGGAAATAGGCATGTTAAGGTCACATTGCATAAAATTTCCATGCTACACATCCACATCATAATCCATGTCATTCAATTGCATTGATATACATGACCATTGATGGGTTAAGTTATGATAATTGTAACAAAGACCGCTTTGATCCTATGTTGGTGTGGTTGATGGACCGGATTGGTTATAGATAAATTTTAATAAGGACAGCGAAGTAAAGTTGAGCTCATTCGGTTATTTTCGCAAAGCATGTTATAAGGTTATACATATAGCCCAAGTAGGAGATTGTTGGATCCATAATCCAACATTGGGCTTATATGTAAATAATAATGCTTTGTGGGCTGTTATTTAAGGTTTGGCCCACTTAAAAGTGATCAATTATGTTTTGAACTATTTGGGGCCTTAATGTATCTAATAGGGTGTGGGCCTTTTAATGTGTAGAAACTTAAGGATAATTTTTATTTTTATGATGGGCAAAAATAGAAATTACTGCTGTTATATAAAAGCGATTATAATCTCCAGATTACACGGTGTTATTCCTTTCTCCCCCATATCCTATCATCGGAGAAGAAAACTCTAGAGAAGTAAGAAAAGGCTCTTTAGGAAACCAGTGTGAATCTAGAAAGCTAACCGTGCGACACAGGAGTAGACCTTCAAATCCAGGCTTTCAAATATGACTTCAGGTACGCTTCTGCTTATTGTTTGGTTATTCTCAATGATATCACATATTTATTTTTGGGATTTGCTTTCAAATAGACTTCAGAATAATTTCTCAAAAAGAAGAATAATTCCTAACATGACCAGCTCAGGTCAGAAGTTGGAAGGCATCAGAACCCCACACCATTCTACTACTCCCTTGTCTCAAGAAGACGAAGCTGGTCTCCTTGGTTATCTAGCCCAATGGATAAGTTGTGTGAATCTTCCTCGGATTCTTTTGACTCTCATCAGTCTGAAGTTGATGATCCTGAGGAAGAAGTCCAAGCCGAGAGCAAGAAGACAGAAGTGGCTGATGAGGATAGCAGCAGTGATGAGGTGAATCTGATGCGTGAAGAGAAAAGAGAAGTTATTAGACAGTTGTCTTTGCCAATTGGCGTTTTAAGTGATGAGAATGCTTGTTTGAGGAGGTACATTAAAAAGATGGTAAGGGGAGTCTTTTCGAATTAAAGGAACTGAAAGAAATAGTTACCTGGAAGCTTGGGGCTTGGAATTTTGAATCGCATACCATGAGAACTTTGTTTGCTACCAGTCTACATTGTTGGGCTTACAAGCCTTACCTTATTCTTGTATACCACAAAGACAAGCGAAAATTTGAGCATTATATAAAATAGAAATTCTCCTTCTGAAAGCTTCGTTGAGGAGAGTAAACATAGAATTTTGGCTACCAAAATCAAAAAAATAGATTTCAAGTTCTAAAGTCTAAACCATATTCTTTGAAAATATCAAAATTCATTGCAGTTGGCTTTCTTTCTCCACTCTTCCCCCATCCATATCAAAATTCATTGCAGTTGGCTTTCTTTCTCCACTCTTCCCCCATCCATATCCAAGTGACCTCATCTTTTAATTTGCTTTACCTCTTGTCTTTCCTTATGGTGCAAAGCACATCTTTTATAGATAAATAATGGGACATGATTTTTATTTTGATCACTCAAATCCATCTGCGCAAAGAAAGATGAGTTGGTGACAACATCTGGTTTGATTCAGGAGAGGTTAGTAATCAAGATGGTTAATTGTGCTGGCTTGAGTTTGTGAACATTTTGAGTTACACTTAATAACCAAATTGGAGTTATTAAGCTTGAAAGTTTGTCTCAGATTGATTAGAGAAACTGAAAGCAGGCAAATTTCCATTTATTCATTCTATAGATTAGCTACTTTTTTTTATCCCAAAAGATTTGGTTTTCCCTATGAAAAAAGATGACCGGTTTGAGGTTTCTGTTCTTTGAAATGAGGTTAACATGTAAAACATCTCTTTTTCATCCTTGTATAGAACAAACTAGTAGGAGTGGGGCTCAAGCAGCTCAATTCCTTAATTTTTCTTTTCATATTGGTCTTCATTTTATCCCCTAAGTGTTGCTCTAGACTCCTTTTTCCTTGTTACATCAAGTGTATTGCACATGCAAACTCTATTCCATTACTAGCATCTAAAGTTATATTATAAGCGTAGAGTTCTAATCCACGTATAAAAAAAAAGCCCTTGTAGTGTAGCTTAAACTTGCTTAACCTAAAAGCTCTTCTGCAAGAATTGTATTTTAGTTTTAAGCCTGGATTTTTTTGTCTTTTAGTCAAAAAACCCTTGCAACAAATCTAACAAGGCCTATTAGCTAGAAGGATAAGAGAAATACCAATTGCCCCTGCCTTGCAAGCGAATCTAACATATATATATATATATATATATATATATATATATATATATGTGTGTGTGTGTACGTAATATATATATATATACATATATATATACATATATATATACATATATATATACATATATATATATACATATATATATATACATATATATATATACATATATGTATACATATATATATATACATATATATATATATATATATGTATATATATAATATACATATATATACATATATACATATGTATATATGTATATATATGCATATATGTGATATGGCTACATCGCTGACGTTGAGTGCGTGTCAGGTCCAGCTGGACACGGTCAGTACCACGTGGATTTTTTTTTTCAAAAGATCCCCCGTTCGGGAAGAAGAGCTCCTGCTCCTTCGCTAGGTGGCACCCCAAGACGGGTCCACCTCGGTCGAAGTCGAGCCTCTCTCTGCCACTCCGCCAGGTGTCCACCCAGGAGGGGTCTACCTCGGCCGAAGCTGGCGACCCCTCACTCCCTCGCCAGGTGGCACCCCAAGACGGGTCCACCTTTGCCGAGGTCGAGCCGGGCCCTCCTGCTCCTTCGCCAGGTGGCATCCCAAGACGAGTCCACCTCGGTCGAAGTCGAGCCTTTCTCTGCCGCTCCGCCAGGTGTCCACCCAGGAGGGGTCCACCTCGGTCGAAGCTGGCGGCCCCTCGCTCCCTCGTCAGGCGGCATTCCAAGACGGGTCCACCTCTGCCGAGGTCGAGCCGGGCCCTCCTGCTCCTTCGCCGGGTGGCACCCCAAGATGGGTCCACCTCGGCCGAAGTCGCCTTTCTCTCTGCCACTCCGCTAGGTGTCCACCCAAGAGGGTCCACCTCGGTCGAAGATGGCGGCCCCTCGCTCCCTCGCCAGGTGGCACCCCAAGACGGGTCCACCTCTGCCGAGGTCGAGCCGGGCCCTCCTGCTCCTTCGTCAGGTGGCACCCCAAGATGGGTCCACCTCGACCGAAGTCGAGCCTCTCTCTGTCACTCCTCCAGGTGTCCACCCAGGAGGGGTCCACCTCGGCCGAAGCTGGCGGCCCCTCG
The DNA here is from genome assembly GCA_021397845.1 of Areca catechu. Classification (NCBI taxonomy): domain Eukaryota; kingdom Viridiplantae; phylum Streptophyta; class Magnoliopsida; order Arecales; family Arecaceae; genus Areca; species Areca catechu. Next base: position 12,022,185 of record CM038045.1, read on the forward strand.
CTCCCTCGCCAGGCGGCACCCCAAGATGGGTCCACCTCTGCCGAGGTCGAGCCGGGCCCTCCTGCTCATTCGCCAGGTGGCACCCCAAGATGGGTCCACCTCGGTCGAAGTCGAGCCTCTCTCTGCCACTCCACCAGGTGTCCACCCAGGAGGGATCCACCTCGACCGAAGCTGGCGGCCCCTCGCTCCCTCGCCAGGTGGCACCCCAAGACGGGTCCACCTCTGCCGAGATCGAGCCGGGCCCTCCTGCTCCTTCGCCAAGTGGCACCCCAAGACAGGTCCACCTCGATCGAAGTCGAGCCTCTCTCTGCCACTC